>JAWWEU010000081.1:19330413-19522177 GCA_035583155.1 Acropternis orthonyx
GGGGGTGTTTTGTGAGGGTTTTTTGTTTGTTTGTTTTCTTTTCTTTTTGTTTTTGGTGTGTGTTTGTTTGTTTTTGTGATCAAGGACTTGACTTTCCCTCTGGTAAAATAAAAAACAACCTCTTGTTGCGTTAGAGCACAAATGCACCCAGAAACATCACAACCAAATGTAGGGTGCTAAGTGCAAGCAGTCCCTTTACATGACTGTACACAATAAAAAAATATGCACAAAGAAGTGCCCATGACAGCAGGAACTGCCCAGAAAGTTACATTATCTCTGCAAATAGAGACTTCAGCTGATAGTGTTATTTTATTTTCCTGCCTAATATAATTCAGTCCATTTTTTCCCATAACTATTTCCTTTATATACTCCATGAGTCAAGGACATGATATACTCGGCTTTTAACCTGATTTTGCCCATAACAAGAAGTTGCAGTACAGACTGCACTTCCTGTCTAACTTTGCTGTATGTCAGTATTTTGTTTGAAAAGTTTCATTTTCAACACACAACATATTTAGGAAAGTCCTATTTTCAAAAGTAGAAGACCATGAAGAATATGGAGATCAAAGAGTCATAAGACTTTTTGACAGTGCAATACCACTGACTGCATTTCAGATCAGCTGTTCAGTCAAAAAAGAAAATTATTTTGCAAAACATCTACTACTATTTGAATTATCAAACACAACATGACTTTAAAAATTATTGCAAAAATGCAGTCTTGGCCATGCAAATGCCATCTTTCATACAAGAGCAGAAAGAGAAATACTTCTTAATAAAAATGGAGGTAACTGCAAGGTTGAAGAAAGATCAGGACTTTTCCTCCTGGATCACTGGGCTCCTGGTCCACCCCTAGCAGTAAGCAGAGCAATCTCTGCAGGGTCCCAGAAGAAAATTGATGGCCACTGTCATGAGACATAATACTTCTGGCTCCTCTTACTGGGGTCTAATGCATCAAACATGCCTGAACCATTCTCCTGAACCAAAGCCAACTGGCCTGGAGTTGCCAAGTCCATAGTATTTAACTAACTCTCTTCCCCCTCAGAAGAGGATGGTTGAATCCAAACTGTCCCACAGAAATACTACCTGGCCTGTGCTGTCTCACAAGTGATGCCAAAGAGCTGCCTGGAAGACTGCGAGTTAGTCTTGGCCAAACGCACACCAGGGACTGGCTCTGACAAGTCTACAGAGTTGTGCTCCTTTGCCAGGAAACCTCTGCTGCTCCTCAGCTCCCACGAACTGGCGCTGTCTTAGTGCTAGACAGCTTCAATAACTCCCACAGGCAAATCCATGCCCCATTTCTGGCCACAAATGTACTTTTAAATGCCCTCAGGTGACTGTTTCACCATTGTTTCTAAGTCAGCTCAAGTATTTCAGTTTTATATCCTCACCTGCTCATCCAGAGTTTTCTGTCAAAAGACAGACTCCTGTCCCCTCAGCAGGCAGGGCCAGGCCATTACCTGCCCAGGGAGCATCTTGCATGGCTCTTAAGGACTTTGAGACTTTCCAGCAAATTTGAGCACTGCCAATATCAACTTGTTTCTGTTCTGAATCTTCTTACTTTTTCACTTCTACTCAGTTAATTATTTCCATAAAGCTTTGGTAAAGTATGTAAAGGGAAATTTACAAAACAAAAGTGTGTTGAAGGCAGTGCTGTCATTTAAAGGCCTGGTTAGTTTATTGCAGTTGATGTTTGTTTGAGAGCTGGTTATGTACACTTCTGTCACAGTTCCAGGCATTTTACACACAGACTTAGAATTGCTGAATACATCCATTAATATTTATCTACCTGCAACTGGGTTTATTTCTAGAAATCTATTTAAGACAAATTTTCCCTGATACAGACCCATTCCAACCACTGCTTCCTTTTTCATTGCCTTTCCACACAAAATTTCCTTACTTTTTAGACAGAGAAATTATTCAGATCAGTATAATATAACACAAAATAAAGCACGTGTTCATTTTTGATCACCTGGGGAGAATTCCAAACTGTATGGCTCCCCAAGACTGTGCCCCCTCTCATACAGCTGCAGGGAGAAGAGGTATGGGTATGCAGTTCTTTTGCTTGTTTTTTATTCTTGGCTGATGAAAGATTTCAGTGGCACAGCAGATCAAACATAGGAAATCTGTGTGTTTCAACCCCAGAGACTGGTTGGAATCAGAAAGTAATCAGAGACAGGAATTAAGGGAATGATTTTGTGTCCCAGATCTGGGGAATGCCACAGGATTGTTGGGCAGCATTTAGACAAGAGGCTGCTAGAAAGAAGCTTCTAGAAAAGAGAAAACAAAACAACACAAAACCAAACCAAAACAGAATACAAAACTCCCATTTGCTATTTTTGGTACATAAGAGATATTTTGGGATTAGCTCATGATGCAAGAGGTGAATACATTGTAGATAAGAAATAACGTGAATTATCAAAACAATTAGGCTTCTTATGTAACAGAAATAAAAGAAGGAAAGGGGATTAAAGAAGCAAAGAGAATGAATCAAATGCGAGTATTTTCTAAAAGAGTATATTTTACTACAGAAATGATTTTGAAACCGATGCACAGCTGCAGCAGGCTCAGTGCTGCTCTGCCCACCCGAAAACCCTCTCCCCACCCCACAGCCGAGGCTGAGAGAGGGAGTAGAGACATGCCTTCCATAGCTCTCCAATGGTAAAGAAATACGGAATTCATCTTTTACATCTCTTCTTTAAAGTATTAGAAACTAAAATCATCTTGTAGACTAAATTTTTAATTGTTACATATTTGTTTCATTTGTTTCACTAATAGCACACAGATGTCGAAATAAAGCACTCTTTATCAGACTGTGTTGTCTTCCATGTTCTGTGCAAATGTTGTTGCCAAGACAGAAGTAGAAAAGTTTTGTGGTGTCTGACAACAAGCCCCGAGTTACAGATACAAAACCAGTATTTACCACTTCGGTGTATCTGAAAACATTAAGATGCCAACCATAGCATCTCTATAGAATATCTATAAATCAGATGAATTTTTAAGAATGTAGTTGTTCTGATTGCTTGTGTTTTAGATTACAAATTCTGCATCAGTCAAACATAGCTGTATCCCTTCTATCTCTGTATCGTTTGCTGCTCTCACCATATTTTGAAATTCTTTTTCCTAATCAATATGATTTTCCTTCCTTCTTTTAAATCATTCTAGCTCAACTTATTCTGTTATTCTCCTAAGTTGATGACCTTGAAAAACAACAAAAACCTGCAAGAAAACCTCTTCTCCAAATCCTACCTTCTTAAAACACCCCATAAATCATAATTTAATCAAACACTAATATTTGTTTTAAAGACATGAAACCTCACCTGAGAGCCGTCAAAAAATAGTTTCCTTTAAAGAAATAAATTCTTAATCCTTTTATCTGTATGAAATCTAGTAGAGCTAAATAAAGATTACTTGCAAAATTATTTCTGTAGTAATCTATTAGATCAGCCTCGAAAAATTAATTTGTAATAAAGAATATAAACCATTCAAGGATGTGGAAGTCAGGTCATTTGGAAGGTGCTACATCTCTAGTATTTTTGGTTTAAAGCTGCTTTACAGAACATTTTGTGACAGATACATTTGATGGAGGGTTCAGAGCCCCCTCACTCTCCTTGATTATGTATTTCTCATCCCCTGATACACCTGAACATCAGTCTGTGTGAGAAATAGTGCACGAGAGAACAGAAATACTCATGTATTGGTTTGCCATTACCAAGCCCAGTACATTCATGAAATGGGTCATGTCATGACTGCAAAACCATCAGTTTTATTTTTTTCAACTGAGACAGAAAGGTACTCTTGCTAGTAAGCAGCATCCTTTCAATTTATCCTCTTCTTTGCATGGTGGGATTACTAAAAGGAAGCAGAATGCTTCAATTCTGTTCACAAAAACAACCCAAAACAACATTGGGTTTATTGATCCATCAAGGGAAATTCCCATAGAGAACTGAAAAATTAACTTTGCTTTAGATCTGTTATTTTCACAATTTACTCCTTATCTTGCTGTGAGACGAAATTCAAGAGCATTTGCATTTTAAGTAAGCATTTTGACCCCGAGCTTGTTCCCTTGCACACCCCATCCCATGCAGAGGGAGGGCAGGGAGGGTTTGGCTGCAGCCTCTCATCCTTCTCATTCAGCGAACCGCCCCCGACAAGCGCCGGTGACACAAGGCAGGCTCTTGTCCTGACACTGCTCTGCCTTCGAGAGGCGTCTCCGGCCCACCCGACCCATCCTGCCTCTCAGTGATTGTTTCTTCCTAAGGAGATTTAGGCAGTTTACGTCAATCAAGGATTTAACACAAGACATAAATGCCATCCCCTCTTAACATAAACAAACAGCTGCCAGCATCTTTCTCGATGAGCCAAGGGTGCACGGGTGGCTGACAAAAATTATAGACTAGTCATTTCTACTGTACTCTCCTCTTTTACTACCTAGTCTTATAATGAATTATATGAATAAATATGAATTTATTATTTATTATAACTCATTTTTAAGGTTTCCATTTCTCTGCAGTAGCAAAAAAACTACTTAAAAAACTACGAAGGCAAGTATAAATAAAAGGGGAATTCTAATGAAAAACAATATTAAAAGCCCCGAATTACATATAGAGTATGAAAACCAGTAACTAAAGAGTAAATATATGCAATCATTAAACATTTTTCCAATGCAAACTATCTAAAGAAGGAAACAGGTAGAACTCAGATAATGAATTACTGTATAGGGCTTGATCCTTGGTCCATGAAGTAGAGTATATCTGTAACAAAACTATGGAAGAAATTACCATTCACAACTTACAAGGCTTTCAAGCCTAATCAGAGTCCCCCCCCCCTCCCCCACTAAACTGAATATTATTAATTTTTTCAGTTATTATTTTAATAACAATATAGTATTATAGATGTATACTTATATAAATAGTTTTAACACTTTAATTATATTTAATATATGTAATATTTAATTTTTAAAAATATTGAATTTAAATATTGTTTTAAAATTGCAAAATCAACACAAAACCTGTTTGATTTTAGAAGCAACAGCTTCTGCTTTTTAAACCTGTCCATGTTCAACACATACTAACAAATCACACCATTAGTAACAGAATTATGAAGTCTTTAAAAACCGGCCCAATCATTTGCACAATGAAATTATCAGAAATTATCATGAAATTAGCAGTTTGCCGGATGCCCAGCAGAAGGCAGACAAGGAAACACCCCTGCCTCCCAAACGATGTCACCCAGTGGCTGGATGCATTTCTCCTCACTGCTCAACACCAGCACACATCTGAGTTTTTTTATCCAAGGTAAAAGTGGCCTAAGTACAGCTCACATATTGTCTCATTTCCTCATAAAATAATTTAAATTCAAGTACCTCTTCTTTGCCCTGGATTCTCCTTTTAATAAGCTATTTGGTAGCTCCTACTGAACATCATTAAATCAGCCATAGCCATCCTTTTAGCCACAGTTCCAAAAGTTCCCTTCACTATGTTAGAAGCTTATTACAATTATAGCACCTCTTAGCACTTGAACTTTTGATATGATTTTCTTTAAAATAGTGAAGTCTCCCAGTTCTAAAGAACATTATTGAAAATAACAGTATTAATGCTATTTAATCAGCTCAATTTTCCTCTAGTCTCTTGAAGCAGAAGGCAGCAGGCTGCATATTCTATTCTACACTCAGATTATCTGAAATTCCAATCTGTGTCTGAGTATTTCATTCTGACACTGTTAAACGGCAATTTAGGAAGCATGCAAAGCATCATGCTAACATTTTCAGGTAAAGCTTGTCCATCCTAACTTTCCATGTTCTTCTGCTGACAGGTTTGGGGAGTCAAATCCAAAAGTTTCCACCCTCAATTTCTTCTCTCTCTCTCTCTCTCTCATTCCCTGCACAAGCAGGGATGACTGCAGGACCAGAACTGCCTCTCAGGCTCAGTACCTACTCTTCACTCTGTAGCTTCCTTAGGACCTTTCTTGCCTTTCCGGAAAACCTCTGTAAACAGCATTCAATTGTGTTCGAAGGATGCTTTCAGAAACCTTCAAAACTTTATGTCCTGCTCACAGGATAATACTGCAGAATTTCTTAGACAAAATTAAAATCAGATGTATTCTCTTGAAAACAGGGCCCTAAATGTATCCTAAATTTCAGAAAACAAAACAAATGCTGTGACTTTGTAGAACAATTTTGTTAACGCATCATCTGCTTATCTTTTTTTTTTTTCAAGGGGTATAAATTCACTTCTGCCTGAAATAAATAACATCACAAATATGCCACAGAGACTTAAAAAATAAAATGGCAATCGCTGGGAGAGTTCTTGTCTCACTTATGCTCACACAATCCTAATTAACATCAGCAGAATTTGGCCTGCTGTACAAGCCCCATCTAATCCCTGCACTGTAGGCTGCCATGACAGAAGGTTATTCCTTGAAACACTCCCCATTAAGCCGGATAATTCTAGAAATGACATTTCAATGCCACTGAATCAGTTTGCCCAGTGCTATGATTTAATTTCTAAGCCTTTTCCACTTGACTGTACATGTATTAAAACATAGAAATAGTGACAAGGAAATCTTTTTTTTTGATACAGAAATCAAAACCATGACTATTGTTGTCTGTAGACTGGGACACTCACCTGGAAATTATCAAGTCTTTGCGAGGATAGCATCATCCCTCACTTACTGTATATATACAACATACATCAGGAATTACAAAATACAAGCAGAACATAAAGAAAGAGAGTATCAGAGAGCCAGAGAACCATCTAGTGAGTAAGATAAAAATAACCAACCTATTTGTCTAGTGTCTTAGGACTGCATTTAAAATGAGACACTGGAACAGCAAGAGCAGAGCAGTGAGAGCAGAGCAGCTGTTTTTACAATATTTAGCTCCTGGCTCCCAGAAAAAGGGCCTATGAGGGGAGGGGAACACAGGGAGAAGTGACAGACTGAGCTTCCCAGAGACTGCTGAAGCAGAGTTGGGGAGAGTTTAGATTTAGTCACATCACTGTCCCAAGGCTGGCAGCTCCAGAGGCCATTTTGTACCTCCTCACCTGAGCTGCACTTACAGCTCACTACCTATAACCTTGGATTTAAGAGTGAAGGTTTAGCATAGGGTACTATGATATAAATGAAACCAGATCCTGCTAACAAATTGGAAACCACTTTTATAAACATTTCCAGGTTCAGTTCCTTGCTGTGCTGACACTATAATCTACTATGTGGAATAAAGGGCAATCTGCACTGGTGCCGTCCCTGGGGAAAAGTACTCTGCTTTCCCATTTATGTCATGTAGGGATTAAACAGGGCCAGCTTCTGAATCAATTCCAGGGTTTCATGCTCTTTGGCAGTCTGGCTTTAGCAGCTTCATGTCCAGCTGCCTACCCAGGTGAGGAAGGACTGACCCAGCTGCACTTGATGTTTCTGCACAGCTCTGCAAAATGGGCCGCTCGCAGAAGGGATGAAAGAAGATGCTGCTCTGCCTGACGTTGAAGCCAGGAACTCCACATAAATACACCAATACTTCTCAGGAGGTTCCTGTCCTCATGACATAAGGTACATGAGTGATGTATCTTTTCATTTTCACTAATGCCTCTCCTCAGAGCATATGGGTACCATTTAAAGATCAGAGACTTTTTTACAGCTTCAATTTCACTCAGTTTCCTCACCTGTTGTCTCTTGCCTTGATTAAAACACTCAAATTTAATATCCTTTGTAAAACTAATTTTTAACTCTGCCAGTCTCATTTTTTTCTTTTTTTTCTTTTAAGCAAAGCAGAAGCATAAAAACCTTGGAAAAAACAGTGTAGCAGCATGAAAAAAAACTCATCTCTGCTCTGCTAGCACTCTACATTTCATCACACTTCCCTGAACAGAATTTTAGTAAGAAAACTAAGACTATCAAGTCAACTAAATATTTAAATATATAGTTTTCTTCCAGTCAGATATCTGAACAAATACTTAAGACACCGTCTGTAAAAGACATGTGGACTTGGGGGTTTTCCTGTACCATCAACTGAAAACTGATAATGTTATATCATAAAACACTGCAGCCAGCAATAAATATCTCCAAAGCTCACCAAAATCCTTAGAAAGGGGTCAGGGTAGCCAAAGTTGTTTGCAAAACAGTAAGAAAATTCTTCAGCGCAGAGAAGAAACTGGGCTTCAAGAAGGTTATTCTGCTGGCACTGGCAAGGCTTATTTCCAGAGGAACTCAGAATGGTGTTTCATCCTTGGGATTTTAATACTACTACTTTAATATTTTTTTCTTGTATGTTTGATTCAGACTAATCTATTCAGACTTAGTAAAGAAAATTTAAAGACATATTCTTATTATAATCTCACTAGAATTCACTGCAACAGTACAAAATATGGAACCATAAAACTATGGAGTTCTGACAGCAGCATAAACTCCCTGCTACTGCCACAGCGACAGCGACAGCCAGCCTGGGCAGCCTTGATGCAAGCCAGGAAGCATTGTTTAGACCTCTCAAGCATACAGGAAAATGCAACTAAAACATCTCTCTCTCTGAAAATTTAGGACTTGAAAAAATACGACCTTGGACTTTTCAAAACAGTTTTCAGCTCAGTGCTCTGCAGCCCATTGCCATATCAACACAGACATTCCATTTCAGCATGCCTTTTTGCTCTGAAATACATTTGACAATTCCATTTTTTCTCATGTCAAACTACATGTAAAAGAGAAAAGCAGAAGCTCAATACAAAATAGGCATTAAATGACATCCCAAACTATAGTTTTATAAGGGCTGAAATCTTCTTGGAACAATATAAAAAGACACTGTGGAATGCTTTAAGCTTAGCATAATCCTAATATTTATTATACAGCATTTTTTAGATTGCATTATCCCAACCGTGAAAACAGCATAATTCATGACCAATGCTAGAGAATTGATCTGTACAATCTCCCACAATGACAGATGGTGCCAGCTGGGTTTGGGCACATTTACACAGAGCTGGGCATTCCTGTGCACACCCATGCATAAAGAGTAATGAACAAGGGGAGTATCAGAGCTCTGCACTTGGCCAAATTTCAAGCCACCCCCTTGACTACATTTGGGAGTTACTGGCACTTTAGGCCATTCTGACTGGATCCTCACACAGCTGTGCCAAACACATAAGCCCCATGGCAGGGTATCACATGCTCATTAAGCATGGGAGGCATCGGATATGGAAAAGGATCTGGCAAGGGTAGAGGCCAAACCTAGCAATTCAACCCTGGAAGCTCTTTCCTACTACACCCCAAAATTTCTTGAGGGAAAGAAGCATCTTACTCTTCAAACAAGAGATCAACTCCTAACACTGAGATCACAGAGGATCTCTGCATCATTCCCCTGCCAGACTTCATCTGGCAGCCTCAGACCACACATGAGCAGGAGCAAGTTACTGCAACAAAACATGGGAAAGATTGAGGCACAAATACGCAAAAGGTTTAACAGAATAAAAGTGATGAAATGTAGCTGTATGAAAAATAGGGGAAATCCACTGATTTCAAGCATCTGGTCTGGTGCATGAAAGCAGGGCTGAAGGTCATGTTCCACCACTCCAAGTTAGAGCTGCTTGAATTGTTCTTTTCTGGGAGTAGGGGCCAAATCAGCCTTGGAACATTATGTAATGTCTAGTAAAATACTAGGAAATTCTTCTTCTATTTACTTTTACTGAAATGCAAATGCAAAATGAATCATTTGGGTTTGGGGGAAAAAAAAGTAAATTTAAAAATCAATGTCTGATTCAGAACTCGATTTTAAGAAATGCCTGAGTTCAGACTGTATGCTGGGCCAGGGTAATAAACAGTGTCATGAATTCACTGATGATTTCCCTTTGCATCTCAGTAACAGTTAAACATTTCTCCCATCTGCCAGACTGCCGAATTTTCAGTTCCCGCTTCTGCACTACATACTCATTATCTCAGTTAATATTAATTGGTAATCAAACAGAAAAGTACCTGAAGCAAAGAAACAAGACAGACTAATGCTTTTATTCCCACCAGGCAAGAACTGAGATGTGGCAATAGGGCAATATGTTTACTACTTATGTTTACCTTGTACGTAATAAAAGACCTCCTCAACCAGGGTAAATAGATATTTTTGATCAGCACTTTTGTTTTTCAAATGGAAGGTTTTTATTACATGCAAAACTGCATTAAGCATATATAATGACCTATTCATAAACATCTTCCATGGCATGCACAAAAGCTGACAGCTGTGATTTGCTTTACCCATGCATAAAGAACAACAAAATTGGCCCAAAGACTTTTACTTCACATTTTAGATGTGAAGCATAACAGGGTAAAGAAAAAGGTTATCACTTCCAGAAAGACTGGAAAAACACTTAGCCTAGACCTAGCAAGAAAACACTAAAAAATAGGACAAAAAAATTATATGAAAAAATTATAAAATTCCTAAATCACAGGAGATTTGTACTCCATTGACCTCAATGCTGAATGGGCTAAATCAATAGATGTTTCTTTTAAATGTTAAAGAATACTTTAAGTGTTTTGAGAACTTAGTATTTCAAATATCCACCATTTGTATCTTTGGAGAAGATACAAATATTTCAAATATTCAAAGTTCTTAAAATAAAATTAAAATTAAGATTATTTTCAAAATGCCTTTAGGAATTTACAGTAATTTAAAGTATTTTAAAATACTTTGGTTAATCTACTCTATGGTTGAACTATAATATATTTTAGAAGTCTACAAGGAGAAGTCACTGGCTGGAATTTACTGAAGGTTTATTGTCTGGCTCTTTCTATAACTATTTCTAGCTATTTAAAACGTGTGTAAAAGTAATTTTTGCTTTAGCCCAGGTGACTACACTGTGCCCATGGCAAGGCAGGTTCTCTGTCAGGGAAGATGATTTTCTTCATATTTATCTAACATTTAAAAGGCAGGAGGGCATGTAAGAAAATTACTTGCATGACCTTTGCCTTCTTGCACTATCAGGTCTAGACTATTTAAATACTTTAGCTAAAGTATCCTCTTTAAACAATACAGGCTTTATTTAGACAATAAGCTGATCAAGCCAGACAGGTTAATTATTTGCCTTCAGCACGATATTGCACACTGGTCATGGCTGAAAATCAAAACTGCTTTTGGACGAAGTTCTACAAGACAACGCTGTAATATGAACATTAAAGTCAAAACTGAATTATAAAGTGAAAATTGTTGAGCAGTTAGTCTTAAATATTTAGAAACAAGAAAATTAGTCAAGATAATTTTTTAAAAAAAATTCATATAACAATCATAACAGAAATCTAAGTAAATTATATTCCTTCATATCTAATGGAAATAACTAACAATTCTGCAAATGTATCCATTTTAAAGGGTAAGCACCCCCATTCCTTTTTTCCCTTCATTTTTATTTACAGCTTTTAAAAAAATCACATTACTTTTTTTTCTGATTTTTTTTTTTTTTTTTAATATTAGTAAGATTGTGAAAGTATAAATCAGGACACCAGGACACCTTTTGGATAGCAATCTCTTAAGTTTCTAATTATTTACTTAGTTAGTTGTTTAGAAGAAGATAGCAGAAATTATGTTACCGTCCTTATGCTAAAAAAAGTTTTACAGTATTTGGGGTTAAGAACAATACGGCCTTGACAGTAGTTTGCTGTACCGGAAGGCATATAACATAGCACAGGAAAAGAGCCTAGAGGCATTAGTGTAATCCATAGAGGTTAAAGTAGGAAAGCTAAAATTATTTAATACTTTTTAAGCCCATAGTACAGTAAATGGTCCGTTGCTAGGAAGCAATCCTGGCTAAAAATACAGCTCTTTTTAATATGCTGACTTATGTCTAAAGAATGCCGGAAATGGGTCTCACTGAGGGAATTTCTTACACCCGTCCTCTCGTTCCACAGAGTTCCCAATTCACAGTCACAAATGTGTGGACCTGACGTGCTTCTGAGCCTGGAGGTGATGTTTGACCAGGAAAAGAAAAGCTGAAAAGATGGATGATCTTTACTAACATCTTGCCAGGAGTGACCACATGAGGAGAACCACAGTAATATGTAAGAATTCTTCACAATTTTAATATTTAAATTTCTGATCCCCTACTCTGACCATGGATTGGCCACCATGAAGGAAGACTTTCCCCCCAGAAACCTGAGATCCCAGGGAGACTGCCTGGAGAGATCCCCTGGGAGGAACGAAGGGATGTGGTAAATAGTCCCAAACTCCTTCCTGTATGCTATGATAAATTCCAATAAAAAACAGAATTTGCCCTGTTCTGCCTGTGAAAACGAAAGCATTCAACTGTCCATTTACAGCTGTAAATGGGTGAAGCAATTCTTAATCATGCAAACTGAAAATTAAAAACCTCAGACACAGAAAGCAGGATTTGGCAGTAACAGTGCTGAGGAGTTGCACCCATTTAGCCAGAGAACTCACCAGCTCTCCAGTAATACTGGACCAGTAAGTTCAGTACTGTTAAGGACCATAACACACCAAAACATGGCTTGCCAGGGATTAAAGTGTCATGAAGAAGTTGAAAAATGTGAACCCCGACAAAAAAGTCTGGGTGAAGCCACAGTTTTTAAATTTTGTGCAACAGAACCACAGTCACATTTTAGAGGACAAACAATATATTAATGGGGGAAAAAAATAACTTTAAGCACAGAATTGCAAAGGTATCATGAATTACTGTAAGCAAATTGCAGACTTTTATCATAAACTATTACACTGGCCTATTCTAAAGTGTTTCTTTAAGTAAATGGTGACAGAAACCTGGGTTTCTAGTACCTACACAGTATCACTGAAAATGAACGCATGAGTGGAAATCGATGATGGCGGTAAAATAGATAGTAAATAATGTATATTACTTTTTAAAAATTACTAGATAAATATCCTGTCGATAATTACTGCTATTGCTGAATTATTTTGAAATTCAACTTTCTCTATTATGTTTTTACTCTGCAGTCCTTTCTCCTTTCTAGGTTGTTTTGACTGCAAAATTACTTCATTTACTTTACTATTCTAACCCAAGGAGATGCAGTTTAACAGGCGGAATGAAGGAGGAAAGGTTCAGAACTATGCTATACTTCTTTTTTTCCTTTTTTCTCCTTAAACTAACTTATCATGGAAATCAGTCAGTGTCCTCAAGAGTGTGTGATCAGACCCAGGTCCTGTTGTCTTACCAAGTCTTGAAAGTTAAGCTCCCACTCTAAACATCAGCTATTCTACTTGGTTTCTTTTCTGGCCATGCTGGATGATGGAGAGGAGAGCTGAAACACCTCTGATGGCTTTCAAGGCCCCAGCTCATAAATGGGTCAAATCCTTGCCTGAGAAATGGATCACCATGGATGCTTACAGTTAGCTCAAACCAGTTAAAAATAAAAATGCAAAGATTTCAACATTCCTGAATGTCCTCTGCCCTCTGCATTAACTTTCTCAGCTACTCTCTCCTTTCAGATTTTCAAGTTGTTTTGAGTTGTTTTTGTTTGGTTTTTGTTTAAATCTTTTTCTCCCGTCTTAAGTAGAGAACATCTTGGCCACCTTCTTATACAAGAACTAAGTTTGTCCCATCCAAGCAGCAGATAAATGTCTCTGTTATGTTCATAAACATTACAAGTCCTGCTCTTATCAGTTAGCAAAAAGTCCTTTGCACCAGTGAGGTATAAAACTCTCTCTCCTCATTCTTTAAACAATGACTACTTGGCATCTTTGGATTTTATATTCTCTTTCAATTTGCACATTATGCCCACACATGAAGTGAACATCTGACTAGGCTACTTTTCGTGTAGCTTGATACAAGTCATGGCCAATACCAGAAATAACAGAAAACACTTTGGAAGGACAATGGCTTTGAATGGCTTTCTTCAACCTCCTCCTGTTAGTCAAGCACATTCATACAAGAAAAATCCTATCAGAATGCATGTATTAAGTAGTTAATTATGGACTTGAGGAATTGCATACTTTTACAGATTATACAGTCTGGTAAGCCTTGAAAATTTCAACCTAACTTACAGTTTTAACAGTGCCATTAAACCTCTTGTTAATGACAGATGCACCTGAGTCAAGGTAATTGCAAACACAAATACTGGCTGGGCAGAAAAGAGAGAGAGAGAGACCCTGAAGAGAAAGACTTGGTGTTGGTGGATGAGAAGCTCAACAGGAACTCGCACTGTGCACTCACAGCACAGAAAGACAATCATTGTCCTGGACTGCACCAAATGCACAGTGACCAGCAGGTCATGAGTTGTGATTCTTCTCCTTGACTGTGCCCTCGTGAGATCCCACTGGGAGTACTGCATCCAGCTCTGGGTTCCCCAACATAAGGACATGGACCTGGTGGAACAAGTCCACAGGAGGCCACGAAGATGATCAGAGGGCTGGAGCATCTCTCCTACGAAGACAGACTGAGAGACTTGGGGTTGTTCAGTCTGGAGATGAGAAGGCTCCAGGGAGACATCAGAGCAGCCTTCCAGTATGTAAAGAGGGCTGACAAGAAAGCTGAAGAGGGACTTTTTACACAAGCATGCACTGACAGGAAAAGGGGGAATGGATTTAAACTGAAAGTGCAGAGATTAAGATCAGATATTAGGAAGAAGTTCTTCCCTGGGAGGCTGATGAAGCACTGGAACAGATTCCCCAGCGATGCCCCAACCCTGGAAGGGTTCAAAGCCAAGTTGGATGGGCCTTTGAGCAATCTGGTCTACTGGAAGGTGCCCCTGTCCATGGCAGGGGATTAGAACTAGACAGTCTTTAGGATCTCCCTAAACCCAAGCCATTCTAAGATTCTGCGACACAAAACTCAACATATTTCAGGGCTAGTTTGCCCTTTGTTTCCAAATACATTCCACTATTATTACCATTGTTAATATTTACCTTCGTATTGTTTACCTTTACACCTGTATGTGTTACACCTGAAATAACTGTAGAAAGTGAACTCTCCTCTTTTTCACACCACAGTGAGATTTGCTCTTAAATCTTCACTACTTCAACTTACTGTGCAGATTTAGAACTGTAATACCATTCACTGTAGCAAAAATGCAAAGGTTAATACAACCATCCAACAGCCATAAAAATCACACTGCTAAAAGCTATCAGTAGGACATTAGTACATTACAATATATCAACAATAAATCACCTACTAGTACTTGAGTAGAGCCTGAGTTCAAAGACCATCACACACTATAATTAATTAATCTGAAATGCCTGAGTCATTGCTGAAGAACATTTTAACTTCTTTTCCTTAAAAATGCCGTATTTACAACAGAGAGTTTACACTGTCACTAGGAGAACATCGTTTCCCAGAGCCAATGAGTTCATTACTCGTGATGTAACTTGAAGCATGAAGAGTTCCTTTAAAACTGTATAGCACAAGAATACAGTGGTTTCCATTAGTGTGGTAACATACCTCATTTCTCTTAGGATTCAAAGTATTTCCCTTAGCAACAATAGATTAATGGAAAAAAGTTAAAAGCATTGGCTGCAAGTGAAAAGAAGTCCTCAATTCATGATCATGAGCTAGTCTAGCATTGCTCCAGTCACAAATAGGCAGAAATCACTCCAGTAGTTTAGAGCAACTGGGGTTTGGATTTTTTTTTCCCTAAAGGAGGCAATGTGCACATTTTTAAGATTTATTTTAGTTACTAACACATTTCCAACTAAGTACTTTGAAAAACAAACCAGATACTCTGTCCCTTGGAAGAAGTGACCTACAAAACATCTCTTAAAATAATCCCTTTCCAATTTACCAAGATGTTGAGGGAAATTTACAGAAAAGACTGCAATTCTAAAGCCACTACTTCATGAGTGCTTGAATCACCCACAAAAATAGTTAAAGTTAAAACCTGCACGCTTACTTGGGTCTGATCACTTAGCATGTTGTGTTCCCAGTAGCAGCTCAGAGAGATACCAGTACCTCCTTTACTCATGAGTACATGAATCCTTCTCCTCCCTCTCCCACCAAACTGGTCACATTTGTAACACAGTTTGCAGGTAACCCTATCAGTAAGGTGTTGTAGGGCGATATATTGCCTGGGCAAGACTGTCAGACATACAAAAATTGTGACAAATCAGAAAAAAAAGTGGTTAGGGAAGGCTGTTTCTTTGGATGAGAATGAGGGTGGGAAAGGTGAAGAATTTGGGAGGAGAGAAGGGAAAAAAAGGGCTGGCGGATCGATGCAGTGACTGATGGTGTTTGGGGGTGCTTATCAAGCAGCCCCACACCTGGGTCCTCCCACAAACAGATTAAACATCACAGTGTTGGTCAAACAGCCATGTTGCTGGGCTATCAACAGGCACTGGCCTTGCTTTAGACAAAGAAGTATTTGCTCTCCTCATCCCCACCTCACTCCAGTCATGCACAGTAGCTAAACACTCCACTCGAGTTTCCCTCAAAACTTTGCAGACCAGCAGTGCCTGATCACACCACTCAGTTCTCAGGTCCAGGGACTGCAGCCTTGGGGGGCTGCTCCTAGACTACTGGACTTGCTGAAATGAAAATAACCTTCCAATTTGTTTTGGAAAGGTGAGACATCAGTTTTACTCATTTAAAAAGACGTCTGGTCCAGCAGCGTACAGAGGTGATTGATTGATTGATTGATTGATAACATGAGATTATCTGATAGAGAGAAGCAGACCAATAACATATGCATTGCAGTGCAGCCCACAATCGCTCTCATCCCTAATGCAGGTGAAAAGACTGAAATGTCTGATCTGGTGACAGTAGACAAAGATGATGTGTGACTGATCAGAAATACAGTATAACCATACCTAGCTTTGCCCTCTCAGTTACACAGCACACAGAGGTTACATCTTCAAACAAGCATTTAGAGATAATTACTTAACCTTATAGGACAACATTGAGCATGTGACAAAGCTGATGACATTTGAAATTACCCTTGAGAGTACAGTTTGTTCAGAAGAAAGTTGGAAAGTCACAATAGATTTTGCTCTTTGTGTCATTTTGCCAGGAAGTGAAGAGCACAGCCCTGTTCTGCCCTGTCCCCTCTCCTGCTGCTTTGTTGGCCATAGCACTGGGAACACTTTGAAATTTCTGGTGATCCAACACTTTTCTACTTACTCTTCATATCAAAGCTCATAAAAGAACTCAATTAAGTTTATGAGCTTTTTTAAGTGACCTTGCAAGGGCTCAATTGTCAGTGCTGAAGTAGCTGGCACACAGCTTGTTTAATTTCAGTTTACAATGGGAAAAATACCCTAACACAAGTTTCTGTGATATTGAGATGCATTTTATAAGGGGAAAAAAACCCCAAACCAGCAAGAATTTGTCAAAACTCTTAAAATGAAAGCTACCTAAATGAAACTTAATATAGATCATAATACTACATTAATAATATATTAATATTACATTAAAACTCTTTAACAGTTCAAAATAGATTTGAAATGAGATGTTTTGTTTATTTTCCATGAAAGAATACAATTTACCAGTTGCCAAATTGCAAATCTGCTTAAGCTGGCAATGAGTGATTACATTTCTTCTTCCTCTGCAAAAATCAGCTGCTAAAAATATGTTATTTTAAGAGGAAATTAATGTCCATTCTATAGTTACATTTTGCCTCATTAGCTTAATTCTCTATCAGTTGTTAATGACTCCAAAGAACACCACCATGTATTATTGTCTTCCAAGTACAGGATTCCATGCATGTAGGCACACCAAGTGCTTACAAATCTGTTTTGTCAGTGTTCAGAAAGAGAATAAATCATTAAATAAAATCTTAATTTCTGTACAATAGAAAGTACGATAAAAATTAGAAATGAGTGGACTTTTTTCTAAGTGATCAATCAAACTTTTCTAAGTGACAATCAAACAGAACCAAAAAATTAGTTGTCTGCTTTGTGAGAAACAAGGTATGGTATATGAGCAACTTCTAAGTTTGGAAATCGAGGTTCTTGTGAGAAGATGAAAGAAGTTCCTGAATTTGGGTGTTGTACCACGGTGCTTCTGCTACATACATTTTGAAATGAGGAAACAGCATTTGGTCTGGAAATAGGGAAAGAATTCAATATGCTGTATCTGATAGAACTGAACCTATAATAGTACCAAACGCTAATTTACCCAAGCCAACATGGATTGAAAGGCATCAGAGGCAGTGGGAAGTCAGACATAAAGGCCACCCCTTCAGTCTCTGCAGAGAAGGCATCACTGACAGGCTCTGGGTACAGGTCTAGGCTTTTGAATTCCTGAAACCTAGAGCTTCTACAACTGTATTTACTTCTTTGCTGATTTCTTCAGAGCAAATTATTGTCACTCTCTAATGCTCTTTGAATCTCTTCTCTCACTTCCAAGATGTTTCACTTGTAACTGAAAGCATTTAGAAATCATATATAGTGGGAAATAAAGAGATTTTCATTGCCAATGTGTGTCTTGGGAGTGTAACATACACTTCCACATATGCAACTTTTTTGCAGGGTATTTGTACTGTTTGTTTTTTTTCCCCCTCTGTATGAAATACATTTGCATATCTTTCTTGAGATTCATCTAATCTAGTAATCAACTGTTATATTCTATGTTAACAAGTGATGATGCTGTTTTCATTCTACAGAAGACATCTTACTGACACGGCTTGCTGACACCTTAAGAGGAAACAAATACACACTTTCTAGTAACTATGTGAGTATATTCCAGCTGATCATTCAGAGAAACTATGTTAAATGTGCTGCTGTATTTTTTAAATTGTGGTAATTTCTATCAGAGTTCTTTCTACCACTTAAATACTAAAAATTCATGGTGTACTTGACTTAGTTTTCTGCACAATATTACATTGAGATTGGTTCTAAATACTCAAAGACAATTTCCACATGGGAAATACTGTTTGTAATTTCCTTCAAGAACAGAACTTCAGAAGGCTTTCAATGTAAACAGTAGCCCTCAGGAATTAGGTATAAAATAGTTTATGGTTAGATAAAAATATTCTCTTATGAATGAGTATACATAGCAAGAAATAAACAGATGCAAAATAGTTTGAACATATAATTACTAAATTTCCATGAAATTCTTATCAACTTTATCCAAAACTTTATGACTAAAATAGGGACATATTTCTTGAACATTTCTCATGAGTCTTTTTTATGGTATGCATAATTTTTGTTCAGCATGACACGTTACTTGAGGGACAGCATAACTTGATGGTTAAAATAACTGCAGGACATTAGAAAATCTATACAAAAGCAGAATCCCAGCTGAAATTTAGCAACTGTGATGAGGACAAGTATTTTTAAAAGGGAGCAAGATGAATCCAAACAGAAGGTTTACAGCCTTAACATACAGCACTAGTGTGTTCAACACATCATTTCTCTATCATTTGCAACATTAAGCAAATATGAAAGAGTTAAAACTTCTCCATCTTCCTTAGTTTTTAAGAGTATTCATAGAGTTGCAATATGTTCTCAGTCCTAAATCTCTACTATCCACTCTCTTGTCTACCTTTCTGTTTCCCTTGGCTACAACAGTTTTAGGAATAATTCTCCCATTAGTGAGTGCACTAATGTTTTGAGTGAAGAACTCATAAGTGCTTATGCAGTTGCGTGTTTAAATTTGTCATGCATCACTGGAAAAATAATCCATTTACACTTTATTCACTCTGGGCCCATTTATGCCTCTAGAAATGTGAGATATATCTGGCAATTTGTCATAAATTTCAACCCCAGACAGTTTCAATCTTTGCATTTCAAATATAGGAAAATTACTGTACAAATTTATATTGCAAGCATCTCCACTTTTAGCAGGGGAAAAAAACTTAGAAAAGAAAAAATGAAATGACAATAGAAATAACTAAACCACTGGAATATACAGCTGGCATTCCTGTATCCATATTTTAATGTCAAAGGCCAATAGAAATACTGCTGAGAAAAACAAGTACTATTTCCTTTTATGCACAGATGCTTCTGTAATTTCACCTTCTATTTCAACTTAGACAACATTACCTTCAAAGACAGGTTTATATTTTTTCCTACACTCTCTCCTGTCCCAGAAAAAAACTGAAGGTCTAAAAATTTCAAGGCAGTTCAAGGTAGCTCAAATCAGTTTTGACTGGGTCAGCTGGTAACTTCTTGTTTTGTTATTAACTCCTCTAACTCTTACATCTTAAAAAGAAGGAAACATATTCCTCTTACCTTCTCCATTATGTTTGTGTGGTTACAAAAGTCCATAGAGCTTAGAAGTAGCAATAAGAAGTCTATAGTTAATGCTTATGGATGCTATTACACAGTAATAACAAAAACATATTCTTAGAAAATTAACTTCACATCACTGTATGAAGTCAAGCAACAATAATTTTCTACCTTTAACATAAACTGCTCTCCAGACTCTTTAAAATTGTTGCTTGTTACTCACAAACCCAGCACACTCTACACAAAGATGCAGTGCTAAAATTAATGATGGATTCCAGTTTGGAATGCGTCAATAATTTTTCAGACATGACTGCTTAATGTTAAAGATCAGGCAGTCTTGCCTGAGTCAAGCAGTGTTATCGACGGGGATGTATCACCTCCATCCAGCCCAGACTCCCAGTGCCAGCAGACCAAGTGCAATCACAGCCTTGCGCACACGGGCCAATGCTTCCCGCAGAAATTGCCATCCATGCAGCTCTGCTGGCACTGCCCAGCTGCTCTGAGGGTGTGGCAGAGTCCTGGTTCCCCTGATTCAATGGAAAACTTTCAGAAACGTCAAGGGAAGCAAGTCCTCTAGCTTACAGTAGACTACTTAAAGTTCTGCATGACCCAATGACCTTTCTGCTAATTGGACTATGAATGTACCTCCAACCAAAATCAGTGGGAATTACACTGATAAACAAGTACAGGAAAAACCAGAGGAAGGGATAATATGTAGTTAAGCTTTTTGCCTTTTGTTTCCTAATGCTTTGAATCCCCTGAACTTTTTGTAACACACCACGGGAGCACTATGCAAGCAAAGGAAGACCATTCAGCAGCCACAGGAGCTTTCCCACAGGTTTGCCTCTGAAAGATGGAGACAACCCAGGCCTGCCTCTATTAATAGAAAAAACCTGTGCTGCCAGCAGAGAGAGACAAAGTTTTCATCAGAACTTTGCTGAAGAAGCTTGCCCTATTACCCAAGAATACTAAGAGCTGTCTCCAATAGAAACTGAGGACTTGATAACAACCAGAAAGAAAGCAAACTACAACATCATTTCAGTTCCATGATTATTTGACAGACTGTCATTTTTCATTAGCATACACTAAGCCTGACCAAGACAGAACCAAAACAGCAACCTATCAATTTACCGAAAAGAAACACCACTTCATAAGCAATGTAACACACAAGATTTTTTATTTTTCTGTTTGTCACCAGTAATGGTGCATTTCAGCCAAAAATATCTACAGCTGCTTCATCTATGTCAATATTTAAATGGCAAGAGCCACAATTTATTAAAGGACAAAGTCCTCCATGCAGGTCAGAGCTGAGTAATCAATTGCCTTGTGTGCCACAGACTGCTCAGTTATTGCATGGATGCACATTTAAGCCCACAGAGATACATACTTTTGCAGTCAGCAGCTCTCTCCTTAGACTTTCCATCAGATCCCTGCCTACTCTCTTTCAATAACATTTTAAAGCAGCTCTATGAGATGAGCAATCGTTTTATTATTATTTCACAGGCAGGTGACATGCCCACCTTCTGTATTTCCTGACTTCACTCACTTTTGCAGTCTTTTCACAAGAAATACTAATCCAAAACAGATTAATAGCATCCTTGTGAACAGCAAGTGCTTTTCTCCAACTTTTTTCTCTCATTCACCTGCCTTGAGAACCTCAAGCAAAGAGAACTTATCCAAGGGAACCTTTTGTCCTCTCTGTTAGAAGCACATCAAATTTCATTTGTATTATGATTATCCTTCATGTTTCAGGGTAAACATGAAATCATGCTCAGATAACTTCCCTATTATTTCCAAGCTTTTTCTGCTGTCTGTTCTTCAAACTACTTGTTTGGTTTCCTATTTTCAAGTTGACCCCAAATGAAAATACAAAAATAGAGCTCTTAATGTAGCCACATCCTCCCCTTGGTGTTTCTCTGTTTGTGTAATCCTGCCTTTCTAATACTATCACACCTCTTTGCATTCAAAGCTCTACTTTGCCTTTTTCTTTATCTCTCTTCTCTCCCTTAGAGTTTTATCTCCTCCTCTCCCTTTTCCTTTGACTAAATAATCCTCCATTTTTTCAAGAGTTTAAATATAACTGACCTATTCTATATATTTTCCACAAATGACCCATCCTAACTTGAAATATTCTGAGCTGGAAGAAGTACATTTCACTATTTACATCCTATTTTTCTTCTTTCTTCATTCACTTTCTATACCATTGTAACACTATGTGTTTCACCATGTAAGTTCTTAAGTAAAAAAGTGATACAGAAATATCAATCCCTTTTATTAGCTGAGGGAATTCACCATGAATTGTAAATTAGTTAATTACATGAAAGTCAGCCTTTCTCCTCTGTAAATTCCACTCCTTTGAACTTGATTGACACTAGGTGCGCAACAAAGAGTGTTTATGAATAAGAAGACAGATACTTTGCAACCAACAAGGTTTTTCTCTTAAATACCAACACGGACAACTCAATTTAAATACTAATAAAAGCAGAAACATACTGTGTATGCACTTCTAAGCATCCTACTTACAGTAACAGCAGTGCAGCAATTTCCTACACAACCCAACCTGTGTTTCAGGGAAGAAGAGTTACTTTACCAAAGCAGCACACAGACTTTGCTCTATTTTTCCAGTGGGTACCACAATCTATAACTACTTACAGCAGAGCATGGCAGGAGGCTCTACAGCTTTCAGCTGAAGAGCAAGAATTTATTTTTGTGCATTTGTGGCTCAATGACCTTTCTGCTCAGTAGGTTGCCTTGGCACAGGATCAAGGTTTGTGGCCCTCCAGCCAGGCTCATATGATTCCAAAGACCAGAGGACGTTTGGATAGGTAAAAAAGGCTGTAGTTAGAACACTAAAATGATGCTAACCCTTGAAAATTACATCAGACACACAATTAAATCTCTTTTCCAGAATACTGGAGGGTGTTTATTCCTCTAATATACTGGTATAACAGACAAGCCAAACAGTTTACAAAAACTATCGGGGAGAAATCTTTCATTAACATGCACAGAATAATATTTTGAAGATGTTATGGTACTTCAAATTTTGAAGTTTCTATAAGCTCAGTTCTCACCATCATCTGCTGCTTAGGTTGAAAACATAGTTTAAAGAAACACAGCATGTCCCTTAACTGCATTTATTGTAACCTACTGGCTTTTCTACAGGTGTAGGTCCTACCTACAATTGTCACAGAGCTCAAAGGTAGCTTTGTTACATAAAGAAACAAACAATCAAATTGTTTATATTAGACAATGAAAATTAAATTCATGTCAATAGGAGTTAATTTAACAAAATTATTCCATTAGGGATAATTAAATGAATGCATTTTGCAAATCAAATATGAAAAACCTCAAGGCACTAGATGACAAACAGATTTTACAGTCATCTTGTCTAGGTCAGCCTCAGTTCTTCCCAGTAACTTTCAAAAACATTCACATGTGACAAGCACCAACAGCCATTAGAGAGAGAAGGGAAAAAAATTCTCTACATAAGTTAAAACTAAAGTCCCCACAGCTCCTACAAGGCCATTTAGTGCCTTCAAATGCCAGACACCACAGGCAGGAGTGACCAAAGCTTTCCTCAAGATCACATGCACAAAAACAGGTCTGCAATTCACAGAGCTTGTATCAAAGGCATGAAGATCTATCAAATGGTGCCTGAAGACCTTCTGGGGAAGGAACAACCCACTAAGAAGTTGTCGACTCCTCAGTTCCTAAAAGACATGAGATATTAATTTTTCAGCCTTGTGATGTCTGAGGTGAGGGTCCTTGCAGCAGTCAGGATCTGTCAGGCACATTGGTGCAAAATGTTGGCAAAGGTCCCAGAAACTGTCTAGTTTTTAAACACTGTAGCAGGTTTAGGTTTTCTTTGGCACAGGGGAAGGGACTCAGGTAGGCACTTCAAAGCCCTGAAGAGGAACTCTGAATTATGCAGGTAGCAGTTTTTCTGCAAAAAGATACACCAGCATAGCATAGTTTCTGTCCTTAAGAACACTGTATACTACAGACACAAGGATAAAATTCCAACTTCAATTACAGAATAACAAAAATTTAGCAAACACACTGATTCTACTACCCGGTTGGCCACAAGCTTAATATTGTGCAGGTGAAAATTCAGCTGAAATTTCAGCAGATGTTGAAGTGCCTTGCTAGATTATAGACAATTTTTTTTTCACGTACTTGTCCTCATGAGTCTGCCTTGGACTCTTGTATTTTCACTGCATATGCACAAAGGTCAAGATCAAATCCCCCGTCAGGTAAAACTTCCAGAGTCAAAATCCAGATTTTCAGGGAGTTGAAGATAATCTCCACTTGCTGGGATTTAAAGCAAGTGATACTTTGAGCAGGTCTCTGATTCTGTAAGGTGCCCTTGTGCTTCACTGCAGGGTATGTCAGCTTTTCAAAACGTGAAAGCAATAAAAAAACCCCCACTATTCTCATTACTTGTTTTAAACATTCTCAGTGCAATAGGTAATCTTTTTTTTTTTTCTTTTTCATTTAAAATAGTGATCACAAAGTTATCTTTATAATTACTAAGGGAAGTGATACCTTCCATCACTTAGTAGTGAATAAATTCTACATTATATTGCCAAAGACGGATGGAATGGTTTAATACACCCACTCCCCAAGAAAACCAAAGGGAAAGAGATGAATGCAAGAATTAGATAAAACTACCTTCATCTTTTTATAGTTATAAATTGCTTACTTTTGCTTAAATAGCTATCCAGTCACAATTGCAAATTACTAATAGAATACACTTAGTCCAAAATGAAGTCAGAAATCCTTACACATAACTTTTGCAGGTTTGTTTGTGGGTTTCATATAAGGTGAAAAATGGTGCATGAAGTAGAAGTAACCTCAAAAGCTACAGTGGTTCTGATGCTGCATCTATTTCTTTACATAGCACACGGTTGCAATCATGTAAATTGTCATTTTTGCACTGGAATTTTCAAATCAGTTTATAGTTTATACATTTCAAGTGTGCAACCATGGGTTTAGTGAAACAATTAAAGGTCATTAATGTCTGCAACACAGGACTATGCTATGAGAGATAAAATCTGTATCAACCACCCAATTGAAATTATTACCAAAATTTACCATTTCCATGACAGCATATACATATTTCCTTTATTATGCAAATTGGTAGTGAAAGCATGGAGTGGGAGAGAGGACTTACTTATTTTATTCTTTGTGACTAGTCCACAGTGCAAAACTGGGGGTAAGAGTAAGTGTTTCAACATTCTCCAACATAATCACCAGAACTAGGTGTCTCAATACCTTATTTAAATACCCAAACCTGGAGACCATCATAGTTGAAGACATAAGAGACTTCTACTTCCAGGAAGACACAGTGTGTATGTGAGCATTTTATCCCTCAGTACATAAACTGGGGGATACAAACATCTCTCAACTATGCTTATATACAATCACAGTCTGCTTCATGAACACACTTAAATGTCTAAGTAACCTGAAACTTAATGCATTTTCATAGCTATTAATTACTAAACAGGGAAGGGAAGGTATCTGTATCCTCACAGCTGGCAGTGGCATCCTTTACTCCCCAAAAAAGCACTGCACTGTAGAAAAGATAATGCACTTAAGGGGACAGTAGTTGGGGCAATATCTGGGACTTGGTGAGGTCACTGAAGAAGCCCTAAAGCCATCTACTGAGCAATTGCCAGCATTTCCAGGACTCTGTGTGAAACCGGGATTTCATGATATTCTGCTTTTTCAGGAGAGCAGGCTGTGCACTGGTAGCGTTGCATAATCATACATGATGGGGGTTAGGAAAGGGCACTGTTACTTACTCAGGAATTATATTTTGTAGCTTACTTTATTAGGAATCCTAGTTTCTGACACAGAAATAACACATAAGGGCAAAATAACAATGTATTTCCTAGTAAAAAAAGAAGTCAACAGAAAAGACACTGAAATGGACTCACTCTTCCCACTGTGTATTATAAATTACAATATACGGAAACAACTAGTGGGACTTTTAAAATACTGCTTAAAGATGTGAAACATACTACACAGAAGAACATATACAGAATCCAATCACTGAAATATAAAAAAACAGAAATTAAACTACAGTTAGTCATTAAACCCATTGCAATCTTTAAACCTTAAACTCAACCGTGCACCCTGAAAGCCACAGCAATTTTGCAATGGATTTAAAAGTACATAGCACAAATCCTTTACTAGCATGGATGAAAAGTATATATAAAAAGCAAGTCAGTTGAAAGTCTGTAATCATAAAATTTTCTAATACAGTTCCTCCAAAATTCCAGTATTCAAAATACTGTACTTTTTTCCTTAATTTTCTTAGTAAAAGGAATATTTGAAATAATTATTATATTTAAGGATTTGCAATCTTTTCATCTACCTTACACCTCAATCTGTATAAGTTTATATTTCTACATATATAGAGAGAAGCATATTCATATATATATATGAAAAATGCTTATTTATAGAAACTTTGTTCATCCTTTTGTACTTACCCAGGACACATTTTTAGCCTTGGGTGTTTTTAGCATGGCAACATGCAAGGCTGAAATGACCAACAACAGCTCCACCAGCATGGAAAGTCAGATGGAGGGGTAGTCCAGGTGCCTTGGTTACACCAGGGTGTATCTCCCTCAGCCTGGCTGACACAGGCACTCTGAGCATGTGGTCAGGTAACAATAAAAAAAATCATTTTTCTTCCCGATACACAATCCAGTCAAACTGAGACACATCTGTCTTCAGCAGCAGCTGGCTGTATTTCTGTAGATCCATGAAATCCAAAGTTGGCTCTTCTCTTGGAAAAGTTAAATCCAAAAGTCAAAAGGACTTACTCTCATAGACACTTCACCCTTTCAGTGAGAATATGCAGAGTCCAGTTATCCTCTAAGCTTCCACCCAAGCTCTGAGCTGGAAGTAGAATGACGCCCAACACTGGAAGCCACTTGCCTTCAGAGGATGGCAGAGATAAACAGTTTCTGGATGCACCGTTTAACTGCTGCTATGCCTGAATATTTCACGACCTCAGGATCTTTTGAGTAATTAAGAGAATTAGGATCTCGATGTCAATAAATAATGCATGCCAACAGATCATGCAGCTACCTGTTGCAGCGTCTGTGCCCGTGGTGTGGCAGCTGCGACTCCAGCGCCGCAGAGGGCACCTGTTCTCCCAGCACCTGCCGCAGCACTGGGCTCACCCGCCGGCACAGACACGCGCCCCAGAACGGGAACCAAAGGCAGAAAATCACTGTCCCTGCTTGCTTCTCTTTGTTCCTCTGCCCTTCTGTCCTTTTACTTTTACCTCCTGTCAATCTAGATTACCAGAGCAGATCCAGGCTAAATTTTGCAACTATCAGTAGTGATTAGAGTGAGTTGATTGAAATCGGATTATACAGGAAGACCTCTGCTTCCTCACTCAGCACACGGGCCAGTACCATTTGCAAAATACTTCTGCTTCACTGCACAGTATGAGAACATTTGGAGCAGTCCATTATAAGAGAAACAGCGCAGTAAAAACAAGCCAGACTGTGCCGTCTTTGAAAAGAGAGAAAATGGATCCTGTTTTCAGTAGCTGCGTGAATTCACAGGGGCATGTTTCAAACCATTTCCAGATGGAAGAGTGTGTTGGAGTCTCCTGGATTCACCAGAAAACATGCTATAGCCAAGAGTGGTACCTAAATGTACCTAAAGCGCTCTGTGTATCTGGTTTCTACTGCTTAGATATGGATACAGTGCAAGTGTACCTGCCTTGTGTCTGAGCACTGAATTTATGAGAGGAATCACCCTTCCCTGGGATAACATCTGGAAATTCCACTGCCAGTATCTACACAACTCACAAACAGAATCTAATTCAAAAGTGCTTTTTCCAAAGCATATCATTAAATTTATAAGGAAGTGGCCTGCCTGAACTATATTCAAATATATATATGTAAGTTTGTATAAATACAAATATGAGCTATCAGCTAAAAAGCTAGGACATATTATAAAATTACAGTGCCATCCTAAAATGATGATATTTTATCTTGAAAAGAAGAAAAAAAGAAATACAAAAGAATATGGTAGAACAGAACAAGGAGGAAAGATGATAAAAAAAAAGAATTTAAAAAATGTACAAAACTAAGTCCAGCTGACAGTTATTCTGAATATGACACACAGATGCAGCTTGCATTACAACACATCATTTTTCTAGGACTTCCTAAATAATAACTTGATGTTATTATCTACTCATGATACAGACCTAGATTATGCTTCAAGCATCATCTGTCACTTTACACTGATTATTTAATGTATTTGCAAAAATGCAGTGGGTTCATGATTCCACAAATTCAATTTGTGGATGGTCCATAATTTGTCTGTGGGTATTAGAATAATACTAAGGTATTTTCCAAGGTGGCAACATAAACTTTTTATTTTGTTAAAGGAAACTCTAGAAACTGCTTATCAGAACTGGGACAGACATAAAATGTATGTATTTTCCTGTGGAAATACCTGTCTGATTTAAAAATAATTACAGTCTTCTTCAGACTTGTAGTCCACATTGAAGGCAGTCAGAACAAGTCTGGTACACTCTGCTTTGCATATGCCAGAATGAAGGTTTATACACAGAGTTTTTAATGAGATCCCTCTTTTTTTCCTAAGTCCACTCAGTCTCATGAAGCTGAAGCACTATCTGTAGCTTCAAATGATTGGGACTCAAATAAAACAGTGGATGATTGCCTACAATGAACTGAGGTTCAAATTCTAGTAGATGGACAGGTGGAATAAAAAGGTAATATGACTGGATAGACATCCAGCAATGTCACAACTTTGTGCAGTGAAACACTTAAAAGTACAAGAAAGATTCTCAGTGAGATGTTAAGCAGCCATGAGAAACAGTTCTGTTTCAAATATACCATGTCTAGACATATTAAAGAAAATATTTCACAGCAAAATTAACGACTTTATTCCATCCTGAAAGCTAAAGAATATAAGTATAGAGTCTGTTAAATTAGTACCTAACACAAAGGTTATCCTACAGTACTCTCACAGGTGTAGAACAGATGACATCAGATCTGCCTCTGTATACTGTAATAATAAACATAAACCTGGTCCTGTACATACAAGCTGGAAAACAGCTGGCATTTGAGCTTTCTCCTTAATATTAACTCAGTTCACAGAATTTTTGAGTAGCAGCTGCTAATGGGTTGCCAGACATGTGGTCAAATAAAATGAACTAAATTTATTCCCTCACACAGAAGGATTTCGAAATACTGGATTTTACTTAAAGCAGCTAAATTAGTGACGATGGCATACATTAAAAAAATCCTAATGCAAAATATAATTAAATAAAAGACAATAAAGGTTACAAATCTAGATGCTAACAAGACTAGGAAGTCCAGAAATTAGCCCTGTTATACATAGGCCCTATGGTGTAATCTGTAATTCCAGAGGACACAAATTTCACTGTAGAAAACAGAAGGTCCTTGTTAAGAGGAACAATGCTGAAAAATAAACCTAAAATGACAGACATATTCTGTATATGTTCATCACGCATCCTCTCCTTTCTGATGTTGCATTTCTTGCGTAATCACTGCAACATTCCGTAGTTTTTCTGTCTTTGATGAACATGTTTTCATAAGATGCTTGTGCGGGAAGATGCTACAGTTATTCTCATTTGATAATTGAAATATAAATTCCAGATGAGGAATCTAGTCTGAGAGGATTCTGATCTGATCTTTTCAAGAATTTAACATACTGTAATGCTTTCTGTATCTAGAGCACATTTGTGGACTTTTGCTGTTTTGCATACTCAGCAGTTCAACAGACAAATCTTCAGTACTTCAATTTTGAGATGACAGAGCTGTTTTAAGATGGGTATTCCCAAATGGTGGTACAAAAGATACTTAGACTATTAACTGAATCTCTGATTTAAGCAAAATGGTCAGCCTCGCCAAAAACCAAACAAGCACCAAATCCACTTCCATTTTATGGATAAAACTATCCTCTCTTTTCCTGCCCTACATTCACTTACTGAGCTTTGCCTTCAGCAACAAAGTGATGTCTCACATCAAGAAAATTGTGTTGTGTTTTTTTTCTGAGTATCAGCCATCCTGTAATGAATATAGCTGTGGTCTTAGAAAGAAGAGAATGTGGTTCTTGGTCTTTAAATAGCACATTGCAGCATATACACAAAATTTTAGGGTGTTTTAGCTTTCAAATAACTGAAATTCTAATCTCAATACTTTGAGAAGTTTTCCTTTTTTAGTAAGTTTGAATAAAAGTTCCAGCACCATCAACACCAGGAAAGAAACCATATGAATGCATGCATTGATTTTGATGGCAAGAAGCTTCACAGTAGTGCCTGCAACTGTCCTCAGTTCAGAGCTTCAACTGAAACAGATGCATGTTATCTGAGTTGTTTCATTTTGGCTCCTCAAAATAAACAGACATTAATTAATGTGTCTGCTTTCTAGATATAAAACAGAAATAAGGATGCAACCTTGCGAAGAAATGCTGTAAATTTGCTCATTAAAGTTTGTGAAGCAATTAGATGAACATTATAGGACTGCACTGCTTAATGAAGATCATTAAATAAAAGCCTTTGCATACATAACACAGGAATCCATGACATGGTCTGCCAAGCCATAATTGCTATTCTTTACACAGAATAATGGCCAGGCCCTCAAAAACGATGAGACACAACTGCTTACTGATAGTGGAAGGATACTGCAACTTAGACACTGTGCCCTCCTCTTGCTGTCCTTGCCAGTTCTGAATCTTGGTAGTCACCTCCTTCCTCCCTGACACCAAATGACTTGTGACTGCACAGCCCAGTAGCTGGCCTCCCCTCCAACTTCTCTCCCAGCCTCACCATCCCTCATCAGTCCCAGCCACCAGTGCTGTCACCACCCAGTCAAACAAAGAACAGCAGACGGACTCCTTGCTCTAGGCAGACCCACACAAAATCAAACTCCAAATCAAACTTGTAACCATCGTTTTTCAAAGGATCATCCTATTTCCTCTAATCTCATTCTATAACAAAATCTGGAAGACAGGCCATGGTTGTAGAAAACCTCCAAGCTGCAGAGTTCCAGAGTCAATGTGTATGGGATGAATGGAGGAGTCAGTCAGTAAGGCAAGAAGGCTCCTGCCACGCTGGTACAGCCCAACAGGCAGAGAAGAAAATGGGGATGGACTTACAAAGAGCCGTAATCCCCCTAACTGCAAAGCTGTGAAACCAACCAAAATTCAGATAACTGTAAGTTTGAATTAAAAACAATTATTCAGCATTTGTCATAGGTTATAATCATCATTCATATTTTCAAACTATATTATTTGAGATACTATGGGTGACTCAGGGATTATGTTTCTCAAAACAGAAAGAAATTCTGTGGATACTAATAACACGCAGTATCTGTTTCCTGTAGCTAGTTGCTAAGGTTAGTAGGATAAAAACTGCTTTGCACATCTGTCCTATTCAGCAGTACAAAGAAAAAATACAAATGTTTCACAACAATGTAGAAAAGTGTAAAAAAAAGTGATTCACCAGAAGAAATGCAAACAAAAAATATCTATGATTTTTACAAGCTTTTACATGATGCTTTGGAGGTAACTGAAAAGTTCACATTAGATATTTATAAGCAGAAAATTAATGACACGCTCATGGCAAAGAAAAGCTTAAAGAGTATGTAAATGTAATATTTCAGTGATATTTCGGTTCATTGCATATACAGAATAATGGAATTACTAAAAGTACCCAAAGAAATGAGATTTAATACCTGGTGAATGTCACATACTAAATTGTATTTGAAATCACGTAGAAAAATAATCAAAAACATCAATCAGTAATCAATGACAAGCAAATCAAACCTTTCTGTGAAAGAAGATGTACTATATGTTAACAAAGGTATCAAGTCCTGAAGTAATAAATTACTTCCAAGAATGTTTCCATGAAACAAAATTCCTCAAGCCTTGGTGAGCAATAGAAATTCTGCTATCTCTTTCAAAATCTATTGATTGCTTCTACACCTGAAAAGTTTTGTGTAATTCTTATATAAGAAAATCAAAAGTACAGTGAGAACACTATGAATCCTACTACCCCAACCCATTTATGTGCATCTCTCATCCAAATATATTTACATTAAATAAATGCTTTTTAATGCATTTATTTATTGGAATAGTCAGGTAATATCCTTTACTACAAGTTACTGATATGACTTGAACATTGTTTTACTTTTCTGCTCTTTGTCTTATGACTATTCCAACAGTTTCTTCAGAATACACACGCAGAGACAAAACCAGAAAAAAAACCAGGAGCTGACTCATTTGCAGTATTTTATATAACAAAACAACTGAAACATTGTACACACACAAGCAAAGCCATGAAAGAGTATAACGGTGCATGGGGAAACAAAAATTTATTTTAACTTCTTCTTTACTTCTAACTCTAATTAAATACACCATCAACTGATACTATTTTCCTGTGGTCATCTCTTGCATTGATTGAAACATTTCGGACTGAAAAGCCAAATACCCTAGACTATAGCAATAACAGAGCTTATTAGATGTTACTAGAAAACACCATCGAGCATTTAAAGCCCAAATTGCTAAAAACAAGCAATGAAGTTTAGAGCAGTGATATTCAAACTCATTACTAGAACTGTGCAAGCCTTTCAGAGAGACAGTTTTATTTTAAACTCACATTGTCTTTCTATCAAGGAAATCATGAGTGAAAAGCAAGTACAAATCAGAATCTGTTCTACCATGTCACATCATTCCTAAGGGATAAGCAACATAACTGTGAGGCTCAGATTTCAAAACAAAAATGCTCTGAAAAATGCCATTAAAAATAGAAGATTACAATATTTGCCATCTTGAAGACCACGCACCAAGAAAGATACTGGCTTACACAGCCTTTTTGTTATCTCGCCTTTCTCATGCCTATTTATATTTGCTATAGCCAAAGTGATATGACGGATCTGTAACTCTGCTTCTCATATTATAGCATCTATGTGCAAGGAAGACAGCAAGAGTGGTGTGAGCAGCCAGTCCGGGATAGATCAAGGGAAAACACTTGGCTCTGGCTTATAGTACCTTTGTAGTTAAAGTCAACAAGTGGCTCTGGGGGGAAAAAAGCAGAACAGGGGACAAAGAAAAGGTAATTAAATGAAGTTCAGCTTGCCCAGGTAATATTTATGTATTTTATACACAGATTATCCTCCTGAGCTTCCCAACACAATCCAATATAAGCAAGAGTATTGTACTGGAAAAAGGCCACAAATTACATCATCTTTCATGCACCAAATTAAATGTTCCAGCAGCAGAGCAAGCTCAGGAGCACAACTCGGGCATTTCTGGATGAGAACTAACTAGCACCTGACAGACAGAATGATGTGCAGCAATTTATGGTGCCAGTTAACAGCCGTGTCCTGTAGTAGTGCCAGAAAGCAGTCTTCTGAGCTGAGAGAAAAGCCAGTTGGACAAGACCACTCTGCAAACCAGAAGGGTTTATGTGAATTAAAAAATGGGAGAGGTTCTTATAAAGTGCATAATCTAATACAAATATCTTTATTTCACCATGATCCACAACATGTAACAGTGGGGCTGCAACATTTCTTCAATTCAAGCTGGCAAAGCAGCAGCATTGCTCCAGCCTCTTCCTCCTCCTCACAGAGAAGGCCATTTCCCATTCTGGCACTGCCAGGCTGTGGCCCTGGGCAGGCAGGAGGCAGGCAGTGGCTGCAGTGGCAGTGGTCTCTCCTGGCATCTCTACTCTGTCTTTCACAGTAAGGTGCAGCCACCAGTAAAGTCTCGAAACTTTTTTTTTACAAAATGTATGAAGCCAGATATTCCCATTGATTTCCGAGTCTTTAGAGCATTTGGAGATAGGTTTATCTTTTGCAGCAGCAGCCCACTTGTTCCCACATATTCTGGGCTGGGCTGGCACAGACATCCTGCCTCAACAAGCTGAAACTGAACAAGGAAAACCAGTCTTGGTGGTTGAAAACAGTCCTGGTCATACTTTCTGCAGCTTCCTGGAGTTAGCATCTAGTTTTGGCAAGATTTCATTGCAATTCCATCCAATAGGGCTTAAATTCATCTTGGGCAAGACCTTTATGAGTTGTGAGTGACGCATTTTATTTTCTCATCCCAGTTCTTATTGGGAAATGCAAACAGTTCTACTGTCCAGAAAGAAGGGATTTCTTATGATCAGTTTCTCCTGGGTCCTAACATTCACTGTCACTGGTCAGCACTCCAGCTTGGACACAAACTGGTCTGGAGTGATAATGATACCACATTGTACCTACTCAGCTTGGAAAGCACACTGAGGAATCTCTGAAGTTTAAACTCAAAAAGTTAACCTACTGAAATCACCATAAGAGTTCTGTATTTACCTCCATAACTTAATCATAGAATCATAGAACGGTTGAAGTTGTAAGGGACCTTAAACATCATCCAGTTCCAACCCCCTTTCATGGGCAGGGATGCCATTCACTAGATCAGGTTGCTCAGGACCCATCCATCGTGCCCTTGAACACTTCCAGGGATGGAGTCATCCACAGCTTCTCTGAGCAAAATAAATTCCTATATTAAGAATTGTCAATGTAATTTCTCACACTGAATCAAGGAAACAGATAATATAATAATTTTGTTTAAAAAATTAAAAAGTTAATTTTCACCTCCTAGGTCAGAAATCCACATTTTATATGATAAAGTGACAAAGAAGTTACTTTCAAGTTCACACCTTTTTTTATGGAGAGCACCCCAGAAACTTATCACATACACTAAAAAAGAATACAAGATCTAAAGAAATTACTGCAACTGCAAGTTTTATTTGTATAACTTGTCCTTTTTTAGCCAGCTTTAAATTTTACAGCATGAAAGTACAAAAATTAAACAGAACACACAGGCACATGAACATGTGACCATCATTCAATCAGCAAATTGCTTTGGGTCTTACCGACTTTGGCAGTTTTACAAAATTTTGATTTCCAGCTGGTTGAACTGTTCTTGAACAACTGGAGGTTTTTACTGCAGTAGTCATAAACTGACTTTTCTGTCTCATCTACCATCCACATTCTCTGAATAAATGTTTGGGGTTTTTTTCTAGAACATATATGATTCCCCTTATGCAAAACAGCTACACTATTCCTTTTGTATTTTTACAATATCTAAGAAAACAAAGAACTTTTTCTGCCTATAATCATGCCATTTCTCAGAGGGTACAGAAAGCCTTTCTGTTCAGCGTTCCTGCGACAGAGTCTCACAGTAACTGGTACTGTGAGCAAGCTTTGCACAAGAAGGCAGAGAGATTTCCTTTGAACCCAGCCATGAGTGACTGCAGAGATCACCTCTGTGATCTCAGTCTGTACCATGGGTAAATATCACTGTTTCTGGAAGGAGTTTTTATCTTCTCTGTTCTGTCTCCTTTTTATTTCTTTCTTTCAAGAAAAAGTTATGTCAATGCATATCTGAGGTTTATTTCTGTCTACAGTACTTTGGCATTTTTCTTCAAAATTTAAAAGGATCACTTTATCCAGCTTAGAAATCTAACTATGACGGGGGTCAACTCCTTAATAGTAAGCAGCAGTACTAGCAAAAAACCATGATGACATGATGTCTCACCTCTTTGAATCCAAAGCAATTTCAAAAATAAGTATTAAATAAAAGGAAAATATTTGGCCTAAACACCACATTTTCAAATGCACACCTGGAGGAAGGGTCCCCAGGCGGAAGTCCTGTGCCTGCAGCCTCAGCAATGGCAAGGCCAAGACAGGTCACCACATTTTGGACAAGGAGAGATCTGTTCTCCTAAGAACCCTTCTTAATTTTGGTGGGTTGTTTGTTTTTAATCTTTTACTTTTTAAGAAATCCTACTCCATATGAATGTGAATGTGTATCATCATAGAGCATAAAAAAGGAAAAAAAATTTAAAACATTTTTTGGCAAGGTCACTGGAGACTTGTTTAAAAATTGCTGTCTCAGTTCCCACTAGTGACTGGGACACATAGACTCACATGACCCTGGGACACACTTCTCTAAGGCAAATCTTATTACCTTTGGTCACCCTGAAGGATGCATTGGACAAACAGAACACTTCTTAAAATACAGAGTGAACACATTGGGAAGTTTGACTCCCAATAGGCTTGGATGAGGCAAGCTATTACCCAGGAGCTTTCCAACCTTTGACACAAGCCAGTTTAAGATTAAAACAAAAAGAAAAGTATTTCCTTACAACTTCCGAAGCAGTCAACAGTTCATATTTTTTTATTAAGAGAAAAGTGAAGAAGCTGAATCCTGTTTCTATTGCATTTTCCATCTTTCTGCATCTCTTAACCCTCAGGCTGCAAACCTCACTGAGTATCTCTTTTTGGTGGAGCACTTAGCATTTTGTAATTAACCTGATCATTGAATTCCCCCTCAATGTTTGTCACTGAGACTTAATTTATTTCCTCCCGATTTATGGAACTGTGTGGTCATTCTTCCTCTAAAAATAAATCCTGTTTTGTTTCCTTGGAGATGCAAATATTTCCTTCTCAGACAAGGAATCATTTCACGTGCTTGCCTGGTTTAATAAACCCTTCTTTGCCTCAGTCAGGGTAACATTGCTTTCATTCTTGAGCCCTTTGGTGACCTGTTGCATCTGTTGCCTGCTCCTAAGCTAGGTATTGTAATCGATACGCAAGCTACACAAATATGCTAGCCCATGCAGAGAGTGACTATTACTAAAATACAAACAGATTTAATGGTTAATGGCACAGTGACAATTCAAAAGATGACATAGGACAATACTTTTACAATTACTGGCAATCATTTGACAACATAGTTTAATTAAAATTTGCAAAAATTCAGCTGTCCATATTACTTGAATTACGGTACTGCATTTGCAGATATATATACACGCAAACATGCATCTTTAGTGAAATGTGTGCACTAGTTCATAACAACATTAACCATTTCCTCCATAAAAGAAGGTGCCACATGTGTGACACCTCTTCATCTAGGTTTTCTATCCACATGGCATACCTCCTCCAGGTCTGCTGACTTCTCTTTGACATCGTCTCTAAATTTCTCTTTATCATTTCTCTAATTCTTTCAGTTTGAGTAGGTAGGCAGATAGTTAATAAAACTTGTTTATCTTCTGAATCTTTTGCACAGCCTGCAGTGAGACAAGTCTTGCACATAAATGCTGCTCTTAGAAATAGCAAAATATTCAGTTTAATTAAAATCTGTGGCTCACAAATTAATTCACTAAAAACAACATAAAGATTATATTCTGTAATACATGTAGCTCGCATTCACAACTGGAAAAATGAGTTAAACAGACTACTTGTAAGTCAGGTAAAAACAGAGAAATCTTGGAAAAGCTGTATTCACAACTTACTCAAAAAAAAAACACATGACCAGTAAACATGGGAAAAGTGTTAGCAAACAAAAAGAAAGCTATTTTAACTGGGATAGTCTCCAGAAGTAACAAATGGAAATAGAAGAGCAACAAATGAAGCAAGATGTTTCTACTGAAAATAGAGGTATCAATGCCTGGTGTTATTGCTAGCAGTCTGGTTTTAAACCCTGACACAAGCTTCACAGAGATGAGGGACAAGATGAAGCATTTTGCCAGATGTAGAATAAATAGGTCACTCCTCCCATAGAGATAATAATTCTCATTACTCTGTAACAGATCAAAGCTTGAAAACACAACCTTCAAAATATTTGTTTTCAGAAGCAACACAACCCCCAAGAGCATTCCTTCTTTTGCACCATGCCCTAATGCCACACAGTATGCTCTTAGCCACATGTGCACTCATTAGCATAGAAGCATGAGTGCAAATACATGCTGCAGAAGTTTCTTCAGCTGTTAAACAAATGGTATTTCATCCAAGTGAAGCAGCAGAGTGGTTCCATCTAGAGGAAGAGTGTGCAAATACTGCTCATCCCTGATGACTAGCTATTTTTAAGTAAAGAAGAGACAAACAATTAACACAGCACACTCAGTATAAAGGCCTTGCCACCTGGTACCATAGCTTCATGAATGATCTGTTTCTTACAGCAGTGCATGCTTGGTTGAACTGGACAGAAATTATAATGTTGTAAGGATCAGACCTATTAACACTTACAGTCTGGATGGTCCAAGGTACATTTTGCAGCCACAGATAATGTTAAAGTTGTTGTGACTAGAAATGACATATAAAAACTCTGCAAGTGAAACTGCTCTCTGAGGTGTAAATTATGTAATCAAATCAATGCTTCATTCATTCATTAACCAACAACTTACTTTTTATAGAACCATAGAATGGTCTAGGTTGGAAAGAACCTTAAACATCATCCAGTTCCAAAGTCATGAGCAGGAACACCCTTCACTAGACCAAGTTGCTCAAAGCTCCATCCAACCTTGTGTTGAACACTTCCAGGGATGGGGCAGTCCCAACTTCTCTAAGCAACCTGCTCTGGTGTCTTACCATCCATATAGTGAAGAATTTCTTTCTAACACCTGCCCTCTTTGAGTTTAAAGCCATTCCCCCTTGTCCTATCACCACAGGTCCTTGCAAAATGTCCATGTCCAGCTTTCTTGTAGGCCCCCTTCAGGTACTGGAAGGTGCCATAAGGTTTACCCAGAGCCTTCTCTTCTCCAGACTGAACAACTCCAACTCACTCAACCTGTCTTCATAGGAAAGGTGTACCATCCCTCTGATCATGTTCATGGCCCTCCTCTGGACTCAGTCCAGCAGGTCCATGTCTGTCTTGTGTTAGGGCCCCAGAGCTAAATGCAGTACTTCAGGCAGGGTCTCAGGAGAGCAGAGCAGAGGGTGAGAATCACCTCCCTCAACCTGCTGACCACAGATCTGTTGAAGCAGTTCAGGATACAGCTGGAATTCTGGACTGTGAATGCAGCTTCTCATCCACCAACACCCTCATGTTCTTCTCCTTGGAGCTGTGGCTTCTCAGTCCACTCAGAATACTCTCTGCCCAGCCTGCACCTGTGCTTGGGATTGCCCTGACCCAGGTGCAAGACCTTAGCCTTATTGAAATTCATGAGGTTGGCACAGGCTCACCTCTCAAGCAGTCCCTATGGATGTCATCCCTTCCCTCCAGTGTGTCAACTGCCCCACACAGCTTGTTGATATCTGCCAACTTGCTGAGGGTGCACTTTATCCCACTGTCCATGTTGTTGACAGATGTCAAACACTGCCAGCCCCAATAATAACACTGAGCCATTGACCACAACATTTTGAGTGCCACGATCCAGCCAATTCCTTATCCACCGAGTAGCCTATCTGTCAGATTCATGTCTCCCCAGTTCAGAGACCAGAATGCTGTGCATGGCAGTGTCAAATGCTTTGCACAAGTCCAGTCGCTCTTCTGTCATCCACCAATGCTGTAACCCAGTTATGGAAGGCCACCAAATCTGTCAAGGATCATTTTCGCTTAGTAAAGCCATGTTGGCTGTCACCAATCACCTCCTTATTTTCCATATTCCATAACATATGGGATTATGTTTCCCCTTTTCCATTCAGTGGGAACTTCACTGGACTGCCATGACTTCTCACATATGATGGACAATGACTTAGCCACTTCATCTGCCAGTTGCCTCAGGACCTGCAGATGTATTCCATCAGATCCCACAGACTTGTGCACCTTTGAAGGTCTCACACATCATCTCCTACAGCAGGAAGTTCCACATTCTGACAGTCTCTGCCTTTGCCTTCTGTGACTCAGGTGGTGTGGCTTGAAGCACTAGTCAGTGAAGACTGAGGCAAGAAAGTTCTTGAGTACCTCAGCCTTCTCCATGTCCCAGGTACCCAGGTCTCCTGTTTCTGGAGAGGTCTCACATTTTCCATCATTTTCCTTTTACTACCAATACACCTATAGAAGATTTTCTTGTTGCCCTTGACATCTCTGGTCAGATTTAATTCTGTCAGGGCTTTGCTCAGAAAATTTCTCTGTATTCCTTCAACATTCCTGATGGAAGGGGATGTTTAATCACACCAGAATCATTGCAAGACTTTTTTCAGAAGAGATTCTGCTCAGTGAAGTACTCTTGCTATGGTCACCACTTCACCAAATCTACCTTTTCTATTCACATATAAAAATATTCTTTTATTTTCATTTCATTTCCCTATCAGTAAGTTACTAATTTTTCCACTTTATTTTAGTACAAAGATAGTAGGAAAGATATTAAACATGGCAATCTTCCTTAGAGAATTCAGAAGACTCAATTAGTATTGTAAGACAGCCAGTTAATTTATCATGACTTCATGGTCTCATAAAATTCTTATGGAATGCCAATTCATCAGAAAATGTATTAAAATTGCCAAAAATACTTAAATTTTTTCTCCACCACTGAAGTCAGTAAGTATTGTACTCAAAGACATTACAGACAAGAGCAGAAAGGGGGAAAAAAAAAACCCAACAGTCACAAAAGAATGAAACAACCAAAGCAATACAAGACTAAGAACAAACGAGAAAAACATTTTCAACAAGGATGGCAAAGTTCACTGTGTATAAAGTGGGAGAAAAGGCAGAGGACAAAAAGACTGCGAGCTGAAAAGAAATGAAGTATGAAAATGGGTTACATTTTACTTGTAGCAATCTCTTAAACTAATTTTAAGTGCTTATTTTTACCAGACACTCTTTTTTTCAGCTTTCATGAAAAATATTATACTTTTCCACATATAATTGTGCAGCAGGATTCTCCTTCCATCAAAGAGCCAGTTTTATGGAAAGGAAGTGCCCCAGGCCTCTTTCCATACCATTTGTTCACAGCCACAGGATGAATCACTGATGGGTTTGGAGACAGAGGTTACAAGTCCTGATTCCCACTTTTTAACTCCAGTAGACTAATCATAGAGCACACAGCACTCTAAGTGTATGACTTGTTGAGAATTTGCAACTTTTTTTCAGTAATATATCACAGGTTTCAAGAAACACAAAGCCTTTTTCAGAACATCTTATTTAAACACAGCTTCAGAAAACTCTAACATTAAAAATATGCATTAAATAAAGTGAAGGTGGAAGAGGAGTCTACAAGGGAAGCAGGTTGGTTTCTTGCCAGAAACAATGCAAATAATGTCACTACTTTTGATATACCCAAATTTGAAGTGAGTAACAAAATAATGCTCCAGTGAAGCAATTGTTGAAATAGTGATAGGATTACCAAAGGAAATATTGAATTCAACCTTAACAGATGAGGATAGAGGAAAATAATTAAACCAGAGTTACATAATTCTTTACCTCAATGTAAAATAAAAATTGTGATACTGCTGCTGCCTTGAAATTTTACATAGTTTAAATTTCTCATTCAAGCAGCTACATTCTACGAAGAGTGAAAAAGGAAAGACAGCAGGCCCCTACTGCAGATATTATATGCAGTATTTTATCCACCAGCCATACTGTTATATACGCTTTTACTTCAGAAAGCAAAATGAGCTATAAAAGTTCCACTTAATTCTCCTAAATATAAAAAAAAAATTTCAAAAGAAGTCCCTCTTGCTAGTTAATTAAATTCAAAGACTGTACCTAGGGAATGCAACAAGAAGAAAGAATTTAAAGAAGGGAGAAAAGAAAATGTATTTTCTTTAAACAGAGGCTTTGTAGTCCAAACTCTGCTATAAAATGGAAAGCAATCATTCATATGGAACTACATAGTTCAAAAAAGAAACTGTGACCACTTCGTTACATGAAAGAAAAAACAACTGGAGTAAAAGTGTGAAGTTTCACTTAAAAGGACTGGAGCTGCAATCAAAACAGTTTAGCTTCAGTACTACTTTCCAGCATAATGAATACAGGGTGGTAGACAATTTTAGCAGAGTAACTGCAGATAAAGGGTGTTTATTTCTTTTAATTTCAGGAGTGCAAAGTTTAGCAGTCCTTATCTGGCTGTTACACAACAACTAACAGAGACTTAGTTCAGGTCACTTTCCCCTTAAAATATTGCCACATCAGTTTATTCCACTTTATTCACTTACTGTCTTCTTCCCACACTACCAAAGCAAAATATTAGAAAATTAGAGCATACAAAATATGCAAAAGAACTTCCAAGAGACATTTCAAATATAGAAAATATCCACCAAATCCACATATTATGAGTTGCTCCCTCAGAGTACTGAGGCACCCAGAACTGAGAGCAGTCCAGTCACTTAAAAAAAGTTAAAGGACCACTTTTCCAGCCAATTCATTTAAGTTGTAAACATAACATGTTTATCCTAAAAGAATTGCTTTAAATCTCATAATCAGTAAACCACAACCTCTCTGTACCTTCTTTCCTCCTTCTCAGCACATGCTTTTCTGTCTACAATACACAAAGAGGAGGATCTTGGAGATAAATCCTGATAACATCAGTTCATCCACAGCTGCTTTGGCTTGTGAATAGCTCAAACTCCCACTAAAACCAACAACGGCAGCAATGGAGAAAAGAGGGACTGAGGCAAGACTAGAGCTGATGGCACAGGAGTATTAGGGGTCATAGAAATAGCCCTGGCAGGTGAGGTCTTGGGAAGGGAAAATACAAGGCTGGGACTAATGTCAACAGAAGGAAAAGAAGTTTAGAAATGTGAAGCAAGAATTCTGCAGGCCAAAACCGGAGAAGCATGGTGAAGAAGAGTAAAAAAAGTAGCTATATCTGGAATAAAACCCCCAAAACTATAAATCAGCAATGAAGAAGAGAAAGGGAGGTAGTGAGCAAAAGAAACAAGCAAAAGGACAGCATCTGCTATGATAAAGAATGATCTGGCGAGAACCATGATTAAGTGATAGATGGAAAAGATTACAGTCTCAAAAGGAACAGACATAAAGGCCTTAGTTCAAATCTACCAACACCAAAAAGAGAACATTTCCTCAGGAGGTCTGAAATATCCTCCAGACACAGGCACAAAAAGCCTGCCTTCTGGATCCTGCTCACTGCTGCAGGCAGAAAGCTCTCCAATTACAGTCCCCACCATTAGGCAAGAAGCATCTTGAAACAAAACCATATGAAGGTTCTTAATTACGTTAAGCTGAAATACACAGTACAAGCCATACCATAAATTTCACTCCTAATATTTAAATGAAGTTTATATTGTTTTGGAATGCATTTTTAGAGTTTTTTCTTTTTTTATAGCAAATTACAAAATACCTTTATTAAGGATTAGACCCAGAGTAATGAATTTTTGCCTTTCAGACATCATCTCCAGGCTTTATCAAATCAGTTACATATCTGAGAAAAATATTTAAAACATCAGCTCAGACTTATTCTGAATAGTTCATTCAGCTAAGCAAAAAATTTGATAATTCTAAAAAAACCCAAAACAAAACAAAAAAAGCCCACAAAAATTCAGAAGGTCAACAACATGAGCTTTCAAACAAATGAATACTTTAAAATAAATCAGTATTAGAAACAGTGTTGGGAAATCAACTAAAGATTTTAAGCTGTTATTAAAAGTACAAGGAATTCCAGCCTACGGCTTGCCTATCCAGATTATCATATGCTGCTACTCCCTGGCTGCATTCACCTACTCCATTTATATAGCTGCAAGAATAGCAATAAACTTGTACTCTGCAAATACACTGCAACCTGAGAAGCCAGGAAGCTCTGCAGTAACATTCTCAAGGTGCTTGGATTTACCTGTCTGTATGCTCTGGTAGATCACTTCCAGATACGGAGTTGGTCACTTCCATGCTCATTGACTTGAAGAGTCTTTCAAGAAACCATATGGACTCTCCTCCTTGATTTCACTTGCCATGGACAAAGAGTTGAAAGTCAACGCCTATTATGTTGCCATAAAAACAGGTTTTCCAGCTTGGCTGGCAAGTTGCACCACTGCAAATGAGATCGCTCACAGAAATAAGAGAAGGCAGTACAGTCAGGCAAAGTGGTTGACAGAATTGCTCTGCTCAGAAACATGCAGACTCTGGAATAATCTTCGACTCTGTGTTCAAACAGCCTTCCCTTCCAGGGAGAACAGCAGAGATTGGGACAGGGGAAGAATTCTGAGTGACTTTCATCAGATGGCAACTTCTCTTGAAAGCTGGACCAACAGATGGACAGACTGGACTAAAGTTTGAAAGTGAAATAAACTGGTCCGTTGTCAGACTCCAGTGCTTTTAGATGTTCTGTATTATGCAGGCAGTAAGAGTTGTGAGAACATTTTTGGGCAGCATACAATTAGTACTAATGTTTTAGACTCCACTTCCAGAAAGAGATGAGCTTGTTCACTGAAAGGTCTCCACACAGCTGCTCCTCTATACTACCCCAAATAGATCCTATTTGACAAATGGCATGACTCCTTCTCACAGACCTGACTAATGGAATAAGGTGAAGATGTTATTTGGAATTATCCCCAGCTTCTGCCATGAAAATGTCCAATATAAGGGTCTTTATTTCTGGAACTGGGTATTAGTATGTAGTCATAATGTCCATATGACATATCCTACCATTAGAAACTGCAGATTATTCCACACCATATTAAACATATTGCATTAAATGACACCTCACCCTCCCATCACACTGATTACACACCAACCCAGAGAAACTGGAGAATGGGATGAGAAAGAGTGGGAACTCTGTGGATGCAGGCATTACATGGTGCCACGATAAAGGAAGAGTCAATGATGAGGAAAGCCTGGGTAGAACGCCTGACCCAAGTTTGATCCTGTTAACATTGTGTAGTCTGCACATCACTCAATAGCTGCAAAACCTGGAGAGAAGGTAAGGACGGATAAAACCCGTTCAGGCCTTCAATTTTGTCCCTGCACAAAGATGCAGGACTCATCTCTCTGCATGACAATATAATATGCAAGAGACCACAGAGAGGAGCAACATATAAACAAAATCATCTTCTCTACCAACAATGCTGCACCTGAAAAGAAACAATGTGAACCTGTGTAACTAAGAGTAGTGGTCTGTTCCTGATCCAAAAGATCATCAAAGGGATTGATTATGCTGAAGATCAGCACAATTTTTAGGACCTGAACCAGAATGAGCTGTACTGGTATCAAACAATAGTCAGTTATATTTAGTCATACATATTTTGGTTACATAAAGTACAGGATCTTAAACTCCCCAAAAAAATGAAAAAAACCACCCCAAACTTCTAAGGTGGATCATTCACCACTACAACTCATAAACAATTTAAGAACTGTAAACTAATAACCCAGAATAAAAGTCTAATGTTTTTCCCCCATGACTCAGACATTAATAAAAAGGGTCATATCTTGGCTCACTTTAATTTCAGTGCTTTCATCCCAAAGGAATCACACAGTACAACCTCAATTAGCCCAATGCCATGGGGAGTGACAAAAAAAAATTAATAATAATGGGTTTGGATAATCAAGGATTCAAACAACAGTGAGAATTTTCATTGTAATTAAGTTATTTAAGAACACGGTCATCTTTCATGTAATAGGGGCTTGACCAAAAAGATCAAGGGCAAACTTTGTTTCACTTGTCCTAACTAAGACCAAGCAACCTTCTTTTTTGTAAACAGTGAGGTATTCAGAATATCACAAGATCCATCAGCATGGCACAATACCCTTTACACAAAAAGTACCACAAAGTTAGGTACAAATCTTAATACTTTATAAAACATTCACTAAGGATCTTTCTTTCAATTACCCACAAACATCAAAAAATTATGGCATTCCTGGGGTGTAATCTGAGACTAAACCTGAGTAGATGTCATGCTGGTTCACAAGTGAGTATCCTGATGCGTCCAGGTTGTGGAACAGGTAAATATTTTATTCTGTCAGGATAATATCATTCACATAGGCTCATGCTACTGTTAAGAAACAATAACAAGGAGAAATGAAAGGTGATGCATCTCAAGAGGTCATTATTTTCATACGCCCTCAACTCCACTGTCTTGACAGAGCTAACAATTAAGAAGTGCTTTCAATGTATTTGTATTTCAGCTTCTGCATAATGGTGGGAATAGCTATATATCAAATAAATATCTGCATAAGAAATGTCCAAGTTTTCACTTTATATTGAATTGATGGCTAAAAGTAGTTATACATTGTTTTTTGCATAATTTATATGAAATAACTGTACTGTTTTAGTTCTTACCTTGATCTCTTCTGATGCTCCATACTTCTGCCTGCTTCTTTCAGAACACTATCAACTGTTGCACCAGTGAGAACAAAATACATCCAAAGTCAAATTAGCTATGACCACACTCACATGTCCAATTGTTTACATCTCTGCGATTTGTTCTGAAGGAGAGATTTGTTTTATTTTTAATAATTTTATTCTCTCCATCAATCCCCTACACAAACTTTGACTTAGATTGCACCTACTTATGACCTTGCTTGTTCTGTGATCAATTTTTAAGCATTGTCTAAAAGACCTTTCCATGACACAGAGAAACACACAGCATTTCTGACAACAGAACTATTTCTCCTGATACCTTTGCTCTTTGCTTGTGCAACAAGCTACAAGCTGCTTGTTGCTAATACTCAGCAATTGCGATTTGCAGCTTAGCCTGATCATTGCAATCTCCTGTTTCTCATCATGTCTATCTGACAACTGAAGAGCAGAATAGGGAAGGAATGTTAAAACATCAATTAATTACTCAGGAGGTTATCATGTCAGCTGAGTATAGTTCAGACATATTTCAATAGTCAATCTTTTTCATTACTAATACTTAAGCTCTGGTGCTGGCCTTCCTTGTGGAATTTATTGGAGACAGCCATTTTGCAAGACAGAGCAGTCATATCACACCAGAGTATTGAAATACCCTTTTCTGGAAAGCAAATACACCATGCAAAGCAGCAGACTATACTTCTGCCACTGTACTATTGCTCTTTTTCAAAAGAACTACTTCACAAGATTATTTTTATGTTCCTCAGGGTCTTTCAAACAATTTTTGTGCCCAGTCCCTAACTGTTTGTAACTTTAATTGATTTTCAGTTATCTTACATAGATAAATAGAGACGTCCTTTTCTAATGACTCCACTTACACACAGCTACTATCAAAAGTAAATACACAATTTAGTAAAAGAAATCAGAAGGGTCAGACTTCCAGTCTGTTAATACTTCACGTTATTTTAAAAGAAGATGTATTTTTGAGAATATGAATAAGTTATGAGAAAAGAGATGACAAGAGACTCATACCTCTTAAAAAGATCCTTGTGTCTTTGGGCTGTAAAAACTTACTTCACAGGTACTTAGCACTCTGGTCGGTCACTCAGCCACGCATTAAAATACCTGCCTCAGTCATACTATACCACCTAATGTATTAGGAGTCGAACACACAAGTTAGCATCAATCATCAAATGAAAACTTACATAGGAAACCCGTACTCGCCGTCGGTGGACCAGCCCACAGCACTGCATGAAGGGGACAGCAGATAGCAATCAGGGTATGCTTTCACCAAGCTTCGGTCATTCCCGTCTCCTCTGAGACACTGTCCATCTCTTCTCACTTTTCAGCCCCAGATGCAAGCGAACGGATAGCAGAACGGTCACCCTTCACCTCCCAAGTTGTCCTTTTAAATTAGTTTGAAGACAGATGAAACTTACTTTATCTGAGTAAATCAATCTCTTCTGTTTCCGATGATTTAAAAAGAAAGGCAGAGAAAAACCCCACAACAAAAATCCAGAGGCACGTCTTTATTTCCTCAGCATCCAGTTATTACAAAGCAAATTCTGTATTCATATACATCCTTTACTACACGTGACGTAAGGTTTGTACCAACCATTCTGAAGTTGGAAGAGACAGAGGCATAACAGGATCTTTATATCTCAGACCACTGCAACCCCGGCTTTCTGAAGGTCTCTTGCTGCTGCTGCTGCTGCTGCTGCTGTTATTGCTGCTGCTGCTATTACAGCTTTCTTCCCAATGCACAAACCAGCAAGAGCACCCTTGCTTCAGTGCTACCTCTGCTCTATCTTAGGCATATCTGCTTTGTTATTTAACCCTTCCCAACAGCCTGAAAAAATGTCAGAGGCTAGACTTTAATTGACTCTGGATTCACAGGACTACAGAACCTCCCTCCAAATAGGCAGATGCTTTGTCTGGCGATACGTGTTTCACATGAACTGTAGGCAGGACTACTGAGTGGCTTGCTACCTGACTTGCATCAGAGGCACAGTCTCCTCTGCTGATACTGTTTACAAAATGAACTTGAGAGAACATTAAAACTCAGAATACACACTTCGACCTTTTTTTTTTCTTTCTGCCTAAAACACTGAGAGAACTAATTAAATATTTGGATAACTGAGATTTACAGATAATGATTTTAAAAGACAAATATAATGAAAAATTATTACCCTTAAAGCAATAAGGGGACACTTCTGAAATCAGGTTAGATTAAGTTAATCTGTTTATGATCACAGTTCATCACTTTCTTTTGGGAAAGACTGAGTATTCTAATAGTAAAAAGGCTTAATAGCTACATTATATCTTAAAATTAAATCCTTCACTACTTTATAGCAGTGATCTAAGAGTCTCAAATGTCTCCAATACTGTGTATCTCTGATCAGACATGAGGCACTTTTTTCAACACTGCGGAATACTTAACTCTTTCACCACCAGCATTTTGCTAAAAGCTAGGACATGCAGTATGCTTAAAATATTTATTAATAAAACAGCAGTTATTACTACTAAAATAATAGCTAATAAATTAATATTTTATAATGATAATTATAACCATTATTGAATTATTATTAACAGCGGCAATGAAAAAACTAGAGATTATACAAGATATCTTTATCCTGTCTTTATGCAGGCTGTGTGATGATGACTAATGAAAGGGTTACATCTTCTCAAAAAGGTAAAGAAAACTAAGATGATACTCCTCAGAGACTGGTTTGGGTTCTAAGGTTGAAAGAGGGGACTCCAAAGAGGGCAAGTTATCCGTACATGGGCAAAATGTTATCAGATACTCAAACTGGTTGAACGGTCAGAAGAGTTTTATTCCGGTTGAAGATAATGAGGTTCTGCCCATAGAAGTGGGAAACCCTCTGATTCTCTCAGCTAAGAGAGGTAACATTTACAGGCCAAAAGTCTGGCAACCACTTCATGCACCTTCCTGCTCCTTTCAAGAACACCTTTTTTTTTTAAGGGATGACATCCCTCTTAAAAAAATAATTATCAGTGGTGTTAAGCATCTATGTGTCTTTGGGGACAAAAATGCCTATTTAGCCACTTAAAATTCACTAGCTTGACTGGTTTGGGGTTTTGTCTGTGGTGAGAGTTTTTTGGTAGTTTTTATTTCATTCCATTTAACAACCAGCAGTTCCTATGGACACCAAGGGGTTGACTGGTCTTTCTAAGCCAAATGTACCTTTGGTGTAAAGCCACAGTTGTTAGTGAAGATGTATTGCTGATAACTCATCTCAGCTGGACCTGCAGATGCTCTCAGCATCTTAAAAAAATATAATAAGACTAATAAAATTAAAAACAGGAAATTGTGGATGTAAGAACCTAATCTACACACCTAAATCTAAGTTATCTTTATTTTACCTCTTACCACACAGTCAAATAGGTATTGATTTATCTTTAGCAGATGAGAAGTTGGTACTTCACAGGGACACATAAGGAAGTGTCCTTGTAACAATTTCACAATCCAACAGCAGTATACCAGATCAATAAGCAATGCAGACCATTAATCTCTCTTATCAGGATTGTTTAGACTTACTCTAATAAAATCATTAATAATACCAATAATGACAACCAGCAGGAAGAAAAAAGCATTGCAAAGTCAGGACATACTGAACATTACCATAAAAAATATCATTTTCCAAACAGTTAATGAAATAAAGCTAGACAGAAAAATACAGCAGTTGCTTACATACATACATAACAATCACTTCTCTAAATTCTCTCCTTATAATGACTACTTTTTACTTCTGCGGAAGATCCATACATAAACTAACACAAATATAAAAGCTGTATTTCAGCTATATGTTATTCATTCAACTTCTTTAAAGATTCAGGAAATTTATTTGGAAAAATCAATAATATTGGCTTCACGTAAGTGTTTCTTGCACTGGCAAGGCAAACAATATGAAAATTACCAATTGATTTTAGAAGTTTCAATTCCTTCTGAAGATACATGCATCTATGTTTTTAACTATTCCTGAAACTCATCAAGAAGACCCATAGCAACTACAACCATCTCTTACAAAACCAGTATGAGAACTCTTACTCAAATCAGCCTGCAACTACTCTCACAACCAAAAATTTCATAATCTAACCATAAAAGTCTTCCTTTCAACACAGGCAAGAAAATGGTTTGGTTGTCTCTCTCCCTTCCTACTCCCAAATTACTTAAATTCTTTGTCATGACCATACGACAAACAATTACCAAAGACTTCTTTTCAACGCGAGTCCCAGTTGCTTTTTATGGAGGGGTGGGGGAGGAATGATTATTTTGGGAATAGAAGGGACACAAACATGTCCAAGTCAAATTCACCTATAATTGAAATCCAGTAAAATTTTGTGTTCAGCAAGTATGACTTTGCCACAGTCCCCACAGGACAATGCAGTGAATACAGAATCAGACCACTTACATTTTCTGCTATATTTTCTTCAGCACACACACTGTGCTGTGAAGGATCTTGTCCTTTTTTTTTTGTCTTTCACATTCTCATTACAAAGCTTATGATCCCTAGCAGTGTTTATCGCATTTAAAGAAACAATGGTGACTTGTGGTAGCAAATTTTATCACTATCTTTCCTGTACTTTCTGGGTTAGCTTAGTCTTTAGGCAAACTGCAACAATCTTATCTAATGATTCTCAGCAAAACTGCAATCAAAACTCCCCTTACCATTGTCACTTTAATAAAAAAAACCTCCATGTAACCTTGAACTGAAGGTGTAACAAGGCATCTAACACAAGAGTAATTAAAAAATCTGAGAACCTCACTAAAAGACAGAAAACTACCAAGCTAGTGAAAGGTCTTTTTCCCATACTCTAACACTGAATAAGAAAAATAAATCTATGAGTCTTGCTTTTCTTGTGATGTATTTTTGAAATTACCTTTTAGTTAGCCATTCCCATTAAGACAATACCAAGGTTAATGTTCTCAGCGATTGATTTTATTTTTGCACAGAGGGCAAAATGATAGCACCTTCAAAAAAGGAGCTTATCAGATACACGCAAAACATTCAAAAGACTGGTACAGACACTCAGGAAGCAGGAAGAAACAGTGACCCATATATCAACAGGTATAATAAATAAGGAGAAACTTTAGAAGAGTTTTGAAATAATAAGTGAGGCTGATTTGCAAATATTTAGATGCAGCTTTTCCAATACCGAAACAGCACTGAAGAAAGGACCAAAGTTCTTATCCGAAATTAAATTAATAGGTTGGCATGAAAAGTGGAATAGGAATGAACCCTTAGAGGGTAAATGAGTGATACAGTTATTTGTATTCTCCTTAAGTGCTTCATTTCACAGGTCACATAAACTGAAGGGTGGGAAAAGAGAAAGAGCCTATCAGAGAACTGTTATCATTTACTTTGATTGGCTTCCTCAGCTAACCAGCACTATCTGGGTAAAGCCTCTGCCAGCTCACAGTCACCCAAAGCTCATGGCCAGATCTTCCATAATCTGATCAAGTGACTGCCCAGAGCTAATGAGATGGATCTGAAGTGTTCAATGCCAGCAAGCTCAAGGCACAGCTGCCCCAGCTACCTCAAATGGCATTGCATCCATTCCAAATGAAAGCAATGACAGAAAAAGATAATGCTGCATCCTTTTTCTGGATGAAAAAAAAAAACAACCCAGAGGACAAAACCTCTCCTCAAAACCCCTTATAAGAGGTCACAGAAAAAATGACTGTCGACCCTACGCTACCTTCAGAATCCTTTACAGGTAAGTTCCATTAAATTATTATTTAAATTTATCTGCAGAATCACAAAATGGTTGAGTAGAAAGGCACTGCTGGAGATCACTGAAGTCCAACCTCCTGGTCAAAGCAGGTTCAGCTAGAACAGGTTGCTCAGGGTCATATCCAAGTGAGTTTCAAGTTATCTGCATGGATGGATGCTTCATAACCTCTCTGGACAACATTTTAAAAGTGTTTTAACAACCATCCCCACTCAAAAAAAAAAAAATAAAAAAAAAAAGCAAAAAAAAAAAAAAAAAAAAAAAAAAAAGCTTTATCTTATGTTTAATTGGAATTGCCTGTGTTTTGTGGCTCTTGGCTGGAGTCAGTCTAGAATGGCCAATTCTCTCTTGTCCAAGGGAACACAGAACTGGATGAAGCACTCCAGATGTGTCTCACAAGCACTGACCAGAGAGAGATCATCTTCCTTGACCTGCTGGCAGCACTCTTACTAGTACAGCCTAGAAGGCTCTTGGCCTTTGCTGCAAGGACACATTGCTGGCTCATGTTCAGTTGGAGTCCACCAGGATCCCAGGACTTTTGCTACAGATTTTGTAGGATGATCAGCTCCAGTTTATATCAGTGTACAGGATTATTTTTTTCCAGGTGGTCAGCTTTTCATTTCGCTTTGTTGAACTTCATGAGGTTTCTGTCAGACCATTTCTCCAGCCTGTTGAGGTCCATCTGGATGGCAGCACAACCCTCTGATGTATCACCTAACTTCTCCCAGTTTTTGTACCATCTGATGAGGGTACACCCCGCTCAATCACCCAGATTATTAATGAAGAGGTTAAACTGTATTGGCTGCAGGACCACCCCTGGGGCACAAAACTAGTGACTGGTCTCCAGTCTGGGCTGGACTTCACACTGCTAAACACCACCCTTTGAGTCTGGCAGTTCTGACAAGTTTCAGTCCACCTCACCATCCACTAACTTAGTCCACCATTTTGTCTATGAGGATGTCCTGGGAAACAGCTTGTAAAACCTCACCAGAGGAAGGCTAAACAGCAACTATTCTTCTACCCTTGTCTTCTAAGCCGTAAAAGGCTGTCAAGCCAGTCAAGCCCAATGTGCCCTTTGTAAATGTATTCTGACTGCTTCCAGTCACCTACTGGTGCTTCAGATGTGTAATAATGATTTCCAAGAGGACTTGCTCCAGCACTTTCACAGGGATTGAGCTAAAGGTGACCAGCCTGTAGCTCCTCAGATCCTTCTTTTTCTTCTCACTTTTCATGAGGACTGTTGTTATATTTGCTTTCTTCCAGTCCTTACAAACCTTCCACAAATGACCATGACACTTGGAAGATCATTAAGAGCTAATTTTTTGGGATGTCAATTTTGTGGTATGCATACTCAGTGTAAATGACTGTCTCTCAGAAAGGCCTCTCACTCTGAAAATTTATATACACATTTAGGTTGCATCATAAGAACTTCATTCTAAGTATGTGCATGGATTCCTAAATTTGCATCAAAATGTTTAATTTCCTTCTAATTGTAATCCTTCTAATGCTTTTCACACTCACTTCTTAGTAGTTTATCTGAGTCAGTGTTTATGAAATAGTATATTATTTTTGCTTATGAAGTTACAGCTAAAAAACTTACATGAGTCTCAAAAACAGTCCGACTTTTACAAAGCATTTCCCATGTATTATGCAATGAATTACACAAACACACACACACACACACACACAAAAAAAAAAGGATGAAAAATCTGCCTCTCAGAGACTGCTGGAAATAACTGCTGTCAAGGGGTGTCGTCTTTCCCCACATGACATTTTACTGATCATGTGCTGCACTCGATTCCTACTAAGGCTTTTCAAGAACCTACTGTTTTTGATGTCTAACTCCTGCACTGCTTGAAAGACCACAATGTCCTTCAGTCAGATGCCTTTTTAGTGGCACTCCAAATAAACAACTCTACTTATCATCTGTGTATGATCTCTGTTGTCAAGGAAAAAATTAATTTAATTGAAAAAAAAAAGCAATACTAGCTCAAGAATTCTGCATTCAGATTACATTTTTAAATAACAGTTTGCTGATTTAATAATTGACAATGAGCTTTTGCAACATATGGCTCCCACCTTCTTGTTGTTGACTTTCTATTAATGTTATAAATGTCTTCTCTGTTCGCCTTTCTCTGGGAAAGAATATTAGTGCTAAGGAATCTTCATGTTCATTAAGGCTTCATGCTGGCTGCCTATGCCTCAGAGCTGTATGGCTAAATTTTTATTTTATCTTACAAAGCTAATGAAGTTAGAAAAGGGCAAAATCCTTTTAATGTGAAATATTTTGATTTTGCTATCTATGACTATGTTATTTTTATTGGTTCACATGTATTAATTAATTAGCAATATTTAGATTTTGCTTACAACATCTATGCACACATAATTTCTGAACAAAAATAACTTAAATCACTTTAAAATTATCTTTTAAGAAAATAGTCCCTCATTGTTATCATAGCTGATCCTTAAAAGAAGCAATGCAGGCAAATCCAACCATGCCTGTTAGTCTGGAGAGGTAAGGCAAACCGCAATTTTTTTCAAGCTCATTTTTCGATGTTAAAAGTTCTTCAAAGGCAGAAAAGAAACAGTTTGCCTTAAATGATTACTAACCTTGGTTTGTATGAATCTGCCAAGATATCATGCAAGTTACAGCTGTAATTTTTCTCATACAGACTGACGTCAGAGAATTGCAACCAGCAAATCATAGTTTAAACTTTTTAGATCAGTTTCAAACATGTAAAATAAAGTCAAACAAATAAAATAAAATACTTCTTACAACATTAGGCATGAAATTCCGGAATTTGCTGCTAGTGGCAGTACCACAGACAGTACTGGAGAAGAGAGGACAAATTCAAGGACAGGAGATACATAACCTGACACAAATGCAAATAGTCCAGGATATACCCCCTGACAAAAAAAGGAAAACAAAGAACTTCAAAAAGCTGACAGGCTCTCTCCTACCCTCTCCAACAAGCATAATTTTCAACTACAGTTAGAAATATACTACTGTGCTAAAAGGACCAATGCTCTGACGCAGGAGATTTAATGTGATCTGCTATCCGAGATACCTAGTCTTCTTTAAAGGGATTTCTGCTCACAGACACGTTGGCTTCATGCCAGCTGAAGTTCTTTATGCCTGCAAGTTCACTCTGTCTCTTGTCATGAAGAAACATCAACTGTATTTCAACTTCTTTTCTTATGATCCTCTACTTGTATCCATCACCCTCTGTATTGGCAGCCTGTTTTTCAGGTCTTCCTGTCAGACAGGTATCTGAACACACTATGTTTCTATGTGGTATCCTCTCTTCTTTCCTTCAATTTGTCTACAATCCTACTGTTTCCACCTGAGAACTCTAATGCTCGACATGTTCTGCCATCAGTTCAGGTCATATCATGCATATACAGATGTTATCAGAAATCTCATTAACAATACACATTTGGCAGCTTCTACACCCAGTCATCTTTGTTTTCTCCTTCACTGTGAAGGTCATCTCTCATGCCATTTCAGACACTACCAGCACCCCTCCCTAGTCCCCAGCTCAAAAGTCAGGGACTTGTTTCTTTCTCATTAGGAGAGTCTGCACCACCCCCTCCTTTTCATTCTGCTCCTGTATCTACTTATTTCTGTACTTTAGGGATTTTTTGAACAAATTCCAAAAGTGAAATCATTTGCTGCATTGAATCTGATAATATGAATGCTATGAAACATTAAGACGATGTTCATGCTACTTCTTATTGTTAGTTTAAGTTTCTTATGGTAGTTTCTTATTGTATGCAGAATGCTCTCTTGGCCCTATTTTGATCAACACGTATGACAGCCTTTCCCATAGCTTTTTAGATGAGGCTTCTTAAGGGAACAAAACGTTATATAATTCTGTGATTCTTCCTTTCATCCAGCAGATGCTCCTCTCTGTCACCACCTCATCTTTTCCACCTGTTAGTCAATTTAATTCAAGTACTGAAAATTTGAAGGATATTTTGTTTCTGCAGGACTGGTGACTACTAGAAGACATAAGAGACACCCAAACTCCTGATAATTACCAAATCATATGGAATTATAAACAAGCATCACATGCTCTGCCACAATACTGCATTGTGCTTATATGTGTGGGAAATCGCCATATACATAACTTTGAATCAGTCACAGCACATGCTTGTCACTTGCCTAGAAAGAATGACTGCCATTGGGATATATGAAAAAAAAAAAAAAAGACATACAACAAAAGGAAATCAAGTTTCTGTAGCTCTGCTGTTGAGAGAACAGTGACTTTTTTCCTCTGGAACTTAAAAGAGATTGAAAGAAGGTAATTCATGTTTGAAACTTGCTGCAATGGCAGTCATGACATTTTCCAAAATTAAATATCACTGTTAATTTCAAATTTCCATGCTATGGATAGAAATGCTTTTTGCCCCCAGTTGAAATAATTAACTTTCTCTCAACATCTCCCTTTAAGCCATTTTTTACTAAATTTAAGCAAGGTCAGCTCAACGTATTTGAGGAAGAAAAAAGATTGCGATGGGGAAAGATGACCTATAAACGGGGGAGCTGCCTTGCCTATGGCTTGGTGTAGTCCAGAGAGAGGATGGCAGCTGGACCACTGTCCAGAGGTTTTAGGGTTCATTACTGCACCACACATTTCTTGTCTACTACAGTTGTTCATAGTTCATGCCGTTGCAGGATACAGAAGACTGAGGATACAGGTGTTACAGTTTCTGTTTTAACAGCATTTCACAGAAAAATAGGCACTACAAAATTACAATATAGAGCCATATTGATTTCTGTTTCCTTTGGATCTTGTTCTGCATCAGAACTAGGAGGAAGAGGAGAAAACAATACTTATACAGTCTTTATTACTACTACTGTGGACTCAACAGCCTGCCAAGGTGTCTGCAAAGCATACTAGAAGCACAAGCACTGCAGCTGCAGGTTTCTCCTTTCTCTACATTGTAGGGATGATATCTGAAGAAGGATAATTTAGTTTACATGTGCTACAAGCATATTAAAGGAAAGCCAACCCATAGTACATACAAACAGAGACCTAAAATGACATTTTTTCATGAGCAATTTTAAGAGGGATTATGTTTTTTCTTTTGACTCTATTATGAGAAGACCACTTTCTTTTTTTTTTTAAATAAAAAAGGAAAAAAAAAGTATCATACTTTCCTATACTTGCAGTCACTCCTTTACTAAGCTTTTAAACATTAGAAGATAAACTGCTTATTTTCATAAGCATATTATTAGTGATTTCAGTTGCATCAGAAAATTATGCCAACTCAAAAATGATCGAATATCCAATGCAAAGAAAAATACAGCAGTACTGTGCTACATCATTTTTCGTAAAAAAAAAATAAAAATGAGCTGTTGTGTTTAATTACAGCCACTAGGTGGCAAAGTTGGCCAAAGAACTATTACCAGTAACGAAATATTTGAAACTTGACTGTCTCTGTATTTGAATATAAAAGACTTATTACAAAAATGCCACAGAAAGTAAAGAAGTGTAAAGTAATAAAAATTCAGTAATCATAAACCTATTTTATGACATTATCTGTAAGTATTATTAAACTGCTTCATCAACCTAATAAAATCCTTAAAATAAAAGAAGGTAAAATAATTTCAACAAATATTCTTGAAATCACATGGAGAAATTACTGCACTGGCAGCAATAAAAATACTGAATAGAGAGTTTAAGTTTAGAAGAGAATACCTATTAAGACACATGCTATCTTCTGACTTGACAGCAGGCACGGTAATGCTATCTTTTGACTACTTAAGACACAGTGGTCCTTATGTTTCTTGACATAAAAGCTGCTTTTCTTCCTTTCAAACCAGCACAATCAAAGTCTCCATCTGGTTGAACTTCAGAAAATACTTTAGAAAGACAGGCAGTCTTTTAACCTTTTCATATAGCACTTTATTCTCGCTAACCTTTTCTGGCTAGTTCTTAGTTTTTCCCTTTATTTCAGCACATCTGCTTGTTGATTCATGCTTTAAGTTAAATTCCATGTTGTCTGTGTCTACACATCCTAATGTACTGGATTCAGTGGTACCTCCAATGCAGCTAATCATGACATGAAATGCACATTAGTTGATCTGCAAACTGCTGCAAATATACTGCAAAGCAAACCCCAGCTGACTCATCTCTAACTCCTGTTAAAGAAAGGATTTTGGAAGAAGAGCTTTTCTGTCCCACATTTCCCCCAGAACTAGTCACAATATTAGTCTTTCTTTCTACCAACCCCCCTCCCCACCAAAAAAAAAAAAAAAAAAAAGAAAAAAAAAGAAGGAAAAAAAAAAAAAACTAACAGGGGAGGGTGGCGGGGGTGGGGAGGGAACACCAAAAAAAACAGGATGATCCTGGCTTGTTTTCTCATGTTTCATGGGACAAATCTGCTTAGCTCCAAGATAGAAGCATGGTGAACTCCAAAGTCAAGGACTTTTAACTTGACTAAACTACTTAACCAATCAGAAAATTATACACTTTCTGTATTGAGTGTGTGTGCTAATGGTAAGTTCTTGTCATATTAAGCTCTTTACAAGCAGCCACCATTGGGGCTACAGCATCAAGGGAGGGAGGGAGGGAGACCAGAGAGAAGAAGGAGTGTGAGCATCAAAGGGAAGACAACCACTGCAGGTACTAAATGCTCGTCAATTTTGATCATATTCTTTTCACTAAAGGGGGAAGAGCGAATGCTGAGTATCAACACTATTTAAGTTTGCATTTTCTTTTAAGTGACAGTCATTAAAAACCATCCCGCTCAGAATGAGGAAGAAAGAAAAAACAGAAAAAACAGACCAAGAACAAGTCATTCCTAAGCAATGAGCAAGGCCCATCTGGAAAGTTACCAGCTACACGCAGTAGATGTGGAATGTATTTTTGCTCAGTAGCATCCACTCCCATTCCTAGATGTGTGTCATTTAACATGTCAGTAAACCACAGATCACACTGATACAGCTATAAAATCTGTGAGCTTCTGTGTGGCGGGAGAGGTTAAAATAGTCAGAACCACACTGAGTTTTTAAACTAAACTGCTGCATTTCTCTATCCAGAGAACAATGTGAAGAGGGCGCAGGGGATGATAAAGGAGGAACGAAAGACAAGGCACCTGCTAACCACATCTGAGCACTTCAATTTCTGGAGCACAAGAGACAGAGTAAGGTCTTCTCACAGTTACCTTTGTTTTCCAGTCCCCCAAAAAAGCAGCAGTCTGCTGACAGGTCACTCAGAAGCAGCTTAAAATGATGCCCCCAGTGAGGGCACAGTGTGAGCCCCCCATCTCAGGAGAGCTCCAAACCACTCACTGGCACCTTTATGAGGTGTAGAGCTCATCATACATTTCCAATGGGGCATAATCTTGCAAATCTTCTTTCCTACAGAAAACCTTCTTTCCCATGGGAACACAGCATCATCAAGACATACAGGGACATACTAGAGTCCAGCCAAGGGTCATTAAAGGCTCGGAGCCCCTTACGTGAAAAAAGAGACAGAAAGTTGGTAGTGTTCAGACTGGAGAAGAGAAGGTTCAGGGAGACTTTAACCATATGTTTACATACCCAAAGGGACACCATAAAGAGCACCACCTATGCAGTGATGCCCCATGACAGGATAAGAGGCAATGAGCACAAACTGAAACACAGACAATTCCAATTATACATTAGAAAACTAATTTATAGTGAGGGGCAAGCACTTTTAAGAGGCTGCCTGGAGAGACCATGCAGTCTCCATCCTGGGATATACTCAAAACCCTCTTGGACATGGCCCTGAGCAACCAGGTCTAGCTGAGCCTTCTCTGAGCACGGGGTTAGATCCAATGATCTATAGTGATGCCTTCCTACTTCAGCTATTCTCTGATTCTACAAACACTAAATACACAAAAATCCACATAATTTCACCTAAACTCAAGTTGCAGCAGTCTTGTTGCTTAAAAGAAAGAATTTGTAATTCCCATTTCTTATACTACTTAATGTTCAGCTTTTAGAAAACAACAGGAAAGTAATGCTCTACCACTTCTGTATTGTAAGCAAGGGCATAACCAGTTTAATTTCTATGGAAAAGAACTCTGCTTTTCTAAACTTGTCCTTATTACTAACCACAAAAGAAATGTATTCAAAAGACAATTACATGATGCTTTACAGTTGTTTTGTGCAGCTTTTACAGATATTAAGAAGACACTGGAAAGTTGCAAGAATGTGCTGCTATGAAAAAGCAAACAAAACTTACAGCATTAAAAAAACCCAAACAAATCAAACAAATGTACCAGAACTTTTCTTTTACAGCAGTCTCACTATCTTCCAAAGCCTTCTTCAGATATTCCCTCCATAATTACTAAATTTTTTGGACTCTTGGAAAACAGCTGTCTAATACATTTCTACTGAATTGTGTTGTTATTGATTGGCAAACCATAAAAACAAGGAATGGAGAAGTTCAAACGCAACATGAATCACATTTTTAAGAAGTTCAGAGTATTCAGTGAAATTCCCTGGTAGTTCTTTCTCACAAAACAAATAAACAAACAAACAAAACCTCCACTTTTTAAATATATATCACAGCTTATTTAAAACAAAATTTTTCTAGAAAAATAAATCTACTGCAGTAAAAGTAGCTGGTGCATTATGAAGTGGATTTTATGCAGATGATGGGCAATATTCACTAATTCCAAACAAACAGAAGTAAACAATCAATCACCTTTTGACTGGTTTCCTAATAGAATAAAACTTATGTCTTCTTCTTTGTGCTGGGCTTATTTACCAGTTTTGATAATATTTGACTAAGAGGAAGAACCTCACTTAACATTAATTTCCTATAGATTTTCTTAAATGAGTAGCTAAGGAAAAAGAAACTTTAGTTTCTGTAGGAAAAAAATGAGGGATGGTTACCATTACACAAAGGGTCTCAGTTTTGGACAAAATGCCTTAGAAACTAAGGCTAAATATATTTAAATAGATTTTGAAATAGCAAAATAAATCCCATTTTATTATTGAAATTTCAGCACACTTCATTTAAGTCATTCAAAACATTCTTTCTACTCCAACCCGGCCCAGGACCCAAAAACGATGTCTGCATTATGCAATGGTAAGTAAAAATAAACACATTACTACCAGTTTTGCAGCACCCTCTGGGCTTTGCCAGTCACTGTGAGGATGTGGATTTCCCAACCCCTGGCTTCCCAGGCAGCTACAATACCCCAGACCATAAAAGCCCAGAAGCACTTGAGCACCAAGGCTGGAGCTATGGGGTAGGAGGCAAAGAGAGACAGCAAATCATAAGTTATACCTCGACATTCCTCAGGCTCTGCCAAATCAAAGGCTTTTCCCAAACTGGCATTCTGCAAACAAAACCCAATTGAACCAGAAGACCACAACCCTCAACCTAGCAACCATATCCAATGACAACCAAGAGAGTTTCGAGGATGTCACTAAAATGTCACAATGGTTAGGCTGACTATGCCTGCCTGGAGTTGGCAATGCTCCCAAAGTTTCTACAAACCTTATTGCAAGGTGAAGGTTGGTGGGCAGGAAAAAAAGAGAGGGAGAGAGAAGGATACACCGCTGAGAGTGACCTATTAGGAATTTCAAGGGATAACTGGATGAAATATAGAAGAAAAAGAGACAGTGTTTGGAGCACAGCAGTAAGCCACAGCAAAGTTTGGACGGGTTTCATAACAGAGAAGGGTAAATTGGGCAACTCAGATGGAAACAGACTTTTTACTAATTATTTATTTTTAATAGAGACTTTCAAATATTTCTCTCCATTTTATTTTGGGCACTTCCAAAGCAACTCAAATCAAGCACGTTAGAGCTCTTCAGTGTCCAAAATAGGATGCAGCATGTGAATGAACAAGAATTTCCAGATGTCACATCTCATGAACTCAAATAAGACATCCCTAGGGTATTAACTAATGAAATCTCTACTTCCTCCAGCTACTTGTTGCTTGAAAGTATTCAGATGGCACCAAAGAATTTCACTGGAAATTAAAGCATTTTAAACCTCACAGTCCTACTTCGCTTGAAACCCGATGCAGTGTCAGGAAGCCCTTGTGTCCTGAGACAGACTGCATACATGATAACTTAAGTCTGACTAATCTTGGCTTCTCTGTTTGGATGGTATACTGTTTTGACAACAGAGTGATCAAAAGTTCAAACAGGCTGGAATGAGGGAAGAGTAGCAGAATAAAGACTGCAGGTTTCATAGCCATGTAATGTATAAATGATAAAGAAAACAGCACACTATTGTGAAATGCAGGTCACTTTTTTTTTTCCTAGAGGTATAATCAAGTCAAAAAGTGTTACCAGTTGCAAAACCAATATGATATAGAATGCAAACTGTGGTGCTGTGTGCTCATACCTTTACATTTCCTTGTAGATGTCACTTTGAATGCTAACTGGGTATAACACCAGACATGAAGTGATGACTAAAATAACTGACAAATAGCAGCTCCATTCTGTGAAGGAACAAGAGCAAGTAACTAAAAAGATGACAGAATTCACAAGATGTCCTGCATAAAATACTTTTTGGACTATTACAGACTAAGAAAGCAAACTGGTTTACAGTAAAAGGAAAAAATCAGATTGTTTACACAGACATGAAAAGTACAGGAAAATCTGTATTAAGAATCCCAAACCTTTTTCTTGATCTACAATGAAATGTTTAGTTTCTCTATTCTTAAACTACTTAAGTAAAAACAATAAAAACATGGTCAGCTTTGAAAACAAAAACTGTTTCCAAGCCAGAACTTAAACACCCTTGCACCAACTTTACTAATTTACACTGAAGCTTAAGATCCTGCAGGGCCCTGCTGGCAGCCAAATGCTTTCACACTGCCCACCACCTCCTTCCCGGGAAAGACAAGGAACTGATATCAGCACCACTCACAGACAGGCAAACAGGGACCGCTTCCCACACCCACCCACCAGTCCAACCTGGATGGGAAGTGACTACCGGGGGTACAGGAGAGCTGGGGATGGAGACATCTCCTCCTGACCGTGGGCTGCTCAGAGCAGTCCCTGGCACTGCTGCACCCCTGCTAAAGTCTGCAGGGATCTGCTCCTGGAGCAGATGGTCCATTTTTCTCCACTTTAAATTATCCCTGGAAGAAAGCCTGGGGTGGCCCAACAATATGTAATTTCAATCTATTTAACATGACCATTGAGTTTGGTCATGAATGGTTAAAAAATGGCAGAGGCCAGCACACCCTTTCACACCTCTGTGCCACACCTGAGTGCTGGTATTTCAATCTCTGCTTCATGAAAGTCAAAAGAGAACAAATCTTTATGCAAAAAGATGTTCTGCTATTCCCTCCAGTCTCTCACCTACTCTTCACAATGCATAAAAATTTTAACTTCTGCTAATTCAAGAGTGTATATCCTTATTTGAGGACAATCTCTTCAAAAAGGTTATGCCATAGCTCTTTTAAAAAGCAATACACTACTTCTGCTCCTTTCACCACAGTTTTACCAGGTCACTACAAGCAGTTACATAAATCTTGCTTTCTCTCATCTGTTCACAACATTCATTCTTTCTAGGATTTCTCCTCTTACAAGAGAAGATTGTTTAGTCAGGCTTGACAGAATTTTCTTCACATATCACAGAGGGCAGAAGTTAAGTGTAACCTAATTGCATGCCATAATTAATGCACTTTGTAAATAGTACTAAAATCAAAATAGGACTAAAAGACAAAAACAACCTTCCAGGACTGTTCTTATATCCTCACTGTTTTTCCACAGAGGATTCAAAGTGCAGTTTACTTCACTTACAAAACAGTTGATTTAGACTGTATCTGCATATTGCTTTGGTTATGACAGAACACATAAATTATACTAACAAAGAGTACAGCTGCATTCAGATCAACTGTAGATGTGTTCCTGTGTAACATCAGGTATACTAACTCTTGGCACTCAGTAACAGGCTCAGCACAATGATCGTGTGGCACACACCAAATGCTTACTCCTGGATGCTTACTAACTTGGTTTCATTCACAGATGAAATTATTCTGAAGGATTTGCCCCAAATTTTATTTGTCAAGGATCACAGACACAGGAAAATTTGTACATCTTAGGCTTAACCACACCCTCCAGCTTGTTCATAATGTGACAACAATAATTAACAAGTTAGCGAGCTTATTTTTGAAAAGAAACAGACAATAACACATCCACAATATTCACAGGGGAATTAATAAAATATTTTAGAGCTTTACCTTTTTATAATAGGGATTGAAACCAATTCTGAATTTACAGCTCTTTCTCTTTCGCAGCACAACGGTGGTTCCTAAAGTGAGTACTAATATTCAACATCAAAACTGTTTTGCATACCTCCCTGTTCTCATAATCATTTCATAGGGAGAAAATCACAAAAAAACTAAAGCAAAACAAAGACAGAGGCTAAAATCTATACATTAGTCTATTCCCTGATCTTCAACTTCAGAAAAGTAAGCAGCGTAAAAAGGAGATAGGATGAATCCAGCACATCTTCAATGTTTTGAGCAGCTTGACACTTTTGCAGAGTAGGTGAAAGAGAGTATGCCTCACACACACCAAGTTGTCACTTCCCTCAGCAGAATTAAAGACAGTAGTGACAGTGTTAAGGCAGTGGCAAACAGGTCCACACTGCAGAGAAAGATGCATCTCATGAAAAAGAAAGGCATTTCTCAACAAAGTCCTACATCTTAGAACATCCAAGAACATTACTCGCCATCAATGACTCATGGAGACGTGTATCTATTGCACTGTTCACAGATGCACATTGTTGGCATTGCATCCATCTTAAGGACAGTAAACTTCTGGTGCAGCAGCAACTTCCAACTCACTGACAGCCTTACCTTTCAGTACCAAACTACCTTGTCAAAGAACAGAGAAAACAAACCCACAATTACAATTCTAATCCTGAAGGAATTTTTTCCTTTTCTCCTCTCCCCTGCAGATGGCATGGGACTTTTCTTGCACGAAGGGAAATGATAGCTGCAGCAATTAACTATATTCACAGTATAGGAAATCATTACATACAGCTGCTGCCACACATACAATAGGCATAGAATGGTTTGGCATCAAACAAAGGAGGAGGCATTTTTTTCTTGAATGAAGAAATTAGTTGTCAAGCACGTTTATGGACTTACTGTTTCAATTGATACTGTGCTCCAGCAAATCGTGGAGATTTAATTGCCACTAGGAATCTCAACAGTAAATTCACTATTTTTGTTAAAATATAGCAAAGCAAGCTTTGCTTCCTGCAAGTTTGATTTGGAATTTAGCTCTGTGTGCTATATCTTACACAAAAATTGTAAAAGCTGAGCAATGGTGGAGATGCTAAATTCAGTCCAATATTACTCCTGGATTCTGGAAGAAAACAAGTAAGGATGTTTTTCCCTTCCCTTTTTTTAAGTTATAAATACATTTTCCCATTTTCTTACCTTAAAAGAAAACAAAACCAGACCAAACCAAAAACAAACAAACAAAAAACCAAACAACTCCCCCCCCAAAAAAACTAAAAAAAAACCCACCAAAACCACTTTGTTTAATCTTGTCTACTTTTCACCATCTAGAATGTGAATTGAGGTATTATTTAAAATACCTGACAGTTTTCACTGCTCCCGACTGTGCAAAGTACTCTAAGGAACTCAAACAGAGCAAAGCATTTGTTGCAAAGAGATTGCAATGTGATTTTTAGAAGCAGCACAAAGGGGAAAACAAAAAAAAACAAAAAAAAAAGAAAAAGGCCTGAGGACAGAAGGAAGACATTAGTACAATCAGCCAGACATCTATTACTAATAATAAATAAAACATATTAGTTGAAAAACTAATATAAAGGCTTTTCAGCTAACATTCACAGCATGCTGAGCCATTAAAAGTCAATTCCACTCTCAGAAGCAAATGACGGATTCAGATCTACAACCACTTTCAGCAAAGATGCAAATAAACATGTAATTTCAGCTTCATTCCCCTTTGACTCAGCTCTTCAACAGAGAACTTTCACTTCTAGAAATACAAGTATACCCAATATCCATGCCACATCTAGTGTTCTCCTGAAACAACTGTAAAGGAAACAGACCTCCACAGTTCATTACAAAGCACTACTGCACCAAGCATCAAGCACCTCTTAAGGAGAAAAAACATCCCTGCACTACTGGCAATATTTTGCCTACAGTAAACACTGACCTAAAGCCCACAAATCACATGGGTATGATTCTGTGGGTTTGCTTTTAAGGTGCTATTTTGAGTCTATCCTTTCTTTTAAAAAAAATAAAATAAAAAAATACAGAGGTTATTTCCATGTTAATTTGCAACCAGACACTAGATGTCTCTCCCTGAACTGGCACTAACAAGCTCTTGCTCCTCTTCTGACCCTATGGAGACATCCTGCTGCCCTACTCCAACTTTACAGCAATATTCTTCAGGTTTTTAAAAGCAAGTACAGCTCATCACCACCAAAAAAGCAAGAGATGTCTCACTTTTGCTGAAGAGGGATTAAGAGAGCTAGAAAGACAGTCAGAAATGCAACAGCCTTCTTTAAGGTATAAAGGAAATCTCTGTAGTCTTGTACCTAAACTATATGGACTATGCTCTTAAAAAAACCCTTTAATGATTTTTATTGGGTCTTAGGTGTTTTAACAAGTCACTTAAGAATTAGAATAGTACAAACAGGCTCAATCTCTAAGAAATAAATGAAAAATACTTCATTCATAATGAAATACTATCCAGGTGCTAAATAACTATATAAAGTGAAACTATACTCAAAGTCATCACGACATGCCTGAAATAATATAGCTTAATGCATTCAATAATGCAGTCAATTACCAAAAATTATTTATGCCAGCATGGGCAAGTAACATTTCCTGCTCAGGAACACACAATATGTGACTTGGAAATAAATTGTGACTTCTAGTGGTTATTATGATTTTTCTGTTATCCCTAGATAACAGTGATACAAAGAAGGAACTAATCTGGATTTACAAAACAAAACCTTACAGTTTTAAGAACAATCTCTGGATTACATTTTATATGATACCAGATGAGTACCCATCTGCATACCTACATTCAATACTACCCACATGGACACATATTTTAAGACAAACATTGATTTTGGAAACAGCCCAAACCATAAGCACAGCACAGCAGTCTTAATAGTGTCCTTTAAAACATAACCACTTAAAATGACAAAATTAATATACCCTGATGTTTCCAGATGTCAGATCCTCAGCGCATCTTGGCTGACTAGGCCCAATTATCTAGATTAGACGTCTTTCATTTTCATTAGCTGTCATGTAACAATAACAACAAAAAGAACGAATAAGATAGAACAAAAACATGTTACCCTCCATTTCAATTCTGACTCTTACAGCAACAGCTTCAGATAGCTTTTCTCAATGCTATAGTGTCTCAAGTGAATTAAAGGCTTTTAATATGAAGGATTATGACAGAATGTTCACTACCTTACTTTTTAAGGGTCTTCAATATAGTATTGGGTCTTTAATGGCATTTACCCTATCCTTCGTAAATATTAATAAAGTACTACAGCTGTGAAAATACATAGTATGAGAATATGACAGGATCCACACCCATGGTCCATAGAGACTGTGACAGACAGGTCCCATTTTTTCAGCAGAGCACATATGTGAAATACAAATTCTGTGAATGCCACTCATACACATATGTGTTGGAAAGGGTGCCATTTAGAAGCCAATTTCTACATCATGACAAACATATCTCTTTCTCTCTCTCACAGAATCAAGAATTGTGCTTTGTACTCATAGCTATGTGATGCAATGTTTCTCCAAGATGCAAAATTTCACATTTTTTTCAAAACAAAGGCATGAGACCTAGACCAGAAGTTTCAATCACTTCATTTTAAGCTCAGTCAAGAACAAACAAGAAAAGAAGTGATTAAAAAAACCCCACAAAACAGTGGTGTTAGTGTCATGATTAGCTCCTGATTCAACAGCTCAAATGGTAGGTAATAGGTATATGTGCTACTCAGCACTGCAAATCAGATTAAGAAAAACATTCAGTTCACCACATTTAACTTCATATATATATTGCCTAAAACAAAAATAAAATTAAACCATCAAAAACAAGATGAAATTCTTTTGGGAGACTTTAACTTACTGGATGCCTTCAACACAGTGGAGAGAAGATAGTCTAGGAGTTTCCTACAGTGTATGGAAGATAAATTCCTGACACAGCCAGTAAGCAAGCCTACCAGGGACAGTGCCCCACTAGACCTGCTGTTTACAAACAGATAAGGGCTGGTGGGCTGTGTGGTGGTCAGAGTCCGTCTTGGGCATAGTGACCACAACAAAGGAAGAGTTTTTGATTCTTGATGAAGTCAAGCAGGGGTTCAATAAAACCTCTGCCTTGGACTTCTGACAGGAGGACTTTGGTCTGTTCAGGATATTGGTTCAGAGCCCACTGGTTAAAAGCACAGGGGTCCAGGAAGGCTGGACATAGTTTAAGAAAAAACAAGACAAGAGGAAATGGCCCCAAGTTGCACCAGGGGAGGTTAAGGCTGGACATCAGGAAGAATTTTACTCACTGAAAGGGTGGTCAGGCACTGGAATGGGCTGCCCAGGGAGGTGGTGGAATCACTGTCCTTGAAAATGTTCAAAGGCATGTAGGTGTGGCACTTAGAGCCCTGAGTGAACCTTAGTGGTGAACACTGTGGTGCTGAGTTAATAGTTGGACTTGATGATCTGGAAGGGTTCAAGAAATGACTGGACATGGCACTTACTGCTTAGTGCTGTGGTTTAGTTGAGATATTGGTGTTTGCTCAAAGGTTGGATTCTATGATTTTGGAGGTCTTTTCCAACCTTAATGATTCTGTGATTCATGACTCTATGAAATGTGAGCTGCACAGCAATTAGTTAGGCTGAAGATGAACTTCCATTTAACTTCTCCACTTACCAGGCTTAACTCTGAAAACTTAGTTACACTAACATATAAATAGTGCATAATGCATACACTGGCAGAAGAACCCTGATGCTCCCAAAGGTTTATCTTATTGCACTTCAAAAGAGAACACATCCTTTCCCCAGAACACCTCTAAACAGCACAAAAAATGTTGTCTTTATTCTTCCTTACTGGAGATTAAATAATATCAAATAACATTCCACATCTGAAAAGGGACTATCATTAAGCTCTCCTGTCTCAAAATGAGTTTTGCTTCATGACTCGAAGTCTCTCCCTTGAAACAACTCTACCAAAGCCATACACAGAAGCACCCTGATGGTCTGGCAGCAGGCAACTGATCACTGAACATTTGCCATAGTATGTAGATATCCTCCCTAACCTGCTTCAGATCAGGCTTTCTTTCTGGATACAACTATTCTGCATGAAAAATAACCTCATCTTCACCTCAGGATAACAAATGATAAGATCATCATCTTCACCAAGGACTTGTTCATGCCATCCTTAGAGCATTTCCTGAAAATTTAATTTCTGAAGTCTGACAGAAGCTGATTTTTTTTTTATTTTTTTATTTTTTAAATTTTTAGCTGCCAAATCCAGATATGAAAACTGCAACATGGAAGTGTTACATGTCTTACACCCTACCCCACACTGCTTTTATTTCAGGCTGGCAGAAGGATGAAGGTTGGAGGCCAGGACAGCTGCACTCCAGCTTATTCACACTTAGAGATCCTAATTGCTGCTGCCTTTGGGAACTGCCGGAGGGCTACAGCTGCCACTAGCAACTGCAGGTTGCACAACCAGCTTCTTTGGCTGGTGTAGCCTCTCTGGAGACCCAAGATTTCTGCCTTCAGAGGTTCTGGGTGCCTTGTATAGACTCATCCTCAGCCAGGGAGTGTGCTACAGCAAGAAAAACAAGTCTGCCTAACAGTGAGTTAACAGAGTTATTTTTTTCTAATATTAGAGTGTTCAAAGAAAGCTGTATCTGCAGAATTCATCAAACTAGCTTTGCAACTAATTTCTGCCAAACTGTTGAATTCAACAGTTGGTGGCAGAAAGCATTAATTAGCATGTCACATTACTCTATCTGCTGTCAGAGAATATTGATTGCAAGTTAACTATTACATGGAGTATCACAAAAAATTCTAAATGACACATTACACATAGCAGCTCTCTGCACACCATAGCAACCGGGAGAGATTGAAGTAAAATGGTCTGGTTTCTATAGCAACTATCACACAGACCATCTGTAATCAAAAGGAAACCTAGCAAAGGAAACAAAATGGGGAATTTTGCATACTAGAAGACTATTCATGTATTTAAAATATATGACTTTAATGTTCCACTCTACTCCCAAAATATTATTTAAGTGCAAGAAATCTACAAAAGCTTCCGAAAAAACTTTTTACTTAATAAAATAGTAATTAAAGCTCACCAGCACCATCTCCATTAACTACAAAAACATGTCCTTATAAAAAAATCCAGTGTTTTTCAGACTCCAGACATAAATGACCCTCAGTTTTCTATAATGTGTTCATCAAGTATTTGGTTACCACTTTATTCTGAAACTCAAATACTGGAAGAGGGCTACTAGTACAATATTTCTGACTACTATACAGAACTGGTTTTAGATATCATTCCAGACAGAAACATTTAACCACACATTCTAAAATATAAAATACAAAGATTTATCCAGCTTTCAGGGGGAAAAAACCAAAGAAATATGGACATGAGAAAATAACAAAGGGGGAAAAAAAAATCAAACCTCTCTACAACCAGAGAGGCACTTTTGTCATGCAGTTCATGTCCTGAACAGAACTATATTACATGAAGGCACACCACACATGAATGAAAGGTAAATTCAATGTCAGTGATGCAAGGCACTCTCTTTAACTTTCAATATTTTAAATCCTGAGAAAATAAAAGGGAGTCTTACTTCTAGATAAGGAAAGACTTTTGTACTAAATGTAATTTTTGGTGGAAATTAACTGGCTGTTCATAGGTTTTTAATAAATTACAGAACTAGCAATCAGTAAATAAAACTTATTATTGACATCAACCCATCTCTTTAGCTTGGTAAAATGCAGATTTGCAGAACATCAATCATCCACATGCTAAAGGCAGGCATTACAGCCCTCTGGGTTCATTCAAAGCAGAAAGGGGTGATCTGAAATAACAAAACCACTTCTCTCTTCAGGGACCACCACCATGGTGATTCTATACTGTCAGAAGTTTATTCTTCGCTAGAGCTTGTGTGACAGCTGCTTAAACCCACTTCCTCACCACCAGGATGAACTAAACCATAGATGCTCAGACTACTACGTGGATGGTTTGTGTGTGCCTTGTCACTTCCCTGGGACAAGGAGCAGGATGGCTAGATGGCAGTGCTGGTAACTGGTCCAGCACATGCCACCCTTCTCTGCTCTGCTCTGCCTGAGGCACCAAGACGAGAAGCAGCAGAAATCTCTGGTCAAGACGGCAGCTGAGAGCAAGCAAATAGCAACGGCCAAATATTCATCAAGGCTGCAAACCTACTCCCTGCCTGTATCCAAACAGCATTGGTAAAAGCATGTAGGTTAGATGAATTGCTGTGGCAATGGCTGTGTATTCCCTGCCACCATCCTTTCCACTATTCAGACATGGAATACCTAAGGCTCTTACATCTGGTGGCACAAAAGTTGCCACACAAAAGACCAGTGTGTGGTCTTCTCACGTCATGTGAAAAAGAAACATGGCCCAACACAGACAGGAAAGTGCAATGGGAACAAAACAACCAAAAAATACTAGATGCTTTTATTTCTATAGGAAACATAGGCTTCCACTGCCACTCAAAGCTGTAAGTTGCTTGACCGAGTACAGCACTACAAGAGAATTCAGAATGAATCTTGTAAGAAGAGTTCAATCCAGTGTTAGAGAGTGTATTTCATGTTATAGACTTTCATAATCCATTTTGCAAAGAGATCTATATTTGTTTAGATGTGAAAGTAATCTCAGCGCTCAAGCAATCTTAGCTTGGGTCAATAATTATCCTGAAAAATAACCACCTACTGTAGTCAGCGTAGACTCTTCTTCCCCAGATTTAGGCAAAATTAAATAGATCTAAAGCCCTGTTTTCATAATTTTTCCCACAAACCCATTTGGTGAGTTTACCTCAATTCTGATGTCACTGAACATAGAAACAAATGTTAGGACGCTATACATTCTTCCCGATAATACATACACGTAGGGAGTAGTTTACAAAAACAAATCCTCTGGCTGCACAAGCACCTTATACTACTAACAATCCTTATCCTCTTTTTAGCCAAAAGTCAAGGCAATATTGTACCTTCTAATAGTTTTGCACAGTGTGCAAGAAATGGGAGCCTATAACTGAAAAAATACCCACCTCTATTTAACTGGATAGTAACAAGTTTTACAAAATGTACTAGCACATAAAGAAGGAAGAAGTGGGGAGGTTGTGGGATGCCAAAGAGGAAGCTTTGAAATGGGTTATCTAAGGAAGTAATTAACACCCGTAGGAGATTACATTCTTGGCTATGTCTCCATTAGCAATTATGCAGCACAACAGGAATCATTCAGCAGATCAACAAAAATTAAGTGCCAAGGTCCCTACAGGTCCCCACTATACACAGAAAGATTTTTATTTCAGACAAGGTTTAGTCCAGGACAAAATGTTTACAGGACATATAATGTTCACCCAGTGGTTTGGACCCCACAAAGGATTTTGGGTCCCATAAAGGATAGGGGTACATTTGGGGCACAATTCAAGCTTCTGCTTTCACACACAGCTGCCACTTTCATTTCCTATCATCTTATCAAAACCATTCTGTAAACAGGAGATTTACTTCCGTTTCAAATTTTAAAGTATTATCCATATATAAAGAAAGAAGATCCTGAAATCTTGCAGTAGACAGGAGTTGACTTGTGCCTCTTTAGCAATAAAATTTGCAGCATGAAATCGAAGAAATTTATAAGTTTTGTTCAGTTTTGATCTTTCAAACCTCACAGTGAAAGTGGGAACATAAGAGCAAATGGACTGCCTATGGAGAAATTGAGAATTTGGGGGGAAAAAAAAAATCAAACCTCCTTAGAATTATATGAAAATGTTTCATAAATGTTGAGTAAAAACAGTGTTTGATCCAATTTGCTTTACATTTTCAAAATATATGTCTTACCAAGTTAATGAACATTAATAGTAATTATACCCTCAGATACTCACGGTACTGCAGAACTTCTTCCCTGCAATTGTACAATTAATACATAATCTATGATACCTGGGAATTCTATGGTGCTTCATTCATTATGACTTAATTGCTTTGCTGCTGTATCTGTGATAAATGCAAGTGCACTACCAGGGAATTAAGAATTTATGAAAATTTAAAAAATAACATGCATGAATTTTAAATACGAAAATAATCCTGTTGGAACAGAGAACGACTTTCAGCATATAATGGTGAAGTTTAAGATGGAATCCAAACTATTCTTATTAGAACGTTTGTCTGACATCTGTAACACTGCAGCATGAGATACAGTCAATTTTACATGACACTGCAAAAGGTCAGAACAATTCCCCTAACCTTGTCAAGTCTGACAAGATTGGTAATTGTTTTAGGTAAACTTAGCATCCATGTCATGTGTATTGGACTAAATATAACATTCAGAGAACAGAGGGAAACAAACATATATTTAGAAATTAAAACTGGAATTTCATTTTCCAGACCAACAGTTCTGTATCCAAGAATACAATTCTGTAAATATTAACCAGTTCACTGTCATCTGATTGTTCTTACAATTTATGTAAAACTTTCACACAATCGCATGGAAAATGAGTGAAAACATTATTAACCTCCTTGCTAGTCTGCTCTTTATAGTAAGATTTCTTAAGACTTGCCTTTTTTTTTTTTTTTTTTTGGTTAACTCTTTGAAATCCAAAACACTCTCATCAAGTAAACAAAACCAGAAACAGTTACTGTGCTTCATCTTCTTCCTAAATATGCTAAATAACCAATTAACACTGGCTTCTGCCTATTAAATCTTCATTTTAATTTAATGAAATTTATATAACATTCAATATTAACAAAATTTCTTTTGTATTTCACTTTTTTAACTGCAGAAAATTAGAAGACAATGAACACATTTGCACTGTCCTCAAAGCCAATTTTCCTTTCATCAGAGCGTAAGTCAAGACAACTGACGTATCATTTTCTATAATCATCCCTGAAACAGTGATTTAGTACTCTATATGTACTCACTGCAGTCTAATTCAGATAGAACCAAGCAAGAGCCCTGCTTTTGTTTATTCACTGTATTGAGAAACTTTATGAAACATTGAACCGTTAAGGACAAAATCAGAATTATGGAAGTGCATTTTTATGTGTTTGTGTCCTTCGGCTTAGATATCCTTTAGCTGACACAACACTACAAGAAAAAAAAAACAACCTGTAACATTTGGGGTCACTGAGAGAATATGTTCTGAATATTACAATTACATTCAGCAAAAAATTTCTCTTCAGAAGACATATGAAAACACAAGAAGAGGAATCCATATGCAGACACATATGCTGCTGGGTAGTCCATGCAGCAGAATACATATTAGGGAAAAAATACACACGTCCTGGCAGTGCACAGTAACTTCAGTTCAAGCACATGTATCTCCGTTCTACTCTAATGCTAAAATGACAAGAGATAAACATCCATATTCAAAGAGACCTAAGCCTGATTGCTGAGCGGAAAAACAGAAACTTATTTCACAAAGAATCTACACAATTTAAAATTTTAAAATGCTTTGGCTTTGTTTAAATTAATAAAAACATTCCCCAGTGGTAATTATGGACGGATACCTTGTCCATTAAAAGATACATATATCATGTATTATGCTTCTCTAACAATGACTGATAGTTTAGACTCTATAGATAGATATGTTTTCTGTTTCCTTGAATACATGTTGATGAGAAACCACAAAAACAAATTACCCAAGTAGGACATCACCTTTGTCAGCAGAAAAATATTATAATTTACTCTTAAATAAAATTATTATACTTACACATTGACTATAATTATTATTACATTAAAAACTTTTTTTTTTACTTATAATATATTGTAGCAAATTTTAATTCTACTTTACTCTGTAAATAACTTACAAAGCCTGGGCAATAACAATCATGAAGAGCTATCCCTTGTGCAATGAACACAGGGAACACACAGTTATGTTTCAGAAGTGATCACGAAAAGAGAATGAATTACAGAAACAGCTGTAGCAGCTTCTCTAAAATATGTCCCAATACACAGTCATTTGGACTGTATTTTGCATTTACAGTACATTTTTCTCAGTTATTACTGAAACTGTGATGACTTCTTATCCTCCCTCATCTGATTCATTAGTCACTACCTTTGCTTAATACAGTTTACCTACCTGACCACTTTTTCAGTCGTAAGAAGAAAACTAATTCAAATAAATGAAAGAGAACAAAAAGCACTTAAAAACCCTCCAAAAATAATATTGATGCAGTCTTCCTTTTTTTTGTTTGTTGTTTGTTTGGAGGGGTTTTTTTGTTTTGTTTTTGGAGTTTTTTTGTTTTCCCCTATGATAATTTGTGCTGTGCATAGTTTTTTAATGTGTTGGTCAAAAAGGGAAAAAAAAACAAACAAAAACCCAATTTTATATTCAACAGATGAATCCATCATGCTCTCATATCTGGAATACTACTCCCTTGTAATGTCCTTCTGCTTTCTCACCAACTTTCAGTAACAGTTTTAAGCATTTTTGTCACTTTGAGTAGTATTTCCACAATATATCAATTGCAGCATGTATCTCAGCTTCATAGTTTAAAACTGAATGCATAATATTTGACAAGAAATTAGATGTGAACGCTGGTGAATTAATTGTCATGTACAGAATAGTGTGTATGAAATGTCATTGCCCATTTTTAAATGTGTCTTTTTTTTTAGTGTTTGCTTTATATTTGACTAGATCTCCTGAAGCAGGCCATGAGTAGACCACTGGACACTCATGTTTACAATCTGATTATCTGAACTGCTGGAAGCCACTTTGTAGACAACCAAAACTGTAGGCTTAGCCAATAGATGGGACAATTTATTCATCACCCAGTATTTAGTAATTCTTGCAATCCAGGTCTAATCCATCACAGGCCAGCTGCAAAAACTCCTGTTGAAAGTCTAACAGCTTTTAATTCAATCACCTTGCATGGTAAACAGATAGCCCTCTCAACCACAAGAAAAAGAAATATTTCATTAAATTCTCCAGGCAAAACAGGATTCTTGTGGCTATATTTTGAAGGGCTTGCTGTATTAATAAACTGCAAAAATATAAGCTGACTCTTCAACCAATTATTGCTAATAGAAGGCATAATAAAAACTTAGCCCTAAAATGTCATGTAACACTTTAACAAACGTTAAAAGTCTGATTTGTTAGACATTACATAGATAGAAATTATACAGTTCTGACCTTAATGGACTTTAAACTACTCCTGGCATTTCTTCAGAGAAGAACATTGAATCTGCATGGGACTTCACAAGTTATGTAAGAATGGAGTAGAAATTAAAATCCTTTGGACATCAGTGGATAACAGAATGAGGGGGATACAACCAACCCAGTTCCATACCACTAAGAAAAGCACTCTTCAGAAACAATAAAATATTCAAATTACCTGTTTTTATAGCAATTTCCTTCATTTTCATGGTAAGTCAAACCTACCACACCATCTTTGTATACACTTACACTGAACATTTGAGCTTCACAGTCAAATGCTCAATGGCCAAGTGTCTTAATCTTGTAAAGTCCTACCTTTGGATATGCATAACAAATCTCCTGCTATGTCAGACTTCAGAGACATTATTAGAAAGTTTATTTGAACAGTGCTTGGACACCAGCAAAATATTTATAACAGATAACCTTGGTAGAGCAAATTCACTGAGCATGTCATTTAAAGAGGGCATGCAACATGAGTTAATGTCTATATTTTTATCATAGTGCATTATTATTTAAAAGGTATTATTAAAAAAATAAGATCAAGAGAAAGTAATACAGAAAAAGTCAAGTAAACTAGCCTGGTAACTTTTTAAAAATTTCTTCTAAAGGATGCAGCTAAAGGCCATACAATATTTCTATCTGTTTCTTATGTATGTACATGTTTAGAAACATTTCTGCTAGACTACTTTTAAGAAATAAAAAAAATTTACTTTGACAAAAATATAAAATACAGCAACCCACCATCCTTAAATGGTGTTACGCAAAATCGGATCACTGTCATCACAAAAATTAGTATCTTCTCACTGCCATGCCTTTTTTTGCATTTTACAGTCTGGTGCCTTTCTGCACAGCAAAAGATGGGGTCTAAACAGCCCTGAAACAGCAAGGTGCCACCCTGATCGTGTTTCTCCATGGCAAGCAATGGCAAGACTAGATACTACTGCTCTGGCCAGCCATATGTAACTATCAGCAGAAATCTATACCTCTCCCTAACATCACATGAATAATGCATTAGCTGCCTAATTGTGTAGGATTTATCTTAGAAAATATAGGCTAGCTCTCAAACGGCACTCTAATCATAAGGCACTCAAAGTAGCACAACACTAGGTTTCTCCTGCTACTCTAAAATATTTGCTTAGTGTTTCTCTAGGTATGACTATCTCCTGTCAGAATTTTTCATTGGGAAAAACTAGGATAATACAATCATTTTTTTAACCTAAATAAAAATACATTTTTTTTCAGATAGATTTGGGTGTTTAGTATGCTGACAAATAAAAAACATGTGACAAAAGAGGAAAGTGCAAACAATTAAATTTCAGCCCGAATATGTTACCCATACCCATGACACATCTAATATGTGAACATAAGAACGGTAAATGCGTTCAGACCATTTCAGTGGAAATAATGGCAGCCTAAACCAGCAAAACCATATTCGTTTGTCTAAAGTCCTTATGCATTTCCCCATCCCACCTATTGCATTAGCCCAGTGTCCCTGATTCCCTAAACTCCTTCATGCACCAAATTCCTATTCTCGGCAGGCCCACAATGCTCCTGCTTTCCCAAGTATCCTCTCCTACCTCTGCAAGAGCAAGCTTCAGATGACAGTAGCTGTCCTGAACTTACACATGAGCTTGTTGTCCTACAACAAGCTTCACATCTACTGACTATTCAATCTTTGCCTTACAGGTCAAAGGTCAGATTTTACCCAGCTGCACACAGTAGAACTATCCATTTCCTTTTGTTTCACAATCCCCACTCTTTTTTCCCACAACTTCAGCGTAAAGTTAACATCGTTGGGATCTCCACTGCTTTGCCAAATTTGATGGAATAAGGCAATGATTTTGCTGAAAAAGGGTAATCGACAAAGTGAACACTTCACTGGTAGGTTGATCTGAAAAATCTGGATGTGATGAACAATGATGAAGATGACTCAATTATGTGGAACTTGGCCTGCCTAAATTGAAGCCAAACACACAGATCTGTTTAAAAGGGGAACTAAGTAATAGTAGAACACCTTGGAAAGGAGTGATCTAGAAAGGATGATGAACAACACTGGCTTCACACCAAGACTCTTTGCAGGTCTGTAGCTTAGAGGGTGAACGTGATCTTTGAACCTATAAAGAAATGTCAAGAGAGAGCAAGTAGGTGTTGTTATGGTATTAGCAAGAGTATTACTTCAATAATAAATGCAGGACAGACATCCACATGTCTTTTAGGCTGCTGCTAAAAACTGTAAAATCTTAGAGAAGTGCCAGAAAAATTACTTGGGGCATATAAAAGTAGTTCAGTCTGTTTATTGCAGTGAGAAAGTTAAGAGGTGACTTGAACACGGATTACACATAAGCTAGTGCAGGAAGGGCTTATAACAGTAAACAGGTCTTTAATCTAATGTCAAAACAAAAGCAAAGGATTAGAAAATTAAGCTAGACAAATTAGGTGAGAGTAACGGCATTTTGGACAGTCTTTAAAGGTAAGACAGCATAGCTTTAAAAAACTAGGAAAGGGTCTTTGGGGGAGGGGTAGAGAAGAAAAGTCAGTGAAGTGGGTTGTTTTAGAATTAAAATGAAGAGATTTGTGATGATCACCATTAACCACATAAATACTGAAATGCAGCAAAACATACTTGACATGCTTAAATAATACAAATATAAGGACTAAATAAATATAATTGGAGACACTAACAATAAACGTGATTCACAGTGCTGTGATCTCAATAAAAGCCTTTTGTAAACTAATCTCAACCTGATAGTTTCTTCTCCTCCTAAAAACTTGGTATTGATTTATGAACCTTCTAATTTTCATCTAGAATCTGAAATCATGGATATAATTAGAGTTTGTGTTTTGGATCATTTGGCATTTAATGTGCCATTTTCCACTCCTTGGCCTGCTGAAGGGAGGTTGCAGGGCATTCATCTACCTGCCCCTCTGAAACTAATCTGCTGCTCTCTGTTTTTGCAATTCACAGCATACCCCGAGTCACCACTTATATTTGCCGAAGTTATGGCTCCTCATTATGAGCAACTATCGATAATTCTACAGCTGCACACACAGTTTTCACACAGGGCTTGGTAGACTGTGATTGTAAAGGGCTTTACCACTGTAAGGCATGTCATGCAGCACACTTGCTCCACCTCTTCTAAGCCCAGCTTTATTGACCGTGGCCAGGGACAGCAAAATCAGCTTCTAAGAAGCAGCTGTTTCCTGATGGAACATTCAGCTTCAAAACCAATGGCTTACCTCAGTTCAGACATGTGAAGTAATACACTACAGACCAGCTTGAAAAGCCAAACTCAGTTCCAGTTACTGGCTTGAGAATCAGGATGTTACATTTACAAAACAGGACTCACTCAGGACATGCCAATCATCATAGATTCCTAGAATGGTTTGGGTTGGAAGGGACCTTAAAGACCATCTAGTTCCAACCGTCTGCCATGGGCAGGAACACCTTCCACTAAACCAGGTTGCTCAAAGCCTTATCCAATCTGGTCTTGAACTCTTCCAACAATGAGGCATCCACAACTTCCCTGGACAACCTGTTTCAGTGCTTCACCACACTCACAGTAACAAATTAAAGAGTAGAGGGGCAGAATCACCTCCCTCAAACTGCTGGCCATGCTGCTTTAGATGGAGCTCAGCACACATTGCTAGCTCATGTCCAGCCTCTCATCCACCAGCACTCCCAAGTCCTTCTTGGCAGGGCTTCATCCCCCAGTTTGTACTGAAACCAGGTGCAGCACCTTGCACTTGATCTTATTAAACCTCAAGAGATTCCCTGGGGCCCATTTTTTTGAGCTTGTCCAGGTCACTCTGAATGGCACCCTATCCCTCAGGTGTCAACTGCACCACCCAGCATGGTATCATCTGCTAATGTGCTGAGGGTGCAGTGCACTCAATCCCTTCATATATTTCATTAATGGTAACAGTAAATAACAATGGTCCCAATGACATAGGACACTACCCCATGTCCAAGAGAACCCTGCTACAACCAACCAGTTGAAGTAATAATCAGCAATGCAGACTAGAGGAAAAGCCAAAAATCATGAGAGCGATCTCAACTACAATTAAAAGAATTCATGAAAAACTCACAAAGCATACAGGCAGTCTGACCTGTACATGAATTTGTACATTATTCAAAATTTGTACATGAATCCTTTAAGGGAAGAAAGCCATTATCATGGGCATTCCAACTTCTGACAAGTAAGATGCTATTGAGAATCGCTAACAGAAATGCGACTGCTTTGGATGTAATGATATCCACCACTACAAATATATTTTTTTCTTCCTTCAAGGATATTATCAATCTAAATTGCTCCTGATCACAAACAGAAAAAACAGTTGCACATTCTTTGGGACAGAGCAAGTGCAGACTCCAGGTCCTTCTAGTATTGCTTTCTGATTGCATCCAAAGAAAGCACTGACAGCAGGAACTGTGGTAAGAATGTATAGGTTGTACCAAGGAGTCGATATGAACCAAACTTAGTTTCTTTAGGTGAGATCTATTATGCTAACTTGGAGCAATCAATGAAGTTATTCTCATGGGGGAAGGGAGCAGAGCAAACAGTGAAGAATGGGAAATTACAAGTCGCTATGCACAATAATACCATGAGAGTAATAAAATCCAAATACTTGGCTGAGCATTTCACTTGTTCTTATTTAAGCACATGCACACTTTACAGGCAACCTTATCAGAAACAACCTCTCCTGTGCCCCATTCAGTCTAGGCTCCCCTAACAATACATGCTTCTGCTGTTATTAGGGGCAGTTATTTGCCACCAAAGATCCCCCATTCATAGGATAAGACTGGTAAGAAATGGTGGCCTTTTCATCTGTATGATGATGCTGGGCTGGCCACTGCCTAGCCTGGATTGTTTCTACAGAAAAGGAACAAGAATTTCCTAGTCCATTACACTGGCATTTCTAGCAAGCACTACTGGCACTTTAAAAAGAGAATAGTGGAATATCTGAATCATTACAAAATGATGCCAGAAAAGAAGAGGAGGGAGGGAGGGAGACAGACCATGAAACAGAAAGAAAAAGATTCTCAAGATCCATAAATCTACTAGAAGTCCCTGAATATAAAGGCTGGAGAATGAATGGCATTCATACCGCCATTTTAGAAAACAAACTGTATTTAGTCTAGGCATCTAACGAAGCTGAAGGTTCTAACTTCTGTTTACGTTCTGTCACCAAGCAGAATCTGCTGTATCTCAAGTTGAAAAGTTCATAAACTAAACATTATTTTAAAAGTTCAAGAACTACACACACATCATTATATAATGCAAGTACTTAGTGTCCAGAATACACTGAAAGTTTGACTCTTGACAGTCCTAAAAAGGCAGAAATATTTTTAAAAGCATTGATTGAGCATTTTTTATCATTACTAACAATAGCGTTCTTTAGTTCTTTATAAATGGTTCTTTGCTTTTATTTACCTCACAGCAAAACACTAATGGAAACGACTTCTAAACTTACTTATATCTAGCTCAAAGTATTATGAAGAAGAAATTTCCTAAGAGAGAACATATTTTCTAATGAATCCTCTCTGTTTTTAGCTAAATTAAATATTCACTAGATAGCTTAAAGAAATGCTGGGATGAGTTTTAAAAACAATAAAAAGAGCTTCTGAATATAAGCAAGAACTCCTGTACATGTGCCAAGAATTTTGCAACTTTATCAACATGATTAATAGTTTCATTTGGAAAAGGGCCACGTACACATGCAACCCTGTAACGCACGAGGTCCTGCACATGCAGCAACAGCAAAAACAACTCAGGAAACATTACAGAACTAAACAGCAACAACTGTTCCCAGCTATTACACAAAGAAAAGAGGAGGGCTATGCCCAAGTGAGTGCTTTCACAGAGCTGTATTTCTATGTTCTAAAAAAGTACGTTCAGCAGCATCAGAGCAAAGTAATAAAGTACGTCAAGATTAAATCACAAGGTTTTGAAAATAGGTCTCATCCTTTCCTGACTCCATACTTGAAGATGCATATTGGGGCTTATTTCCTCTCAATTTGGCTTTACAAACCAGCCTCAGGAATGTACAACATATGTAATGGGATCCCAACTGCTCATTAATCAATCACACTCTTACATTCAGCAACACTTGATTTTACCTGGATAAAGATATAAAAGATGCACTGTTAAAGTGGAACTTAAGGAATTCCCTCACACTTTAACATTACAGATGGAATGATAGTCTTATTTAGTAAATAAACAAATTATTTGACAAGTAGGAAAATCAAGGATTAAAGGCTAAGATTTAGAATGAAGTTACTTCATACCAAGAAATCACTTTTAGAAGTAGAAAGCAAGCCATGTTTCGGCAGCATTTATTTTTCAAACTTTTAGTACCTGGGTTTTTGTGTGTGTGCTGGTTTTGGCTGGGGTACAGTTAATTTTGTTCACAGGAGCTGTGGGTTGGATTTGTGATGAACACAGGGTTGACAATGCAAATATGTTTTTGTTATTGCTGGGCAGGGCTTACACAGAGCCAAGGCCTTTTCTGCTTTTCATACTGCCACGCTGGTGAGGCAACTGGCGGTGCACGCGAGGTGGGGAGGAAACACAACTGGGACAGGTGACCCAAACTGACCAAAGAGATATTCCAAACCTAATGACATCATACTCAGTGAGGAAAGTTGGGGGAAAAACGATGACAGGTGGGACATTTGGAGTGATGGTGTTTGTCTTGCCAAAGTAACTGTTAGCATGTGATGGGGCCCTGCTGTCCTGGGGATGGCTGAACACCTGCCTGCCCATGGGAAGCAGTGAATTAATTCCTTGTTTACTTTGCTTGTGTGCACAGCTTTTGCTTTTTCTATTCCTATGAAACTGACTTTTTCTCAATCCATGAGTTACTCTTCTGATTCTCTCCCATATCCCACAGGTGGGGGAGTGAGTGAGTGAGTGGCTGTGTGGGGCCCGGTTGCTGGCAGTCATCAATGATATCATGTCACAATGATTAAGAGAATAACCATTCCACCTTGACCCTTCCCTCCAGAACTCAGACAAACCCTCAATGAGAAAAACTAAAAAACCCTCAGTATCAGAAGTTTGGATTTTCCAACAGAGACAAGGCACTCTGTAAAAAATGTTTTCAGATTCATGAATTCTTATAATGTCAGACACTTTTTAATTTTCTTGGTGTATTCGTATTATTATTATTATTCTTTCATCCAGAAACAAGGGTCATCTTTTCAATCTGACAAGAAATTGTTCCTAACATTTCTTGATTAAGAGTTTTTCAAAAACAACATTGTAGATAAAAGGAATCTGTCAGCTAGACTTGTTGCAACAATATGCTATTCTTAACAAGTTTCTTTGGGACAGGTTTCTCAAGTCCCAGGTAGGACTGTTCGTGAAAATCTCAATTAAAAAAAAAGTCAAAGCACTTATCACAAAACAAGTATTGAGGGAACAGAAAGACACCCATGCAGGAGGTAGATAGCAGACTGAGATCTGACTTCTGGTAGATCTGGACTATTGACTCAGAGGAAAAGACATGGACCCACTCACTTGCTGGGCAGGACATTCAACTGGTGCGTACAAGATGTTTCAACTGTCTGCTGCAGAGAGAGCCGAACAGTTCATACAAATGGGGAAATTTTACAGAGAAACACTAAGAGGAGAAAACTTCTGGGCAGAACTCAGTCCAGCATTCAGGACATGTCTGCTTCTTGCAGCACAGAGGAGCAAGGACTTGTTTTGCAGTGAAGGATCAGACCACCAGAACTGTTCATCCAAGTCTGTCTCTCATTCCTGACATCTTTTTTTCACTGATTTGGAACAACACTGAAAAAGATTTTGAGTGTTTTCCAGTACAGAAAACCTATTTTACACCTGCTCTACTTGAAGCCCCCAATATTCATGTTTCTCCTTGAACTGTGTGATACCAAAGCAGAGTACAATTTTCTGCAGAGGAACTCAATACCACAAATACCATAGGTAGAAGTCCGTATTTCTAGCCTCAAACAAACATTTCTAGCCTCCCTTTCAACAGAGCCCGTAATTTCAAATTGTACACAAAAGTCCACCCCATATTAAGACAGCTTCAATTTATCCACTATGGATAGTGCTCAGTGTTATACCTCCACGTTGGCTATGTAGGTCACCTTGAAACAGATACTATCATTCCATTCAGTCCACCTGAAGGTGACAGAGACATACATAAACTTTTGCCTAGTTAAGGCAAAAAGGTTTTGCATGGCATGCACTGCCTTGCTGGAGTTTCACAGATCCAACCTCTAGAAATAACAGGCTGAATCCATAAAATCTAAGCCAGCCTTCTCAGGTATTATTGAGAAAACAGTAAGCTTATAATTGCTAATAAATACATTACTGTAATTGTAAAAATGCCCCAAACCTGTAATCTATAGTACCCCTTTGCTGTACCTGCCCAGTCCCAGGTTTAGTGTCCTGCGTTGCCTCAACAGGAGCAGACTCCTGCAAATCCTCAGGTTTAAGGTCTTGAATTTCTTTCACAGGAATTGTTTCCAACTCATCCGTGGGTCTAGGACTTAGAGTATCCTCTACAAAGTCTGAAATATTTGATTCCTGCAGGCTATCAAATGTTGGGCCCCATGCCTCATCTCCAAGAGCCGATTCCATTGCCCACCCTGGTGCGGAGAAAGGCAGAGTGCTCCTTACAGAAGCAACCTGGTAACAAGAGCATCGTCACCTACATGGAACAATTACAGACACCTGAACCCTGCTCCCAGCAAGTAAATAAAACAAGAAAACACACTTGGTTTAAAATATTCCTATTTTAAAATCTCCACTCTCAGCAATCTTTTATTCCGCTCATGAGTTGTATCTGTTAAAGAATAGATATCATTTTACATAAAAGAATTATCTTTAAAGTGACTTAAGGGTACAAAATAGCACAGTGGGTCCTCTGAGAGAAGATCTCTAGGAATTGCAGCAGTGAGACAGAACCAAAGCTGACACAAATGACTCCGGATTACTGCGCTTCAGCTTAATGATACTGGTGTGATCCAAGGAGTCTCTTTGAAGCTTCCAGTAGCCTGCCCTAAGGTTCAAAGTAACTCCAAAATGGGGACAGAAACATATGTGGAAAGAAATGTCTTCCAAAGTGCAGGCACCCTCAAGAACACAGATGGGAACAAAACTAGATCTCAGACTATATATTTTTTATGGCAAGAGTGGTGGGATGCTAGAACTGATTTCCCAGAGAGGTGGTAGATGCCCCACCCCAGGGCCAGGCTAGACGTGGTTCTCAGCAACCTGATCTGGTTGAAGATGACCCTGCTCATTGCTGGGGGGTGGGACTAGATGACCTTCAAAGGTCCCTTCCAACCCAAACTATTATATGATTCTATGAAACACTTCATACCAAACTCTGTTCAGTATGATGGGACTCACAACACTGTTGGAGCTCTCAGGCTCAAAGATCAAGTAAGATGAAGAAGGAGAGTTACCCAGCAGGTATTCAATTTAGTGGTACATCAAACACAAGATGCTACAGTAGAAATTTGCTAACTAGGTTTATCCAGTTTAAGTAGAAGACGATGCAAGCTTCTGACAGGGAGATTACGTACTGAATGCAGGTGTATGACCAAATATGTAGCATTAGAACAGACCAAGAGAAATGGCAAATGGAAAAGACAAAGAGCAAAACCTGGCTACACCTTCAATCAGTTGAATGTATTTAATTAGCATTTTTCTGAACTACCTGAATTGCACTGAAAACATATATTATTTAACTTTCTAGGAAAAAAGGAAATTCCCTTTTTGCCACATCTCTTAAGGTAAAAGCGTATGTATAAAAAAACTCAAGTTAGACAAATGAGGTTTCATTATGAAAGTATTATGGCAACTTAATACTTGGTACTATTGATTATTAGCAATATTGTTAATAGTGGTCAACTATTTTCTTGCAGGATTAATTAGAAGAGATAGTATCTGGCAGCTTATTAATAATGCATGTAGACTAACAGTAAACCAAAATATTTTAAATTTTTTTAAATTGTTTAGCATGTAAATAAAACAGCAAGCTAACATGGTTTAAATTTTAGTCAGTCCATGATTCTTTCTTCAGGACAACTTTCACATGTTTCATTGCCTTCCACAAATTGTCCAGATAGATACATATCTCAGAACCTGTATCCAAAATATTAAAAACAGTAGGGTAATTATTTTGGATTACTGAATCAAAGGAAAAGACACAGAAAATGAAAAGAAAAAATGTCACCTGGTATAAGTAGCAATGGCATCAAAACATACTTTTGGTGATGCCTCCCATATCTAGAAACAGACACCTACTATGTTTACTTTTGACATTACTGAGAAAACGTAAAACTCCTCATCCTTTTATTATTTTATTCCATTCCAGTTCATATTCAATTGCGCTAACTTTTGAAAACAGCCACATATAGTTTAGAAAACAATGCACAGATTTCTGCATAGTATATTATATATAATGCATCTTGATCTCAGCAAGGAGAATATTTTATTTTCTTACAGTTTTTCTTTCTTCTTAAGTAAAAGCAAAGCCATAAATTTAAAAGCATCATGACTAGAGCCAGTCTGTGTAAAACATCCAAAAGAGTAAGAACAAAAACGAAATATGTTTAACAAGCCTATAGTAGTCTACCATGACAGTCAGCACCTTTAGATGAGTGGAAAATCCAAGTTATTCCACAAATAAAAGAACAGAAAGAAACATGCCCCCAGAATTAAAGATATACCAAGTACCCCCCTCAACATCATTAATTTGATGAACGTTTCGTGCATAGCTGTATGCTGTCAGCTAAAGAAACAGATGGGTGACACAATGTGGTGTGAAAATAGCAAGGGAAAGACCTGGAACACAGCAACTGTGGGGCAACATATAAAGCTTAGATGTAGATCTGCTGGAGCGCACTACTAGATAAAACAGGAATTTTCCCAATGTTTTGAATAAATATATATTTATGCATTAAAAAAAAAAAAGCCATAAAATTTTAGATTTTTTTCAGTAAATGATGGACAATTTTTGGGCTACTGGTCTTAACATGGTAGATAGATTTTAAGCTGCAGGATAAAAAAATCAAATGCCAATGGCATAAAGCATTATAAAATGAAACAGGCCTCAAAAAAGAAAGATTAAGTGTAGGATGTATTGGCTTACAACTCGATGCCTCTCCATCTCCTGCATGTAACAGGATGGCTGCTCACAGCTCATGCAGAACTGCTGCACCAGTCATTTCATGGCATTGTCTGCTTCAAGGGGAGAAAGAGCCCTTCCTTCAAGATACAGCAACTCTCATTTGTGGCTATCAAATTTGCATTTCATCAGGACCAGGAAGACTCACAAAATACAAAAGCTTGCATCCTTTGCAACTTATGTACCAAGGCACTATTTCAGAATCTCTGATAGAAGTAATTCAAACATACATGGAAAAAAAATATAAAGTCATTTGTGAGGGCAGTGAGTTGTGTCTTTGAGGCATTTTTTTCCTCCTCAAAATAATCCATTACTTATAGCCCAGATGACAGTTCCAAGAGGGGAAAATGGCTGTAACAAATTGTGCCTCTCTAATCCTTAAATTTCTGGGCAGATAAGGATATTAAACACCGAATGCTCCTGCCAGTTGTTCAAGAACCTCATATTTTTTCTCTCCCTCCCTGCCCATTTAACACAATTAACAGCTTCCGCGCTACCCGCTCACATGACAGACACCATTCCTGACACATGTGCTGTGCACACATGCTGAGAGAGGCTGTGAGGAAAACACTCCTGCTTGGTTTTCAAGCTGAGGAAAACAAAACACGGCATATACTTTCTTTGGCTGGACACTCAGGCTCAGTTTGGTCTTCACAGAGCTGCCCCCATTCTTGCAGGACACCAAAGATATGGCACAAGAGGCCACACTTTCCCCATGTTTACTATTCCCATCCCGTAATAACCTTCTTTTTACCTATTGATGCTCAAGGATAAAGCACTCACCAGCCCCTGCAGAAAGAAGGGCCCAAGCAGGATGCAAGGAGTCCCTCAGGTGTTCTGCTCTTGTTACACACCCTGTCCTTACTCCCTGACTACCGACAGCTGCTGCTTCCTCCTTCCCCTCAAAGGCTGCTCCACAGTGGCCCTCCTGGCTGTGGAAACTCACCCACACCCCACACATCATGATGTCCACCCCAGTGCTGAAGCACTTGTCTCATCACCTTGCCAAATTATCATCATATTCTGACTCCCTCTCATTCCTCTCACAATTTCCCTTGCTCCCAAACATATGCCATGTGTGTCAGTATCCAAGGATATTTAACAGACATTCAATCATCTGGGTATTAATAGATATTATATAAATCCATCCTGAAGGACTTTTCATGTCTGAAGAAACACAAAGACAAATCCCACTATTAGAAATATTGCTATATAATAATATAGCTTTTACTTTAAAAAAGTCCAAGATGTACTTTCCAAAAAATTTTGAAAACAACCTATTCTAATTCACATCACTATTTTGTAGAACACTGAAAGCAGGTGTTCAACACACTCTAGAAATATTATGTACTCTATTCTACTGCCTGTAGCACAGAAGATGATATTAATCACAGTTAAAAAAGACATTTCTATGGAAATCAAAAAACGATGAAGCTTGGATAAAAACATTATAAACATACATATAGTTAAGCAAGGTACAGGACAGTATTTTTTTTTTCCTTTTACTATAAAACTGCAAATATTTGGGACAGAACTTTCTGATCAAATTTTCCTGTTTTGCATAGAAGAACTTTAAATAGAATTTATACACAAACCAATACTATGTCATTCACTGTGAAAAAGAATAAAGATTTGGACAGAATAATCAAAAAGAAAAAAGGAACTATCTTGGCATTTATCTTAGTCTAAAGATCCTAGGCAGGCAATGGACAGGCTACAGAAGAAATATACAAGGTTATCCATGAACTTCAGGTATCTAAAAATCCATTTATTACAGGCAATTATGTCATATAATTTGCCTGTTGTTCACTTACTCATTTATATTTCTGTATCTTGAACCAAGACGTGTTAAAACACTTCCTGCTAGACTGAATTGCATGTAGATATACTCTCCAACCTAAACTGGAGGTCATTATATCAAGTTATAGGAAGTTATAGTTCTTAAACTGGAGTTTCCATGCCTAGTCTTGTATTTGCAATAAACAGAAAGTCCCTGGAATGCATAGAGAGTTGAACAGAGCAGATGTCATTTACATGAGTCAATCACTGTGACTCGAAGAACGTTGCTCTCCAGAAATCGTGGGGCAAATTTACACATCAGGTGCTCACCAGTCTGCCCGCAACTTTCAGGACAAGAACTATTTTTATGTCCTCTGGACAAAAAGGAAATAAAGCACATATATACACACACACATGCTATGGATAACTTAAAAAAACAAAGCTCGCGTTCAGCTTGCTATCTTCTTACGTGCTCCACTTCCTCATGCAAACTTCTTACAGCAGGAAAAAAAAGAACTGCAACCAGGGACTTTGGCTTAAGTTGAGAACTGCCCATATATATTTTACCACATTCTGAATTTTCATCCTTGGTATGTTATGATAACAACTTCAATACCTAAAAAGGTATTACTCCCAGAAGATACAAAAATGCTGCAAACAAGCATTCATCACGGAGGATGCTACAGCAAACACCAAGCTTTTACTCCACAGAGGGAGTTTTTAAGTTCATGTGGAGGCGGGCTGTTCAGATCCCAGAAAACAGGTTGCTCTGAAGTCTGGCCTAGTATTACTGTCTTTGAAGTTAGAGATTGACTATGAAAAAGTGTTTTCCAGTGGATTCTCCACTGGTTTTATTTCCTACATTTTGCTTTTCATTTCTACAAAAAGCACATTCCCTTAAAATTAATATAGGGAATGACTGTTTGCCATGGCACACATTACCTTCAGCTTCTCACTTTCAGAATTCTTTGTACTGCAAAAATGGACTGTAGGCATGCTTCACTGGCTCTTTCTCATTCAGAGTTTTTGGGAGGGGAAGGGAAGCAGGGGAGACAAGAGACACTATATTCCAAAACAGAGTGAACACAGTCACTGAAACAAGAAGATAATCAATTCAGTTCTCAGAATTAAAAAATTAGCTCACTTAGCTATGTTTTGCACTAAAACTTTTGTCAAAATGAGAACTATAAAACTATGGGGAAGCAAGGCTGTATGTGGTTTTCTGTTTTTTTCTTATTCTGTATCACTTTATGGACTACCATTACATAAAATAAGAGTTTAAAAATAGTTTTAAAACCAATCTCTTGCTGAATCAGGTGGTTGTCACCAATTTCCAAGACTTATGTTGAAAAAGAAAGAAAAATACTACTGCTCAGAAAAGCACTGCAGTTGATACTAATGACAATGAAAGGTTCGACTAACAGAATGAAACTGCTGCCTTTTAAAACCCTTCATCCAGTGCTCCTGAGGTCTCAGTTCCGAGACATCACTTTCCGGATTCTGTAAAGAAGTCCTTGTGTTATATTCCCATTTGCTAGAAAATCACACCTAGGAGTGTTACACACAGACCATAGTACTATCAATATGCAGTAAAGCTCACCATGCACCATCTTAACAATAGGCTTTTTCAGTGTAATGTTTCTTGGGAATTACAGTATTAGATTAATGAGGTGTGCAAATGTTTTATCAACTCAGTCTCCAGAGCAATGAGTCACTCCTAAATGCAGAACAGCAACAAAATTAAAAACAGCTTATGTGCTGCTGTATTCTACACTCCATAGGTATAGAACATATGATTTCAATAGAGCAGAACAGATGCAAAAAGGTTCCACTGAAATGAGAAAGCTGCATAGACAGAGAAAACACTGGAGCAATGTGTGCTAAATCTGTGCTCAATAGCTAAAGAGGTGCTGTTAATGCTAAACAGCCCCAGAAACATCAACCAAGAAGAGCCTGACCATCTGACACAGGTATGAACAAAAGAGGCTATTCACAGCAACCAGCCACAAGCAGCTAAATGAGAAAGCTGATTCGCTGATGTTCCCCCTGTACTCAGAGTAATTCAGAGCAGAAGACTAATTTAAGCAATACAAATCAACTTCTGGAAGAGATGGCCTGTCTCCATAATCATCAAGCATACACAAGAATGCTGCTAGCTCGGGTGAGATCTCAAACAGCACTTTCTGCCCTGGCTGACACCAACAGCATTCACTGGAGGCAGACAAAATGAGTTAAGCAAGAGAGACTGTACCAGGTTCTCCTTTCCTCCTGGAAAAGCAGGATAAAAGCAAGGAAAAAAAGCACTGTAAAAATAGAATTGTTCAAATTGCACTCTATCTTCTCATGTAAAAAGAGACAAGTTTGCAAAGTGGGTATTAGTTAATAGATACTCTCTTAGATGGTAAGGATGTACCATATAAGGAAGAAACAACATTTATCCAAATGCTTCAGTCACCCTCATTTATGGTGCCTAGAGACCTAACAAACAACAGACTGCTAGCAATCTGAAAAATCAGGTCTATTCAGAAATCCCTAGAATACTCTATACGGCAAATGGGCCACATAAAATGTTTGTAGGCACAGTGGGAAAATTTCTCTTTGTTTACCCTGGTATTTTGAGTTTTCTGCTTACAAAGACTGGGAATTTTCCTCTGTGCTTTTATATTAACTTAATTTCCATGTCTGTCTGCTTCCTGACCTATCTCATTCTGAATGTCTGCTGGCATCACAATTTCCAATGCATTTTTTGTCAAAACATTCATTCAAAACAGGATTTAATCTCTCCTGTTAGTAGCTGGGGACATCCATGCCTCCAGGACAGGTGTGAACCTGTGGGAGAAGTGTTCAGCAGTCCCAGAGAGACAACAGTCCAGCCACTGCCCAAATTCAGGACTTTCTGGAACACACAGCAGATTGGGTCTCCTTGCAAACTCACTTCCCTCCAGGGAAACTACAATGTAAGGATGAGGAGAAAGGCCATGGTTTTCACATACATCTCTGCTTGTCATGGCGCAGGTAGGGTGTGCTCCAAACCCAGGCACTTCCCACAGCTGGAACAAAACCAGAGGGACTCAGGCATCCAAGTTTGATGGGTTTTAGCATGATAGGGACTTCAACCATGACCTTCAGCCCTGGGCTACACTGTATATATTAGACATTCACGTGACTATTCCTGTAGTCCTCTGTAGCTAAGCAGTAGCATGCAGCACTTAACCTAAAACAGCACACCACCAATGCAGAGGCCAGCTGGGGCCAGAGAGAACATGTTCCCTTACCACCAACTGAGCTGCCCACACAGCCTCACTGGCCCAGGAAACCAGTGCAAGCATAGTTTGGTGCCTTGCAGGACGGGTAAATTATTCTTCAGGAGCTTGCACTCTTGTCTGAGGGGTGTCTCCTTGCCCCAGTGGCTGGCAACACTCATACCAGCCAAGTGCAAAACAACGAGAAGCACTTTCCCAAGTTGGCAGCGATGGGTTTATACACAGTTCAGATTTTCATAGTGTTCTGGTTTGGGGATAACTTACATAATAAAACTGATTATGTATTTTAAGACAGATCCTGTCTTCCAGGAAATATAAGGGATATTGTATTTCCAACTCTTGAATGACCAGTAAAATACCACTTTCACAGAAAAATTTAGTGATGCATCACAGTTAAACAGACTTGATAGGAAAGTCCATTAGTACAAATAAGGCCATTTAAAGGTCCTGTTCCACACCTGGCAGAACCACATTGGTGAGATCTTTCAAAAAGCCTTATAAAGAGCTAGTAGAGAAAAATCCCTAAGTGATACTCAAAGTAAGCAGAGAGGAAAATGTTTGCCAGATTAACTGTAAATTGCAGCTGCTTTGAGTATGTGTTCTGAAAAACTATGAATAATACCAGTCTTATAAATACAGTGAGCTTTCCTAGCATAAAAAATAAAATCTTATGTGTGCTGCCAAGAAAGTCTGCCTAGAAACTTTCTGCTTAAGTTTTGTACAAGCCAGGAATAGAATTTCCCCCAAGTCCAATGCCTACCAAATATTCAGGCAATATGAAGAGGTCATTCAATGTCTAAATCAAGAACTCTTTTCAGATGCATGAATTGATCCAGATTTTTAACCTGACTGACTACAAATTTCCCAATGGTGGAAAATGAAAACTGCCTTGGAAACAGCAGAAATAATAATTACATTAGGCCAAGGTCTGTCTCTTCTTGCAAATGGCCTGCAGAACCAACAGAACTGGTAAGTCTAAACAGGTTAGCATTTTAAAGCACAAAAATTAGACAAATGGAAAAGATCAATGCCACTTTCTGAACAGCAGAAAGTGCAGTTCAGTCTTTAGTCAGAAGCAAAGTACAAGCAGAACCATTTCAGAGCAACACCAAGGGAACCATCAGAGAAAACAAACTCCCTTCCTGGGAGGGAATGGGGCTGGGGCTTTTATTCTGCATCACTCCTAAAAGGACGAATGATGCACACTTGTCCCAAAATCATAATATTTCAAACCCTTCTTGTTCCCATGGATGAAATTTCCCTCTTTTATTTAATGAAACAACCACTGCAACAGTAAGTGTCATTATTATTTCATTTCTTGGTTTCTCCTGGCTATTAGTAAATCTTGCCCAAACGTAAGCCACCCACAAGTGCTTTCCCGCATCAACAATGAAACAACCATAGCTATAGTTACAAACTATAGTTACAGAGAGGTGAAGTACCAAAAAATACGTGTCTTCCAGTGGTTTTGAGCTTCATTTATCATTTTTTTAAAAATAAGAACTAATAGGACATTCTCCAAATTATATACATTTGATGCATGATGGAAATAAGCCCTAGGTTTAGCTGACCATGAGTGTAGGATAACAAAGAGTGCATGACATCATGGAGACCAAGGGATTTTCTGAGTATCATGTGAGAATTTAGCTTTGGGCTGATGTGATGAACATTGCCACAGCAGGAAGCAGATTTGTATAGAAAGAAGAATACCAGATTAAGTGCCCAATTCCGACACTCTATTAAACAGGATTTTACTACGTTGACTTTTAGGCATATAATGGGACCAAATTCAGTAAGCTCTGAGTTGAACTCTGAATAGCAAAAATTTGCAGGAAAGATAAAATGTGATACTGCAGTGTACTTCAAACTGCCAGGTAATCTTCTAAAATAAATAAATATCACATGGAGGCTGAACAGGGTGCAAAAACTTCAAGTATTGGTCTAAGTAGCTCTTGCTTATGAGAAATTAATCAAAAAGATTAGAAAAATCTTAAACCTTCCAGAGTTAAGTTGTTTTCACAAAAAAAGCACATAGCACCCTGCCAATTATCTCAGAGTATTTCCAAGGAATCACTGCTCCTTAGGCCTCAAACTGATGCTGTCTCTCTTCCACTTGGCTGTATCATCTCATTCCATGGCTTTCTCTCAATACCAACTTTATCATCACACTTAATTGTTATGTAAGGTGTTGACTAATATTCTACATTCAGATTTCAAAGTATAATAACAGTACAAATCTACTGATGTACTTTCATTTCTTTTCATGTCTGTAACGGCATTTTAAATACTCTTCACTTTTCTCAGATAATAACAGGAACTTGAAGATTTTATAAATTTTACCCTTCAATAACTTCAAACTGCTTATGGAGTTTGAGCAAATATTATTTCTCCTAACATATTATTTCAGCATGTTATTTAATAATACAAGCAGCTTAGGAAAGCATTTTATTTCATTGTAAATGGCAGATGATGGATAAATTGTAGCTAATGTTGGAAAGAGATGTGTAAAACGAACAGACTCCTGATAAAACTCTATTACTAACTCTGGCAATTTCCTTGACCATTATTTCAAGGACAAGGCTGAAAAAGTCTTTAATCTTTCCTTATTATATGCAAACATTTCCTTGACATTACTGTTTGCAAAAGAATTCCTAAAAAGTAAATAAGATCAAAGAAGTTGGGCAAAAACTGATTTATTTTTCAGAGGGCTACACATGCAATAACATGTTTTCAGTAAAGTAGTAAGGGGAATAATAAATACTGAATAAATACTATAATTTTCATCATTTGTAGGAAAAATAAATCCAACTAGCTACACTTCACTGTTTCGACAGGAGCCTCCCTTCAGCTCAGTCCCCCCAAAAGTGGGATCTGATAAGGACACTTTTGAGAGCAAACAGATCAACCATAGCTTAAAACTCTATTTCTGACATAAAAGACATAGCATTGAAAGCTGATTGGCATAAAAGCAGAACACTAGTTCTCATCCTCTAACAGTCTTCCCAGGTTCAATCTGCAAACCAACTGAAAACTCAAAAACAATGCTGCAGACAATAGGAGGAACCTATCAAAGGCACATATAGATATATTTCTTCATTTTTCACTTCACCCATCCTCCCTTCTTTCAGCTCCCTACTCATTTTCAGCAACCAGTTCTATTTCCTACCCAAGACTTGATTATCCCATGAATAAACCATCTGATGAAAATCATTCACCACATAGGGGACTACAGGTTTATGTGGAATTTAATGACCTCCTTTGGCAGAGATGGAAAAATTGTGATATTCTACAATATCAGATTTTAAGGAAGTGATTTTATGTACCTAGGACTGCTTCAGGTCCTACTGTTTTTCAGGCCAGTCGTATTTGGGAACTAGCATATTATGTGACCATCAATGAAAGCAATGCCCACTAATTGTGCTTATATGGATGTCACTCTACAGTTCGATACCCAGAGAAAAAAACTTATTGTAAATTCCTCCAAAGACTTACAATTCATTTTAGAAGTACTGTAGCACTAATCCTTTCCATGAACCTAATATTCCAGCAAAGTCTGAGTGAGATCACACAAAACACTCAAATCTACAGGAACATATAATCAGTGCTGGAAGTACTGTCTAAACACATGGCCCAAAGGACGACAGCTCCCTGCTGCAACTGCCCATAAAACTGGCAATTTTGTGACTAATTGGACTGAAATGGCACTTGTATATGTTGCAGTCTATCTACTTAGTGATGGAGGAAACCAAACACTCCCGAGTTGAGCAGAAATGTACTTAGGGAGTACCGTGAAAGACGAAAGCTTCAGTAAATCCCTTTGGCTAATTGCAAAGTATTTTTACTTCCTGAGCCCTGCCAGCGACTAGGAGCAGCCAGGCTTCACAACAGATAGAAATTGAAGCAGCTTGCTGCACATTCCAACCAGCAGTTATTTTCCCTTGAAACCGCTCACATTTTGGAGCAGGAGATGACATTTGCTTTACAGAGGACCAAGCTGTTCCCTTGTGTTAGGTGCTTGTTCCCAATCAAAACCATACAGCATAAATGGAAACCCTGAGAAACAGTGCAATATTTAAAATTACAAAAAAAATCACTTCAGGTTTGTTTTTCCATAAAAGGAACTATGCAGCTATGTTTATGGTGCACTTACATGTAATTATAAACTGAAATTTGCAAATGACTTATAACATCTTATTTCTAAAAAGAACCCTCTATATTTTACAGCCTTTTTCTTTAAAAAAAAAAAAAAAGGAAAAAAAATCCCAGCTTCCAACTAAATAGGCCCATAAGAAAAAGTTGTGAAAGTACTGCATTTATCTTCATATAACATTTTTGACAGTCTCTGCATTAGCTATAATTAAATATGTGCACCAAAACCCTTGTCCCATTGCAGATACTTTGTATGTTGGTGCTTACTATAACTAGAAGACATCTATGATAGCGTATAATAAACCTTGCATCTCACCACAATGCTAAAAATTACTGAGTGAGACAATGCTGCATACAAGAACCAGAAACCACAGTGAATTTTCTGGGAGAAGCAGGGGACAAAATAAAACAAAACACTTGATTCTCATTCAATCCTATTCCTAATTTTGATCTTAATTATTTACAAATGTGTAGTTTTTTCCTTGGATCTCCTGCTATCCCCCACACAAGAGAGGAGCAAAGGAGGCTCTCAGCACAGGTGTTAAGGCTTTGAGAGGTTCAGCTCCTGCAAGCCCTCTGTGATTAGAATAAAACTGAAAGACAGGCTTTCAGAGAGCAGTCATGAAGATACTTTGCAAAAGAGAAAGCCTAAACACTGAGTTAGCCTTAAGTCTTTCCTCTCATTTCATATACCATTCACTACAACACAAGAATCAACTGTATATTTAGCAAAATTACAAAGATCATTCTTAACCTTCATCAGTTTGCCTAACACCTTAAAACCCCCTCACACTTCTGCCTTAACAACAAAGCCCTTGCCTCCTCCTCTGCATGGAGGCAGCTCTGCCACCTGCAGAAATCCGACCTGGCTCACCTATGCACAAATTCTGCCACACCCTTTGAATGCCCTGCTACAAAGGGGTGCATCTGATGCTGCCAAACCTGATTGAGTGCAGGCTGTGGTAGATCCTGAGCAACTGTAAAGCCCCATTTCTTCTGTCCCAGACAGGTCCAGAGGAGAAGCACATAGTCAGCATGCAAGACAGCAGCAATGGGAATGCCAGAGAATGTCCAACAGCTGCCACTAGTAGGGATGCCACCCACCACCCTTCAGGCCTCGCATTTCCCCTGTTCTCTCACAGGAGGCCACACACCTCACATCATCTTTGCAAGCTCAGAAGCAATGCTGGCAATCATCTCAGCAGCCATCTTCAAAATTTCCACTGCTGCCTGACTTCAGTAGCATACAGAGTAACATGAAACATGTACACCCATTCAAGGCTATAGAGAGAGCTCCTATCCTTCAAATTTTAATAATGCGTTATGTTCAGTTGTTTCCCCTTGTAATTTTCTCACACCCTGTTACAAGAAGAGTAAATGGACCTGTAAGAAGAGCTTTATGTTATTTTGCCTGTTTGTTTTGGTTAGAGGGTGTGTGGGTTTTTTTAAATACATGCCAACATTTTGGTTTCTATTCTTAGAAACCATTTGAGGCAAAAAAGGGCCCATGAAAGAATTGAAGTCCGCAAATGAACTTCCTTTCTGCTGGGTTTTTCTCAGCCATCTCCCCTCCAGTTATGCCTGCCAAAATCCCATGCTTTATAGGGGCATCTGTTCTATTCTCTCCAGGCCAAAAAAGGAGACTTTTCAAACTCTTACTACAGCTGAGAAAATCTATAGCTTAATGAGCCTAATGCCATTTTTTTCCCATGTCTGCAGCTCCACAACTGCCATCAGAAGAGAAAGTCCCTTTCTCCTCCCTCCCTTTCTGCAGCCACACACTCCCAATCCAGGGCTCTTCTAAAAACTGTCCTGCTCCCACTCCTCATCTAGCTGTTTTTTACCACATGACTGAGGAACAGATATCAGCCATGAATGAAACTCTACATCCGCGACTGAACCGACATATTTTTATGAATCCCTACACTGTTCTAAGTGCTTCACACACTCTTCTGCTGTGAACTTGGTACGCTTCATACAAGAAATAAATAAAAAACAGTTGCTTTCCCATACTAGTACTACTCCTAGAGACATCGTGGAATTTTGTATCATAATAAAGGCAGTCTCACTGGATGTGACTGAAAACTTAACATCACTTGATACCAACAGCAGGTCACCCTTAAACTACATTGCCTGCCCACAACTTCAAAGTCACACCCTGGCCTTAACAGCAAGGTTTGGTTGTTCCCACTAACACCAGAAGAACACAGCAATAGAGACATCACACTCCACATACCTCACTGTAAGGTGGCTTCATCCAAGTGCAAACACATTTCCTTCAATAACTTCTAATTTACCATGAAAAAAATAGGGCACCACAATCCCATCAATTCCCCAAGAAATAACAGTTGTAATGTGTTTCAAATAAGTGGACGTGCAACCACAACGGCAAGCACAGGCCATAAGCATCACTGCTGTGGCTTTCAGTGAAATCCGCAAAAAGAGACCAGAAAATAATTTGAACCTAACAAAACATCCCCAGACATTTATATCAGTAACAGAAGATGAGAAAACTAAGATGAGCACCAGGTACATATTTTCATGTATTAAAATCAGTGTTTGCACAATACCTCACTTCATTTTGTTATGGGTAAAAGCAAAAGGCAAGTCTCAGTAGCTCCCTTTTTTCTCTACAAGCAAAACATGTCTCAAATGTCTCATACAAAGAATGTAAGAATATATCAATTTGAAACGAGCTGTTTTTGTAATTATTTATTTAGATTTTCTGCCTAGCCACAATCTTGTTCAGATGCAGTCTTCAAGAAACAATAGTCCTAGCAGGGAAAGCACAGGCAGGTTTTCAGCATAAGATTGTTAGTACAGGGCATGAAGACCAAAGCTAGTATCTGTGCCCACTCTACACCAGCTCTTTGTGGCTCAGCCTGCAAAAGCATTGCCTCACTGGCAGCCTGCAAATATGAGTTGAATACGTAAGCTCTTCCCCTTGTGAAAATAAGCATCACAAATCTAAGCTCTACATCTGAGGAAAAAAGGGCAATTAAAAGAAGAGGAATACATTTCTGACATGGCCCAGTTCTCTGACAAAATCAAGATTAGAGGCATGTTTATGAGCAAAACTAAGTCAATATTTTCAAATTGGTTTTTAGTGCAAATCTTAGTTTTACCATTCATAAAATTCAATAGGTAATTACACAGCTAGGCAAAAGTTCTTAGAGCGAAGTAGAAGAATAATGAATTCCCTACATAACTATTTATAGCTGTGTTTTTGAGTGAACACAGTGTAACAGGCATCAAGCCAACATTTAAAGGCAAAAAACCAGATTTGTAAAACCTTCAATAATTCTGTAAGCCAGTCCATAGACTACAGCCTATTTCACAATCTAATCTGCCTTTGAAATACATAAAAATCCCAACAACTCAGACTGCCTCTGTGATTAATCATTAAGATTTAAAATAAAACCTTGACAAAGACAGGTCCAGAAGCACAACCACAAAATATGTAATGCTATCAGAACATGCAATTTGCTTAAAATAATGCTACCAGGAAGTGCCGTAGCATTGTGTGCAAAATATTTTGTCTGTTCCATATTTTGAAAAAACCCTTGGGAACAAAATCATTACCAACCATCAGTCAAAATGGCAACAAGTAGAGATCAGATCCAAATCAGTCTTTCATAACTAACCCTAAGAACAAGCTGCTTATCACTGCAAAGCTCAAAAAAGATGATGAAAACTATATAACACAATGTTCTTTAGCTCCCTAAAGACAACTGATTAAATTGAGTTAGGAGCTGACTGGAGTGCAATGATGCTTCTGCTTTCCAAATACACCGCTTAATTGCCAATACAACTTCACAACAAAACAGAGGGGAAAAAAATGTCCCTCTCCCACTACTGAAAAGTCAAGCAGTAGCTGCTGGCAAGTGAAAGAAAGGTCAAGTTGTTGTTATTTTTTTTTAAGCTCCAATATCATCAATAATGGAGACAAAACTAAACAAACAATTTTTTGTAACAAACAAATAGAACATGATCCAAAACATTCTTCAAAAACGTCTTAGGTTTTATAATGTCATAAGTAAAAATTAAAATAATAATCTATATCAATGCATAAAATTCCCAGCAGAAAGGAGGATTAACTGGATTGAAGAGAATGGGTTTTTAATTTGTACATTATATACAGATGCTTCTGCTCCAGTTTAAGGCTTCTTTTATACACATTAGAAACAATACTGGATAGATTGCTCTGCTCTATTGCAGCACTCTGAAAAACAGATTTAAAAGGAAAAGATCACTGTACACACAGTTTTCGGAGTGCATTTTCTTCTTAGACAACAGCAGGAATTTTCAAGCAATTTGAGTTACTTTGTTCTCTTTCCTTTAAATAAAACTAAGTTGGCATTATTTTTACTACCACAGCATTTTGTATACATAGCAGGAAACCTGCCAGGTATATATTGGAGCCAGAAGGGCATCTGCCCTTAAGGAAACAGTAAAATGTAGACACAATAAAGCTTTATCAGTGTAAGCCATAGACACTAAGTCACTCCCTCCTGGAGCACCTCTAACTTAAATGCCCAGTGGCTCTGTAGGTGCAAAAGACTGAATCCTATATCCTTGTTCTTGCCAAACACCCCCATTGCCTTCAATATGTGTAACATTTCCTTAGAACTAGACATATTTGTCTTTTTTATCCAGCACCAATATGTTTCTCTGTTAGGAAATATCCACTTTCCATTGCTGCTGATGACAAGAACCTGCATGCCTCTCATAGCTCCCCTAGTTTAAGGATAGGCTGGTTAGGATAGGATAAGGATAGGATGCAAAAATACCTTCCAAACATTCTTCTTTATGAAGAAAGCAGACAGACCTTAGTGATAAACGTTCAGGACAATCCCAGGATTCTTTGAGTGCAGAACAGAGTGCTTGTAGAGATGCACACAAAAGTTGCAGGACAAGTTAAGAAGTTAATGGGAAAGGAGATGACAGGAACCAAGGCGGGGGGCAGAAATGAGGTTGAAGAAAAAAAGGCAGCTATAGGCATCATAAGCATTGTTGAAACCAACAGGTTGTGCATATCCCATGTATAGATCAAAACCCCACAAATCCCTTTTTAGGCAAAAACTGACTTCCTGGTTTTAAGACAGCATTAAAATAACAGAAAATAAAGAGTACATCATTGATTATACTGGTTCTGGATTCACTTGTCCGCTCTGCTTTTCTGCAACTTTCATCCATGTTGGGAGAAACATACTTTTTCTCCTGCAAATAAATAGTTCTTGCAAAACAATTATGTTCATTTATACCATATAAAATATCCTCCAAAACAAACAAAAACAAGCAATATGTAGCACCACGGTAATTTCTGGGAAGGACAGAGCAGCTGAGCCAGAAGCAAATGATTGCACCCATTTTGTTTACTATCTGGGACACTGGGCACCCTGGTCATGTTGGTGGCAATTCTTCCTTAGTGCAAGAGAAACCAAGCTGTCCCAGGAAAAGTCAGCAGGAAAGCCTGCAGTAGATGCAGTCCAAACTCTGAAATAACCTCCCAGCAGCAACTGTGAAGAGACATTTCTCTCATACATCTGCTACAACTTGAATAGCTCTACCTGTACATTACTTGGTAGAAATATTTTGTGGGGATTTTTTAAAATTTTTTCTGGACAACGTCACATGAAATATATTTATTAATTTATTAATTAACATCCATTCATTGTCTTCAGTGACAATACCATTGCAAAAGTGAGTTTTGCTTCAGCAATCTATAAAATCTCTGCTTTTTCACAGAAGCCTACTCACCTTTCAATCATTTGCATTATATCACTAGAGTAATTAACAAATTTGGATTTATTTCAGGGAAATACATAAATCTACACTTGAGGAAGTCACACTCTATGGTTCCTTCAGAGTCCTTGGAAAGATATAGACACACTTAGACTATAGCTCACCAATCCTGTTTTATATGTCTATTTTAACGATTTGATAAATCATGCCTCAACAGTCTATAGAGACAACCAGATCTCCACTGATTACAGGAGTCCACATCAACATCCCTGTGTTGTTTGATGATCCATCTCCTGCCACAAGTTCTCTTTGCCCTGCGCCCTCTCATGACAGCAAGAGGAGACATCTGAGACCAAATTCAGATTTCATTTAGGCAAACAAGAAAGGCAAAGAAGCATGTGCAGCTGGTGTAAAATAAACACTCATACTCTGCTAAAAGTGTTCCAGACTGAATTCAACATCCACCAGGAGCTAAGGAAAACAGCAACACAGAATTCCTTACAGATTCCTTGGAACTGGGAGATCCTGTTGCTGCTCCCAAATACTACTTGGACTGGTTTTTTTCAGTGCATTTTATGACAGGACAAAGTGTCACAAATAAAAAATTTACTTGATCTGGGGTTTACACCTTGATATTGTTTACTGCCATGAAAAACTGCCATGATAAATTAATATTTCATGCCTATGTCCAACAGACACTGAAATACAAAAGGGGCCTGACTTTATGAAATCCAAAACTTATCACAAAACCTAACAACATGGTTACAGCAGGACAAAGTAGAAGAATTTTGCTAAGAGAAGGTGTGTACTGATACAACCAATCCAACAGCAGTGGAGATGAAGTTTTGAGATGGAGACACATGCATAACCAGCCAGTAGAGAAGGAAATGTGATGCCTACTTATGGTAAAAACCAAAAATTCCGCTATGAAAGCTCTCAAATTCCAGAATTCCTCTGAAAGAGATGGCAAAGTCAATATTTACAATAAGATGGCTTAAATCAGCAGGACACGAAGAACTGTATTTCAGACTCTGCAGAGGCTCAGTCACCTTGATGCTCTGGGTACCATTTCTGCTCTCCAAGTTGTTGTCAACCACAAGCACATTGAAACACAGACTCCTTCCCCAAAAGCAGTCTCAGCAGCACCATTTTGCAGCCAAAGACCACACTGGGCTCTGGATACCCTCCCAGATACCCTCTGTTGGCCAGATTGAGCTGTCCTCCAAGCACCCACACTGGTCTGGGATCCCCATGAGGTTCCACTTGGATCTCTCCCTTTAAGGGAGAGACACACAGACACTGGTCATGGGAGCCTGCAACACCACCCCATCTTTCACAGACTTTTCTCAACAGCAGTGCAGTAGGGACAAATGCTGCCAGGGATTTCCCCTCCAAACCATGCCTCTAAATAACACTGGGATGTGGGAGGAAAGTATCCAGGTTCACACTGCCTCACACAGCACTATTTTCAGCCGGAAAACCCCGAGGATTGGTAGGGGTTTGATTCTTTCTCCCAAATGTTGCCACTTTAGGCACGCCCATCAGACTCTGCCTCCTCCTCCAGCTTTAATCACCTGATGGCATAAGTGTAACAAAAATAAGGAAAACTACTATACATGGAAATGAATGAGAAATGAAAAAGTATTTTTCTGCCAAGACCAAAACAATAGCAACCAAATATTTTTCATTGTGCTGGGAGAGACTTCTGCTGTTTCTCAGACTACAGCATCACTCTTTGATTTGACAGTTTAAAAAAAAAAAAAACACAAAAAAAAATTTCTTGAACGTTTACATTAGTAAGTCATCCAGTCTTTCAGAAGCTGAAAAACCCATACCTGGCGTACAAAACTGTTAGAGGTAGTGTCAGAAGATGTACTCCCATCTGATCCTTTAAATCGGTTTTTTCTTCTTGCCCCTTTACCGTAAGACTGTAAAAAAACAAAACAAAACAACAAGATTAAAGAACCAGCATTACAGCGTTAGCCTGTGTTGCACAGAAAGCTTTCAGTGTCTCCGCGGCTAGCAGGGATTCAGATTATCAGCTTTATCCCAATCAATAAGGACAAATTCAGTAAGTAAGTGACGGGATGTGTGAGCAAGTGCTCACCAGGCTTAGTCAACTGAGCCTTAAATGTTTTTTTGGTTTTGGGTTTTTTTCACACTGGGGTTTGGGAAACCATTTATAGATTTGTACAGATGTAGAATTATTCACTCAAGTCACAGTGATTAAAAAGTACAGCTTGTTTTGCAGCTGGTTTAAGTAAACAAGGTAGAAAAGGAGACACTGGAGCAGTCTCCAGTACCCCAGGGCTATGAGCCAAGTCAGCTGAGGGAACATTTAGCAGCAAGAAGTGACCAACAACTTGTTGATGGAGATACAATCTTATAACCTAGGGATAATTTACAATAATAATTTCTTTACAAAAAGCTGAAGAAATTAAAAGCAGAATCACAATAAGAAAGGACTGCAGGTGTAACTGGAATAGGGATAATATGCAACTAAAAAGCAGGGCATCATTTTTATCTGTTACGAATTTAAAAAGACCAGGAGAAAGCTATGGTCAGCTGATGTGAAATTTTAAAACTAAGGTTTAGAAACACAGCAAATGCATGTGGTTGTGTGTATTCCCCTATAAAAACAAACAAAAAAAACCCCTCAAAAAAAGCCCCTATTTGTTCTGTGCATTTGAATACTGATGATCAAAATTGTTATCTGCAATCACCTATTTATGTGGTGACTGTAAATTGTGCCACACCACCACCTCTAACCAGGGCATCCGTGCCAGCTATAGCAAAGTCTCACGGATTTGTTCTGCACAATGACATTAGAACGCAGCCCTTCCTATTCTAGTCCAACTGTTTAAGTTCATCTAAACTTAGCAAAAAATTATGTCTTTACTTAAAACATTATTTTCCTTGAGGCTGATAAATACAATTTTTTTTCCTCACTCATCATGCTGCTGTAAAGGTCATTTTACTAATCCATCTCTCTGGATCATGTCTCCTGTCTTTAAATGCAATAAACAGGGTCTTGGTCTTCTCTTTCAAGGTCTGTGTTGGCCAATTCCCAATCTTACTTCTCATCCCGTCTTCAGCACTGAATTTTGCATTCCGCAATAATTCAGGAGGAAAAAAGCCAACACAAAACCAAACACCAGTCTCCATCATCAACATGCTAAATTTTCACAGTGTAATTTCATATCCTCTTCCATAATACCTTGCAATCCTTCTCCCAGGCACAAAAATTCCTTCACAGAAATCCTGTTGTTCTCCTTTAAATATACAACAACAAAAAACCCTCTTGAAAATAAGGAGTTAGTGTATCTCAAAATATTGTACTAATAAAGGATATTATTTGTCCACTATTACTTCCTAGAATTCCAAGTCCACGCATCCACATCCTGCTGTTGACTTTGGCCATGAACCGCTCTCAGTCTGGGCTTCAAGCATGATGAGAAAATTATGATCAGCTTACAGGAGACCATGACTGTGCATGCATTACAGCACAGCACTCCTGATAACCTGGCCCTAATATAGAAAACCTTGGGACAAAACCCTGCCTGGCCGCATAGGGTGTGTCCTTCCCTGGGCACTCTTCAGAGCACCATGCTAAGATCTGGGCCTGAGTCCTCCAGTTCTCACAGCAGGGAAGGATGGGCTCCAGTGCAGGCTCAGAGAGACAGTTAAAATCTTGTAATGGCAGAGTTTTAAGATCATGACTTCAAAATCTGAGCTTCTGTTATCAGCAGTAACATATATGGTAAGTATGATGAAATATTTTGCAACTTAAGAGTAACTGAGGAGGACAACATATAGCCACTACAAACTTCAGACCATTTGACAAATCCAGGTAACTCGCGCCCACAAGATGCAAGAGAACAATCTCAAGCTGTATCTGGACCATAAGTGTTGATTCTGGAAAAGTTTGGAGCACACTGAAATCAAATATACCAATCTTTTAGAAAGGATGTCTCAAGTAACAATAGTTCTGTCAGCCTGACACTCTCAGCAAAAATAATCTCCGTTGTGTCACTGACCTAACAGTGACCACAACAAAAGCAATGTTTTATCCCAGAAAATATAGATTTACGGAAAAGATCTTTTGCCAAGCTCATATGATTTTTTCAAAACTGTAAAACAGCCATGTAAGAAATTTCTGAAAGGCACACAAATTTCTTCTACACATGCTGGTTAGGGCAGAACTACATGAAATCAGCATGGTGCACATTGTGTGGATGAAAATACGACTTTCTGATGAGTCTAGACCTGTAACCCAGCAGGTCTCAAAATGTAAAATTAAATTTCAATGAGGAATAGTTTTACATGGTTACATTTCTAAAAGGAATCTTTGATAACAGAAGAACTTACTAGATCAACAAAAATACACAGTAGGTTGGAACTACCATTACCAGCAAATTATTCAAAATATTTTCCAGTTACGGTTAGAATAGACAGTTCCATCAGAACCATCTTTTTCCATGTAATAAATATAATGCAATAAAATGTTCCACCTAATATAACATAATACTACAATACCTAAAATACATTAAAAGTACCTTTAACAGCAGTAGTTTTCAAATAAAACATCTTTAAATCAAAATTTACCTCTTAAAAATGGTTTCTATTGAGGTAACTGACTGTAGTTACCCACAAACATTCTGAACCTCTTTTCTACAATTTTTGTGGAAGAAAATAGAAATATACTTACAAAAAAACCCAAAGAATTTCTAACATCCACAAAGGAGCTCAAGAATATAAAGCATCTACATAGAGACCACACTATATAGGCAATTTCATAAATGGTGTACAGTACAGTACTGTGTAATCCCCACAGATTCACAGTGTTCAGTTTTACAGTGCAGAAAAACTGCGACAAAGGCAAAAGAGGGACTTAGTCTAGAGTGATGAGGATAAAACAAATGAGCAGAAACGTTATAAGCAAAGATAAAATGCACACTTCCCTACCTGTGTAGCAATGACTAAAAGCAAGTATTTCTGGCAACATCACACAGCAAACACAGCTCAGACCGAAACTCACCTTGATTTTTCAGTTTGAGAAGTTTTGTTTGCGCACAGCAGTACATACGTTTTTGTTCTGGTTTTCAATAAGTGGAAACTATGCAGAAGCACAAGCTAAACACTAAACACAAAAACTGTTGACATGATGGCAGGTTGTGGCTACAGAGGGTAGACAGTCAGTTTTACATCTGCTTCTTTGCACAGACTGATTCTCAGTCAGAGGAAAGGCGGACAACTTCAGCACATGGGAAAATTGGGATTTGATGACTCTCTTCATTATTTTAAACTATGTTAATCAAGGACTACATTCGTCTTCCATGCCTTTCAAGCTTATTCCCACAGTCAGAAATGCCTGAAACTTTCTTCTGAAAATGAGATAAGCCTTCCATAAACAAAACAGAGTCTTCTATATTTTTAAAAATTATTAAGTATCTGTGTCACGTGGAGAATCATGAATACTTATCCTGTCAAAGTCATTATGTTTTGCTTCTTTGAGTGTATTTTTTTCCATAAGAGTTTAATGTGAGAGCAAGACCTCCATCCAAAAAAAAAAAAGAAAAACCTACCCATTACTTTCAATTCTGGGCATAAAAAAGGAAATTTTTTAACAACGAACCCAATATGTTACTGTGAATTTCATATTAAAATTAACTGCCTTATCTGTGTTTTGTGCAGCAGTTGGCTGCAATTAAGTAGCTAAAAATAAAGGGCTGAATCACGATGTGCAGACATTGGCCAGTAAAAGCAGCAACCTGGGGCAGTCACTCTTAACCTATATGGCAGCTGTACCCAACAGGAACCACTGGAGACCAAATGCCTCTGCACCCCAGTGCCCAATGATAATGATCCTGAAACCCAGCAGAGCCAGGTGCCTATGGCACACCAGCATTTGCCACAGCTAATTTAATTACAATCCACTCCAACCCTGCAAACAAGCCTGTTTATATAAAAAGTTTTCTGACAGAAACATTCTCACTGGATTTGATCAGAACATGTTCCACAAACATAAAATTATGTATACATTTAAGTGTTTACAAGATCAAAACTGCATCTTGGTTTATTAGTCAGATGTGTGAAATTCTTTTAAAATTGAGTTGTCAGAGACAAGAAATAAAACTCACACATTTATGTTCTACAGCTTCTTAGAATACCTAGCAAGCAGTGTGAAACTTTACCAAAAAAACTTTGTAAAAAACATTTCATCAAGAAAGTCTTAGCAAAGCAAAGAAAGACTCTGCTTTCCAACTCTGACTAGAAAGTACATTGTGCAACCTTTATTCAACCCGTGTAATTAAATGAAATATGGGAATCATATGAAGCATTAAAGGCATACATACCAGTTTTCAGATAATTAAGTTTTATATACAATTACTTGCTACTGCAAACAGATGAGATCAATGTCGCTCAGTAAATCCCTTTAATTTTAATGAGGTTCTGCCTCAACACATGAAAAGCATGCATCCATAACACTTAATTCTCTAGCACATGTGACAACCAGAAGGTATGGTTTATCCCTGTAGGCAAAATACTATCATCTGGAAGAGGAAATATAAAACAATTTAAAATTACCAACTATCTACAGCCAGGGAACTGATCTTCAGTGAGAATCTTAAAATGCCTTCACCAGTAACCACTCTCATAGTATTTTATATCAAAGCAGCAGTGAGGACTCTACATAGGGTGAGCCTGAACCTTTATTGTTTATCATAGGTAAAATAGCTCCTTAAAAAATACCTTACTGGTCTCATTCAAAGAATGACAGAAAGGTGTAGATGATTTAGGCAGTAGAGTCACTGACATTGAGTCAGGTCTTTAAACAAAGATGCAAGACAGAAATTGGAGAGAAAAAAAAAACAGAAAAAAAAAATCAGAGCTAGAATGTATCTTACATGAACTTGGATGAACAAGTGTCCAATTACAAAGATCAAGAAAACACCTAAAGGTAAAGAGTGACCCCCTGAAGGATTAGCGAATTGCTAGAAATGTCAGAAATGCAAGAATGCACTAAGTATTTTTCCTTCCCACGCTAAAGCTTTGAGAATAGTTAAAAATGCCCCTAATCCAGACAAAGAGTAGCAAGCCAGGATAGTGCTGAACATGCACATCCAGCTCTGTCCTTCCCTTAAAAGAATAAGCCATTGCCACTTTAGCCATTCCTTACAACAAGGCAACAAATGTTCCTGTAGGTCAGACCCCCTGAGCTCTCCCTGGCCCACGGCCAGGCTTGTTGCCACTCGGAAATGAAACTCTCCAGCTACTGGGTGGTGTAGCCTCCAGGATCAGCTGCAGAGCTGTAAAATCCCACACCCTCACTCCGCAGAAAAGGACACGAAGACTTCTGATCTTTGCACCACGAATCATACTTAATCTCATAAGGGAGATGAAGTCGTCCTTCTGACAGCACAGCCAAGGGCTAGAAGATGTACCCAGACCTTGGCGATGAGCTCCTCAGCACTCCACAGCTCACTTCAATGAAGGGAACAAGGGCAACAGGGTAATGTTGAACATAATAAGATATTCTGGCTTGCCTCCATCTCAGGGCCAGGGTTTCAGGTCATCCTACATGGTCAACATCAGCACAGTTCCGTGACAGGCACTCAGCCTTGTGACATACCTTCAGCAAAGTTGTCTGAGCAGCACAGACTCACATCACCATAGCAGAGAAGAATCCCCAGGGATTAGGTCTCAAAACCTGGATTTCTCCAGTCAAGCATTTGTTATCAGGACAGAATTCAGAAAAGACAGGGCTTTGCTCCAGGAATCCTGTGAAATTGAGGATCTCCATATACAGTCATCAAGTTCATGCAAGCTACAGTGATGAGCCTGCAAAGTCCATTCCATGGACATTTTATAAAATTTTCCACCTATACAAAAAAAAAAAAAGAAATCCATCCAAACAAATAATCTATTTCTCAAAACTTGCATATATAATACACAAATAAGTATTTGACAGGTGCTTCTTTTCCCCCATTAAAAAAAAAAAAAAAAAGAAAGAAAACCAATTTCTGCTGAGAAATCTGTAACAGGGTTAAATCTTAGATGCTCTTTTCTGCTGGCCTGTGATAAAGGCTTGCCAATATTGCAGCTAGAAATAGCCCCATTCTCACCAGTTCTGACACTTCCAAGCCATCTCCCAGTGCTCTCACCCTGGCCTCAGATCAGGTCACCTGGCAGTTTCCATCTGCCAGACAAGAAGCTGGGAACTTGGCCTGCTCTCCTCCTCCCCAGTGTCTTGGAAACCCACCCCAGTGCAAATCGGCTGCACATTTATCTGTAATGCCAGTGATGAAGATGTCAGCTCTCAACTCAGCCAAACAGGAGCACGCAACAGCAGAAGGTGCTGAAGCTCATGCTCAAACCCCTTCGTGCCTCCTGTAGCCTTTTCAGATTTGCAACTACAGTTGTAGACCACGTGCCTGCACATCCCCACCTGCTCTCCATGGATTTCTTTATTTCTCTTACACAAGCAAACAGAAAATAGAAGATGTGATTCCATGACAGAAGGTTATCTGCAGAGAGCAACAGCCAACAAAGGGTAAATACTGAGGCCCTCTGCCAAGGGTCTGCTGCCCTGAGGACCGCCCTTTGAGGGCAGGGAGGGTGATTTTTGTTGTTTTGTGTTATTTGGAAACTCTGCTATCCTGGCATAGGAAACAACTGAGTAAAAGAAGCAGAAGAAAAGTAACTGAGACTCCAGAGAAGCCAGCCTTGGAAGAGCACAGGACCTTTTCATCTGTAACAGTTCGAAAATAAAAACATAGAGACAAAACAAGACAAACCCAGAGATTGCCTCTAGAAGATGGTTGCCAGCTACACAAGTAAGTTAGGACTGAAACTGCTGAATTGTTGCAGAGGGATTTTACATTCTACGAAAATGTAAAGAACAATTACTATAGTCCATATATGCTGATAATGCGCAATACCCAAGTGGAAAATGTCTCTGGAAGAGATGAGAATGCAAAATCACTTTTTACTGATTGAGCAGGACAATGCAAAACAAACTCAAAGAGCAGAGCAGAATCATCAGAAAAGTAACAGCTGAAACCTAAAGGGCTTTCTTCAGTGAAAGACTATTAGAATTTATTTTTGTCCGTAAGGAGTACAACACTGAAAGGAGATTACCACATTGGGAGAGAAAACACTACCCACCCCTTGCTGAGGATCATGAGAAAGTCCAGTGAACGGAGGTGGATTTTATCTCTTCTTTGTTTGTATATATTCCACTGAGTTGCTGCTACATTGGATCTGGCCTCTAGGGATGCTGCCAGAAGAGAGTAAAACCTTCTGTGCCTCTATAATGAATGGGTATTGTTATTATTTAAGCAATAAAAGTGATATAATTATTGTTTGTTTATGGCTTACAAGGTATTCTTGCAAGTCACTACTGGGAAATACACTGTGACGAAATGTTTGTTTGAAGAATAGGTAAACACGGTATGAGTTGTGATAAATCAACCCAGCTGAAAGAGAGCAGCAGAGGGCAGTGTGATTAATCGGCTCAGTATAAATGTCTGGATATTCTTTCCATTCCTCATTGCCACAAGATAGGCAGTGAAAGGATGGTTCTATGCAACTGGGAAGGTCCCTAGAGATCCAGGAAGGACAACAGTCAGTGTAATGGCCAAACAACTAAGCTGATATTCTGGATTCACCACATGCACATCACTCTAAAATTCATGCTAACATCAACTGTAATTGATAAAGAATGAAAACTGAACACACCTGCCCCTAACCTTATGCATTCACTTTACCTTCAGCAGTGAGACCCAAAAAACAAGCCAGGTGCTCCAGGGAGGATGAAAACTTTAGACTGGGAAGGCAGAAGCACCTAACAGTACCAGGTAATGAGGGAAATCTAAATGCAAGTGAAAGAGCTGAAGAAAAAAAACCAAGAAGATAATTGTTTTCATTTAAGATGTGTCAGGTTGTTAGGACCTGCATTGACAGATGATGCATAAGAGGGCAAGAAAAAGAACAGGAGGAAAATAATAATGAGGAATATGGAACAATTCATCCAGGGTAAGATACCTTCTCCTTCTACAAGATAGTTTGTAGTTCCTTGATAGAAGGTTTCATTATATTTTCTTTGAAATATCTTGCGTAATTTACTGATCTGATTTGCTATGACAGTTCTTAATGCACAACACAGGAAACTTTATTATGAGAAAACAGCAATAGAAATTGAATCTAATGATTTCTGGGGACCAAGAGACTTTGAAGTAGGATAAGAAAATTACATGAGAGGGAGGGAAAAAAAGAAGAGGGGCCAAGAGTTACCATGAAAGGCATTAATATGCTACGTTATAGTAAAAACAAATCAGCATAGCATCTGGGTTAATTAAAAGTATTAAAATATTCTATTAATTTAGATTCCTAAAATAAAGGGGTTCTGGAAACAAAAAAGCTTTAAAAAGTTGATTTTTTTTTTTAAAGTTAGTGATCATCAGTGATGCATTTGAACAGTTTGCTTCTTTTATGATTTTAGGAAATCACATGCTGATTTTATGACAAAAGGGCCACACCTAAAACTACCACTTTACATTGACATATACCTGAACACTGTGAATAACTCCACAGTGTAACTGTTAGCATGTACATTTGTCTGGATAAAATTGGGTATCTGAAACTATACCACAACCCCATCTAGACTAGGATCACAGTGAGTACCTAGAGCTATGTTTTTACAGTAATACAGATCTAAAAGCCATAGAACTTTAGGTAACACAGAATAATACACCAATACCTTGCCCCATTGCAAAGAACTTCCCAGGGGCAACTAACTGTCATGATCAACATGCAATGAGATTTTCCTTTGTTTGCTGATCTTTTTAGGAAAACACATTATGAAAATCAGAAATAGATTTTGCACAGAGGCTATCTAGGAATATTTCACACATTTAACTACCTTTTAAGTGTAATACTTCCAGAGTGTTAACTACATTCACTTCTTTTGCCACGAGTTTGGCCAAAATGGAGAGACAGGTATAATCCAAGATACTGACCATGGCGTACATCTAGGTTAAAAGAAATCTCAGCTTTGAAAAAGTAAAATTCTTGGCTAAGACAAATTTTGAGGCTTGTTAAACTATACAAATGGTCTTCAATTATATTTTGCTAAATCATAATTCCCAGAAGTACCACTTCAGGGTGAATACTTTTAGGAGTGATATCACTCCATAAGCTCGCATGTTTTTCCCTGACACATTACTCGGCATGAAATGTTTCTAGGATTGATACTCAAGTACCTTGGTGGAAAAGATAGTGTTGCGCATAACTGAAGTACCTGTAGGCAATCTACTTGATGATTCTCATGTCCTCATTAAGCCTCTCCTCACTGTGTGTTCTAAAGCAGCAAGATTTTACAGTATTGATTTATTCTTTTTTAAATCATGTTAATGGACCAAAAATTCAAGTCAAATAATTGTCTCTTAATGCAATGCATGCTAAGGAATTAACTTACATTATTATTCAGACAAAAGGCTCTTTTGCTTTCATGATCTTATTTCCTCCATACCAAAGGTTTATGTATTACTAAAATAAGTACATATTGAGAAGATATTATTTCTGTTTGGCCTAGTATCTTTGACTCCAAACACTAGAAAATATTCCTGAACCAAAACCCTATATTATTACTGTCTTAAAAAGTGAGTATTTTTGGCTTTGAGTGTTCAGAAACCTATTTTATAAAACAGAATATAAGTGCATTACCTCAAACATAAATAATGGGGGTGTTAGCAAACTATTCTCCCTCTATAAACAAAGGTTCTTTATGTCTACTTAAAAGAGGGGTGAGAAATCAATTTTATTATCTGTATTTGACATTTGTTCACAGCAGAAAGGCACCATACGATTAGACAGTTACTGATTCTGTGCTTAAGGCTGAAAAGATATAAAAAGGGGGGATTTGTAGGTCAGAAATTAGTTTCCTTGCCACTTCTTCTAGAGAAGCTGGCAAAGCATATGGCCCTGCTGAAAATGTCTGTTCTGTGCTTGGAGGCTGCAGACAAATTCACATCTAAAGAGACACTTTTTCTTTTTTAGCTTAACCTAGTCTCTGCTTCAGTGCCTGGATTTTGTTGTTCCGCTGTCACCGGTCCCCAGTAAGTAAAGACCAATTAGCAAGTCTTTTGACAGACTGACAGCATTTATCTCTGTCAATCGAGCACTTCTGGGATGAAACCGGACCACCTTCTCAAAGAAAATAAAGCATCAGAGATAGCTTTGGCAGCAACAGTAAAAACTGCCACCCCAAAAGGAAAAAAAACCCTCTGTTCTAACAAGAACATGCATGTTTGTAATATAAAACGCACACAATCAGATTTTACCACTCTTTTGCTGGGTTTAAAAATAGCACTGTTAAGTCTTTGTAGCCAACTATTGCAAACTCGAAGATATTATGCAATATTCATATATTAAACATGACCAACCTTTCAAAATATAAAGTCTTTACCAAGTGTGCAAACATCCATGCCCTGCCTCCCTCTCATCATCATCCACCTGAACATTCTGCACACGGACCGAGTAGTTAAAATTTGAGATGACTGTACAACCCCCCTTCTTCACGGATATCGAGCAGCTTCAATCTGCAGTGTGCTCAACACCTTCAGCCTCCCCCAAATTCCTGCTCAACAACGGCGTGAATCGCCTTCCCCCACCGACACAGCCTGTCGCCAGCCCGTGTAACAGATGAGGGAGGTTTCAGCAATGTGTGGTAAGCATCAGGTACAGATACAACAGGTTACTGGAGCAGGGGAAAACAGTCCGTAACCTGTGAGCAATACATGCACGGAAGAGGAGCTTAATAGCAACGTATTCTCACATATCTACCCTCCCAGAAAACCGCAAGGTTCTTTTGATTTACGATGCTCCTACGGCACAGAGTACCCCATACGTTAATTACATGGCATTTTGGGGGTGGGAGTGAGGACAGGGGTTGCGGGCGGCTTGGGAAAGCCGTCAAACTTTTCTGCCGGCGGGGACCGAAGTTGAAGGACGGGGAGCTCCGGCAGTCCCGCCGCCCCAGGGCGAATCCCTCCGAGCCCGGCGAGGCCCCCGCCCCGCTCCCGCCGAGCCCCCCCCAGCCCCGCCGTACCTGCGCTGCCGCCGCCGCGGGCAAGGGGTTGTCCAGCAGCTCCATCTGCACCTCCTGCGCCGGGCTGGGAGGCGATTTGGACATGTCGCTCTGGACCATTGGCGAGGAGAGCGGGCGGCTGGGCGCCGAGCCCCTCAGCGGGACAGAGCCGAGCCGAGCCGAGCAAAGCCGAGCCGGGGCGGCGGGCGCCGCTCAGCGCCCGGCCATGCCGAGGAGCGGGCGGGCGGCCCTGCCCAGCCCTGCTCAGCCCAGCCCTGGCTGCTGCCGGCGGGGAGCGCGCTCGGCGCCGGGGGACGGGGCAGCGCCGGCGGCGGGCGCGGGGGAGGGCAGGGGGCGGCGCTGGGGAACAGGGAAAGTGACAGGGAGCATCGCTCTCCCGGCAGCGCAGGGCGGGGGCGGTGCCGCCATCCCCTCGGGCTCCGCGCCCGTACCGCCGCCTGCCCGCAGGGCCGCGAGGGAAAGTTGGGGCTGGGGACCGGGGTGGAGTCGGGCCCTGCTTTTTCCTTCAGCCTTGCCGGACGTTTCGCCCCTGGCCGAACGGCGTCGCCTGCCTCAGCCCGCGTCTAAGCCCGAGCCACGGTTTTAGTGGGGAAACCGGCTCTTTCGAAGAGAAAGTTCCATAGGGCTGCCGTGTTGGTTGGGTCTTGCCTGTACTTGAAGAATCCTGTGCACTTGTCAACAAGGGATGAGTGAGATGAAGCCCACTGTCTGTTGTATATTATTTTGTATAACCTATAGGAGCACAATCTCATTCGTTCTATCGGTATCCCACAGGATATCTTTTGGAAGACCTGTTCAAAACCTGACCTGGGAACATCACCCTCCACCCCTGAGGTGACCTCTCATTCATTTCTTGTGAACGACAGATCATCTTTATTGACAACCAAACTCTATGAGTGTCATGACAGAGACTAAATCCTCTGACCCCATAAAGCCCACTTGCAATCTTATTACCTTTCATTTTCATCACTGGTTTGGACCTAGCTGCGCTCCATGTAGCATGAGAGGGAAACTTTCAGTATCACTTCGTGATTGTTTGTGAAATCTCATATCAGCTGATTGTAAACAGTAAAAAGAGTTCAGAAACTGAAAAGACTATTGGCATATGCTTAAAATCAGAACCATTACTAAGAGTAATGTAACAGTTACTTACAGGAAAAGAAGCCAGCAAAGCAAAGGCAACACAAAAGCCAGATCAATTTCAAGATGTACTTTCATGCTTTGTCCCAATTGCATAGTTGATTTATTGTATTTTTCATAATAGCTAATAAATTTCCTCTCTGAATTAGCTTACCCCTATGGATTTTCTCACATGAATAGTGAAAATCCTCTAGGAAGTGCCTACTTTTTTTGTGAAGAAATTGGCTTTCTCTGCAAGTGGCAGTGCTCTGAGGTCTGAAGAAGCTTGAGAACTTTCGCTTGTCCAAAACACTTAGCATTTAATTTTGAAATGTTGTTGTAGTATTCTTCAAAAGTAATTTCTAAAATTTTGTTAAGTTGTTGTCCATGGCAAAACAGAACCTTAATTTTAAGTGAAAAGAACGTCTTTTATGTACTTAACTTTCATTCAAATAATTCAATAGAGATGCTCAACAATCTTGAACCTGTAAAGATGCTAGAGCCTGGACTCCTTTCAGGTGTTCTCTTAGTGGTTATAACCAAAAACAGATACCTTGAGACATTTGATGCAAAAAATGCATACTTTGCCTTCTGAGAGAGACCTCAAAGTACTTTTTTTTTTTTTTTTGGTCACTTCCAAATTAGATTGTTTTAATGGAATTACTTTGGGTGACCATAATAGTAATCAAGGAATTTACTGAAAAACCTAAGCACAGTATTCCTGTTAATGATTGCTGAGGGGAGTGTTGTTACCAAAAGATGTTGGCTTTTACTTCTAACACCTTAATCGCTTTGGAACCATTTATCCTTCTGTTTCTAATCATGCTCCAGGAACTTGATGATCCCCCCTGATTCAGTACATTTATTTGGTAGATTTTCAGGCATCTGTCAGAGATCGCCTGTTCTCTCTCACACAGAGAAGGGAGTGGAAGTTACTTAATAAATGTAACAGTGGTCCTTCATATTGCCTTCTGAATTTTCACTTTGTAAAGAGTATATAACTAACAGCATTTTCTTTAAGTATACCATCCATCTTTAAGAGTAGTAGTGATCATTTTGGAAACATTACAATCCAAAGGCATATTTGGATTGAAAGGATATTTTTACTCCCTTAAAAATTAGAGTTTGGATATATCAAATGAAGTTCATTTCTTGTGTGGTGAGCCTTATATAATTTATGATTAATTTATCTTTTTTTCCCTTTCCTTTATAAAAATATAATGGTAATGATTTTGCTCATTTATATACACAAATATAGTGGCTATAGAAAGCAGGAAAGAAGTTTTTAAGGCACAAATAAACAAAAGTGAAATCACTGACTTTAAAAAAAAAATTAAATATAAATAGTTATGTTGTACAGTTTTCTCTAAATAAACCCACAAGAACCACCTTCCCGCACACATGAATTTCTAGCAAGTTTTATTTTGCTTTTCTTTATGCAATACCTAACTGTTGTTTAGCAGCAATAATCATTTGTTGCCTTCATGTAATGAGTGGCTAGAAGATTAGCCTAGAAATAAAATTTTAAGTATCTTACTTTGTTTCACTCCATTTGTTTAGCAGTTGATCAGAGTCCTCTAACATTGAAATGTGCAGTGAAAATCCTTCAGCTGAGCACATACACATACAGTCATCCCTCTGCATGCTGCTTTTGGCCACATTTGCTCCAGGATAAGGGTCAATGTGTAAAAACAATATGCAGAGATTCTAAATTGCTTGTTCTTTCTGAAGAGGAAAAGCAACCTGGTACGTCTAGCCACTTATCAACAGAAAACCACACTGCTGCATTTATTTGCACTTTTATCTGCAATGGAGAGGTGTTATGCATGCTTATTTGGAATTTTCTAAACATGTACATTTTCGAAAACTAGAAAAAAATAAAAGCTGTTTTGTTTGTAGGGTTGGGGTTTTTTGTTTAAAAAAACAACCCCAAAGCCTTAGGCTGACAAAGAAGATAACCTGATTTGGGTGCCAAAAAGCAGGTGGTTTTGTGCATGAGAGATTAGATATTCTTTTAGAGCAAGGAAGACTGTTTAATGTTTAATTGTTCTTTACCACCAAGATAAGAATGTGGTGTCAACATCATGTCCTAGCCTCTGTAGGTTTGGTTTAGTCTGTAACTATCACCTGAATGTGCAAAAATAGGCCTAGGAGGGTTGGCTGATATTTGTGCAAATGCAGATAAAAGCTCATAACTTAGACCCAAGGGATTTCATTAAAAATTTGCATAAATACAGATCAGTGAGCTTACAATCATTCTTACGAAACTACTAAAAGGTTTCTAACTGAGCATATGTTTAAAGTACTGATATAGCAAATTTCTTTAGGACTAGCAGTTAAAAAGAAGTGCTGGCCATCTATTACTCTGTGCCGCCTCCTGCTTAAAATGCACTGTAAATGGAAATTCAATATTGTGAAAAGAATTCACTTGATTACATGGTTTTAATATCTTGAAACAGACATAGTTCATCTTCTTCTCCAGTGATAAACCGAAACCTGGCTGTCACAAGTGCATGCTGAATGGATTCCTCTTATTTTTGTACTTTATCTTTCACACAAGTCTGAACAAAAACACTCCAGACAGGCTCACTTATGAATCTGTTATCAGTCTGTATCAGAGCACACCACCACCTGGCTGGATTTAATGAACTGATCCGTTCTTCCAGTGTGTGTTTATTATGTTTTATTCTGTAGACATAGGTGCCATGCAGCAAAAAAACCTTGATTGATATCGCTACAAGGGAAGATGGGATTCGAAGGAGGAAGGCTTCTACATGATGGAAGATAGAAGCAAGATATAAACACTGGCAAAAATGCTTTTAATGCACAGAAAGGCTCACAATACTTGAAAAAGCCACAACACCTACTAAGAACATATTTTCAGCCCCTTGCAAAACGTGACCAAAAAAGGCATGCTCCCGCTTGCAAGCTGTTCACTTTGTGAGAGGAAAATTTGCTGTCGATGGGTTGTATACAAAGATCATGTTTGATTAAGCACTTCTGCAGGAGTTGCTGGTTTCAGTTGATATTTTCTTTCCTTTTTCTTTTCCTTCCTGTCATAACTGAGACTTCATATCTCCTTTTGTATCCCCAGTCCTTACCAACTATGGTGTTCCTATTTATAGCGTTATTGCTCTCTTATTATTAAATACTTGAATCACAAGAGCACAAAAGGGCTTTAAAGCACTCTCACCCACAAATATGCTCAGCCTGTGTGAGTTACTGACACGAGAGACAACTTTTAATAGATTGTGCGGCCTATATCCAAAGACAGCATCCAAGCTCTCAAGCTCTCTTCAGCTTCTTAAGGTTTGCCTTTCTGCCACCCTTCATTAATCCCTGTGCTCAACTTGGGCTTCTCTGCCTTAGGGAAGACTTTTTTTTCCACCCAACAGTCACTTATTTGTGGCACCAAAGCAAAACTTCGTTCACAATAGATGGTGTAAGAAAAGACAACCTCTAATCTGTGTGAGGATTGCAAAACCATCAAGGTGGTTGACAGTCAACTCATCATTACCAAGGTTGTTGGCAGTGTTAATACTCCTAGGCGTTTACAAATTCTTTGCCAATTTCTCTGTGAACAGATCTGAAGTGCAGATCACTGATGGCACTGCTCCATGTTGCCATCAAGTCGATTTTAACAGTGAACATTTGCCAGATGTCATTCCCCTCCCTCCTTGCCTTGGCTGTGCTAACCTGATCCTCCATGGCACACCACTGGGGCCTCTGAGCCCGAGGGACTCCGCTCCAGAACTAAAGGTAAAATGCAGCAGAAAATTAATCACCTTTCCACGGGGTAAATCTGCTGCTTTACCTCCAAGAGCCATCCTGCCATGGAGACGGAGTAGTGCAGCTGCCAGAGTGAAAGGGAAAGGGGAGACAGCAGGAATACACAACTGGGAGCAGGGCTGAAAAATTCCTTCCTGGCAGCACACCAACCCTTAATGCAGCTTAGCTATAAACATCAAGCTGCAAGCAGGGTGGGTTTTGAGAACATTGCTGCAGAATAACGTTGATTTTGTTTCAGAAAAGTAATTTTTGGTAAGTACTTTGAGTTTATGCATCAAAAGGAGGGCAAGTCTTCAAACTTTAGTTTGTCCCTCCTTTTTCTCCCTTATTGCTAAGCCTCTTTTACTCAACTGTCCCACAATCTTTACCAAAATTGAAGTTCTTATTTTGTAAGAAAACTATTTTCAATAAAGCACCCTTCAAGTTTCATAAGAAAAATTACTCTGAAAAATAAGATATCAGCAGTCACAGTAATAGTGATGTTAATTCTGTAGTAGCCACAGTCAATTAATTGCCATCAAAACCACTTTATCTATTTCTAGAGAAAAATTTTCAAGGGAAATGTTTGTCCCTCTGAAACATGAAATGGTGCTAAGACTGTGCTGTCCTAAATTTTGTTGAGATAACTGTACTTCAAATGTGCTTCAAAAAACTAAGAATCAAGCTTGTACTGAGATAATTTTCTGTTGTAACATTGCAATGGTATCCCATATGACTTCTCCAGAAAAAAAAAATCCCAAAAGACTAATAGCAACATTTTGATCCCAGTCATGTGCAAAGAAGAAAACAGTGGCAAGTATCAATAAGATTTATACTACATTTTGAAACTAAATATATACTTTTATATTATTTGGAAACCATGCATTTAAAATACAGTCTCAATTAATTCCTAAGACATATTCCTCAAGTCTGTATGGTTTCGTTATATCATTAGATGCTAAGAAAATTAATTTCTCTTCAAATTTAACCTGGTCTCTTTTGTAGGAGGAAAAGCTTGACATAGACTTAGTTGTTTTTTTTTTTTCTTTTTTCCTTCATGTGGAATTACACTGATAAAAATAATAGGAAAGGGTCAATGGTTTAAATTAGTACCTATTGAAAGAAAAAGCTGGTGTCCAAGCCTGTGCCACTCGGGACATTAAAAATCAAACCATGCTGTACAACTGGTGGGCAGTGCAGGAGCTGCTGCTCCCAGTGAAAGCCATGGTGAAACTCACCCGTGTTCTCTCTTGGGTTACTTTCCTGAATGTGTATCTCTGAAAAAGGCAACAAAGAACAAATTTAATGAAGCATTGCTCTTTCAAGGAGAGCATTGCAGGCCTTCAGTGATCTCACAAAGCATCCATAAAAAGCTGAATTATTACTTGAAACAATCCCTTAACAGGAAATCTGATCAGGACCTGCTTTTCCTTATGGTGTTTGTGAAATTCTGTGGTCAGTGCAGACACATGTTAGTGACAAGCTACATCACCTCTGGTGTGCCATTTGAAGCCTGCCCAGGTGAATTCAATAGGCAGAGGCAGCTCCATGGCAACAAATACTAAAGAAGCAGCCTGTTAGCCAGAGACTCAATTCTGCAAAGATACGTGGAGCATATTCTAGCACAACAGGAAGAAAAATGCACTTCAGAGAGTGATAATGAGCAAAGCCTTAAAAAATTTCCTCCTCAAGAAAAGAAGCGGATCATAGTCTTTGGTAATTAGCCATAAGGGATTTTTCCTGCGAGCAAAATATATTCAGGATGAGATTTTACATCCTCTGTTTGGACAATATTCAAATAAATTTCATACAGGCGTTGTTTCCTTTTTTTTTTCCCCCCCCAGATATAATCAGTGTGCATCTGTTTATTCACTCCAAGCTCCTGAAGTTCTGCAATTTTTTCATGTCCACCTGAAGAATCAAAAAACAGAACCATTCATGTTCAGCTATTACTTAAGCCTTAATTTTCCAGGATTTGTGAATGAGCTTTATATGAGGGCACCAAAAGGAGGTCTGAAAATCATTTATGGAAGTATCTGCATTAGCTTCATAGAACCTTTCCTGAGTTACACAGTGCTCTACATTAGTTTTCAACTGGATACCAGAATCCCAAACATGTTTTCTCATGCACTGGAGATATTTCAGTATGGCTCATGAACACTAACACAATTCTTACTTCATGCAAATATTTCCTAGCACTTTATACAAACTAATTAAAAATTTACTGTAGTGAATATATTTATATCTTCCAAATGCTCACCTACTATTCAACACGTAGCAAAACAGGTTGACAAAAACATTTAGAATAGGTCAAATACACGAAAAAAGACAACACTGTGTATTAGAACAAGTCTCTTAACAACACAGTAACACATTGGTGAATGCCTGCTTGCATAAGTAATATGGCCAATGTCAAAAGAATTACTTATCAGTGTGAATCTCAGGCATTTGCATTTTGGTTCACTGTGAGGTTGTTTCTTTGAGAAAAATCTCTATTGCATGCTTTTACAAAAAACAATACTATTTTATTCAGTTTTGCTATACATGTCAACCAGCATAAAGGAAACAATGACAGTCAGCTCAGTGAGATAGTCAGAATAGAAATTTTAGCTGTTTGTAGCCAAACTATTGTTCATGAATCAGCTCCTGAACTCCTGCTGTTTCAAATCTGCTATGCTAATTTGAAACAAGTTAATTCTTGGTTCTCACTTGTATGTAGAGTGTAATAGTTCTCCCAACAGTAGTCATTTGGCCATTGTTTTTTGCTGAAGCAGCAATGTCCTAAAGCAGCAAAGTGGCCAGCTGAGTGTGGTCACCCACTCAGTGATTCCAACCTCATTTGCTGTCTACTTCCTTCTGGAAGAAATATTAGTTTGTCTGCAGTGTTTGTTCAGCCACCATTGTAAACTAAAAGGGCTTTTACTAAGGACTTTTGCCAGAGTAAGTGTACTAGATAATCTTTCTTTTTTTTTTTTTCTCCCCAATTAAACAAGGTTAAAGTTGTAATAAGGGCTTTAACATGTCATTTTTACTGATTAGGCATGCAAACAGAGTGTACACTGAAGTATTTACATGAAGATCACGTGGAAAAAAGAAACTTCTTATATCCTTCTTGCTCTGAGGCTTCAGAAACAGGAGATTAGGTCCTGCTAGTAAGCGCTCCTCACACTGCAGCCTTAGATCACTACATAGCTGAATGTCTGCTCTATATTCCTTGGATTGCACATATGCTGTTGTGCAACAAGCCTATAAACTCTTTCTAATTAGCATTCATGTTGCTGTTTGCCACTGCAGTAAAAGTTTATTTACCACAATTTACTATACTGTTTATATAGAATCTCTTCATGTGCAAAGCTACATTCTCTGTGCTGTAAGAAAATTCACCACTCTTCTGCATTTGCTACCATGCTTCAATTAAAAAGGGAAAAAACAACCTTAAGATTGGGGTCTTTCATGGACAAATAGGTGTTCCAGTACATTTAATACTTTCATTATTCTGAATGTCTTATAGAATTAGTAATTTTGCCAAATGTCTGACACTGTATAATTTATTTTTTTTTACATTTTTATATATAATGTTGATTAGAAATAATACTATAATTAGACAGTGAAATTATAACTTACAAATCAGGGGAAAAAAGTACAGAACAATTCAGTGTTTCCAAGGTGAGACTATTCTGGCTTTTTGACCAAAACAGACATTGGATAAATTAAAATGTCCTTTAGGAAAAATCAAACCTCAGGATACTCAAACCTCAGAAAAACATGACAAAAACTATTGAAAATATAAGTGGTAGACAAAACTGATATGACACACATAAAAATGTCCTTTTTTGGCTTTTGGGTAATAAAACAGATATCAGATTACAAACCAAAATATCCTTAACAACAGAAGCAAAAACTCTTTCAGTGCAGTTCAGTTGGCCTATGCATCTACTTTTTTTTTAATTATGAGCAACATAAATATTAAAAGGATAGGTTGGCTGCAAATGTAACATACAAGTACAAAAAACTATAAATGCAAAATGTTTTCTTAAAAAATTCCTTTAACAAAATAAATGTTGGGGTGGGAGGGCAGCAGGGAGGGATGTCTGGGAGGTAAAATGGTGTATTGCAACCTACCAGCACAAAGGAACATTCAGCATTCAGTAACATTCACGTCTTCCTTACTTAACATCTGCTTCAGTAGGAAAAGTGCTGAAGAATAAACTTAGGTACAGTATTATGAAAATGTAGTTTGATTTTCAGAGCTCAGAGAGTTAGAAGTAGCATTGTGTTACATTCAAAGTTAATGATCAGACCGGGTGTGCGACAAGTGTATAGCATCAGTTTATTACAAAACCAAACACCCTCGCCCTCCAAACCAAAATGAAGCGTTTCAAAGTTTAGTATCTTAAAATCCTTTGTTGCTACCACTGTTATCATCCAGACAAGCAGAATCAAACTTTTTTAAAATAATTCAATGCAATTACTTTATAACTGGGTTTAGCATTTGTACAAAAAAAAAAAGGAGGACTAGATTTGACTGGCTAACTTTATAGGCAAAAACATATAGTAAATTCTACTTGTAACCCTTAGCCCGAGTTCATCTGTCTGTCATCCAAGACCAAGGCTGGTGAAAAAAAATAGCAAAAGAAAGACAGAAAAAAGACAGGGACAAAATAAAATTACTGGTAAAATAAAAACAATAAAGGCCTTAAGATTTTAAACGTGAAAGCACAGACAGAAATGTATTTGATGTAGGATATAAAATATTTTCCAAGCGGTTTTAATCTTTACTTAGCCATTCAGGCTAGCAATAGGAAAATCATGTTGTTAACATGTTAACGTGGACAGGCCATGGACTTTACTAAATTGTCTCATTTCACTGGTATCAGAGCAGCACTGTGTGCTCAGAAAGTGTGAAGCCCTCAGGCTGTACAGTACAGAAGTATACCTGCTGCAGAAGTAAAATCAACACCCTTTGTTGTTAGGTGACAGGGACCACAAGACCTTTGAATCAGATCTTTGTCAGTAGGAAACTACAGTTCTCCATGGAACCTTTGATTAACAAGAACCAGCCTTGTCAAGAGGCATTTTCATGTCTATTTCAACTTCCCTTGCTCTCTGAAGAAACACCCCAATATGTTAATACTGTGAATAATTACATCAGCAGATAGAGTGCATCTTAGCATTTCTAGTACAAAACATACAAATTGATAAATATTTTACAGTCAGTGGCTTTGATGAAAGCAAAATGCTGCAGATTGGAAATATAAATTATTCCATCACCTTCTCCCCTGCTTCAAAATTGTTTTGAAACACTAGTGCTGATCCACAAAGATTTATAAAGCCAGGAGTACATGAAATATTGCTCTAGAACAATGGGTCTGTGACAACATGGTTTAGCAAAGTGTGTAAAGGTGTCTCATGGCGTGTGCCCGGCAGCCAGAAGTCTGTACTGCAAACAGCTGAAGTGAGCTGGCACAGAAAACGGGAAGGCACTGGGGTTCAGCCAGGGCCTCACATTCCACCTGAGCAAGCTGGTAGTACTCAGGTGGCTGGCACATACTGCACTCTGTCCTGCTGCAAGCACGCTTCTGCTGTGCTGGCCAACTCTCATAAAACCAGCTTTGATTTATGGCTTCAGCCTGTGAGATCCTTGGCAACAGGGGGATATGAGCTGAAACTCATAGGTAAGCTAAGTGTAGGGCTCTCAGAGCATCTCTTAACCCTTCTGGTATTCATTTTTTGTATTGTTTTAGAGGGATGATGATTTAACTGAAGATTGCTCCATGTGGATACGACTTCATGTATGGAAGCTCTGAAGCCAAAATGCCCTAAGATAAACATAGCAGAATGTCATGAATGGGAAGTGATGCTTGGCTATTTGCTGGTTCCTGTGAGTGAGTCTCACATGCAACTTCACGTAGCACTAATCCCCGTGCATTTAGAGCACAGACAGATTAGGCTCCTGTGGTGGTACTTTCCAGATTGCACTATCTAATCAAGAGAAGCCATCCAAAATTCTAATATTTCCTATAGCCTGAAAATATGTGCAGTAAAATCAGTTCGCACAAAGAGCCATGTAACTGCAGCCCTTTCAGCCCTACGGGAAATAATATATACGTGCCAAAAGGCAACAACCACATATACCACAAAGCAAGGACATCAGGACGGACTGGACTGATAATAAAGCTTCTTGAACATCTGGTAATTAATCTTAGCTTGGAAGGATTTTAAAATGTTTACTTATATGAGTAATTTCCTTTCACTCTAGTAAGCATGTATATGCCAAGAGACCTTTGTTTCCACAAATCCTCAGTTGCTTTTCATGAACTTTAAGACAAAACCATGTTTAGAGCTGTACATCCCACTTAGAAAAAGGTGAAAATGTTGAAAAGCTACACTGTGCTGAGAGGTACTACAGAAAAAGTTTTAGCTGTAAGCAGAGAGAATCAAAAAGTAAGATTCACTGACACAGATTAAATATGACTCTGAATTTCAGAGTTTGTAATTAATCTGATGCCTGCTTATACATACCTACCAGGCTGTCATATTGAGTACCAATCTGTGGTTTTGAAATACTGTTTGATCCAATACTATCGAAGCCACCATACAGAATGGAAATAATTTGTTGCCTAATAAATCTTATGACTTTCTTGAGGCTAAAATTCCACCATCTGCTCTCTAATGTCTCCCTACCTTTTCATCAGAGCAGCAGTTTCTCTATTGCTCAATGTTGTTCCGTATTATTCCATATTATTCCATGCCCTTGTACTTTGGTATTTATTCTGATTGGAATATGTGTTATCAATTCATTTCTACCTGGTGATTTTATTACTAGAGTCTTACAGCTCTTGTATCCTGGCTATTTTAAGCATATATTGTTTGTAGCACTCATATAAGCTTCTCAGATGAACAACACACATCTAACAGCACTAGTCTCATGTGCAAGAATGCTGCTGGTAAAACCACTACATATGATAACACTTCCAAAAATAACATTTCACTGGTATGACTTGTGAGCAACAAAACTCTCTTGAGAGGCTTGTGAGCATCATACCAACATTAGTAGTTATTCAAGACAAACCTATCACACTGCACCAGGTCTATGCACAACTTTTTTAAAAATTTGGTATTCTATTTCAGCTCCATAAATATAAATCCAGTCTAGTAAAGGATATCTTAGCAAGCAGGTTAGGAAAAAATGATGATAATTAAAAATAAAACAAACAAACAAACAAACAAATTAAAAAAAAAAAAAAAAAAACCAAAAAACACCTTTCTGTGACATTAGATGACCTAAAATGTCTGCAACCAAGTAACAACCAGTTGGGATAATTTATTTGTTATTTTGATTGATGAACTCATATAGAAGAGCTCTGAATTGAGAGATGCCAGGCAAGCTCTAGTTATTTTAATAATAATTTAGCAAAATAAATTATTCCCAACAAAACTCTTCTTATGTATTCTATAAGGATGAAGTATTTTTGAATTATTCTCATAAACTTTTAAGAGAAAAGGAAAACAGTAACAATATCAATATGCACTCTTATTTATAAAGTCATCTCATTTATAGGCCATAGGGAGTGTTTCAAGCTACTATAGAATGCACGCTTTAGATTGTAATTGGCTTTAAAATGATGAGTCATTTGAGTTCCAGCTAAGACAGCTCAGTTTGTAGAGTTGCCTGCGGGGGTAATGGGATAAGATACAGACACAAACTACCCCTTGCCCCTGAGATTTTATCAGGAATAGTTTTTAAGTGCTCTTGTCACATTTCATATTAGCATGAGTGCAAGAAGAGTAGCTCAAATTAGGTCAGGTTCTGTGAGCATTGCCAGATAAGTCACTCCAGAGAAGAGATCAGATTTTTCTAGTTTGGTTGTTGCAGCACTCTGGGCTTCTATTGGATATTAAAACTGTCAAAAGGTGAAGCTGGTTTATTGCAGTTCTTTAAATTTGCTAAAACTATTGTTCTTCAGAGAATTTATAACTCTGGCGGCTATTAGATAACCCTTTTTGCATAGTACCCTGAAACCCAGTTTGGAATATTGAGTGTACTTCTCTTCCTGTATGGATGCAATAATGTTGCACTGTAATACCAAATAATCCAAATTTGAGTCCTCATCAAGAAACCTGAATGACACATTTATCTAATTCCTATTCTGGTACGACTCCCCTGTGCAGTTGTAGCTGGTGAAAATGTGCAATCTGGGGAAATAATGTAGCATTGCATTACCCAGTTCTGAGCTGGGTGCTCCAGGCAAAGCCACTGCTCTTGCCCTGATAACTGTTTTGCCCTACAAACTGATGAAAACAGCAGGGAATGCTGTAGCTACATTTACTACCATCTTTTCCATTTCTCAGTAGTAACTTCACATGAATGCAACTTAGCTTACTTTGAGAATAAATGAATACAAATCTCACTTCAAGATTTTGTACTAGCCACTGTTTTAAATACATAAACCTTTAAAATTGAATATATTCAGATAACTGTTATTACTTCCTTATAAAATATAATCACTGAAGAGACCTGAATTACTCACCTAAGCTTCTGGCCCTCTATACAGTCTTGAGTAGAAAAGAAGTTCACAGGATAGTAACCTGTTTTCCACAGCATCTTTGGGATTTTCTCTTCTATTATGTTAAAAGCCTCAGACAATTTGATCTTGCTAGGAATTCCCAAATGAGAAGCAAAAATGCAGTTAAAAGAGAGGAATGCTTTAAAAGATAAATATTGCTTCAACATTTTTTGAAAGTCTGAAGCCTTTTTCTCATTTGATCTTGGTACAGTGCTTTATATTAAACAAACCAACTAACAAACAAAAAACAACAACAAAAACCAAACCCCACAACCAAATGTAAATATTTATTGCAAAACCTGCATTTGTATATCCAAAAATTCTAAGGATGACAGCCAAAATGTCTTTTCAATTCCCTGGGAGAGTCCAAATAGAAACAGCCCTTCTTTGTTGTGATATGCAGTGCATAATAACGGAATTAACTTTTCTGCCAGAAAAATACTATTAATTTTATTTTCTGCTATCTTGGATCTGGCCCGTGTCATAAATACAGGGTTAGTAGGAAGCATACAGTATTCATTAGAATGCATTTACTACCACTTTCATTATCTCCAGATTTTCTTTAGACCATAAACATATTTTCAGGGCAAACATGCAAAATACAGATAGACTTACCACTAAAATTGTTAGTGTTTTCATATGATTTATGCTATGCACTGTTATTTGCTATGATTTCATGACCAATATGTATCTTACTTAAAAAAAAATACAACATTTAGAAAATAGATACTAGTTTCTCTAGAGCAGCCATATCATTATATTCTGTTTTATATTGTTTACAACTAAAAGATGTCAAGAAACAATATTCAAAAAAATCCCATGGATTGCAAACCGATGAGCCTATAACAGATTTTATTCTAAAGCCACTAACTTGTGTCATGAGAAGGATAGGAATTGCAATTCTTAAGGAAAAGCGTTTTAAAGATTTCACATTAAATATTTATGTGATTAAATATTATTGAGACATAGCCTTCCTTGGGTGAATAGAAGTTGTTTGCAATTACATAGTTGTTTACAGCACAAGAGGTTATCTTTCATTGTATCACAGTAAAATATAAATCTTAGGGCAAATAAAAGAACTTTCCTTGGAGGAACCAAATGTTGAACATTTTAGAAAAAGTCAGCAGGAGTAAATATTGCTGCAATAAGTCCAGTGAATACCCTCCACTTTACCTGGTATCACCTTTGTGAAGTGCCAACTGATTGTAGTTGCCTAATAAACCTTTGAGAAATCTGTGATCAAAGCATTTAAATTAAGTGGAACAACACAGAAATGCGTATTTGTAAACTTTTAAAGAACTTATTTCACTGTTAATGAAATTATTTAATTTTGGTTTTCTATGGAGGAAATAATGGACATGTAACTACATTTGCAACTATATATATTGATAATTTTTTGATAGCAAGAAATAAGCAATTCAGGTTTCTTTTGTGAATGGATAAATACATGAACTGAGTGCTACACTTAGAAAGAGGCAACATTTTCTCTTTTTTTTTTTTTAAAGTAATCTTACCATTTCAATAGTATCATAATTTTCTACACCAAAGCAAAACACATTTTCCTGCCTGTATAATTATGAAGTTAGTGAGATACATACAGCTCATCTGAGATGGGAGACTTCATAAAGCAAAAGCAATCTAAATTTTACTCAGTCTACAAAATAAAAACACTTACAATATCAATACAGCACAATTCTTCATTAGAGGTGCATCAAAAAAGTTCCTCTTGCTATTGTATTTTAGATAGCATTTCACCTCTGGGCTTTTGCCATACTAGATGGGCCCCTCAATTCAGGAGGGGCATAGAGGTGCTGCAGTGTGAAAGGTCTGGAGTGTATGTCTTATGAGAAGCAGCTGAGGGAAGTGGGGTTGTTTAACCTGGAGGAGAGGAGGCTCGGGGGTAACCTATCACTCCCTACAAGTGCCTGACAGGAGGTTGTAGCCAGGTGGGGGGCAGCCTCTTCTCCCAGGTAACAAGTGACAGAATGAGGAAATAGCCTCAAGCTGTGCCAGGGAAGGTTGAAAATTAGGAGGAATTTCTTCACAGAAAAGGTGATTAAACATTTGAATGTTCTGCCCAAGGAGGTGGTGGAGTGTTGGTTTGGATACTGTAATGTTTGAGTAGTGTTGTTGAAGCTTGACATGCATTTAAACAAACTTTTCTGAGTAGGAAGATACGTAACTTGGAGCTGTTTGTTGAAACTCAAGCTTGCTGTTAAAGCTTTGAGCATAAGGGTGAACTGCATCCTACAGTGATTCTTCTAGTTTACTTTTCAAAGGCTGTGTGATCAAACAACACATTAGTCTGTTGCTGCTTCCTCTCTCAACTAAATTTGCAAAGTTGGAGATAACTAAGCTGCAACACACCTTATGAACAGATTAGACAGAGCAGCAGTACCCCCATCATGGCTCTCCCAGAGAACAACCAGCCAGTGCAGATGAATTTCAATGACTTAAAGCAGGAGTCAGTCCTGAAATTGCTAAAGAAATGAACCAAGGGCTCTGAAAACTGTTCTAATTAAAGGGTCTGTGATTTATAAAATTTTTATTTAATTAAATTATACAACTAAAATGCATTGAGATCACCTTTGAGATATATTCAATTCATTATTGTAATTCTCTCAGGTTTAACTTTAATTTCTTCCGCATTTCTCTTAAGGCAATCTCTGAAATGTAAGGGGCTATCGCTTAACTGGGGACACTTTTGCTCAGATAAAGAGACATCTTACTAACTTGGCACTTTAAAGCTTGTGTTTCAGAGTTATGCACAACTTTGGAAAGAAAAGAAGGGCTATCCAAATAGAAATTTTATCTGATGGGCATGTTTCGGGATTAACAAAAGCATGGAAAGCTCATAGTATAGTCAAATCTGTGCAGTGCAGAAGACTGAAGAAGTTTATGGATAGCATGTAAGCTATTAACCTATGAAAAGAAAATGTCATTCCTTGACTTTCAGATTTTCAAACAAGCTTATGAATGAGGCAATATTAGGATACTCACATATTGACATAGGTTTGGCAGGAATGATGACAGTAGTAAGTAGAGTTCGCAACTTTTATTTTTCAAAAATTCTTACTTGTTTAAACTTTTAAGCGTAAAAATCTGTAGCTCTCATGTTTCTTGTACAGCATAAACTGTACTAATTTGAAGGGATGGAGACTAGTTGGGAGTATTAGAGAGAATGAAATAACTATGTAATATCTGTCTCATCTCATTCTCCTCCCTTCTCTAGAGTCTGTAGCAGTAGTTTGAGAGAGAATACTGTACACTATGGGGGTCTATAAGGCTGGACGGAAAGGACAAAGTCAGGGGAAAGTTGCTATATATGCATAATTTTTAGAGTTAGAGAAGCTTGTTAAATAACTCCATTTTATTTGTAAGCTCCCTAAAATTCAGCTTCTGTCACAGTCTGAGCAATTCAGAATGTATCTTTCAAGGACTCAAGCCCTAGAAATTAAGCATTTTCTAAGGCCCAGTGAAGACATGCTTTAAAATTGCCTAATGTGTGAACTGTCTTCTGACAGAGAGGTTGAGAGAGAAACACAGAACCCTATGCTTAGGCAAGATATCTAATGTTTGAAGAACTTTGCTAGAGATACTGGCTCGTTTCTTTCATCAGGAGGAGATTGAAATCCCTGTCTCCTACACCCCAAAGGACTATGTTTACATCACACATAGTGGCAATTCTGTGAAATGACACTGCTCTATTTTCATTGGAATTCCATAAGAATAAATTTAAGATAGTAGGTCAGAGAGCAAGAAAGAAGGAATGTGACTTGCATGGGGTACAGAACTGGGAGATGGGCAGCACAGTCTAGCGGTTGTGCTGCCGCTCAGGGGGACCTTGATAGGCTGGAGAATGGACAAACAGGAATCTCGTGAAGTTCAACAAGTGGAAATGCCAAGTCCTGCCCCTGGGGAGGAATAACCTCATGCACCAGTACAGGCTGGGAACAAGCTGGGAAGTAGCTTTGCAAAGGAGGCTTTTGACCTTACTTGCTCTAAGGACATGTTGCTGGTTCGTGTCCAACTTGTCCATCAGCATTGCCAAGAGACTGAGGGAGGTGACCCTTTCTCTCTACTCAGCCCTGATGAGACCTATCTGGAGTTCTGGGACTAGTTTGAACTTCCCAGGACAAGAGACACATGGACATACAAGGTCATCAAGGATCTACAAGGATGGTTAAGGGCTTGTAGCATTTGCTGCATGAGAAGAAACTGAAAGAGCTGGGGCTGTTCAGCCTGAAGAAGAGCAGATCTGGCAGCATCATATTCATGGGTGTGGATACTTGAAGTTACACAGTTGTTGTGAAGAAGATGCAGCTAGACTCTTCTCACTGGTATCCAGTGATAGGACAAGAGGTGATATGCACAAATTGAAACAGAATGACTGAGCACTGGCACAGGTTTCCCAAAGAGGTTGTGCAGTCTCCATCCTTGGAGACTTTCAAAACCTAACTAGATGTGACCGTGAGCAACCTTCTCCCTCTGAGCCTGCTCTAAGCAAGGGTGGTTGGACTAGAGAATCTGCAGAGGTGCCTTCCCACCTCAGCTCTTCTCTGAATCTGTTGCTCTTCAGCCTGGGGACCAGTTTATCTCTTGTGGATTCTAGTTTTTGCTCCAAGAAACAGTAGGCCCTGGAGAAAATGCACAAGCAGTCTCTGGAATTGGTACTAGCTAGTTTTGGACTAGCTTTTGAGTATTCTGGTCTACCATTATGTCTTATACAATTTGGCAGAACACCTTTCTTCAGCCAATATCTAAAAGAGAAGAGTGAGCAGGTTCAGATCTTTGATACAAAAAAAGCTCTCAGGAGATGGTTAGGCCCAAGTCTCTATCCCAGACTGGTTAAAGGATTATCCCTGCAATCTCAAAGGCCTCTGAACTGTAGAGAGAAAGGTGGGATTAAGATATTTTCCTACCTTTTGCATGAGGCATGACTAGAAACAGATGGTTTCTGTACTGGATTTTTGGAGCTTTTCACTGACAGTTGTTTTCTGTTCTACTGCCATTGTGCTCTCTTGCAGGGTCTGTTGCAGAGATAAGATCATGCAGCCAGGGGAGCTTCTTTTCTTGTATCTAACTACTGGTAGACAAATTGACAAATTTACCACCCTCTTGAAGCATCCACTGATGATGATGCTTAAGACTGTTTGGAAGTCTCTGGATTTTGTTTTTTCTTGAACTAGTAGAAGTTTTGTTTCCATTTTGTTACCATTCTGCAGAACTCAGCTGATGGGATAATGTGATAGACAAGGCATGGCAAAATCTCATATGGGAAGGAGGTCTCTTCTTCATTAGATGTTCCCTGGGAGGCTTTGATTGATTATTTGCTTATTTAAGTAGGTAATATGAAACACTGTATAATCAGAGTGAAAATAGTAGATACAGACAATGGGCAGAGTTAAAGACAAGCAACTTAGAGCCAAAACTGTTACATTATAATTGATTATTATTTAGTATCACAGAAATATCAAACACTGCTTCTTCTCTGTCACTGCATGGAGATTTGTTCTGTCTTATCTGTCTTGTCTTCATAGGCCTAAACACCACAAGGACCCATTCACACTGTAAGGTGCAGCACCATGTCATTTAGAAGTTTACTTTCAACTCCTTTTTCTTTTTTTCTCCTTGGAGCAGATTAATTATGGTAGAAGTATTTGCAGCAGCCTATCTGTCACCAGAAAACAATAACACAAGGCAGCTAGAACTGTAGGGGTAGACTTACTGGAAGGGTATTACATGATCTGGTTAAACCTAATAAATTGGATTTGCTTCTATTTTGCTAAAAATCAGTTCCACAGTGGATTAGCTAATGAAATGTCATTGCAGTGACTGAAGGATGTAAACCAGATATAGGTTTTTTGAGTTGGTCAGTAGAAGAAATGTTTATATCTTACATTTTAAATAGACATAGGGGATAAATGAACATGCAATGTGTTTTTCATCAAACATACTGCCTAGGAACTTTCAGTACTTGAGAAACAGTGCTGGTTGCCAGATGTATTTCAGATGATCTCCTTATCATGTAGATCTGAGTAACAGAGGCACTGTGCAGACATGGAGGTTTTGTTATAAAGAATGCAAAAACCCATATTGTCTTTTGTTTAAAATAATATGAAGCAGAAATTATTGCTTTTAGTAAAATTATACCAATATGAAACTAACCTGAGAATTCAGAAGTGGTTTATGCATTTACATGCTATAAAATGAGCACTGATTTTAAGAGCACTAGAGAGCAAGATCTGAATCTGATATCTGATGCTGTTTTGTAACCACGAGTATAGTGAACGCAAATGTCTCTTTGGCCAGGATTGTGTGTGTCTTACCATGTGAACCACCAACTTCACTGGGGAACAAACTTGGCAATTCTTTTTGGTGTCTATTTCTGAAGGTGTCTATTTCTGAAATATGTAGGACAAGAGAGGAAAGGGCCTTTTTATTATTCAAATAGCCATTTTGAAGATACAAAAATGTAATTCTTGAGAAAGCCAGGGACCTGAAAGTTTTTTCTTACCAAGATACTTTTTGTGTTGTAAATTCTGATGCTGTGATTTACATTCATACAAAACTAAAAACTACAAGAGCATATTGCATGTTCTTATCTGCTTCATCAGAAATTTTCAGTTTATATTGCCTAAATCAAATAATTAACCATAATTAGAAACTGTTTTCTGTGAGGCTGTAAAAGTGAAAGTGGTTAGCAATTGTTTTACTGAGAATTTGCAAAAGATTAGGCACATGCCCAGTGTCAGCTAATATGTCTCAGCTGGGAAGTAATAACATTTTAAAAGAGCGATTGAAGACATGCAGGAGACCTGATAGTTTGCAGTCTGGTGTAAACTGGCTGGTGATTACCAGTGTTGGTATTTGCACCATGACATTTAAATAACTTGTTGGAATTTTCTTTGGTTGTTTCTTTTTTGTTGTTGTTTTAAAGCTGGAGTATACTTTCTGATAACAAAAAACAAACAAATGAACCAAAAAAGAATAGAAACCTCTTGCTCTATTTATGGTTCCTTAGAATTCAGATCATCCTTTCTGAAGTCCCCCTTGCCCATGATCCAACACATGCTCACACACTCTAATTATTAAATGTATGGACAAAGATCTTCTGACAAATTAGGTTTTCTCCATCAAGACCAAAACTTAACACATATCAGGAATTATATTGGAGGAAGAAATGAAATTAGAGGAAGCAATTGAGACAAAAAGCCCCACTTCACTCAAATTAACTTCATTAGAATTACTTCGAAAAGACTGTTCCATAAAAGAGAATCACAGTCAAGAATGAAGGGTTAATTATGTGCAATCCAACCTAAGAATTTTGATGGTGTATTAAAATATTAAATGATAGAAAGGAATTTACAACAGTCATGTGCTTTCTTAATCCAACTTAATAATGCCAGAAACACCAGATACTTAGCTACTCTGTTGTCTAGAGAGACAACAAATGGCATATTTTTGCTAATTGCAAGTACAAAAAGCCAAATTGAAAACTAGGTTTTATGGTAGTAGGAAATTATAGAAAATGGACTATACTCTCATAAGCTTTTTTTCTTCTCATTACTTGAGATGGATCTGAAATCCTGCACAGAAAATTATACTGATTTCATCAACTATGAATATGTATTTTCCAAACTACATGGCTATGAACATATGGATCATATTTTTTTTCAGTGCCTGTTTCAAGTTTAAGAGTTATTAAAAGTCATCTGTTTTGTAATATGTGAACTATTTCCAGTGTTAAAGCTTGACTACTTAGACACAATATTTTCCAGCAACATTTGAGAGAATTGTGTGAGATTTTTGTTTGCCAATGAGAATGGACCACAATGAGAAGGAGGTAATATTCTTTATGTATTTGTTGTGTGTTTTGCCATTTATACTTCCATCTACAAGAACTTTCTCTTGGACACTTCCTAATTCTGACTTCCCTGTTATGTATCTGTTTTGCCATTTGTCTCAAAGTGAACAGGGAGATGCTTTGCATTTGTGCAGGATGATGAATCACTGTGCAGGTTAGAGTGTGTTACCACTTGTGTTCTTTACCACTTGTTTCTTTCTTTCTATTAAAGGCTTTATTCTCCATTGCATCTTTTCCTCTGAAGCTTTGTGCAAAGTGCACAAAAAATTATCAGCAGTGAAGTTCTGGAGTGTAACAGGAGGAATCTAACATGCTTGGGACTCCTCATGTGGATTGTACCTGGGAAAAGAATTGCATTCATGGACATAGCTCAGTGTGGGCGTCACATTTTCAGAATGTTGCTGTGCTGTCCTGGGCATACTAAACCACCAGATGTATATAGTCCACTTACAACTTTCTAAACTTTCTGGTAATTAGGGTACTTGCTACTGAGTCACTGTACCATGTATATAGCTGACATTAGGTTGTATACTTAAGTGCAATACTCACCCACTTCTGGGCTGGGATGGCAGCCATAAAGTCAGTGTACTCTTGCTCCAGAGTTCATACTACACTTTTGCACAGGAATAGGTACATTGCCTTTGAAGTCCTGAAATTAGGACACACTACCAGTTGTTAATCATAAAACCACCCAAGACCACCAAGGCAACACCAACACTCTTCAATGTGGAATCAAAAGAGTGACTAATTGTGTTCAGTACAAACAGCAGTATCTCTCCAATAAGAGCTGCATTGCTGGTACCACTGTGTAGATAATACTATCTCCTTCAGTGTGAATCTCAGTGAAATTTCCAACATTCTCTTTCCCTTTCAGAGCATCAGAAGTCATGAACAGTTGCAACACTGTGGTCCAAAACTCCCAGTGTGGGTGGTGGAGGAGAACAGGTAAGAGCCCATATCATATGGGTTATGTTATTTGCACTGCTGGTAGGAGGACAAATGCTAGAAAGTCCTTGCTGGAAAACTCAAAAAGAGTTTTCTTGCAAGGTGGTGTGCTGGCAGATACAATGACAGGGACACCTGGGATACTCTGAAACAACTGTCTGTCCTGAGCTATGGCTGCTGTTCGCCTACCAGATACTGTGGTGAGGACAGCGTGGGCAGCAATCCAACAGACCAGTGCAGGCATTGTGCTGGTGCCTTCCCTGAAGCATGAGAGCCCACGGAGATGAATTTGGTGCGATCTGTAATTGAGACTTGAATATGTCTTAAAAATTGACTATTATATTTCCCTATGCATATCTCTTGTCATCTCTCTGGGATAGATCAAATTAGGTCCCGCTGACCCCTGGTAAAAGGATGAGAGAGGGTTCCCCAGTCAGCTGCAGTGAGACAATATGATGTCACATATAGACCCATCTATAACACTGCATTAGGCCTTGGTTGGCCTTATCTTGGGCCAATATTTAAGTGGTTGCTAGGAGGATTTAGGTTGGCAGGTAATCCTGTGTTTGATGCTCTCTGGCAATGTCAGAGCTGAGACCCTGCCTAGCTGGGCTCCATTTGGATGCCCTGCAGCTGTAAGATGGAGTTGGACCACCCTGGGAATCCCTTGGATCATCCTGGCTGCTGGGGTCCAGTGGATTATTGCACTGCAGGAGCCTGCACTCAGAGGAGTATCAGCCAGACCGCTTTCATGGTATCTTTTGCATCCAAAGCCAAGACAACATGAACCGTCTGAGAATGTGCCCTGAAGTGAGCTCTTGAGGGTCATACAGAGACACCTATAAAACCTTTGATCCTCCCGCTGCAAGTGCTGAAGTGCCACCCTGAGATACCCTGCTCTGGAGTCTCCCTGACAACTCTGTCTCCTGTCACCTCTGCAAGAAGAAGCACCACCAACCCTGTAGATTCCTACACCCCCTGCACCAGGATGCTGTGCTGCGCTGCCGCTGAGGGGAGCTTGGCAGTGACTTCAATGCATCCAGACGTCTAGGCAGGGTCTCCCATTGTGCTTGGTCCTGTTATCAGGGACATAAAAGGAAGGAGGCACTTCTTGCATTCCCTGACATGACCCAAAGCAACAGCTCCATGTGTGGATTTTTTTGTTCTTTTGGGGAGAAAGGAATGTAGGTGGGTCTAGTAAAATAAATTGCAGGACTTTTTGTTTTGATTAAAGCCATTGTGAAACCACTGCTTGTATTTTCTGTAGTCACATTCCTACTGCTACACTCACAATAGAAGGCAGCTTATTTTTAAAGTGAGAGGAAGGCTTGACAAAAGGTTACAATTAAGAAAAAAAGCTAACAACATCGATAAAGTCTGCCCTTATTATAAAATTATCAGGCCTAATCCATATTTCAGACAGATATAAACCTGGTTCCAATGATAATTTGCGTTCTCAAATGCAATGGCAAGGTGATAGAAAACCAATCCAAATACAAATATCTAAACTATCTTTTCTTGTATGAAAGAGGTTGGTTTTTTTTCCCTCTGGAGAAATGCCATATTCATATTTAAAGCATAACATACAATAAAGGAATAAGCAGCAGTATTTAAAACATGCAGATGAGCTCCAGAAGCTTCTGAGGGCATTAGCATAGCTGGCTGCAAAGAAGGTACTATTTATCTTAGGAGTCACTGGGTAATGTGTAACATATACAGAAAAGAGAGGTACAAGGTCAGCTCTCATGCTTAGGAGTGCTGGTAGTTTGGAATTGGAAATATTTTTTATGAGGCCCTCTGCCATGTAACTTCCAGGAAAAAATACTGTAGCAAACAAATTCTTTCAACCTTTCCTTTTCTCTCTAATTTTCTGTGTAGGAATGCAAGATATTTTCTGTATTTTTCATCTCAAGAGTGCCTGAAAACTAAGAATAGATGAAAGGGAGAAATCCTAACTAGCTTCTTCCAGAAAAATTCCTGTATCTATAGATTCATGTATTTCAGGGTTTCAAAGGAACATTATGATTATCTAGTCAGAACTGCCTGACAGGCTGTAAAACCAGACCAAGTAATCTCTCCATCAAGCACATAACATCTGTTTTAGTAACTGCATACCTCTTAGAGAGATACCTAGTCATGATTTAAGGGCTGCAAGTGATGAAGCTCTGCAGTCCTTACTCAGGATTTGACTCAGTGAAAGCATTGGCATATTATGCTCTCTGTCTGTTAGTTTTGAAGGAACTGTTCTGTTTCAAATCTGTAAGAACAAACTCTACTGATTTAAAAAAAACTAAAAGATAATGCATCATAAGACTACTTGTGCATGATCTTCTCTTTTGTAAGGACACAAAAACATATTCTATTATTTTTCTTGGAATTTTTAGAGAACATTTACTGAAAAGATGATTTTTGCAGGTGGATCTCTTTGGTTTTAAACTTACTTACTTCTCTATTTTAGTGATCTATAGGAACAGTTCCCAGCCCTCTCTATGACATATTGTTCCTAATATATATTTTAGGGTCTTTTTATCTTCGGTATATTTTTAAAGACATTAATGTAAAGAGATTTACAGTAGAAGTACTAATTGTAAGTACTGAGATAAGTTCTCTCACAAGAGTCACAGGAATTCAAACTTCCATAAATTAATGAGACTTTAGGTGTTTGGATTTGACACCAGGACAAAATGATGACTGAACTGCTCACTTACTGAAAAACACCACAGAAGCATAAGAGCTCTGTGGCAGAAATAAGGAGTAACTGACATTCTGATCAACATATCTGTGCCTGTGGTGGAAGTTGTATAAATATATTTTGTTGTTAACGTGATCAAGATACCTGATAAATATATATATATCCAAAAGATGGCATTTTCTGAACAGATGTGGATACAATGTGTTCACAGATCATGTCAGGATGTGAATCTATGCTCACATGCAACTTTACACAGTGCCAGAAATTACTTGCCCTCTTTCAGACACATTACTAAATAGAAAACTATTTCAGAATACAATAACATTATCAAAATATGATCATATTGGTAATCTTGTTTGCTATGTTAGGCATCCATAAACATTCAAACTACGGTAGCTCTTCTCTTTGAAATAATGAATGTTTCCAATATTCACTCGCACCATCAGATACAAGAATAGATTTTGCTTACGTCCAGCAATGCCCTGCTATTGCTTGGATTGACTGTCACAGATGAAGGTCATGGAGTCACTCAGTGCCAACACAAACACATGAAATACTGGGAAAACACTTTAAAAAAACCTTACTAAAATCAAGCAAAATTGCCTATAAAAAAATTGGAAAATTTGAAAAGAGAAGCATCAGTTAGAGCTTCTCAGCTCACCTTTCAAAGGTTCATCAACAGAAAAAGCAGTTGAAACATTTGCACACCTAAATAAAAAAAGCTAGGATCTTACTCTGGGGCTTAAAAGAGCTCAGTTCATTACCCTAGTTAGACAGAGACTTCTGTGTGACCTTGGATAAATGGTTTGGTACAAGGTTTCTGAAGGTATGTAAATGTCTATGTTCATGTTTAGATGTGCATTGGGGTATTCACTACAGATTCTCGTAACTAACAGGAACTGAAAGTGATCTTTAAGTGTTTTTCCTGAGGGTTAGTCTGTGGATTACTAAACGTTCACAAGCCCATGTATCTGGACTACCACAGAATCACAGAATCACAAAGAATATACTGAGTTGGAAGGGGCCCAACAATCAAACCATGTGCCCGAAAGTGTTGTCCAAACACTTCTTGAACTCAGACCGGCTTGGTACTGTGTTTTTTTGATAAATTAGTATGATTCCCATGAAGCTTTTGAGAACTGACAGGCCTGACAGTCTATTCTAGGAGAGTGGACTCTCTTCCCATCTGTAGCATGAGAATAATTATACCTTCACTAGGAGCTATCAAATAAACACAGGACACATTGTGAGAAAGTCACAATGTAATGAAAGTCATCATGTAGCCATACTTCAAGCTTGAGTTAAAACAAGGAAAAGAACATTTCCAGTTGCTGCACAGAGATATGGTTGGTTTTTTTTCTGTAGCTTGCTCTCCCTATTTCCACAGTTCATCAAAGAAGGAAGAAAGAACACAACACACAAAATTATAAATTAGGTAGGGGGGAAGTCCTTACATCAGAAGTTGATAGTGTGTAAATAGCTGAAATCACACAGGTGAGTGTTGCTCAGTACATCCTGGAAGTTTCTGAGTACCTAAGAATCAGGGCAGAATTTATATATTTGCTTTAGAGTTGATTCTGCAATACTAAAATAAATGAATCATCTCAACTTATGCAGAATTCCCTTGAAATCAAGACGACTAATTACACAAAAATCACTCAGGATGAGAGGATTTGCAGTAAGGCCACATGCACTTTAGACAATTGAAAAAGCTCTTTCCATGGTGCACTTTGCGTATGTATGAATAAGCTAATTGCTGACAGGAAGGCAGTATTGGTGTTTATTAAATCTGATGTCTAAGAAGCAACATTTGGCTCAAGGAATACCTTCATTTAAGGAGACTGGAAGGGATATCAATGAAAAACAATTCAAACATATTTCTTATAGTCCTTCATAAGCATTTGCTATGAGCAACCACCAGAGGTGAGATAATGCAAAAAGCAGTTAGTCCAGTGCTTGACTGTCACAGATTCCATCATATGCATGAGAAACTGTATTGCAGTCGGAAGAGGGTATTCTCAGATTTCTAGATCATAAACTTCAACATTTACATTTGTCATGTTTTCTCCTGCCACAGTGGACCAGTAAGAGATGACAGCTGAGGATCTTTATGTTGCCAAAGTGGATAGTGCAGACATTATGAGATTGGTACATAACATTTAGCAGTTTAGTTTTGCTATGTTCTTTAGATTTGTAGAAATATTTTAATTCTTTGTACTAAGAGGCAAAAAACCATTTCTTATTCAAATTATTCAACTAGGGTTAGTCCACTTTAATTATTGCATATAAAAGTGTTTTATTCTTTTCTTCAATCAGACTGGCAGAGATCACTTAGAGCATTCAACTAGAACAGTCTCAGTAAAAACTAATTAAAAGCTCCTGTGAGTTTGAGCATGGGATCTGGTAAACTCAGTAACAAATAAAATATAATTCTAAACATTCATGTTTACAAAAAAAATAATTACAAAGTCTGAACAATAAGTTAATAAGGTAAAATAGTTATCTACTATTCAGATATAAAATCCCAGCAACTTAATTTACATATCACTATAGCAGATGATAAAATTGTGAATAATGCTATCCACTGTCATAAGTGGTACTTCAAGATTTCCAACAGAAAACTTATATTTTAATCTTCTGTTCATATATAGCCAAAAGCAAGAGGCAAAGCCAGCCTAATAGTAATCCAATGTTCTGTAGGAGAAACATCAACCAGGGTCGCCGTGTCTGAATATGAGTCATTTCAGGAAGCTAAAAAAAGAATAAGACACCAGAATGAGAGCCAGATACATTCATCTGTGAGGAGAAAAACTTTATGGGGGAAAAAAGGCAAACCTCATTAAAAAACCCCCAACAAACAACAACTTTCAAAATGCTGAGCTTCTGAACATAGTTATTAATGTGTAGCATTTTCAGTACATTGTAACAAAGCTGAGCTTTAGAATGGAATATTTAAATTCATCAAATTCTACCCATTTTGGTTCTTTTACTAGCACTGACAAGAATTATAAATGAGATTCCAAAATTTGTTAACTTCTCAATAGTTTGTAGTAATTTTGTACAGGTGTCTGCAAGGAAATGCTTATTTAGTAAAATTAGTTATTTCCTTTTGTGGGAATAAACTAGTTGGAGTATTTTTTGTTCAGTTCTATATATAGGGTCAATCATGCTCTTTCTGAAATAACTGGCAACACTCCTATTTACTTGGGCTTTAGTAAATGTATAAGAGGAAAATGGAATTTTTTTAAATATGCTTGAAAAAAACCTGTGTTTAATATTTTTCTTTATGAGTTTTAAATCAAATAAAGGAGCAGCACCTGTTTGTAATCATATTAAAAGCTACTTACATTGACCTTCCACTCTACGTGGTCTCTTCTATCAAAGTTTTAAACTAAATATATGTCTTAACAGAGCCTGTGAAAACGATGCATCAGGTTCAAATTCTCTTAATACTTTTGCCTTATGTATTATAGACACCAGGGAAAACATTAACAACTGCTAATACTTTCACAGCAACTCAGGAAATAAATATAAAGCAATGGCCTGGTGCTGACCTCTGGGTTTCATTGGGGTTTTTTTGGTCTGCTCCACTCACAGCCTGCACTTGAAAAAAGCTACTTAGTTCCTCTGGTTTTTTGAGCCTCTTCACAGTAGCTGTAACAGCAACAGCCACTGGGAGACACTGGAGTGGTGCTGACCAAGGAGGCTGACAGGAGTGTTTGCTATGCTTGTCCTTCCCTCTGTCAGAGAGGGGGAGTCTCTGGGGCTGCTTCTTCTGTACTCTTCTTTCTCTAGAAGCTGGCATGGGCCCAAAAGAAAACTGTAGTGAAAAATCTGCCTCCACTTTTAAGTTTTGCCTGAAAATAACAGGCAAACCCAAACTCCCTGGATCTTCATTACAACTAGGCAGTTGTTTAAATGATGGTACAAAAAGTCATGTAGTTGTATCGTATTTGATCTGTATTTAAAGATCATCAGAAACTTTTAATCCAAAGCAAGTGTAAACACCTCAAAGTTCAGACATAAATCAAAATTTGAACTGACAGTTTATAAGTGCTCAGAGCACCTGGGTTTTGTTGTGTATATAATCAAAAACTGTTAATTAGGACCTAAGTCTGAATCCAGAGTTCTAGTCTAGACATTTGGTCTTTCTTCTTTACCCTTATAATCAGTCTATTTTGTCCTCTTCCCCAGTGCCTGAGTGAACAAGTTCTCCAAACTGGAAACTTATTCTCCTCCCACTGCAAAATCTAGTATTTTCTCTTACTGCTGTCAGTGACAATTTTGAGTTCCACACATGCACAGTAGGTTTCTACGCGAGTTTTCAAAAAGAATTCTGCTCAGGTAGTACTCTTTCCATGTCCAATGCTGATGTCTGCTCCCTCTGTCTAACCCATGTGTGTATTATTGACACCCAGACCATTTCTATAACCATATCTAGTGTGACATCCCTGCTTATCTGTAATAATAAAAGCTGATTGCTGTCACAATATCAGCTATGCTTCCCCAACTCTCTCTGAGCAACAAAGTGTGTAGTACAGCAGAGAGAATCTTGTTGTTAGGAAACATAAGCCTGTTCAACTGGCAGATACAAACCACTTCACAAATTGAGGGAACATAGCACCACATCCAAGCCATTGGATACTATCACACTGGCTAATGCTTCAAGTCTGTAGGAGGCAAAAGAGGTACTGCTGATCAAGGGACTATTCTATTCTCACTGCAGCTCATGCTATCATAAGCACACAAAAGATAAGAAGAAATAGGAAGTAGCATGCTGAAAGAAGGCATAAAGGACTCTCAGCCAACTAGTGTCTAAAAAAGAGTTCTACCAAACTGGGGCATACATGGCATGACTGTTGCACTGCAACAGCTCAGTAAATCACTTTAAAAACTATTACTTTATCTTCAAAATTGAGCATATTTGTAAGGTTAGTCAGAGCAAACATCAGTTTTGCATAATTTATCAGTGAAAAATGATGAAAGATATAAATGATTTTGTCTTTTTTCTTTTTTTTCAGTTTCTAAAAAAGATTAGTCTACCCTGCTTGTTCATGGAGCTACAATGCCATTTGTCAAAATGAAAAACCTTTAATCAACCAAAGAAGTAGTTTTCTGTTAACTTGATTGTAGTGGCAGTCTCACAGTGCTGTTCTGTCAGCAAACCTCCACCCAGAGCCCTCAGTGTTCCTCAGCACGGAAACCAGTGAGGCTGTTCAGTTTTGCTTAACTGCTGCTCTGAGAAGCACATGGACATCTGAAAGCCCATAAAACAAGTACTGAAAATTACAGTCAAGCTTTGTATACTGTTAAGTGTTTGTAAACCATTAGCAGGAACACTGATGATTGCTGTTTGTAGATGAGAATGCAGCAGAGAATAGAACCTATTTCTCTGCAGAAAGTTGAAAATTACATAAAGAATGGCTCCTTTTCTTGAGTGTACTATACAAACATACAAAACTTTTCAGATCTATAGATTTCTGCAGTGCTACTTGAATAATTTTTAAAATAAAATAAATATTTTTAAAATAAAATATTTGACATTTCTGACAAACGTGAGTTACCTTAAAGCAGATTTTTTGAGAAAATACAGAGCAAGGCCTATTAATGAAAGGTATTGAAGGAAATAAGATCCTCCCCTCTCTCTCCCTTCTTTGTCCTCTCCCCATCAAGACCAAGATTATAGTGACAAACTGAGAACTAGGGAAAACATGTCACTGTCTCTGCCTGGAACTGTATTATTTCTTGGGATTTACAGCTGGCACATTGCTTTGAAGACTCAGGGAAAAACATGGTATTGTTCTAGGAGCTTGTGGATCCCTGATGAATACTAATCCTACATTGAAGGAAAAATATATCTACATCATTCTTAGCCCCGTTAGTAAAACCATGCCTATTCAGTAGGTAGGTTGCCTCATTTTCAAATTTCTCAGTGTTAGAACAAACTGCAGCTTGGTACATAGTGTTCTTGTCTGTTATTTACTACCTCAATCAGTACTGTTGACACATCCACAATCCTTAGGCAGTTCCCTCTTAAGCTCTTAGAAGCACTTTATGTTCACTTTACTTTAGTTACAATAGCACAAATAGACTAAATACTACCAAGGCCTAAGGTCAATTATTGTAAGTAGGATTTTAAATGGGTTTTAAAATTGGAACGGCATATCAGGTTTAAAGTATTATGCTTGAACCTGGTAAATAATATCTCAGGCATGACGTGGGGGTTGGTGGTAGTGAACAAAACTGAGAGACAGCCAGACTTGGGGAAAACACAGTAATAATTTATGAAGAGATATTTTTTTCCTGCCTTTTCATCTAATCTCTCAAAATACTCCATCTTTGTTCAGGAGCTTGCAAGCAACTTTATATCAACACATGATGGTGAAAGAGCCACGTGACAAAGCTGGGAAGGCAATTAAGTTCTGCGTTGCTACAAGTGTAACAGTTAGACATCTCTTCAATAAAATATGTGGCCTCAGGCATCTGCATGAGCTACAATTCCTGCACATCTTTGTACAGTCCTTAGACCTTTCTCTGACTGCATATCTTCACCCTTTATTCTTCTATAGTCAGATCACTGGTATTGAACTGGGACTGTGAAAAGCGTTGTGCACATACGAAAAAGCTGAGGCAATCTGATGGCTTTTGAATTACTTAGGAGCTCATCCAAACCTCTCTAAAACAGAAGCGTGCAGGATAAGCATCTTACATTTCAGTTCAGAGACAGCAAATTCATGTTGAAACAGCAGATGAAAAATATATAAAGAAAAGAGCAGTTAAAAGAAAAAAGTAACCAGCTTCTTCAAGACTTTAAAAACCCCTGCAGGCTCAATTTTTTGTTTTACTAAGTAACTAAAAATATATTTTTTACCTTTCCCTCTTTAAGAGTCCTTTATGCCTTTTTCATATATTAACCTTTTAATGTTTTTTTTTACCTTTTCATTACTAATGACTCCCAGCATGAGAATGACATAAAACAACACCAGATTATTGTTCTAAGTACTTTATGCAAAAAGGTCAGACAACAAGCCTATGAACTCTTTTTCTCTCCAAGTTCATCTACCTGCATTTGTCTGACACCCATCTACAATGTGGCTATGCTATTAGGAAACTACAACCATATACTGAAGTTCTCACCATTTCTGCTAAAGATAAATACAAAAACATCCCAGCTGTAATAGTAAAAATCCAGTTTTGAATTGATGGGTCAGTTGATAGAGAAAGGCCAATATAAAGTCCCAAGAATGCTGTGAGAGCACTTATAAAATTCATCAGAATTGCAATCCTCGTGGGGAGCCCTGTACTTAGCAGCACAGCAAAATCTCCTGCATAGAGAAAAAGACAGAAATTTTCTTATTTAGCTGATAAATGTATTTGAAAGACTATTGGTAATAAAACATGAAGAAAAATAATTAAGTTATATACAAAGATAGTGAATGATGGAGGGCTGCCTTTAGATTTCTGTAGAATTAAACTCAGCCCATGTGAAAAAAACCCCAAATACCTCAAAACAACAAAAAAGTCATATTTACTTGTATTTGTTTAGTTGTTCCTAAAGATAGCATACAGTATACAGGAGTAGCTTTCCATTGGTTTTCAATGTTCTGTGACATTTCCAGCTTGGATACATGTAAAAGTGAAGTCACATGTTTTCCCAGACTTTCTAAATCATTCTCCACTGGGAACTTGCCAGTTCAAAAAATGTGGGTCTATTTGCAGCATGGTCTTTGAGTGTTTTACAGGTACTGCAAGTCAGAGTAACCTATGCCAGTCTGATTCCAGTTTGAGTTTAATTTCACTGATTTCAGACCTAATCCACTATAATAACTCATATATCAGAATCCCATCACAGATTTTTCTGCTAAAATAAAAGATTTCATCACAGCTCACAGCAGAAGATTTTAGAAATTCTACTCTGTGAGCATAAAAATGTGACCTTGACACTGGGGCACGACTGCTCCAGAATTAAGAAGGTTGTCTTTGAAGGTAACTTGAGCATTTCAATTTGCTTTGCTATGCAAACAAGAGCTACCAGTTATACAGCAATCCCCCATCCCATCTTTTTATTTGGGGAATTTTTTTATCTATCACATGAAATCTTCAGTCATTTAAGGATAGAAATGAGAATCTGCAGTTTTCATCTCAGACTTTCCAGGTTATACATGTTCATCAACACAATGCCAGGAACAGCTTCACCCACGCTGAAAGTTTTACCACAGTAAGTTAATAGAGGACAATATTCAATAGAACAATCTTCCTGTCCTGTCTGTTACTAAATAGGTCATATACTTTCTTTTATTACCTTATTATTCTTGATTAGCAGCAGGAATGAGAGTAGCATGAGGAATACTCTATTAAATAGCTCTGCTGAGTATTGAAACTCTTGGCTAGCCCACTGTGTCAGGGATGTCCATTATGCACACATGGCTCTTGCTTTCAGTTTATTAATTTTTGTGTCTGCACACACAAGAATAACAGGTCACTCGACATGATGTTCTTTACATTTGGAGAAGGTGAGATGGGATGGCATCCAACAATGAGTACAGAAGCCTCCCCTAAGTTTTGTGAAGGGGAAAGAAAGTAGGAGTCTCACACGCTAATGTTATAGTTCATGATGCTATAAGCAAGAACTCCCACAAATATTATACAGGAAAGAACTCTATGGGAAACTTGGACATACAAAGCCAATCAGGAAAAATACACATATATATATTTCTTACCCATCTCATGAGGAATTTCATGGCATAAAATAGCAACAGTCGTTGTCACACCTGTTTCTGTTGAGGATGAGAATGCTGCTCCTATTACCAAGCCATCAGCAAAATTGTGAAGACTGTCACCCACCAGAACCATTATTGCCAATAAGCTGATTTTCTTACCTCAGAAAAGACAAACAGATAAACAAATAAAAAGCCCAGAAGTTTTAACACAAATAGATATCACAATTTTTGTTACACACTAACTATTTGGGGTTTTGGTGACTTTGCATATAACATTATGAAAAGTCAGAGGAAAATAGTGTTTAATTTCTTTTCTCTTCAATACATTTGAAACAAAATAGTAGATTGCAGTACAATTCAGAGATGCAAATACCAGGAAGTAACTTCCTTAGTCTTACTAGGTCAACTATTAGACAAAAAGTTAGGTTTGAGTCTAGTCTCATGATACATCCTAGGAGTTTATATTAATCTTTCTTTATTTGCCAAAATTCCCCAAGTTTTCCTGGATGTTATTTGGAGTTTTTCCACTGTCACTCACAGAATTGAACAGCTATAGTGAAGATGAATATTTAGCCTCAGGCAGCTGATTGTTTTAATCCTGTAAAGCTTGCTAATACTGAATAATATTTGCAGGGTCTGGTTTTTTATGAGATTGTATTATAGTGAAAGATAGATATGAAAGACAACAAGCTTTGAGTATCACTACTAGTGCAGAGTTACAGCGTGCCCCTTTACAAAATTTGTTCCAATCAATTAATGGCTGTTATGCCCATAGTACTCCTATCTGGAGCATGACTAGTAGGTGCAGAGCTGTTTGTCTCTCCCGTAATGTTCTGTGACCTCATTTTACTGTGGAATGGTATACTGGATGTTCATAATCAGGCATCTGAGTGGAAAGGTGCTACTAGGGATGGAAGCACTGAAATCAAGCTAGGAAATTAGGGACAGTCTCTGTCCAGCCTGTAACACAGACGGCTGGGTGGCATTCACAGGGAGTTACCTCTACAAGGAGCAACAAGACTCCGTGTAGGTTCAATGTCTAAACTTAGCAACACATAATTGACTCCCCTATCCTGTACTTTGTTTCATTCATTTTATCCACAACCTTACAAGCTGGACTGCCTAATGTCTCTCAGGAAACCCGCCCAGCTTCCCTCTATACAGAATGGACAGAACACTTTGAAAAGGGTTGGTTTCATGCCTGAAGAGGCAGGGTCGTGATTTGGGCCCTAAATATATATTTTTTCTGACTTTTTATATGACCTTATATAGACAGAATAAGGCTAAGGAGCTAAAGTGGAGCTGCACAGAACTGCCTGAATATAGTTATGACAAAGGTTCATTTCAGTAATGTTTCTCAGAGATGACTATTTTATAGTGAGAAGGGAGATTTTTTTTACAGAAACTGGCTAGAAATGAGGTCTTCAGACTATTATTAAAAAAAACCAAACAAAAAACAAACAAAAAAACCACCCAAACCAAACACACAGCACATAAAATCCTAACAACCATATTCAGAAAATCCTCCCTAGTTGCCTGGGAGCTCTGCGAGTTCAGAAGAATTGGCAGGCTTGTTAGATTTTCCTGCCAGCTTCCAGAGCTGGACGTGGATGTCCCCAGTTTGCACAGTTCTTTCTAAACACTATGGGCAGTTTATAATCAATAGTGCAGAGCATGAATTACATAGAAATAATAGATTGCTGCATCATGTTAAGTTTGTGATTTGTAATAAGCACTAGCAAGGACAAAATTGTGGCCTGCCCTGAGGTCTTATTAGTCTGTTTTGTTCAAGTATCTCATTGTTGAAGAAAATATACCATGATTACTGGAACTCACCCCAGCATGTTATGTGTAATGTAACATAGGGATCAGGTTAACATTATGGCACAATTGCAAATGTAAGCTTTGTGAACTTACTTGACAGCAAGTTAAGAACATGCATGTATAAACAAATCTGAATGTTTATCTTAATTTACTTTCAGCCTATTTTAAAGCAGTTTTGTTACTGGCAATTATCTCACTGCACTGTATTCCAACAGAAACTATTAACTTATTACCTTAACTGTTTCTACAGAGCCTCTTCTTCTACAGCGATCCTACCTGGGTTTTTTTGTGCTTAAATAGGGGATCAGAACTCAAAGAAATTCTATTCCATGACCCAAAACTAATGGAGGCAGGACTCTGATCATAGATTAAAGCAACATTTATCCATAAATAGATCTTTTTTCAATGTTTCCTTGACTCACACTGAAAAAATATTTCTAGTAAATGTAAAGTGTCACCGAGTATACCAAACATAAAATGCTACTGTTTGGTCTTTTCAGATATTGATAGAATAAATGTGGAAAAACGAGGTAAGGTACAGCAAGACATCTTTTTCTTCAGAAAGGTTCTTGCTTTCCTAGTCACTCACTGGCTATCTAAGGTGACTGACTCCTTTTGCTGTCCTGCTTGATATGCATTTACATCAAAGCCTCACAGTTCTGGAGATGTCAAGCTTCTGTCTTAAAGCTGCAGATTCCATCCAGTTTTGGGGGAAAAACACCTAAAAGTTTAGCTCAGTAACAAGGTACCCAGGTATGTTTATGCACTGAGTTATTTAAAAGAACTGTAACAATACAAACTTTTCACAGAATCACAGAATATACTGAGTTGGAGGAAACTGACAAGGATCATTGAGTCCAACTCCTGGCCCTGGACAGGACCATCCCCAAGAGTCACACCACGTGCCCCAGAATATTGTCCAATACTTCCTGAATTCTGTCAGGCTTGGTGCTGTGACCATTTCCCTGGGGAGGCTGTTCAGTGCCCAGCCACCCTCTGGGTGAAGAACCTTTTTTTAATATCCAGCCTAAAACCTCCGCTGACACAATTTCAGGCTGTTCCGCTGGGTCCCGTCACTGGTCACCACAGAGCACAGATCAGTGTCTGCTGAAATTCTGCATTCACAAGCCCACCCCCAAACAAACAAAAACAAACAAACAAACAAACAAAAAAACAAAACCCCAAAGCAACAAAACAAAAACTAAACCAAAACAAATCTCAAAGCCCAAAACAACCCCTCTTCCCTACTAAGATTTCATTTACTGATTTCTAATATGGAGGTAAGACAGGTATGAGGGAAAAATGAAACCAAAGATAACTGAGAAACTATTCCAGATTTAGTTACTTGGAACAAATAACATTGAGATCACTAGAAATTTGTTTGTGCTTAGCATGTAATGATGACTGAACTGAATGGAAATATCTAGAGATGAACTATGTAGTCACACTCAAACTGGCACTGGATTGTGTACTACTGGAGAATTGAGAGTGAAGAAATGAAAATGCAGATTTCTAATGCCTCAGAAATGGAAATGAAGTCCACAAGAACACAGAAGAACATTAAAAACCTAGAAGAAGATAATGACATCATTAAATAAATCAAACTGATCATCTGATATCTGAGATCACAAAATTAAGGGGAGTTGATTATAGTAAATAAACCGATTTCAATTAAAATATTATTCCCTCAATTGAATGACTGCAACTCTACTGAATTTACCAAGGTTACAAGGTAAAGTTAAAGGCAAAATTGGTTTATGCTCTGTTTTCCAATTCTTTCACTAAGCAGCAACAAAAGACAGAAGACAGGAGTTATCTGAAGTTCTCTGAAGAAAACAGATAATACTAAATCTAAGAGCCACCATGAACCTGTAATTCCATACCTGTAATAAATCATTACTGGTTCAAAGAGGCTATTGCTTTACTGTGTAAGAGAAGAAGGAAGTGGAATTATATTAGTATAGTGAGCCAAAAAACCAGTCGTTTCACCATCTTCAGAGATAAAAGCCCCAGTTAAGTTTACAGTTACAAAAATCTGTTTTGTATTAATTTTTGAATGTTTCTCTTTAAGCAAAGGCTTTAGGAAAACAGATTGCAACAGTGAGACGACAAACACTAAAGAAAGGACAGTATAAGATTAACGAACTTCACCATTACAGGGCTGGCAGCTGAGAAGGTCTTGAAGCAGAGATTAAATTATGTAGCCAGGCGCCATCAGATGTGGTGACGTAGCACATAGCAAACACAGAGCTAAGCCAGCTTCACACTTTCAATTCCATCTTAGGTCTGAAGGATTTCCCTGTTACTTGTCTAGTCTTTTTATTGATACTAACTTTTTTTGCTGATTGCCTTGCTCTCTGGAGGAACTTCAGCAGATTCAGAATCTTCTGGGCTTCTCTAGTTAAAAGCAAAGATAATGGATCAGTGTTAAGGGGCTCTTCCAGCTTCTGCTATAAATACAGGAAAATATCAACTCAGTTCAAGCTATTTGAATAAAAGATAGTCAATTGCACAGATATAATTAGAATAATTTATTGACAACTGGCATTGTGATTGGTACTGCACAAACACATGAAAAAGAAATCTCCCTTGCCAAGAAAAGGTTACAGTCTAATTCAGGTGGGAAGAAACTTTCATGAGCACTGTTGTAGCCCAAGAAAACCGTATTTCTTCTTGAATACATAAAAATCTGAGCCGAATGCAAGACTGAAAAGGACATTATAATTCAAATTGTATGTTTTCATTTGGTCATGACTAGATAACTGTAATTTCCTGATGGAGAAAGTGTCCATGGGATTTTTAAGGACAAATAGCTTAAATCTCTTTGGCACTCATGTTCTTCACAATCTCTCTGTGAAAAACACAAGATTAAGAAAGATGATCATAGGTAGGTTTGATCCCTTTCAAAATATAGGGATTTTTCTTCAGTGTGGTGCAGCCTCCAGCGCCTTGCCTCTTGGCTTTTAGCTAGGGTTTTGTCTCAGCATCAGACATCACTGGTTGGGCATAGCAACACATGAGTACGCTCCACTGCAAGGAGTGAAATTTACCCTTATTTCAAGTGAAGAAAGAGACAGTATCATCTTTATCCTAGAGAGTTAATTTGATGCATTAGCCCCAGTGTTTAATTAACAGATATTGCAGCTGTGGGGAGAGAAGGGAGAACACGAATAATCTCTCACTCTCCCTACCTCCCTGGGGCTTTGCTTTCTGACTAGAGAAATTATTAGAAATTCATGTGAGAGAGAGAGAAGTCAAAAAGCTTGATTGCTTGAAACTAGAAAAACTGAATTTATAATTGCTATTAAAAAAAAAAAAAAAGGTATGTTAGATCTATTATTGCAGCTAGTGAAGAGTCAACAACAGTACAAGAATGCTGTGTTAGGGACTGCTCCAAAAACTGTAGCAGAGATATACACTGGCTAGAAAATATAATATGCTATTGGCAGGTATTAGCTTGGTTGTTATGTGGAATATGTGCTGTAGAAGTATGAGGAGAGAAGGAAAAAGACTTGTTTTTCAAATTCTACATTTTAGAGGAAAAATAAATGTCTTTAATTCCCGTGATTGCAGCCAGTCTTATGAATTCCAGTAATTGTTCCACTTCTTCTATAATATTTATTCACATGCCACTTCTTTGAACTCTGAGTCAAAACTGCAAGACTAATCACTGACCTGAAGGATTTATAAGTTTTTCTTAGTTGACCAGTGTTTTTCTTAGTGTTACTCACATGATTCTGAAAAATTGGCTGCTCTTGTATAAACCAGCTAAGCCAGGATAATTCATGTGATCTATAGAGAACTCTGAGGGGGATCTTGCAGCTGAGTGGAATGACATGATCATTCATCATCATAAACAGGAAGCTAAGAAGTGGCTCACAAATTAGTAAACATGTTTCACTCATGTGTTTGCTCTATTTTAAATTGAGAGTTTCCCAACTGTGTTTTATAGATTAGCAGTGACCCATGAGGCTCTTGCCCATCACAACTAAATTAGTAAAATGGAGTTCACATTATGGAACTCTGGAGATACTGATTTAAATAACCTATGTCTCTAGACACTGCATATGAACTGAGCAGATTTGTTGGGGAAAAAAAAGAGGTAACAGGTTAAAAGTTACGAGTCAATTTAGTTTACAAAGATTTAACTGTGTGGGTATTATCTATGGACCAATATAAAACGGTGTAACTTCTTATATAAGCACCATTGCCAGGTACCCAGCCTGTTTATGTTACTCTTCAAATCCATGCAAAAATGCTCAAGAACAGCCAAAGATTTAGTCTGCTCACTAATTATACACTTCACTCTCTCTGCAGAAAATCCTGAAGTTTTTCCCATGGGAGAGTCTGCCTTTACATATGATGAATTTTTTTAGATGAAGGGAGGAGGAAAATATTCAAGAATTTGATCTACAAAATGTAGTGCGGGAAGAGAATTGTTTTATCAACCTGATACACACTTAAGAAAAGTTATTGCAAAATATCTGTGCTTGAAATCTCTGTAAAAGCTCAATATAAACTTCAAAATCTAGAGAGTCAGGATAATCATGTAATGTAATAAACAATAAATCAATAGAGACTGAAAAATAATACTGATTTATTACATTAATTTGGTTCAATTTTTTTTTTTTTTTGAGGAACAGAGAAAGAAGAATATAAAATCATGGAAGTATGTATTATTGGTAACCTACCAACTGTATGGTTGAAGTAGATTTGCCTCTGCCTGAATGTTCATTTAATTCAGATTCCACTGGAAAATCATGGGAATGTCCCCAGTGCCCATTAACTAAAGAAAGGCCCTGCTGAATGAAGATGCTTTGCAATTAGTTCTGAAACCCAATGAACACAGGTGCAGCATTTCTCAGCCTTTTGTGAAAATTTAGCATTTTTAAGAATTAATTTTTTCAAAACAAAATCTATTTAAAAGATATTGTTGGCTGGCATCAATATTTCCTAGTGCTTATTTTCTTATAAAACTGTGAAAAGTGAACCAGATAAATCAGTGACAACCATAATGATTTGATAAAACTTAATTTGTTTTAAAAATCAAAATAAAATTTGAAACTGAAATGGATATAAAATTAACTCTGAGAATTTACCTAGTTCTCAGTAGAAAAAGTTTAAAGATTTGTGGGATAATGATATAGCCCTTTGCTCAAACAAGTAACAAAAAAGTCTCCTTTTTACCAAAAAAAAAAATACCACCATCACCAAAATTATTCTATTAATCTCACACTAGATTCTTATGGTTGACTCAAAGATAGCAGGAATAGGAACTCATTGCTGCGTATCTAAATTAGGCCATTCTTTACACACTCTCTAAAACAGAACAAGCAAAGGTTTAGCCTTCTTAAGTGACATTAAGATTGTCTCTCATGCTGAGAAACTTAATGAGCCATCACATTTTGTGTTACATAATATCCTTGTGCATAATCATGTTTTCAGGCTCCAGCCAACTGAAATAAACAGAATAACTGTAAGCTTGGCAGCGAGCAAGGAGATATTATGAAGAGATTGGGTCCTACTACCTGCAACATATGTATTAGATTTTCAAATCATTGAGATCAAAAACAATTTGGAAATTTTAAGATACCATACTTGAAAATATCTTATGCTTACATCTATGTCTTTCTTCTCTTCCAACAGAGCCTAGAGTAAACAACTGTAATTGCTCTTTCGTATGGATACATGCTTTTAACCTACTCCAGAGTGAGTCATAAACTCTTGCTTATGGAACACATTCGATTAACTGTTACTTTTTTGAGTTATAAATATATGGAGCACATTCATGAAGCGTGCACAATCCACAGAGAAAAGCAAAACAGAAGCTGAAGGTCAGTCTGGTAGGAGCACTTAGCAAAGCAATTATCAATCCTTCATTTAACTCACACAAATGATAATTAGTTTCCACGATAATTTTAACATTTCTTGCACTGTAAAATCTCAAAATAGAAGAGATTTTTTAAAGGATAAATTGTAGAAAGCTTTACCTGGTCACGTGGTGTAACTAAAAGAAAGAAACACTTTTCTATCAGAAAAAATCCATGAATTCCTCCAATTATTCCCAAAAGTTTCCAAATATATTCTTTTCCCTCATAGAAATGTTCTATGTCTTGTGCTTCGTGTTTATGTAAACCAAGAGTCTAAAATAAAAGAGATAAAGTTTAAAAAAAATTATATAGCAATGTTTTAATTTTTGCTAGGGCAACCTGTGATGTGTTAATTCAATTTATTTTCAAATTTTTCTTTTCCCAGTTCTTTCATATTTAAATTGTGTTTTGAGCTAATCATCTAAACAGTAGATGATGAAATCAATTATTAAGAGCCTCTGCTATACTTATTCACCTCTCAGTGGTGGAAGTAAAATTATATTTTATGAAATTGCCCTTTATGTATGCATGTGTGTATATATATATTTCGTTGGGAGTATATTGGTGTTCAAAGTCTATAAAAAATTACTTGCATCATCTTAATATGTAAACCTCATATTGAAAATAGACAAGGAGCTACTGGAGAGGATCCAGTAGAGTGCCACAAAGATGGTAAGGTGTCAGGAGCATCTCTCTTATGAGGAGAGACTGAGGGAGCTGGGCCTGTTTAACCTAGAGAAGAGAAGACTAAGAGAGTATCTCGTCAATACATACAAATATCGCAAAGGTAGGTGCCAAGGGATGGTGCCTCTCTTTTCAGTGGTGCCTATGGCAGGACAAGAAGCAATGGCCGTAAACTAAAACAAAAGAAGCTCCATATCAACATGATGAAGAACTTTGCAGTGAGGGTGGCAGACCACTGGAACAGGCTGCCTGGGAAGGTTGTAGAGTCTCCTCCTCTGGAGACATTCAAAACCCACTTGGATGCATTCCTGTGTCACCTGCTCTTGGCAACCCTGCCTTGGCAAGGGGTTGGACTAGATGATCTCCAGAGGTCCCTTCCAACCATAACTATTCTGTAATTCTGTGAAAACAATGCATAAATTAATCAATGCATAATTAAAACCTAAATCAATTTCTACTGGTGGATGTGCTTCCATTTTTTCCTCCAGTGGCACAGCACGGCAGCCCTCCTTTGCTCCAATGGTGAGCTCTTCAAAGGCTACTGGAGTTTAAACTGGTAAAGGAGAATACTTTCACACTCAAAATGTGTTTCTGAAAGAAATGCGTTTATCTGACATTTATCTGACTAAAAATTGTCTTCTTTAAACCACTCTCCCAGTTTTGCTTCCAGAGATGATGCATTGAGTACAAAGAACATTTTGATCAAAATCTTCAGTGAAGTGTGAAGCTCACTTACTACAGCCATTAGAAATCTACTCATAACACCTGTGTCATATCAGAGGAGACTCAGCCAAAAGTAAATGGATACACAATGGAAAATTTGGTTCTGTTTTGCCTGTGATCTGTTCTTAGAATTTATGTTATGATTTTAGTAAAAGTTCATAGCAAGTATTTTATTACAGTTACAGGTGGCAGGATTAATTAGGCTGATAGCTCCTTGTTCTCTGGAACAACATGTGGAAGGGACTGTGGATGCCTCATACACCTTTGAAGAATTTCTTTTAAAACATGTTACAGAATCTGCCTCATAAACGAAATCAATACATATCCAGACACTTGCCTTGCACAGGACTTGTGGGGTTTCTGAGAAGGTTTTTTGAAAATAGGAACCTTATTTTTTTTAGTTCATCGTTCACTGATTTCTGCTTCTTACTACTTGTACTCTCTCTCTGAACTATGGAGTGAAAATGTAATTGGAGAGCTGGGTAGATTTCATAGAAAGGTTTATTTATAAAAAGAGGAGCATTCTCCAGGTTTAAATAAAAATTTTCTGTGTGTGTGTGTGTGCACGCGTGCGTGTGCATGTGTCTGTGCACATGTATATATGTGCCAACATTTTAAAAGCACTGAAGTGTCTATTACTTACCTGAGGAATAAGATGTAACAATGCATCTCCAGAAAGGGTTCCAACAGCCAGACCGACAAACAGCTGTAAAATGAGTGTATAGATTTCTTGACAGGAGTTAAATAAAATGAGAGTTGTACCAAACATAGATCCAATTGTAATAAGTAAAACAGCAACAGTGCTGTAACCATATTCTGTAGGGGAAAACAAATGAAACAAAATAAGGGCACCTTTAATCATCCAGTATTTATATTTGTGTTAGAGTATTTGTTTTGTATTTGTTTAGTTTGGAGGGTGTGTTTTACACCTCTATGCACAAGCACAGGGGAGAAGTGATTCATTGTTCCACTGTCTGATTTTAGCTGGGATTGAGTTAATTTTCTTAGTAGCTGGTACTGTTCTAGTGTTTTGGATTCAGTACGAGAATTATGTGGATAACACACTGATGTTTGGGTGGTTGCTAAGTAGTGCTTACCCCAAGTCAAGGACTTTTCAATGTCTCATGCTCTGCCAGTGAGGAGCTGAGAGCAGGGGGAGCACAGTCAGGACAGCTGACCTGAGCTGGCCAAAGGAATATTCCATACCGTAGAATGCCATGCCCAGCACATAAACTGGGGGAGTTGGCTAGGAGGGGCTGATTGCAGCTCAGGGATGGGTTGGGATGGGCATCGGTCAGCAGGTGGTAAGCAATTGTGTTGTGCATCACTTGTTTCTTCTGGGTTTTATTGGTCTCTCTCTCTAATTTTTTGTAATCTTCCTTTCCATTACTACTATTATTATATTATAAACAGTATATTCTACTTTATCTCAATTATTAAACTGATCACAGCTCAACCCAAGGGTTTTACCTGTGTCCAGTTCTCCTCCCCAGCCCGCTGTGTGGGAAGGGAGTGGGGGAGGGTGCACGAGGGGCTGCATCGTACTTGGTTGCTGTCTGGAGTTAAACCACATTAGCCACATCGACTTTTCTAACCATGTGTGATACAGATGACAGAATCGGCAGCCTAAGAAACATTGTTAGTTTTTTTTTCCCCAGGCTTTACAGGTAATACAATCTGATGCTTCCAAATTTCAGTCCTTAAGGAGCTAAAAAGACTATGGCTTTGCAAATTAGAGACACTCAGAGCAGCACAGTGAATACTGCTCTGCATTTGCTTCCTCTCTTAACAGATTTATGCTTTTGATTGCATGTTTTCACATGCTACACCTGTGTATCACAGTCAACACCACATTTTTAACTAAATCATTTTCAGTAAACAAACCAAGATGTAAAACCTCAGATGACTGTAGGGAGATAATTTAGGTTCTAAGCATAAGTATTTTGTTCCAAATTACATTTACAAATCTGCTGTGGACATACATCCCTTCAGTTACTACATCAGGACAACCAACCTATTTCTCTTGCGTTAGTGGGAATTTTTTGGAGGTTACTCTTATAATTCTTCAGAGTTACATGCCACTCACTTTTCCAACCTTTTGCACAACATAAATCCTGATTAATTTGTGTGAACTTCTTATGATGTAGGTAAGACACTGATGAGAAACACACATAAAGGAACTAATGCCAAAATATTCAAAACTGTCACTTAATGTTTCACACTTTAATAGCACTGCAAGTGCTCAGCACCTCATAACATCAGACAGTAAATTTCACAGACTGCAAATCCAAATACAGGGAATAGTAGATATTTATGGAAGGTCAGGCCTTGGTGACTTAACCAAAACAGCACAGCCTTTCAGTAAAATAGAACTGAGAACAAAATTAATGAGCCCATGCTCAGGTCACTAGGTCACATATAGGTCAAACACTGGAGTCCTTTATCTGTATCAAGACAGCAGAAGTGTCCCTGTGGTCATGGAAACCTTCCTTTGTCAAAAAGCACAGGGAAAGGGCTGCAGAAAGGGCTCTTATTAATTCCATTCTACACTTGAATAGTTCAGTTTTTCTCATCTCTCACCTCTATGAGATCACTAAAATGTCATTGATTTGGCTGATGGCTTGAAGTGGGAAGAATCCCACTTAACAGGGAATTTTTCATGAACCTTGTATTTGACCTGGTTAAGTTCCTTTCTTTTATTTCTTTGTCCCTTGATTCCCGACCTGGAAAATGATCATATCTGTGTAGCATAGAAAAGATCAAAGCAGTAAAGACTGCAAAGTGTTCAGGTAATGAGAAGAGATTTCATTAGAAAATACTTCTGCCTATTGAAGACTCATAATGATTCTTCCTATCACTTTGCTCCTATAACCATTCTTGAGATATCCATGAGAGTCCATCCATGTTTTTTAATTCACATGCTATTCCACAAAGATCGTTGGCCAGCAGGATGTGGGGAAAGTTTACTAGCTCTTAAAAGACCTAGTCATCCAAAGCTGGCCATGTAGATATTAGGCTAAAGGTATAAGAAAACATTGTTTTTCAGCCTAAAAAGTGCTGGTCTAGATGCAGGTTATCATGGTTAGATACCCATTCCTTATTGTTCATTCCTGACTACCAAATGCCTCACCAAAATTAATGTCCCCTGTAATACATCAGTACATTTTGGTTTGTAACCACTTCCCAGACATTGCTGGTTTAAAGCTCAAAAAAAACCCAAAACAAAACCTTAAATACATTACAAAGCCTTTAGGTTAGATCAGATTCAGATTTTTTTTATAAAGTGGACTAGGGATGGATTACAGAAGTGGAATCAACAGAACAGATGGGGCAGAAATCACCGGAAGCAAAGACATGTGAGGGCTACAACTGTGACTGGAAACAATCTGATTATACTCTAACTCAGTCCTTGTTCCAGCTCTATCACATGAGTCCTGCTGTTCTATTACTGTTTTTCTGCATGATTTCCTTCCCATAGTTATATCCTCAAAGCGTCTCTGCTGTAAAATCTCACAAGCTGAAAACCAGTAACATTCATACAGAACTTCTCTATATCAAGCGCTTGTCACATCATGCTATAAAATGTCAGCTAGTGTAACCTCAAAGCTATATGTAAGGACAGTGCAAGGGTTCCAATATAAAGCTGGTGAGAATTCCACAAAATAAGTCCTTTCTGCCCAGCAACCCCCAGATATAGCCCACCTGCTGCTGATGTCAAGAAGTCCTCAAATGAAGAAAATAAAGCTTAAAACCTTACATAATGAAATAAAATTCCATTTAATATAAATTTAAGACTGTTGAATCCCAACACTTCTCACTATAGTACTGTTATCTGACATGTACTATGAAATTATAGAGTGCATAAATTAGAGAGTGCATAAATCTCCTCATGTTTTGGTTTAAGTTCATTAATAACTGAAATGTCTCCAGAAGTTAAATACCTGCACCTCTTTATCTGAATTTAAGCAATACTTTGTAAATAACAACATAACTCACTTTCCACAATTGTTGGTGGAAGCTTTGTCTGCTTGAAGTCAGGAAGCTGACACGAACAACTTAAAAGTTGTTGAATGATAGCTGGACTGATTTGCTTGAAGTGGTCCTTGGAAATGGAGGAAGAACTGTTTTTCAAAAATATCTTCACAAGTTCATTGGCAGAGAAACAAACCTTTGTAGAAGAGCATATGTAGTTACTGAACATGTTGCATATACCTGCATTTAATGTTGAGGTTAAATATGGAATTTGAGAATAAAACAGGGTTGTACAGTCTAGAAAAAGTCATTTTCCATGTATTCTTTTTTGTTTGTTTGCTTTGTTAAAGTAGTTTAATTACTTTAATTAAATCCGTTTTTTTTCCAATTAAACTTGACACTAATATGTATTTCAGAAAGATCAGAATCTTTCAGAGGAAGCAGCACAATATCTGTGGAAGCTGGTTAATATCATAAGGATCTGAAAAAATACCTTTCAAAATTTTATTGTCATATGTGCTAAGAAAAATTATTTACAGAATATCACAGAATATGGCAAGTTGGAAGGGACCCACAAGGATCATCAAGTCCAACTCTCAGGCCTGCAGAGGACCATCCCCAAGAGTCACACCATGTGCCTGAGTGTATCATCCAAATGCTTCTTGAACTCGGTCAGGCTTGGTGCTGTGACCACTTCCCTGGGGAACCTGTTCCAGCACCCAACCACCCTTTTTTTAACGCTAACACAAATAGTATTAGCTATTAATGTAAAACTTCTTTTTTTCCAATAATAGTGCTATAAATATAAGATACTTCACCAAAAGTAATATTTAGATTCATCCTTGTGCTGGATCTTTGGTAAGACATGGAAATAAGTCAAATTTTTTATTTCTTTAAAAAATGGCATGTCACTTTAAGGCCAGGAAAGTAGATGTTCTATAGCCTAAATCTGGCCTAAGGAGCATTTAATAATTGTATTATTAGAGGTACTCCAGAATTCTAACTACTTTTTCTTCTTGTTAGGAATATCTCTTTGTTAAAAGAAGCAACTCATCTTTGGAACCTTTATATTTAAAAAAATTTTCCTTAAGAATTTTTTTTTAATCTCCAGGAGGAAACTTCTAGTAAAAACATGACCACTTAGCATTAGAATACTTCTAGTGGAAATCTTGTAAACACTCTTAAAGAGAAGTCCAGATCAAATAAGTTATCTTATTTAAAGAAATAATCTTAATTTCTTAATTTCCTCTGATGAATTTTGATTCAATTAAAAAAAATATTTTTTTTCTTTCATGTAATTGATCTGCATCTGAGAATCAAGGAATTCCTAAGTTGTTTTTTTTTTTTCTAACCACTGAAACCTAACCACTTTTGAAGGAATATTGCTATTTAAATTTAAAAATAAAATAAAAAAAAGAGAGGTTGTTAAAACCTAACACCTTCCTGCCTTTGCCCATCCATTTGCGAAGTAAAATATGCCTTGTAGTTCACTAAGAAACTGAATTAATTGAGCACTGATAAATTTATTTTGAAACCCACATTCATGTCTTCACGATAACAGATGATCTTGTCATCTGGACCTAGTGTGTTCTGCCTTCAAGCCAAAGCAGAGCACAAAAACAATGCAGGAGCTAACATATTGGAAAAGACCTTAATTTTGCCTCTCCTAGGCAGAGGTTTTGCACTAGAAGTAGGGAACCCCAACGTCTGGTGTCAAGTTGGTGGCTGGTCATGAGCAGCATTGTTGACCAGTCAGAACAGGAATGATATTATTTAACACTTTCACTAACAACTTGAGTGATGGAACAGAGTGCACCAGGTCACATTCACAGGTAAATCCAACCGGGACAAGTAGTCAATATGCTAATGGGGGCATGGCTGATTTTTAAAGGGATCTTGACAAGCCAAAGAAAAGAAATGGGCTTACAAGACCTTCATGAAGATCAACCAAGACAAATTTATTGTGCTTCAAACAGAATAACCCCACGCATCAATACAGGCTGGGGAAAACTGACCAGAAGGAAGGTCGGTTTACAGAAAAAGCCCTTGGGGTGGGTTCTGCCAGGCAACTTGAATGTGAGCCACCAGTGTGCCCTTGTGGCAATGACCACTAACTGCACACTGGGCTGCATTAGTAAGCCAGGAGGAAGTGGAAAATGAGTATTGCCTGCCGCTCAGGTCAGATGAGTCCACATCTGGACTGAACCAGCAGGACAAGACACTGGCAAGTTGGAGGAAGTCAAATGGAGGACCACAAAGATGGCCAGGGATCTGCAGTGCATGATGTGCAGGGAGAGGCTGAGGGACCTGAATTTGTTCAGTTTGGCAAGAGAGGGGTTTGTGGGTATCTGAAGACTTCAACTTTCTAAAGGGGCTTATAGGGAAAAGATAACCAGAGACTTCTCAGGGGCATGAGAAGAAAGAATGAGAGCCAAAAGGTATTACTTGCAGCAGGAAAAAATCCAATTTACTATAATAAAGAAGTCCATCAATAAAGCACTACTACAGGTTTTGCCTAAAAACTGCAGAATCTCTGCAGACATTCAGAATTAAACTGGACATGGCTCTGTGAAACTTGATCTGACTTTGATGCTGGCTCTGTTTTGAGAAGTAGGCTCTGTTTTGAAGGATAGAGAAGGTGAGGTCCAGGATTAGGATGAACCTAAATTTTAATATATATTAATAATTATTATCAGGAATTCTAAATGAAAAACCAAAATCTCAACTGAAAAATAAACTTTCCACCACACATAAAAAATAACTGTAAAGGTTTATTAAGTAAATTGTTCTTGTAAGACTTAGGGCATGAGGACCTGCATCTTTTCCAGCTGCAAGCCCCAGACTTTTAACCTTTCTAACACAGGAAGGCAGAGCATTAAGTCTCCATTAGTAAAGCAATTATATGCGTACTCCTGGAGGATGATACCAAAGAAACAAGTAAATCAAATTTGTATATTTTCATGTGAAAAACAGGATGGATGGATGGATGGATGGATGATTTTGGTTTCCAAAATCCATGTTTGTTTAATGAGAAATAGTAAATGAATACAGATATTGTAACATAATTTAATGGAATTTAAGATTATTTGTCTTATTAGATCATCTGCTACTTTCTTGTTTTATATACATTCGTTAAATATAGAGACAATGATGATGTCAAAAGAAAGCAGTGACTTTTTTCCCTGTGATAATGTTTAAAATAATGATTCCTATCCAAAAATTAAATTACAGATCTTAATGTAGTTAGCAAACACAAGCCATAAATTTCTCATATGCAGCAGAATCTGTTACTAATGAAGCACAGTGGCAATCATAAGTGCAGAAAACAGAACAAAATTAGCAACACAACAGTGAAACACAAAGTCTTCTAATAGAATACGTCACGGAAAATAGACATAGCTAGAAAGAAGAGCAATGGAAAAAAAACCATGAGAAACTATGAATTAACACAGAAGAGCAATTATCTTCTCTCCAGATGTTTCTTTGTGATTTTTTTTCATGTATATAGAATATTTGGCTCCCAGTTGACTTCTCAGACTCAGATAACTCCCCTGCACACTTATCTTTTGAGCTACAGTCAGTCTCAGAAGTTCAAGAAATTAAAAACTGAGCTTCATAATTTCTTCTATTGCTGGAGAACAATTTTACTTCTTTTACAGACAGTATCACTACTGATTCCGTCCTTCATAATTTAAAGTTTATATGAAATACATTTAAAATTACATAAATTTAAAATTCTCTTGACACCCCATTAAAAGGCTCATCATGATGATCAGCAGGATTCTTTTTTGTGGTCACCTGGAAAGAAAACCTATTGATAGAGTATGCATTTCAAATGCAAAAAATTTACACAGATAAATACCTATCCAAATGCCATTTAACCACATGCAATTTGTCTCAGTCCCACATCATATAACGACCACACAGCAAAAGTCAATTGCACAACACTCATTCTCCCAACAGGAGAAGAAACATTGTCATTGAGTTAATGTAAATTGTAAAGAACAGAAAATAATAGAAAGGTGTCCTTTGAAGTACATATTTCAAATGTACATCAAAATATTTATTTGCAAATTCTTAGGATAAGGATAAATTCACCTGCAATGGGTCAGTGTCCTTCAAAGTCCTCAAAGAGGATACTGGGTAATAGCTAAGACCCTGTCTTATGGACTCTATACTTTCTAAAGAAAGCTTCTGGATTCCCTAGATATCTATTAAGAGTTTGGAAATGCCCCATCTTCAGTTTACAGAAGCCTTTTAAAAACAACTTACGTAGAAACCTTAATTGACTTTGTTTTCCTTAGTACAAAACAGCCCTTCTTTCTACCAGGTCATTTAAGGGGCCCTAGAAGCTTTGTGACATAAGAGCACAAGGAATCTCTAATGACAGTCTGAAAACATTGAAGCCATGTTCCTACAGTCCTCTGTGTCTTAAAAAACCCACCTGATTCCATGGTACACTAACTATTCTGATAGCCTTTCCCAGGTACTTTAATCACACAGTCAACATCCATAAAGTTCTTTCTCTGATTAATATTTAAACAAATATAACTATATAAAAATATATTTCCAACAGTATCTACATGACTTTTTAAAATTAATACATTTTACCTCAGAACTAATGTACTGTTTGCAAACCAGTTTGAACTTTTGTTACTGAAATTTTGTAACCAATACTGTTATAACACAGAAATAAATTAACCTGGTCCCAATCTGTGTTCCTTTCAGGATCTTCAAAATAGCCTTTCAGATAGTCTCCTTTTGTATGGTTTCCTTTGACTGGAGCATTTTTTCTTCCAATATCTCTGATTGCCATACTGTAACGTCTTTTTTTATGACTGTGGAATTGTCCATTTACAGTGCAGGTCTTTTTGGCTGTAAGCACATTTAGTAGTTGTTCTAGTTCTAGTAATTCATTAGAAAACAGATATGTTACCATGGGAGAATACACATTTAAAAGAGAAAACAAAAAATAATTATTAAAATTTTGTTAGTTTTAATATTCAATTTCTCATTTTAATACTCTTTTCTCAGTTTGGTTTTGAAAGCAATTTCTGCTTATGAACTCTGGAAGTTCAAGACACCTAGATACTGAGCCTTTCCTTTCTTACATACCACACTCAGATGTTTTGCCTATGATTGTCTCAGAAGAAAACAGGTGTGACTGAAAGGCATTTCATCTTGCATTTAATCATCAATCTCTTACAAAGTTATTGCTAAATAACTCCACTGTTCTTAAAATTTTCCTAAGTGGAACTCCACACTAAGCTGTCATGGCCAGGTATTCAGATCAGAAGACAGATCCTTTATAGTCAAGCTTCAGGACACTGTGCACTTCAGAAGTGGAACACAGGGCAGCAAATTTTCTCTCTCCTTTTGTTATTTGGGAAGCATGTCTGCTCATAGCACTGAAAGACGAAGGAGGGAGTCAGAATCCCTAATCCAAACCTGAGATAATGCAGGGATGTACCCCATGACATAGCTTGAGTGCAGTGGGGGCTTCTGCTGATGAAATGCTTGGTTATTTGAGTGGGCATGCCCTCTCCTATCTTACTTATCACCTTCTTTCACCCCTGCATTTTCAAACGTAGCCATAGTGATAATTTCTGTAAACCTTAATTTGTCCATTTGATTTCAGAGGAATTTAGATCAATGACAATCAGAATGTTTCCATGCAATAATCCTTCATTTTTCAATGTTGCTAATCAGAAAATGCAAATGGTGTAATCTTAATGGTGAGTCTTACAAAAAGGCTTCTGATAAGATGACTGCTTTCTTTTGGATACTTAAGCAAACAGATCTGAATGGAGCTGTAGCTAGGTTTATTTTCTAAATGTAGTCAAATCTAATTTTCTTTTTTCCATGCTTCCAGTTTCTTAGTCTTTCCTGAAGTTACTATTAAGAATTTAAATACATTTAACAGGACAGTTTAAGTAGTTCAGGCTTAAAATACACTTGCCTATAACAAACTGGTTAAGAATACCTTTTTGTTTTTCTGAATGACACTCAAACTCCACCAGCCATAAAGTCCTGCGATTATCTTTGCTGCAGCCCAGATTTCACCATTTACAGCTACTTAATAACACTGTGCTGAGAGGGCTCCATCCATGCTCATGAGTCAATTATTTTAGATCTCTCTGGGCAATCTTAAAGCAAGTGCTTTTTTTTTTTTTTAATACTTATTTCTGTCATTCAGCATACCTCTGTGTAACCTGTGAATGGTAAAAATGTTTTTACCTATGCTTAATTCAACTTTTTAATCTGTTTTAACTCATACTTAATGTAACTTTTTTAAAGTGCTTTCAAAAGTTTATAAACAGTTGCTGTGAGCAGTTGCCACAAATAAGGAAAAGTAAATGTTTTATAATAACCTTCTAAATCCATCCTAGGCCTGAGCTGATGGTGTAGCTTCCTAAACTGATAAGTATGCAGAACCTTTTACAGAACTTAGTAGCAGCTGCTGAGAGCTCAGCATTTTTTTGTTGTTTTGTTTCATTCCAAGGTGGTTTTTTTGTTATATTTAAACTAGTCAGAACTCTTCTATACTTCTATCTATTTAGGGTTAAGTTGCATTTCTGAAAAATCCAACAACAAAGTTTCTCAAGAAAATTAACTTTGCATATTCCAGATTCACTAACTGGCCAGTAAGAGCAGAAGGTATGTAGAGAACCACAAACCATAAAGATGTTTTCAGGTACAGCAGGAAGATACTAGCATTTGGCCAAAACAGAGCAACCCCCATCTATTTTATCTCTTCTGGGAGTACATCTACACTGATGTCTGTGACTAAGGCATCTAATCAGGCTATCATACAAGAATTATCCCAACTATCCCTAAAAGAGTCTTGCAATGGATGAAGATCTTCATAAAAAAGCAATGTAAGTGAAGCCCCAGTGAACACTGCCCTCTCGATTGCCACCTCAGAGTTCTCTTGGGTAGTTCAGAGGGTGCTGAGCAATTCAGTAATATATTAATGTTTAATAAAACTTAATAATCTCAGTAATAACTTGCTTTATACCTCTCAGAGAATTATCAAAATAAGGAGTTTATTTTCCAGTCTTATTTTTTTGTTACATTTAATAGACTACTTAACAACTTTAAAGTGAAAAATCTAAAATGAAGTGCAAAAAGTCCTTTAAGCATTTAAAGATAGTTTACATTAAATGTGTGTTGTAAAAGGCAACTAGAGATGAAAAAATAGCTTACCTGTCACTTGGAGCTCAGTGGAACTGTTTAGAGAACTGAAAATGTATTTTATAAAGAATTCTGGGGAAGGCAAACTTGCTTTCCCAATACAAACTCCTTGGAGAGCCAGAGTAATGATTAAAGCAGCCAGGCGTGGAAGAGTGTTTTCATCGGCACCATCTCTGCCCGTTATATCAGCATTTTTCTCTAGAGTGCTCACATCAACACACTGAAATCAGGAGAAAACAGTATGAAGACAGCCCTGGTCACCTCCATTTAAATAATCACAGTGACAGGAGGAGAAACTGGGGAGAACACTTTCACAGACAGCCAGAGTAGAAAAAATGCTAAGACTCAGGGTATATTGACAGCAGGACACTGAAACAAAGGACATTTTCATGAAAACAGGCCTGGAATTAAAAATCCTGAACTTTTACTCAGTGTCTGATGGGGCAGAAGTATAGTTCTTCATTCACATTATTTGTGCGTCAGGCTATTTTTGCTTAGTGTTATTTTCATTCTGTTTCTATTATTCCAGTGTCCTCAATTGCATCTACTTCCAGAAAGTGACAGAAAAGGGATTTTTTGTTAAGGCACTTAAATAATACAGGCTTTAACTCTTCATCTCAAACTTCAGAGAGAATTCTCTAAATGTTTCTAGTTCCCTATTTATTAAATAGAATCAATCATTTGTTATGGAGTAGTTATCTGCAGGCAATATGGAAAGGTATAATTTTACAAATAAGGAGTGATTTCTCTGCTGGGTGACCAAACAGGAACAGTAGTCAGTGGTGTACAACTATGTGTGTGAAAGTCTGCAGCTCTGAAGCGAGGGAGCAGGGTACAGCCCTCTGTTACCATGAAACTTATCCCTGTTTTCTTCCATTTTTGCCTTTCTTGTGTGTTTTCACTTCAAGCAGTTGGTGTTTGAAAGAAACAACAACAGCAACAACAAAAGGCAAAAATATTTTATTTGTTTCTAACTTGTATTAACTAAGTTAAAAAGTCAACTAGCTGAGCCAGTACAGTAGTTGTTTATATTATACATGCTCATCTCATATGCAGGCTGTGAACACTGCAGACAGGAGGCTGGCATTTCTTTTTCTATTCATTCATTACACATTAAAATTTCCACAACCCAAAATTTAATTTCTCATTTCAAACAAGATATTAGGTGCTATAACTGAGAAGAGGATATTTTCTGTGAAATCAAAACACATAAAGAGCCACAAAAAATGCTTTTCTTCTATTACTACCCTGCATTGTTGGCCCTTTTCCATAACTCAAGTGTTGTGATTCTAAGTGCTAGGCTATTATGTTTTGAGTAACTTTCATAAAAAAAACAAAACTCTTTTCCTTCAGGTTGGTGAGTGGTGAAGTCTCACTTATTGGACAGACTTGACAACTGATTATACTGCCAGCATAAACAAACAGAACCCACAGTAAAGCACTTTATGGGTTGTTATTCTGTCTTGACATTCCAAATAAACACTGATGCCTCTTTACAGTTGCTCAGATACCATTGGAGTTCTTGAAAATCAGCACGTTCACCAAGACTCAAAAACAAAAGTACTGGTCAATGAATAATTTATGATGGGAAATGATTACACAAAGAAGACAGAAAGAGGAACTGGATGCCCTCAATATTCTGGACACAGCCAGCATTCCTACCCATCTTCTGTTTGTGCATAAAACTCTACAACAGTATAAGGTAAATTAAAATCTAATGAAATTAAAAAGACAAGGGCAAATTCAAGCTTTGCAGTAAACCAAATTTAACTCAATACTATAAGCACATCTAACAGGCTACAAACAGGAGGTCAATCTGCACTTCAGGAGTTATCTAATCTGACAAAAAGCTGTTTTGTTACTCATTACTAGGAAAACAGTTTTTCTTAGATGTTGAACTCTAGAATGCAATTCTATTATTTACTTGAGGTAGCGGAATATTAAAGAGCAGTGAGAAAACTCACTGCAAGTCCTGACTCTAGTAAGGATGATCTTACTGAAAAGACTCAGTATGCTTTTTTTGCTTTTTTTTTTTTAATTTTACATTTAAGTTTATCTGTATCAATCTTTCTACAAAGCATATATGTGCTGGTAGATATTTAGTCACAAATGTATGTGTTCTAACTGAAGGAAACTATCATATCTTTGGACAGATTCCGTATTCCTTCTTGCTTTGGATAGACATGCAAGTGTAGAACCTGGCAAGGATTTCATCACAGCAAAATGATTCATTATTTCTCCTATACAGCCAGATCGGTTTTGGAGCTGTTCTGCTTTATACCATTTAAATACAATCACTGCTTGTGAATATATATATATATATATATACCATAAAATACTAAGAAATGAGAAAGTGTTTTCTGTCCTTGGAGCCAAGTGTAAGAATGCATCTACACAGATATGCTCTTTCACAATTGCACCAAGCAGGGCAACTGCATCTAAATTACCTATTGGGAATGGTCCCTCATATTCATTATCTTCCCAACCATGTCTCAGTGGACCCTGTGCAAGTGTAGGTAGCACATGCCAAAAGCATCTCAAGGAGAAATCTAGCATTAAACAGCATATATAACAAAACACCAGTGTTCAGCCTGTGCTCTCACACTCTTATTTACCAGTTTTCTGTGGCCCACGATACTGACACAACATCCACACTAGCATAAAGGCATTATATCAGTAATAAATATGAAGTTATATTTACTTATGTTTTCTTTACCTGGGTTTCAGAAGTTTTAAAATGCTGCCTTACTGCAGCTAAAATATCTTCAGTTTCATTCCATGAAAAATGGTAACAGTCTTCATCATGTCTTAAACTAAGCATACTCTGGAGGTAAAATTTATAATCCTTATCATTCAAGCTGAGTTCTGAAGAACACACATCTCTATGATGAAAAATGTAGTAGAGGAGAATAAGAGAAATTCTCTCAAATACTTCTTCACTGAGATGGTCTTCTAAATCTCCTCCAGCTATTAGTAACAAAGCATCTGGTTCAAGGCACTGTGAAGAAATAAAAATAAATGGAAATTCAACTCAAGTAACACACCTCCAGGCATCTGCAAATACAATTAGGAAGGCAAAAGAAGAATTCAACTTTTATATTTAGGGGGTTGAACCTAAAACTACACAGATGCAGGCTGATGGAATGGCAGAAGGAGGGTACAGGTAATGCACTGCAGCTCTGTGGCTGCAACTTCACAACATGGTTGTTTTTCCAGAGCCACTTTTGTTTTTAAGAAAGGTGTCCTAAAGATGGGGCTTTGAGTACCTGATCTAGTATAACGTGCCCCTACCCATGGCAGGGGGATTGGAACTAGATGATTTTTGAGGTCCCTTCCAACACAAACCATTCTATGATTCTATTCTATGATTGAATGATTTGATGATTTAAGGCTCACTACAAATTAAGAATAACTCTGGTCGATCACTGTAGAGATTGAAAGCCTTCCACTGGCTTCAACAGATTACACTTCTCATTATAAATATATTAGAAAAGGGCTAGGGCTATTCATATTTTCATCTGTGAATTCTATATTTTTTTATATTTTAAGACAAGAACTGTATCTGGACCGTATTAATTCAGGGTATGTAAAGAGATTTTATATCATAGTCAATGCACTGTTGAAAGAATTAATTGACCCTGTAATCACACAGCTATACTGTACTCGAATAAATTAATGAATCCAGAAAGAGTCTAATTTGTCAGAATAAATTGTTCATGGCTACAAGCATGATGTGTTGATCCATGTGGCTCACCTTATATGTTAGCTCATTTTCTTGCACTTACACTGTGTTAATGAAACACACAGCATTGTATTCAGAAGCCAGTGTTCCTTGGAGGGACTGAGAGACCTGCTATTTTTTAATATAAGTAATTCTAGGAAAAATTCTCAAAAGAGCCTAAAAAAACCCAAACAAACAAAACCACACACACACTCCCCACCTGGGTATTAATATCCAAATTAACTATTTATACTCATAAATAAACTAGATTACAGTACAATCCACCATGTCCTGCTTACATTGCCTGTCAAGGTCTATAAACCTAACTTTTTCTAATGCATGTCTGAGAATTACTATTTGGGCTAGGAGGAATATAGCTATTCTGCTTCCTCTCCTAAAGACCTCAAGTTAGCCAAGCAGCCTTTATGAACACTCAATAGTAATGCAATAAACATACTGCATGTAGCGGAAGATTTTCAAAGATTTTTAGAAGACTTCAAAACCTGGTGAGAGTAAATTTTAATCAGTGAATCCATTGTTTTGCAAGGAAGAAGACTGAAAAGTGCTAATTGGAAGGAAGCAGGTGCGTTGTAAGAGATGCAGTTACTCCACAGTATATGGGTAGCCCATGGAAAGTGACCCTTGAAGAAATATTAAGAGAATATAAATCGATTCATCACTGGTTTGCTTTTTTTTCCCCCTGGTACTAATATTTTACAGGAATAACCATCTGCATGTCCTTGATTTAGAAGCAGCCCAGAAGGCTTACTTAGTAATGCAAGAAATGCATGCCTTCTGTGTGCTCAGGAAATAAAGAAGTGCCAGATGCCAGCTCCTGCCCAAAGAGTGTTGAGGCCAGTATGTAACAATAAACCAAAAGAGGGTCTAAAAAAATGTTAAACTTCACTGCTTTTAAATGCCCATTAAAGACATCATTAAAAATAATAATAATAAAAAAATCTGAAAACAAAGTCGTGGTATAAATAGAATCCTGGATTTAGCAGAGAAAGTTTAATCTGAAATCAATTACTTATTCCCAACAAGTATGAGAAAGAAAATGCCAAGCTAAGGTGGGGTATTCTGTTTCAAATTTTGATGATCTTGAAGGATAGTGCTTCTTGCACAGTTTTTGCTGTCTTGGATTACCAAATCTTTTTAAATCATCATGGAAGATTTCAGCACAGTGCTATGTGGGCTCCATGTGACTGAAGATGCTGCATCTCTCTCATGGATTCCCTATAGACAGCTGTGTTCCTGTGGCACAGAAACACTGTCAGTGCAGGGTGTGTGCAGCGTTTCTGACTCAGCCAACAATGAGGAGTACTGGAAATGGTGAAAGTCCTCAAATTCTTCCTGCAGGAAACTTCCAAAATGAAGCCTGAACGGAGCAGCAGTACTGACCAAAGCAAGCTGTAGCTAAATTTCCCTGAGATTTCTTCCATCCAAGGACACAGTGGGTAGGCTCTCCACAAATACAAGGAAAAAATATGGCAATAAAGAGGAGCAAAACAAAGGGCAAACAAAACCCTAGACCACTGTTTTGCAAAGTTTAGGGGACCCATGTTTACTACATTCACCACTTTTGATCTGGGTCCATATCTGATACGTATCCATGGCCCATATGTGCACAATCTCCTTCATTAAAAAAATATCCATTTAGGGAATAACAGGCATACCTATTATTTATGTATGAAATTTCACATTTGGGCTCATATGAGAAATGGGAGCATTTATGGAAAGGGTCAATTAAGTAAGCAGCTGTCTACTGCATAGGATAAAAAGATCCCCATTTCATTGGCTTGGCAGATTGCTGAGACTAGTACCTTGTGAAAGCATTCATCTTTCTGACCACCCTCATTAGAGAGGTATAAAGTGACACTCTGCTGTATGTAGGTCACTGAACAGTGCCAGAGCCAGAGTAATGTTATTGAAAGCCAAGACTGACCAAGCCCTTTGTTGTCCTTTTCAGCTAAGTTGCCCACTTACCACTGTGTCTGTCCTTTCGTCATTGAATCATGAATCAGTTCTGAAAATATTCTCAACTCAACTAGACAACCTATCCGTCTGTGAAACTGTACCCTGGACTATTTCCAGTTTCAATTTGGATTTGTAGATTCATTGTTCTGCTTTTGATTTTCCTTGACCTGAACTGCTTACCAAAACCCTCCCCTAAATCTTGAATGTTTCAGTGAAGTGGCACATAAATCTGAGACAATCCTGTCTGGGTTTTATTTTTATAAAGTAAAATCCAGAACAAAAGAAAAAAAAAAAAGCAGAACTGGTTCCCAGTGTTTACCTATGTCTTGCCACAGTGGAAATCCTGTACCCCAAGTTCTTATTGTTAGATCAGGTTTAAGTAGAAAAAATTTTTTTTGGAAAATAAACACTTCTTGACAACTTTTAAAGGAAAATTATTATTGTTATGTGACTGAAGCATGGCATTTTTAAGGAATGTCCAGTTTGGAATATCTCTTCATGAGCTCAAACCATAAATATTAATAATTCCAAATGAAATAGTTAAATCAGAAATAATTTTTTCTTTTTCGTGCAACAACAAGCTTTTTGCATGTTTAGATTCTGTATCCAGGACAGTATAATTCTAATTAATAATGTTAGAACTGACGATCTTGTAAAGATAGCCCTCATTAATTGAAGCACTAACCAGATTACAATCCTCTTGCAGGCCATATATCCGCTGTGGGCATTCAGTTCTCTCCAGTAACATTTTGACCAGTTCTCGTGAGTGGTTCATGTGGAGCTCAGTGTCTTCAGCTGAAAGAAGGCGTAAAACTTCCATCAGAGAGCCTCGGCTGGGAGCATAGCTGCCATCCTGCCCATGCTCTTCCCCAGGCTGTCCTTCAGCAGTGAGCACGCTGAATATGAAAGCAGAACATACCACCCCAAGAGCTGGATGCTTGGTCAGAAAACACATCTCCTCTTCCTGCAGTGTGGGATCTGCACTGAACGTTGAATTGTTGTTTGCACTTCAGAGCTTAAACTGGAAACCTGAGGAATCTGAATGGTAAAGGGGGAAAAAACCCAACCCTTTAATTAGTGTGAATGCAATATGTTTGAAAGGATTTATTAATTGGTCGGCTAAGCTGATTTGCAGTGACAAGCTGTTTTTGAACAACAGGGAGCCTGTAAGGGCTTTACAGCACAGAACAGCAGGAAACTAAGACAGCCATGGCCTTAAAACTTCTGTAGAATTACCAACAAGAGGTTGTCTCAAAGTGCCCTTCCCTCCTCTTAAAGTGTATGTCTTTCCCTTCAGTGTTATGCTACTCCAATCACTAATAATTCCTTTTGGTAAGAACAGGAAAATACCATTGCTTTCACCTTAATTACATTATGAAACAGGTCTTTAGTAGCAAAAATAGCTGTAAATAAATATTACTAGTCTAATACTGATATGAATGTGCAGTAATTTTGTTACACATCAATGATACAGAGCAGGCTATATTTTCAAAACTCTTTACCAGCATTACTAAACACCAGCTAAACAAGAATGAACAGGATGTACTTAAAAATTAGGGGTATTTTATGATCAGATGAAAGAGTGACAAAGCTGAGGTCTTAATTTCACTCTAAGAACAAACACACCTAAAAATGTTTGACTTGGTTAAGTCTAGGTGCAAAAGACATTTTTTGTTATAAATCTGTCTTATCACTATCCTTCCTAATAAACTACCACCTCTGGTTTAACAACAATCTATCTCAATATATAAGCACAAGAAAAATGAAAGAGTTTCACTTCTGTTTTCCACAGAGGTTTTGACTTTATTGATGGGCAGATGCTGGTAGTGACATACATATCCAGATAACAATGCACATGTGCTAAACAGTTACATACACATTCAGCTGCTTCTATCTGCAGTATAAGACATTTGTCTTATTTTTAAGGAAACTCTGATGACAAAGTACTTAAAATGAAAAGGAATGGCTGAATTCAAATGAACATTCACTCAGATAAAGGTTAGTATGTTTTTAAATGTTAGGAAATCTGGTGTTTAGATATATTTTACTGTTAGCAGTTAGGAATACGTATCATTGTTAAACGGATGTTGTGAGCATTTATTTCTAAATGTTATTTTCTTACCTTCTGAAGGGAAAAAGAATGCTTGTGTATCTAGCTTTGTGGCCTTCTGAATCCTCAGAAGTATTTAGCTGCTGGAAGTCCAATGTTTTTAAAATTCCTTGATGGTGCTCTGGAAGCTGGAGAGGATTAGTTTATTGCTGCCTTGAAAAGTTTTCTGTTGCTATGGAGAGAGTTGCTCTTAAGGTAACAATGGAGGTGGATAGGAATTAGTACATGTTCTTCTTGGCAAGTTCTAAGCATCGCGTTATTGAATGTATTTCAAATATTTTAGTAGCTATCATTTTATGTAAATAGTATTTTAGCAGTGTAAGATTTATAAAATCTATTAAAGAATATATTTCATTATGATGGATAATACATGCAAGCACTCAACTGTCCTCTATGTTACTAAATTCTTTGATCAAGTCTACAACAAACCTGAACTTCTTTTTTTCATTAAACTATTAATACTTTTTGAAAATATGAGAAATATGAAATAGAAATCTTTTCAAGCATCTCCATAGAAAAAAGATATTTTTTCTTTGCAAAACACTGTCCATAGAGAACAGTCTTTGTCATCCCCACTTATGCCACATTTGCACCAACTAAAAAAGCTGAAACAGCTCAGACTGGTGGAAAAAAAAATTTCTTCCACCCACTCAGATTTTCCAGAGGCATGCTGTTACAAAGTTGACATTTACATCATCATACCATTACAATATCACTGCACTGGAAGTCAGTGAAAACTGTCACGACTGACAGATTTCCCCAGTGACAGGTACACCAGTCATATCATTCTCCCACCTAACAAACCTTCAGTGCCGTTGTGAAGGACTAACATCTCAGCTGACTCAACAAATCCTGTGAAGCAGAAAGCCTGTAGTAATAGCAGAATCATAAGTCTCTTTAAAGCTAGACTGACAAAAAGATCCTGGGTTCTAAAATGCCTGTAATGTCTCCTATAAGGTGGTGAGCTCAGAGGAAACAGCCTTGCTTTAGTAAGGCTGAGAACTGACAACAGATACTGACTACAAAAAAATTAAACTGACAACGCCAGCCTGAGAGAAGTGCAAAATGTAAACAAATGTTCTCAAAAACACAAAGTACAATTACATGGAAGTATGTACAAATTCTCATGGGATCAAGACTGAAAATTTTAAAAATCAGTCCTACTATTAAATATTCTTTTATTTTACTTCCTAAATTACAAACTATATTTATCAAACTAACATTGATAAATATGCAACTTTATGCAAACAAGAATTACAGAAATTTTCATATAAAAGTTTATTTTCATATGAATGACTGAAAAGGAGAAACACATGATAATATGCATCTCCTCTGGCTTTTTTAATAATTTGCTCTGTCAAAAAAACCCCAAAACCTCAACTATGTCTAGATTTGTTCCACTAATAAAAATAATTCCTCAGACATTGGGGGAATAGCTTCCAGCATTTAATTCTGGGCATTGCTCAACCTCAAAAAAAACCCACCATAGAATAGATTTATCTGTACATAATCTGCTGTTTTCTACATGATTACAAATTGGCACTAAGAATTCATTCCATCCAATTAAAGTGTACAAACAGAAGGTGAGTTGTTTCAGTTTACTGAGAGAAGATAACATTTAAGAACATATTTGATGATTTATAGCTATTGAAAGCTGCCGAGAGATTTACGTAGTAATACTGGCTACAACTTGCTATAACACTTATATTGCAGAACGATGGTAAAGAAAGGAAACATTCAGTACATTAAAAAGCAACAGATAATATTTGGTACAGGCTCCTATGGCTGATTTCAAAGGAGAATTCACTTCCCTTTTTATGACTAAGTGTTGCAAGCCTCCTCTGGCTTGGAAATTAATTTCTCAGTGGTGGCAAAATCACTGATGGTGACTCAAGGCTCAGCCTCTGCTTTTACCCTTGACACTGTGTTTTCAGTCATGCCATTGTCATCAAAGAATTATTCTGTCTACACAGCACTTGGATTACTACTTTTGAAGTAATTGCTGGCATCAATCACTAAGCCCTTTTTTCAAACTCTTCTGTAGCAGCATTATTCCCCTACTATCTACCCATCCTGAAGCTGTGCCAGTGGATAAAATGGGACAGTGATAATAACAGAGCTGTATAGTTAGATGCCCATTCGAAGTTTGCTGAGATACACAGACACAAATAAATCACTGGTACAGTTTAATGTCTTAAAACCTCCCAAACCACCTGTCCTTACTAATGTTCTCTCATGTATTATGAGACTCTAACATTTTAGCTCTAATTTTATTGCATGTCTTTTGGTGAATTTTAATAAAGGGGAAAGAAAGGTCCATGCACAATGCTCATAAGCCAGACACTCTCCATTTACTGTAGAATGATAAATGCATGGAAGAAAGAGCTTTCAGAGGAACTGAGAACTGGGATAACTCAAATTCAGTTAGCTTACCATTCTAACATGACAACAGACTCCATATAGCAAATTCAGTGTTATGATGAACTTCCTGATTAAATAAGAAAATTAAACTTTACTTTTAAATTGTCCCATTCCATTATTTAATTATTCAATTCTACTCTACACAAGGTACTTAGTTATACACCTTGGCATGATCAAGCAAGGATCTCAGCTCAAAAATTTGCAGAGATAGTCAATATTTTTTAATTAGTTTAAACAGTGACCATGGTGGAGTACTCGTAAGAGAGTAACTGATGGCTGAAAGGCATATATGTATGTCCCAGGAAACTATGTAACAGAAGAAATCAGATAAAAAGACGAGTGATAAAAATGGGAACACCTCAAAACTCTTATTTTTATTTCATGATCTGATTCATGAACCCAGACAACTACATATAAGATTTTCTTCACACACTGATACAACCTTTTGCGATTTAGAAAGATCAAATAGTAATATCCTAACTTCCATTCTCAGTGAAAGGAAGTGAAGGCAATTTTCAAATGGCATAACTAGACGCAGAACATGAAGCAAACCCTCTTTGGTTATAGGATTTTTATTTAGTTAATTAATTTTAATTTTAAGTGAACCAGTAAGACTTACTGCAGCTTATCTTGTTCCTCCCACCCTCGCACCTGCTGTGAGAACAAAAGCAAGTTGCCCCTTCACAAATGCCATGGATAACTGCACTCTGCAATTTACTGAGTTTCAAAGGATTGGTGAATAAATTTTGTAGGAATAGAAAAACTCTTTAGAGAACTCACTCTGAGATGACAAGGACATTCCCATGAGTTCTACCAACATGACAAATGGCTTAATTTTATTTGTACAGCAGAATGGGAGTGGATGTAGGCATAATTTTAGCAAGACCCCCGCTGAACTTCACATCATACTGAGAAATGCAGCTATGTAGCTCTTATTCCTTCAGTACTGTGTAACTTGTTTTGATGGACTAAGCAAATGCATTTTTTACTTTTTACTAATCACAGGGATTATTGCAAATAGAAGAGAATCCTCTGGTACTGCAGATTTCCCCCGTGTTATTAATGTGATGTGTGCACATTGTATAATTACAGCCATAGGCAGCATATTGACATATGAAAGAACTACATTTTGCATGTAATTTGTATAGAATTTCAATATATAAAGCATCTTTGCCAATGAATTAATGCCAGAGTGCTGTAATAAAAAATGTCAGTACTTTAAAATTACTACAGTCAATTAAACTTCTTTGGCATCACATGCCAATCCAACCATATCACATACACTGAGGCTGGCAATGAATTAAAGTAAATAAATGTTATTGAAATAATCTAAGTTACATATATTAACATAGAGTCATATCTATTACCACATGTGCCTGTTTTAGTTGAGGATTGCAAAATTTACCTGTTATCAAAAAGTTTTCTAAGACCTGGAAAATTACATACATTAAAGTACAACAGAAAGAAGCCATAGATTGCTTTCACTCTAGGCCAGCAAAGCTCCTTATACTTTAGAAAATATTCCTCCTGAAGTGTCTTCTCACATACTACAGAATTAAGGTGATATTTATTGTTCCAGAATATTACTCCCATGAAGACTGTGTTTTTTAATGAAATTCAAGTGTTCATTTATATGGGAAGTGTGATCTAAATCTTCTTTAATTGCCTTCAGTTTACTACAGACTTCACTCTCACACAATTTCTCTGTTGCTGACTATCTGGCTGTATTTAAACAGACAACAACAACAACAGCAAAAACTAACCACCAAAAAACGTTGGCATGTAGAGGTAACTATCAAGACTGTTCAATGGTAACAATAATGATCAAGAACGTAGACACAATGGGAGATATTTGTATCTTGGCCAAGAAAAAGAGGGGTGTTCATAAGGATGGATATGATGTTTTCATTTTTAAGAATGCATGAAGAAAAAGTGCTCTTGTGTTCATCCTCAGGCACTTTATCAGCCTAACTTTACTGAAGGTATCCAAACATTAAAGTACAGCTACTAGACCATCAAGTTCAGTTATCTCACCTCCTCTTATACAAAACAGATACAGAAACCAGCTACTACGCTTTTCACTGCCTGTTTTATGGTTTTGTTCTGGAGCGTTATCAGACCGTTATGTATATTCTTTCTTCCTGCCCCTTTAGGTTTCCAAAGAAACTGGGCTCAAAAACTCAGTTGGTCTTTCTATCAGTGTCTTATCCAGTCCAAAGCATTTACAGTCCAATTACATATGTTGAACTATTAATTTACATATCCCAAATGAAATATTATGTAATATTACAGTATAGAACACCAAGTAATGGGGGGAAAAAAGGTTTTAAAATTGAAAAATTACCTTTTGACAGTTACACTGTTCACCTTGTAGGAAACTGACACATATTGTATGTCGCATCTTCAGCCATTGACTTCTGACCCCAAGATAATGATTTGTTCCTTTCCAGTTTTCACCAAGTTATGCTCAAAAACCACTCAAATGTTTTTTATGTAATCTGTGTATTTTCCTTTATGTAAATATTCATAAAATATCAATAAATAATGTTTACTATTAGAGAAGTTGAGATAACAAATGTTTACATTACTTTTTGTTTTTCAAACTATGACTCAATGTTCAGTTGTACTAAGGAAATTCACACAATAAGGAAAAATCACTGCAGGCAGACACCTGTTGCCCGAGAGAAGACTGATGTTTCTCAAGGTTTTCTAGTCTACCATAAAACCAAAGGAAAAACTAAGTTTCTGTGTCATGAATACAAGCCAGGATGAGGGGAGGGAAGACAATTTCTTTCTGTCTCTTTGTGTCACATTCAGGAAGTTTGTAGTTGGCATCAACACTAGAGAGAGCTTACAGAATAATTTGAGTAGATGGGCTTCAAGTAAGTTACTGCAGCAATAAAGGTAAAAAGAAAAAAAAAAAAAAGGAAAATCCTAAAATGGAAGGACAATGAAAGAACCAGTATTGATAGAAAACAATTGAGTCAAATACAAACTTCATTGCATGACAGGGACCTTAGTTTTTACCTTTATTAGCTGACAAAATATTATCTGCACCAGGTAACCCTGTTATTATACCCATTGTTCAAAGGTTTGGTAACAGGAGTAGTAAACGGGGAGTTTTTTATAATGCTCACACTTTACAAAAGAAGCTTTTTACTGCTTAAAAAGTTGTTTCTCTGTATATAACCTAAACAGTTAACCTAAATATCAGTATTCACAATAAATGCACATATATAACCTTCAGATTCTAAATTAAATGCTTGCTTTTTTCTAGCCTATAAGAAACATACAGAAAACAGAGTCAGCTACTATCTTAACTTTTCAAATACAGTTTGAGTTAACACACCATATATTCTTGCAGCATTGTATTTTATCATCAAGAGGACACACTGTTCATTCTGCTCAGTGTTGGTCAACAGAATTCTTTGTATCACTAGTTTCTAAAACAGAATTTCTGTATTTTAATAATACTTCGGTGAATTTAACATCTCTTTGTCACTAGTTGTGTGATTTGTGGTTCAGTTGTGGAAGAAAAAAATGGTGAGTTCAGCATGTATCGTACCAGGAAGCACCAGAATAACACACTGTACTGAGGGGAGACATTAGTATCTTCACTGGTTTTCTCTCCTGTAAGTGAATATTCAAAGCAGTTTATGAAGTGTAGAGAATACCTAGTAATGATGGGCACCAATAGCATCTATCTACATAAGCAGTTTATTATTCCTGCATGTTCTCTGTGCACAAACATATATAAAAGGAGTATGAAACAAATCCAAAGAATATGAAAAATAGTAAAAAACCCCTATATCTAATACAATGATTATTCTGTCAACACAGCAGGTTTTTCTCCACTTAATTCAGCTGATGAGTATGTCTGATAATAATAATAAACATTACTCTGAATGAAGTATTTTTAAAATAATATTGGAATTTTCATATCTTTTCTCAAAATATTTGACTATGTGCATGCAGAGATTAGTTTCCTCTTGTATGATCACACAGTCTACTTCACTCCCAACTCCTGTAGATAAGTGATGAATGCAGGTCTTAAGTCTCCAATTTTTCCCATTCTAGAAACCATTATCACCCTGTAATGTATGACCATAATGCACTACTACGTTTCACAGCATGTCTTAAAGTCCAAGTCTCTAATTCTTTTTGCATAAAAACCTGAATATCGTCTGTAATCTCTTGACCCAATGTCATCTGCTAATCTTATGCAAAAAAACCAACCAAACAAACAAAAAAACCCCAAATAAACTCCCCAAACAAACAAACAAACAAAAAAAAAAACCCACCCAAAAAACATGTAAGAAAGTATATTAAAAGTATAAAGATTTGAATCTTGGAAGATCATGCTAGTAACCTCATGTCAGGTCACTCAATGCCTTTTCAAAGCAACCTACAACCTTCTAGATTTTTAGCCACCTTCAATTTTTCCATTTCCTTCAGTTTAATAAGTAATTTCCTAGTTGTACCACCCAAATTAGTTACGCACAGTTGTTATAGTGAAGTCCTGCCATATCTGATTCTGGCATCTGCTTTGTACAGAAGATTGGTCATTTGAAAACAAACCAAAAATTTATCTTCCTACTAGTTTGTTAGTTAGTCCCTCTTTATCATCTTTTGAATGGAAATAATGGCTTATTTTATAGCTTAAAACATTTGCTTTAATAAAAGCAAAAATTAACAATATATAGGATTCGTACTTTCTAGTTGTGTAGATGCAATAATAAATTACAATATTGAAAATATTCAAATACGGAATGATGAACATATTGAAAATAAAACCAATATAGATGTAGATTATAAGAAAAGCTTTATTTACCATGCAATGATACTGCATCAAAACACTTGGCAGTAGTAACAGTTTCTCAGACGTTTTCCAATTTTTTTTTTGTTGTACTCAGACTATTTCTAGGTAAGTAAATATTTGTGTTTGTTCTGGCAAATTCAACTGAAAGTTACTAAAAATATATACATAACCAGCCAAGTCTGAAACTGATGTTTGCTCCAACAGGCACAATGTAAGCAGGCTAGTTATAAAGACTGTTTTACTCTTAATTCCCATTAGACAGCTGTTTTTTAAGAACTTAAAAGCTGTTAACATCCTTCAACTATTGATGTTAACGGTACCGGCATAACCAGGGCTCTATCCTATTCTCAGATGTCTCTTCTGGTTTCTACTTCTTATATCTAACTGATATACAGTGCTCACTGACTGTACTTGAAAATCACGTAGATGGTACAACGTACTATCAGTGTGAGGAACATCTGCAAGTTGGAAAGCAGATTCCAGGCATGGACTTTGGACTCCTCCTTTGTTAATCATCTCAAAAACCTCAACTCATTGCCTGAATACTTTCTGCCATCTCCAGAAAATGTCTGAAGCTACAATACAGTTTTTTGCATTAAGACTATTCCGGTATCACAAATAATAATAGGGAGCTCGCTTCACTTACTGATGAAGATACAGGTAGGGATCCCGGCCACGATGACAATGAGTAGGAATAAACAAATAAATAATGGTAATGCAGACACATTTTGGAATTAATACACAATGCTGCATTTCAGAGCTGAATCCCATCCCTGTGGAGTACCAAAACAGAGCTTTCTCTAAAGCAGCTGGTAGTGGGATAGGTGTTACATCAGTGGGACCTGAATTTCATCAATCATGGAAAGCCTGATAATACTCAGCTGCAAATGATCAAGCACAACTCTCACTCATTGTGGTGTTGGCTGGTATTTTAAGCTTTAATTACCAATTTTAAGCTGTTCCCACCCAGACAATCTATGGCTAATCAGTACCTGTAAGCTCCCACACACTGTTCCAAGAATGGCTTGTCTGAATTTTCTATTTAGTTCTAATTATAATGTCCTATATAGGAACAGTAACAGTCTATATTAAAGTGATCTTTTTCTCAAAACAGCAGTTGAAGATTTAAAGTAAATAAATCTTCCAATTTCTAAACATTTGTGGCCACAATTGTCTTGACGATGCTCCATATTGTATAAAACTTCCACTGTTGACTTACCAAAACCAGGTCTTTGGAAATATTTCTTATGAAAAATGGTATGTCTTTTAGAAAATTCAAGATAAGATAGAAGTCACTTTCATATGGTTTAAATAAGACATGACTTTCTTCTTAGTTTTGCATATATAACTTCTATTCAGTTAAAGGAAGCATTTCAATCTGTATTTTGCAGTTAATCGTTTTTGAGGATAAAAAGGATCATTTAGGCACATTACACAGTTTTGCCTTAAAGCAGGACAAAAAGCTATACCCCAGAATTTCTGAAATAAATCTACAGTGATTTGGTGTTCTGTGATATATTTATGTACAAAATTCAGGTCTCATCAAAATCTTCATTCGAAGAGGTAACTCCTCATCGGGAAAGTTTTTTCAGGCCTTTATTGTCCTCACCTTTAATGCACATGTGTTTGACATTCAGTGTGGATTTGTTTAGTTTCAAGTACTATGTTTTGTTCACTGTAACTTCAGCATGACTAGATATTGCCATCAGCCTTTTCCCCCCCCCCATAGTTCTTTTAAACATTATTTAAGGGCATGTTTATATTTCCCTACATAGACATACAATTAGAAGATGACACATAGTAAAAATTAGCTAATTATGTTGATAAAGCAAAAAACAAGACTTTTGACAAAAAAATTGTTATGATTGTTATTGTGACTTCTCTTAAATGTTATTTTTAGGAGAAATTTTCCTTTTTTAATGAATGCAGAATTTTTACAGGGCATTCTTAGTTACTAATAATCATTCATTTCTAAAAACCTTCACTCATCCAGTTTTGTTCTTCATTATTATCAACTTAAGGAAAGAATCTTTTTAAAGTATTAGTCATGTATGTTTTGTTTAGAACTATTCATATACACATACACCTATATGAAATCAAGAAAAGAACAGTTGTCTCTAGGCATCAATTTTTAGTTCATTGATCAATCCACTTCTATCAGTTGCAGTGGCCTTTAATTTTGAATTAGGCTGTGTAGATTTTGGTAGGTCTGTGTTGACTACCATTTTAGAAAATTCTACAGTGCTAACCTTAAGGCACTGTGTTAAAGATAATATGCTCAGCCTAAAGCTAACAAAAAGATTAAAAGGAAATAAAAAAACCCCATGAGAAATCCACACAAGTGTAAGTTATGTCTTAAAAAGCAAAACAGCAACCTGCAGCACAGTGACAATTTTGTAGCAACGGTCTCATTGTAAAGATTTTTCAAGCCTTTCCCTCTGCTGAACAAATTCCACAACAGTACAGAAAGAACTAAATGCTCTCAGTTTCTCCTTTGGTCCTCATGTTTCATTTCCACAGATAAGGACAAGAAAAACAACTGTTAAAAAAAAAATATTTTAAAAAGAGGGTTTAAAATTATATTTATGAGGCAAACACTTACTGGCTCCAATATCAACAACTATTCAGGTAGTCTTGAATTTCAGTCCATACTAGCTGCCTGTTAAGCAAGTGCTTGTACTTTCGTTTAGCAGCTGAGCAAGCTCTCGTGTGCTTGGGATTTATACTGAAGGGCTCAGTGTGAGTAGCCTGTGAACACCAAAGGCAGAAACTTTCCTGGACCAGAGGATCTGCTACCAGCAAATTATCTGCTTAGTATGACACTAACCAAACCTCCTGCAGCTCTGCTCCTGCTGCAGTGCTTGTTCCCATGGTGCCTTACACACACACAGCGTGCAAGATTTTGAGACATGCAAGATGAACATTTATTCTAATTGCCTTTTCCCCACTGCCCTTTTTAAATATACACACACACCCCCCACACACAGGAATTTGAAAAACCCCAAATATGAAGTGTAATCTTCTTTTTCATCCTTTATTTAGATGAAGTTAAAACGAGTATTTATTAACAATTAGATATATTTTCTCACAGTTAACAACACACACAGTCTGCAACCCAGTGTGAGGTTCAAAGTAGCCAAGCAGAACAAGTCAATGGCTGGCACTCATAAGCGTGAAAAGAAAGCCTAAGTGGATTAGTATGCAGAGCATTAGTGCATTGAGGTAATTTTTAAAATTAATTCTCTACAAGGAGGGTTGTGGGGTTTCTTTACCAGAATTTTACTTCAAAAACTTATTTGTTTTTTCCTGCAGAAATCCTGAAAAGAACTAAAGAGGACGCTGAGGCAAAGTTATGTAAGATGAAGAAAACTAGGATTCTTCATAAACCAATAGTAAAGTGAAAAAAAAAAAAAAAAGAAAGAGAGAGTGAGTCTGTGTGCACCTTCAGATGGAAGTCTGAGGAACGGAAGTTCCAATATACTGGTTTTCTGCCCCATCTTCTGAGTGATGATTCTCACTGCACTGTTTCTATTGCATCCTTTTGAGTCACATGGAACTCTTCTACAAATAAATTTTGTCAATTAAAGTTAATAAATGACTCCAGTATACTGGCTGTCTGCACACTGTTCTAACTGTGTATATATTACCTCCAGTCTGCTCTCTTACTACTGCCACACACCTGCCAAAGACTACCCTTACCCTCATGTTGAAAGAGGAAAATACACTCTGCTCCCTTTTGGCATACTCCTTGATATTGTCTCTTCTTTAACATATCTATAAAACTGAACAAGATCTTTCAAAATGCAGATTTCTAGCTCTATGTCAACTAACCAATTCTTTAAAAATCTACAAACTTTATAGTAAAACTGACACCCTTAACCTGACTGCAACTCTTTGGTCTCTGATCTGAATATTTTCTCTGAAAGCATAGTTTCACAAAGTTTTTTAACTTATGCACAGAGAACACTAATTCTCTTTCACCTATATGTTGTGGTTTTGTTTTTGGTTTTTTTTTTTTTTTTTTTTAAATAAAAAAGACCACTTTGCTACCTTTATTATACATAATTTAATATAATTTTATTTTCTCTTTATTTTATTTTCACTTCCCCCCCACCCCCCCCCACCCCCCCCTCCCCTTATTTAAAGAGGAATCGGTTTTTTGCTCTTTTTTCAGTGTGATCTCCTGACAAAGTGAGGCCTAAGCTGACAAGATCTGTGTGTGTAGTCAGGATGGATCTCACTGAAATTTGCTATATATGGAAGTACCTGGGCAAGTCACCCTAGGCTTCCTGTACAGGCACTGGAGATTGAGGCATTTTAGGAGACAGTTTGTCTGGTCTATTCCGCACCAAACTTTTGGATGAGAGGAATTGCCCTGTAGCCTCTGCAACTATATTTATGATAACTTCCTTGACAGCTAAGAGAGCCTGGAGAGATTGTCTTTGTTGTAGACATCTATGCTGTTGACTGCATTTTTGCCAGTTAAATCACTCCCTGCCTCTGTATGAATTCCCCCACTCCTTTCACCCCAGTAAGTCATTAACAATTTTACCACTTCTAAATATATTTGACAGAAGAGCAAAAATCTCAAAGATGTTTAATTCCTGCAAGTTTTGTGCAAAACAAGGGCTAGAATGATCATTCTATTAGTGCCTACATGCGGGAAAGCTGCAGACACAGCACTCAGCTATAGACATCAAAGAAACTAAGAGAAATGTTCTGAAAACCATAAACTATGTTATTCAAAATGAAGAATCCAAAGAAAAGATGCAAAGCCATTGAATACAATCAGTCTTCATTACATCTGATACTTGTTTAATTCATGAAGGCTTCCAATAATTTTTATATTAATGAAAAAGAATTCACAGATTGAGAGGTAGTACAACAGCATGGTGACCACTAGAATGCAATGGAGCAATCCCTAATAAAATGCATCTGTGGAAGCAGCAATTTATGATCTCATGAAAAAAATATGCCCAATTGCTACTTCAGAACCAGATCTTATTTCATTTTTTTCTAAGAAAAATAAAAATATAACAAGCTAGAAAGTTCAGTGATCTTTTTATGATGTGAAAACCACAGTAATTCTAGCCCTGGATTTAGAAACTACGTATGAGAATAATTTTCTCTTATTAATGACAATAAATGCTGACACAAATATCAAGAAAACAGAAATAAAGGATTTAACCCTAGGTTTGTTTAACTGTTTTTGTTTTTACTGTTTGAGCTACACTATACTAAAGGTGATAAAAGTAGACATGCTGTAATCATCTCCTTGCTATGCCATTTTACTACTGCTGCCCTCTGCTGCATGGAACAGTTTCAAGTGTCTTTATTTCTTACTAAGCTTGTGAATGACTAATTTAGAGGTAGATGCTTAAGTGCATATGCCAGATTGCTTTTGTTTATTCCTTTAGCTTGCAAAAAAGTTTATTTGGCAATGAAGGATTGTGAATTTTTCAGTATCACTTAAAATTGTCAAAGTAAGTGTCAAAGATTCTATATGATACATAGAATAAATGTATTCTCAAATTTGTTTTGTAAAGTAGAATGAGTTACTTCAAGAGATATTTTGACTCAGTTAAACATGCTGCAATATCCATGACATTAACGTTAATGTTTTTTAAATGTCATCTTTCAATGAATGTTATAAATGAGGAGGCAGTAAGAACAGAAGAAAATCCAACATAAACAGTCTATGAATTCATATCTTTCTCCAGTACAGTTTGTTTCCAACATTTCTCCCTTTTTTACCTTTTTTTTTTTTAAATATCCATCCATCCATCTGTATATCTCAGGAGAAAGCTCTATTCTTACATGCCATACTCCCAACAATAATAAACATATTATCTGGGGACATGTAACTTCCACTGCAGGATAGCCCAATTACATTATTGTGAGGTAATATACCTGTGAAAACACACCCTCAAATGGGTACACGTCAAACTACCTATGCATTTAGCTATCAAAAAGCATAGACAACTATTGTCACAGAATCTTAACAATACCCTAAAAATGAAGCATTGTTTTATTTTTCCAGCACAAACCTTAGCCTAGGCTTACCAGTGATTTAGCCATATTCGCAAATTATGAGGCAGCTTTTTTCTTCCCATGCATTTTCTACAAGATTCATGTTTTTGTGGAAAACCCTGCGAAGTCCATGGCTTTTGTCTGTTTATTAGGGATTAGTATTTTTAATTACTTTTTCAGTGGAATAAGCATAAAACTGCAAGGCAAACCTTGAGAAGATGGGAACTGAAATGAAAGGAATAACACAGAAAACACACAGAGCAGAAGACCATATGATTTAAGAAATGCTCCACTGGCTCTAAGAAATGTTTTACCCAGATTAGCTTCTATCACAACAACAGAAAATGGTATTTAGACAGTGCACACAAGCCTGACACTACATGTGGTCCATTCCCTTCACATCCCCTGCACATGCAGTCATTAGAATTAGCTGTTAGAGGGCACACCCATGACTGTTTCCTGTAGTATATGCTTATAAACATGCTTTCCACATATTTAACTAATCCCTCTTTGCACTACGTTCATAAGATCCTGTGCTAAAATTTTTTTTTACATTCCCTGCCATAAAATAGGATTTTCTTTCATCCTTTTTAAATAAATCTCTCATTAGTTTCAATTACTATACCATAAAACTAGATCAATAACAGTTCTGTATCCATTTTATCCAAAATCTTCATGATTTTGTAACCATTACCAATATCTTTCATCAGCTTTAACTCCAGTCCAGATTTAAGTATTTTCCTTCTAGTTTCACTTTCACAAGGCAGTTGTTCTATCCCTACATAATTTTACTCATACCCATAATTTTGCTTTGTACCCATTCAAACCCCATGTCCTTCCCATTCAAACAATATTTAAGATGTGGGGAATACACTACACTCTCCATAGTTGAAATTGAATGTACCTAAGTGGAGTACTTTTTGGTAGAAATAGCACAACCCTTTCTTTTCCTCCTGTATTTCTATGCAAGTACTGATAGCAGACATTTGATTTAGTTTGCTACCTTAACATAATACAGCTCCTGGAATATTTTATTGGTTTGTAGGTCATCTTAATATTCATATTGATGCATAAAGGCAGTCATCTGTGACAGTTTTCACCCTCCTCCCACATGTTCTGTAAGGTGCTTGGCCCTAAAAATCAATGCAAGGAAAAAGTGTGCTCTGGTGGAGAGATGGTAGATAAATATAGCATGATGTACACTAAAGTTTATGGCTAGTTGTTATGGGTTTAAAGTCTTGGAATTTTTCATCTACCAACCCTGCACCTCAGAGGAATC
>JAWWEU010000081.1:19529190-19624083 GCA_035583155.1 Acropternis orthonyx
ACTGATGGTCCCACAAGACTTGTGAGAAGGGGGAAAAACCAGATACAAAGGGAAAACTGAAGAAAATTATCGTTTTACTGATTCTGCTTTACTTAGAAGTCAAACATTAGAAGAAAACTGTGCGTAACACCTTAAGCTAAAAAAAAAATAGACAATTCTAGCTGGAGAGAGAATGATCTCATTTGTCATCTCTCCCCCTCTCCATCTCTCCCTCACTCCCTCCCTCGGTCCCTCTCCCTCTCTCTCTCTCCCTCTCCCCGCCTTCCCCGCTAGGTGGCGCCGGAGCCCGAGCCCGGCCCGCACACGGACGGGGCAGAGGCGGGTTTTGGCAGCCCCCTCTCTTGGGGCAGCGGGGCTTTGTGAGGCTTAGCTCGCCACACCGGGCACCAGCGCGGCTGCCCTTGCAGTGGGGGAGGATGACCAAGTGACAAGAGTCACCCCAGGGCTGAGGTTGGAATGGAAATTACACGGTCCAGCCCCTGGCACCGAGAGGGGCTGTGGATATTTCCAAGCCTGAACACTCCACGACCCCCCTGGCCAGCCTGAGGCACACATCAAATCTGGTCTCTTATTGTGCAAGAGATAATAGGTAGTTCCTTACCTCATTAACCAGAGTCATGGGAGAGATCTAGAAGTGCCCCAGGATGGGGAGGATCCTCCATCAGTTGCTCTGCAGTTCCAGGAGGTAGAAATAAAAGCTTGTCAGCCCTGGTTGGTGTTTGATGAAGCCCTGTCCTCAGTGCCCGGCTCATGGAGTACTGGGGTGCCAGTGCAGACTTGTTATCTCAATGTCTGTGTGATCTTTTAGGAAAAACATTTCTCCGTTTTGCAGCTTCTCTAGAATCACCCAGAACCTGACTCAGACAAATTTTAGAATTATTCAAGTTCTGTTTCTATTATAAAAAGGATCAAGTCATGAAGTGGAACAATTTCCTCTAGATATATAGCAACCTTATGAACAAGGAATTATGAAGTTAAGAACAGCTGGGAATTGCTGAAATCCACTGGACAAAGCTAATGTCCAGTTAGGAAAAACGTCTTGTTTTGTTGTGCTTGAGTGCTAATGAACATAAACTGCATCATCTGTTTAATTTCAAATAATCTTTCTGAACCATAAAACTTTGCAAAAAATTCTTAAGTATTTTACACAAGTGCTGAGATTATTATATTAAGAACTTACTATTTAAGTATATTTCTATATGTCTCTTCCAAACTTGTATATGGTAGATAGGAAGTTTTGGGAAATACAGTGAGTTTTCTCTAGAGAATCAAAGAATTATATGACCAGTTAGGTAACTGTAGTAACCAGGACACTCTCCTTGACATAACCTCCTGATACAGCGTTCACTTAAAAACTGTGATGTAATACTTTGATCTCCTCCAAACATTTAAATTTGGAATTTAATGCTAAAATTAAAACACGGAAAGAAAATGAGGGGGAGAGGCACTTCTTCAGAGCTGTGCCAGGAAAGACTTCAACTGACATTAGGAAGCATTTCTTTACCAAGAGGATGGTCCAACACTGGAACAGGTTTCATAGAGAGGTGGTCGATGCCCCAAGCCTGACAGTGTTCCAGAGGTATTTGGACCACGTCCTTAATAACACACTTTAACTTTTGGTCACCTTTGAATTGATCAGGCATTTGGATTAGATGGTCATTGTAGGTACCTTCCAACTGAAATAGCCTTGTCTACTCTGTTCTTAAGGAGAAAGGAAATAACTTACATATTGCTGGTTCTCACCACTGCCAGTAACTGGAAGCAGTTTAGCTGCTAAAAATTAGTTTGGATGTATTTTGAAGGGTGAGAAGTGAATGGAATATTTTAAAAATGAGGTTTTGGGTCAAATTTTATAAAAATAGCAAGCTTTCGGAGAATAAATAAAAGAATAAAGAGAATAAACCAGCGGGAAAAGGAGGAGAATGTAGCAAGATCCAAAACTAGTTAATTTCATAGAATCCTGGAATGGTTTGGGTTGGAAGACACCTTAAAGCTCATCTTGTTCCAATCCTGCTGCCATGGGCAGGGATGCCTTCCAGAGACCAGGTTGCTAAAAGGTGCATCTGAGTGGACCTTGAACACTTGCAGGCATGGAGGCAGCCTCAACTTTCTGGGCAACCTGTTCCAATGTCTCAGCACATTCACAGTCGGGTGTGTCTTCCTAATGTCTAATCCAAACCAGCCCTCTTTCAGTGTAAAGCTGTTCCTTGTCCTTACATGTGAAAAGTCCCTCTCCAGCTTTCTTATAGGCTCCCTTTAGGTACTGGAAGGTGCTCTAAATCTCCCTGGAGCTTTCTCTTCTAGAGTCTGAACAGCTCTGTCTCTCACAGTAGAAGTGCTCCAGCCCTCTGATCATCTTGGTGGCCTCCTCTGGACTTGCTCCAACGAGTTGATGTCCTTTCTGTGCTGGGGACCCCAGAGCTGGATGCAGTACTCCAGGTGGCATCTCACCAGAATAGAGGGGGCAAATCACCTTCCTCCACCTGCTGCCCATTCTGCTTTTGATGCAGCCCAAGATATGGTTTGCTCTGAGCTGCAAGTGTGCATAGCAGGCACACGTCCAGCTTCTTATCTACCAGCACCCCCAAGTCCTTCTTGGCAGGGCTGCTCTTGATCTGTTCTCTACCTATATGTATCTGTATATTTTTAAAAATAGTCTGACAATTTTTTATTAATATAGTTCAAGTAATGAGGCATTTCTGATCACCTTTTACCAGTGAAGAGTGGCATCATTTGAAAAAATTAGGAAAATAATACCACATAATTCAGGAATGTTTTATGCATGGCATGAGGACAGCATTGGGTGGAGTGGCTGATATATGCAAGATCTTAATGAGTAATGATGTTTAAGGGGCAGTTAAGATTTATCTATGACTAAAGCTATATTTTGAACAGAAATGGGGCCTATTTATTAACAAGAAATTCTGTCCAGTTTTAGCTGAACTAAAAATTGAACAATTCTTGATAAACAGAGGTTATCAGCCTGATGACCAAAAATACCAGTCTTCTATTCTAGCTTAGCATTAAGATCATGAAGACAGTAGGAAATAGATGGGAGAAATATAAACAGAATATAACCACGGCAGGTTCAGTGGTTTTATGACAGTCTACACAGAATAGGAGAGGGAACTTTTAGCAGCAGAACTTGGTATGAGTCTGAACATGACTTTTATGCTCAGTTTTTCTTCCTCAGCTCTGTGTATCAGTGATGGAGACAGAAGCAGCAGAGCCCTCATTTCTGATGCTTGGCACAACTTAACCTTCTCAAGGGTTCACTGCTGCACAGGACACATCAGCAGCTGCTCAGGGAAACAGAATTTGGCATTCTTTAAATACAGAGATTGTATCAGGACTAAGAGCAGACACACTTCACTGGTTTCTCACCCATCCTGGCACTAGGTTGGGAAGTGTTTGTGAGAGTACAAAGGCAGATGGTTGCCTTGAAAGTTGATTTGTAGTTTCATAGGAGTTTCTGTCAATGTTCTGAATATTTGCTTAAGAAGTGCTACCTGCTCAGTTTCCATTCTGAATCAGTATGAAAAATAAAATCAACAGAAATTTTTGAATTTGACAATGTTTTGTTTCCAAAATAGTCTTTTTCAAGCCAGAAGAGAAAAAAAAAATTATGGGGACCAGTTTTGATAGCAGTTTTTTGAAGTAGGCTGGAGCTACTGATGATAAATGTAATCAACAAATACCTCTTAGTGGGTGTTGTGCCAAATTGCAGGAGATATCAATTAAGAATTGGATTCTGCAGAACTCATTTACTGTGAGATAATTGGTTTAGGCTTTCTTTGTGCCGGTGAGAGTCAAGAGGTTCTCATCAGTCTCTAGGCTAGATGAAGTAGTTGTACCCTAATGTATCCATGTCTCTCTGCTGGCCACAGTGATGGCCTTGGATGAGTAGCTTAGCACAATATGGCTGCATTTTAGATATCTACATTATGTGAGATGAATTCCATCCCCTTCAGCTGCCTTAGATAGCCGAGCCTTTGTATGAAAGAGATTATGTTGTCATTGCCAATGGTAATGATTAAAAATGAGGAAAAACGGGCACCATTTCTTTATGGAAATGAGAGGAAAAATCCTACATGCTCACATATCAATATAAACATTTATGTGTTTATATTGGACAGACATCAGTGCTGAGGTGTCTTCTCCACTCTGAAACTACTTTAAACAGTAGCATTCATAAAAACCAATACTTTTCTTAACCCAAGCAGTGAACTGCCAGTGGTTTTAAGTACACAGGACTCTTTGAAGAGAAAAGAGAAACATGCAAACCACTGACTTGTGCAGAAACACTGAGATTTGGGAGTAAGCACTGAAAGAGGTAAAGGACCTACCTGCCCTGTAGAATTTAACCAAGTGCAACCCAGCTGTCTTCTGTGTCTGAGCAATGTGTGAGGTGTGAGGGTGATGTCTTACTTATATCTAATACCAAGTCCAAATGACAGATACAGAGAAGGCAGTGTTCAGGTGTGTTGGCCTCTTCCCCAGTGGCTTAGATTGAAAGATGTGCCCTTGCTCTGGCAAGCAGCAGGTAATGATGGCAATGTCTGCCTGGTGTGAGCAGGTCTGGTCAGGGCTATGGCTCACAGCCTTTCCCCACATATGAGCACCACTGTGCTGGCTCACTCTGCACTCACCCATTTCCTCTGCTGTTCACACCACACTGCTCTCTGTCTTTCTATAAGAGGCACTTTGGATGAGCCTTTGTGGTGTCTCAGTATCTTGCAGGGGAATCAGCAACATACTTTATTTCTACCCTGTGATTCTGTCCATTTCTTGTTCAGTCATCAAGTTCAGTCTATCTACAAAGTAGCTGTAAATAAAAATATATGTGTGTCAAATTATTTTCATATGATAACACAGAGAACTGGCATGCAGAGCAGTCTGAATGTGGAGCTCTCCATGCTTCCTGCATGGTGGTAATATCAGCCAGGCTTACCCTCTGGAGGTCCCTGGCTGTGCTGAATCTGGTCACTGGAATACTTCTGTTATGAAGTCGCAATTTTTATAGTTAACTTACAAATAACTTAAAAAAAAATAAAAATTGGTCTCTTCTATTGTATGTTTCCTTTTGCTTTTGGGAAAGGTAAATGTAATTTATCAGATTCACTAACCTGCGATATTATCCAGCAGCACATACTGTTTCCAAGCATAGAACAGGAAAAGCCCTTTCACTATTCACTTATCCAAAGGGCAAGCAGAAGCGTGTATTCCCAGGTATCTGTAGCACATACCAGGAAACTATTTTATCTCTAGTCACCTCCATGGGAAGCAGGTGTTGTTTTTCTCATTTGCACAGTTCTGTGCAGAGCTCTCTCACTATTTCCTATTTCCTCCTGAAAATGGCAGTGACTTTTCTTGTTACAAGGAGCTGGTACAGTAGGATTTATTATAACTTAAGGAATTTTTATCTAAGGCCTGTTATCTGTGGGTTTTACAGAGTGTTCAAAGGACATTTACTTTTGGTATACTTAATTTTTAACTCTATTTTAAATAACCTGTAGATGCGAGTTTTGATTTTTTTTTTTGTGGTGTTTTGCTTTGTTTTGTGTTGTTTTGTTCTGTTTTTAACCAGCTCTTGGTTAAAAGACCTTATGTCTGTATAACATTACTTGTTTAAGTAATATCATACAGACATACCAGAAAGGGAAAAGCCATACAATCTTCAGACATCTTTATATATCTGTGATTGGTGAACCTTCCTTACTAACTTAGCCAAAGGTGTAGAGTAATGTGTGTCCATCCAGCAAAGGAGTGCAGGGGGAAAAAATTAAACGCTCAGGAAGAAACATGTTAGCAGGGGTGACCCGTGTTTGAAGATAGCACTAGATAAAACAACTGAAGTAGTATTCCTGAAGGAAGGGGATACTTCTGTTCTACGTAGCTATCAATAACATTTTTACTTAGGAGCCTTTATTGCTTTCTGGATATCTAGAAGAAATATAAATAATAGAGATAATTCAAGTGTGTTCTTAAGTTGAGCAGGCATAGACACAGATGTCCTGAGAAACAGAAACTTATTCCACTTATTCCAGATATTTTCTTCTCCTTAACAGAGATCTTTAGTGTGGCAGACAATTCTCACAGCAGGACCAAAGAAAGAATTCATTTTCTGATCTGTACATTTGGTAGCAGCTCCTCTGCTCTAGTCCTGCTCCTCCATATGCTTCTTCACTGGGGCCTCTTAGTGCCATGGGCCCTCCTGTGGCTTAGGGAAAGGTGTTTTCATTCCTCAGGAGGGATGGTGCATGTCTTAAAATATTCAGAATGATAAACTGCCCCCTGAAGCAAACACTGCTACCATGTACAATAAAAGCAAAGCTGAGAGAGGTCCAGACAGCACATTAGCAAATGAAATCACAACAAAAATGAAAGAATTTGTTTTCAAAAACTACATCAGTGATTTTATATCTCTAAACTGGAGAGCTCTATAATACATTATAAGATAGCCATTTATTATACATATTTAGACCTAAAAAGAGGCACCTCTGCCTACTGACAGCATTACTGAAAAAAACTCAATGGAATGATTGTCTACTGTTCTATCTTTATTATTAATTTTTACTGCATAAAAATATCGGTATTTGCAGAATAATAAAATAGTGCAAGGCTGTAGGAAATGCCATAATTATTCAAAAATTTAGCCTAGAGGTAGAAATAGATGAGCCTCTTCAATTTTTTTACAACTTTTTGTCTTCTTTTTTGGTAAGCAAATAATACACAGATGCAGGTATCATAAGAGGTTTTACATGAATGAAAAGATAGTATCATAAATTGTGAAGCTGAAAACCTGAAATGAGCAGTGTCTCCCATCATAGTCTAGGTACCACTGAAGTAATACAAAGGGAAAAATAATTTGAAGATATGAGTCATGATTTCCCCTGTGTGCAAAAAGGAGAATTTCTACACTGAGTTAAATAAAGTAACTTTCACATAGTAAATATCTGTCCAAGTTTTCCTGTAACACCTCTGGAGCCAACTTTTCAGCCACGCCCATTTATGTGAAAAATATGTCTACACTCCCAAAACTAAACAACACTAACACTTTGGAGGGAATTTTGGAAGGTGTATATATGTGTGTGTATTTATATAACTCCATGAACTTTGAGAAGAGAGGAGACTATGGTTTGGGTAGGAAAACACAAAGCTGGGGTAAGATTTCACTGAATCATAGCCTGGTTTTTGTTAGTTGGAACATGTGGGCATTTGGTCAGACTAAATGCTGGTATGTGCGTCTTTTTCTTGAATATCCACAGTTGCTTCTGATCCACTCATTCTGGTTGAAATATGTGGCAGGTTTTGTCTTTTCCTCCTCAGGCAGAAATAAATTATACTTCCAGCCCCAACTATAGAAAGGGCTAGAAGAACAAACAGCCAAATGATGCCAGCGGAAAGTATTTTCTCCGTTTTCCCTTCTGTAAGGAGATACAATGGAATCAACATCTTTGATCTTAAAAGATTTCAGAATCTAGCAGTAAATGGGATTTCTTTAACCTGAGAGCAGAAAAAGGCAATATGCCTGTAGATTTTCACTTCAACTTGTAGTTTTGGTTTTTTTCTTTAACTAACAAAACCAAACAATATATAATTAAATCTGATCAAAGCCCAGTACTAAAAATACAAATAGAAGGGGAAATGAAGCCCAATATTGAAAATATAAATATAAAAGTAAATCAAAATTTACTTCAGGATAATCCCTATTTCCTATACTGAGATACAGATATAGCATATGGACTTTTTATGTTTAAATGGATATTTAGAAACTATGTAATTATATTCTTGCTGTATTTGAGCATCTCCTCATAATTCTACTTAAAATGAAGTATGCTTACCTGTATTTTCTGTTGACTTTTCTGTGCTTTCAGGAGCTTTTGAAAGGAAAAGAAAATGTTTATTCTGAATGTTTTTAAAAAAGGAAAAGAGGCATTTCTAACTTCCTAAGTCCCAATGTTTCTGACAACTCCCTGTAAATTTGTGTGCTGGCGACCTTACTCTCCCAGAGAGATGGAACTAAGCATGTGTAAAACATTTCAATCCAAGAGCATCTGACCTCCTCAGTTGAAATACCCAAAAAACCATGAAATTAGAGTCAGATTTCTGTTACATTGAAAAGTCTTTTCAGATATATTAATTTCTTAGAAACTACCCACGGGATCCTTAATTTGTTTCCGAAAAAAAGGTCTTGAATATTAGAGATGCATCATAAGCATTTTGTTTGAGCTGAAAAGAACCTCTTCAGTGTTGTAGCCTCATCTGCCAGAAACAACCATTCCATGTGGATGTGGGTCCCTATGGTAGTTGCACTTCCTGAACTTTGCAGGTAATGGAAGGTGAACAGAAATATGAAGTTCAACCAAACAAAATGTCCATATTCTGGACCACTTTCATTTAACCTCAGCTGGTAATTGAACTTATGCATTTTCTTACAGATGATAATTTTTCTATCAGGATACTACCAGCATTTTATTAAACACGATTCTATCATACTGTAGATAAAGGGTGCCACAGGAATGTGTGTTCTGGTATTCCTGTAATCCATCAGATTAGAGGTCAGTAAGGAAAGGAATCACCAATTTCAGCATTTCCACAAGACAGTTTTCATTGCACTTACCAGAACAAGATTTTTTTTTGAGAATATATTCAGCTGAAATTAAAGAAAATGTCGCTTTTGAGCTTAGCTTGCCAAAACATAGGGGTCTGAAATATTTATCATGGCTGCATGGGGCTGATGGCAAGTTTACAGAATTTATGGGAAATGTAACCTTCTGAGAAGGCACTTGAAAGGCACCTGGGCCCTGTCATTATGTAGGCAGCCACATCCTGCTGTTAGTCAATGAGTTTTGCTCACAAACCTAGAATATTTTACCTTTTTTTTGTTATACAATGAATATACATTATCAGGCATTAGTAACTTTAATGTATTAGAAATATTACTTACTTTTTGGTTTTTTGCAGACATATCCTTTTTTGAAAGAACAGACATTGGTGTTCCAGTAGCCAGACAATGCACATAGTTCTCCACAGTCTTTAAGTCTTTTGTTTGAAGGTTCTCCCATTTGCCAGTTGACAAAATCCATTGCAGATTTGTCTGTCCATACCCACTGTCCTAATATTTAAAAATAAGCATATATGTATAAAATACAGGGGTTTAGACAAATAGAATAAGTTGTGATCGAGAAAACGAGAATTTATAGCATGATTAGGTAGTTAAATGTTTCATTTGCATTTCTAAGCGTATGTTGTCAAACTTTGAAAAATGTTATATAATTTATATATATATATGTACTTCCAAGTGCACAAAGTTAATTTCTTTGTAATATAATATATCATTTTGTATGGTATGATAATGTATGATTCAATATTAAAGATATTACCTCTGTCATTTTTCTTTAGCCCAGTCCAAAAGTTTGGTGATTTTCCATGGAGTATCTTAATGGTGTTTGCCAGAAAGTTTGCTTCACTATAGCCTTCTACTGATACCAAATCAGCACCTGAAAAAATATTAAGGAAAACATCATAATGTCTTATTTTCCTACAGCTCAAGTCAATAAACACATAAAAAATATGCAGAAATACATAAAATACACAAATTCTTTCTTATAATATTCTTTCATATAAAATTTACTAGTCTTGTTGTGGTTATTAAATATCTGTATTGTATTTTGAGCATGTCTGTGTGCTGTATGGCTGCAAATCAGTACAATGACATGGATTTCCTGACATTTTCTAGATTTTTTTTTTAGCTTTTGGTATTTTAGAGGGAAAAAAAATTGCTCTCCTGCCATACTTTTGGGATAGGTCTGAACTGCACTGCAGATTGTGGTGCAAATAGGATGAAAGAGGTACATGTGATGTGGTCAGCACCACCACTGCAGCTCTGTCCCCCAGCAGTGGCTGGGCAGCAGTTTTGGCAGTACCTGATCATGGCATCTGCCAGGTTATGTAGGATGTATCAGCAGCTGGAGGTTACTGTCCAGAAGATGTCCAGAAGTTGATTTATAATTGCCATACACAAATACACAAAGCTATGTGAGGTCATCAGGAAATCACCACCTTCCTGGCCTGGTCACTGGATAACAGGCAGGCAAAAGTGTAGGAATTCAGAACACAGATCACTGTCCCATTGTGACCTTTTATGCTGGTTATTAGTGTACTGTTTAATTTTTGTAGTAATTATGTGATTTATCTTTCTACAGAACAACTTCAGGAATTCTGTTGTTGTACAGCCGTAGAGTAAAATGCCTATACAAAGCTACTTTTTCTGCTTACTCATTCATAGGTCAGCGTTTTCAGACATGTGAGAAGTGCTTCTAGAAATCTTTGCATTCTCTTACAATTAAAAGACTACGGCTCAGACATATAGTGCTAATGTATAGAAAGTTTCCCATTCTTACTCACACTGAAATGTGTGTTGCATCACAGCAATTCTCAGAACTGTGGAGCAAAGTGGCTTTCCCCTTCAATGATCAACATAATGCTCACCTCTCCATGGGGGCAGCATGGGAGCTGTTCCAGAGCAGGACCTGCATGCCTGGATGTGTTTTACTGGTTCATGAAAGCTCAATGACTCCTCCATCTCATTTGTTGTCCAGCCAGTGAGATCCAATTAATAAACTGTGCCTTGGACCGAATAAAGACAACTATCCTGTAACTTTGTGTTTCCTACTTTACACTGTGTGTGGATTCCCTCTTGTTTGGGGAAGAGGAGGCCAACCCTGCAGCCAGTGCCTCAGTGGGTCTATAAAAGTGTTCATCTCCCTACACAATTACTGGTTGCCATAAAACTAGTAGGAATTTAGTATTTTTGAAGTATTCATATTTCACCTGATATTTGAGATATGAAATTCTGCTGTCTCTGACAAAGTTTACTTCTGTTGTGGAAAAGCATGCTCAGAAAAGCAACCAAAAAGTCATTAAATGTGAAGTTTTTAATTTGACATTTGCTTATCAATATTATCCATTGTGTGTTTAATTACATCTTCAATCTTTTTAAGACAAAGCACTCACCTAGCCGGGCACATTCCTGATGAGCTTGAGACCAGCTTCTTTTTTTGGAGGCCTCAAAATAATAGCAGTGACTATGGAAAGGTATCCAAGATTTGTGTCCTCTTGATTCAGGGCATTTTCCTGGAAGTTGTGGGGGCTCCCTAGGGGCTGTTACTGATAAGAGATCAGGTAGTTGGACTCCAGCTATTTTATAAAATTTGTTTTTCCCATTATACTAGTAAGACAAAACTAAACAGACTATGTTAGGTTTGTAATCATAGAAGAAATGAAATGTGTTCTAAGAAGAGCTTGAATATCGCTCTGATTTTGTGTTAGAGACAATATTTTGCTTCCTATGTATTTATCGAGGGGATTAGAAAGATACACTAGTCTATAAGAAGTATAGGTTCATCTAATGGTGATTTTTTTAAATTAATCTAGTCAACAAAATACGAAATTGCTTTTCTGGCATAAGTATCTGCCTAATTAGTTAAAACTGCTATTTTTAAAATTTCTTTTGACACTTCTGTCTGATTTTTTGACAGGATCAAAAGCGTATAGCAGAAATTGTGATTGTGTATGAAGGTGTTGGTATAACTAATCATGGCTTGCAGGATTCTTTATTCAATTGAATCCTGAATATGTTCCGTAGTGATTGATATAGTAGGAAGACTTTTTCTGGGTAGGTAAATACAGATGGAATGAAAATCAAAAGTTCTGACAAATTCATTTTCTTCCTGTGAGTCTTCTACAGTCTATTTCTTTCCCTCTTAAGGAACGTTCAGCTCTCAAATGAGATTTCCAAAATAATAATATTTATCAAATCTGGGAATTTTTGTCAAATTAAAACATCTTACAAGGGAATCTGGCATGTAATTTTAAATTTGCTAATGATTCAAGATCTCCCATAATGTTGACAAAATCAGGAATATAGCTAAATTGTGAAGTCATATTTATACTTATTTCCATATAAATTATAGAAGTTTGTAGTTGGAATGCTCCTCAAGGAGTTATTTACTTCATCCTTGTGCTCACAGGTGACATGAAGCTGATATCTGTTTTTAACAGATGTTAGTCCTGTCTGTTCCTAGCAAGATGTAGTGATGGATATTTCCCGATTTGTCCAGAGTATTTATTAAAGGCTTCTGTACTGATAAAATTAGAAGGTTTTCCTTGCTGTATTTAAGTCTGTTACCCCTTTCCAACTGATATCAGACATAGGGAAAAACTCAATTCTGTTCCATAAGGCTCATTTTTAATATTTAGACAATTCGAAAATACTGTGTTTTCTTAGGCTTTTGTCCACCTCCAGTCTTTTCTTTTAATACTGGTTTCCCAGACATCTGAAAACTCTAGTTGGCTGAGAACATTTCAAACTTTGGTTCCTTGAACTGGATACAGAATGTCATATAATGCATAATAAAAGCATATCATAGAAGTGAATTACTTTTTCTATTAGAATGAATAGCTAAGAAACCAGTAAGTATTCAGTCCTTTGGTTTTTAGGCTTTTGGTAATTATGAATCAACTTATTTCTAGTAAGAATTCATGTCAATATTTGGAGTTAGTTAGCTAGTCATGTCTTCCTGTACACTAGTGTTTACAGGAAGTATTTTTCCAGTGGCTTATTATATTTAGCACAGTTGATAAATCTATACAACCTCTGGTCAAAACCTTTGTATGGAGCTACTTACCATCTGATTTTTTACAGACAGATAAGAGTTTTTCCTTGCAAGAAGCTGTCTTCCAGGTGCCATCAGTGTCTAGATAGACACATGCTAATGTCTGTTTTGGTTCTCCACCGGACCACTTGCTGTAAACTAATCTCCATCTATCAATCCATTGATATTTGCCATTGGTCTGGAAGCAAAATCTATATGGTCATTTCAAGGTTGCTTACAGTGACATAGCTATTACACAGGATCCTCTAGAGGACTCTCATGTAAGCAGGATGGAATCATATGCTTACTACTGCTCTCTTCTAGCTTGTAAATGCTAACTACATAGAATGTAGTGTCTGCCTTCCACAGAGCTGACTGCCCTCCAGAAAGTATCTAGCATTACTTCAGAGCATTTTTCCAGCATTGGGAAATGGAAGGGAAAAAAGAAAGGAGGCATGAGAGAAGGCATGACCACCCAAATGTCTGCATGGAAAATGGGAGTGTGGGTGGGAGTGTTCTTAAGCAGCGCTGTTGTAGTTACCATGACTGTGATTCATGATGAAGAGTCTAGCATGTCAAAACATACCTACCATCCAAATGTTCACCCTGTCCTGTCATACAACTGATGCAGGCATCCCTTAAACAGAAAGGATTATCGTTCCATAGTATTATAGCTTCTAATGGGAGTAATTACACCAACTGCATTTTCAAATTAAGAAAGAGTCATTGGTCAGTATAGCCTCCAGATTCCTTTAACTAATTTTTCCCCTGTTTCTGTCCACAACTGTATTTTGCTATTGCTACCATAAATAAGAACATTCTAGTAAAACATGTGAGCATAAACACACATATAAAAACCATTCCCTCTCAGGTTTCAGGTGTGCAACCTGATGATGCCTTGTCACTGATCACTGAGGTACATCAATACATGGCAGGGGGACAGGATGCATGTTGTTCCTGGAATATCTTTTAGATTACAATAAACTCAAAATCTAGGAGATTTTACAATTTATGTTTGAGATACTTTAAATGACTCCAAACAACACACAGCATTGTTATATACTGGTTTGCAGGAGTATTTCCTTGTGCTAAAGCCTGTAAGAGTTCTTAGTTCATTAAAATCTCCACTGTCCAAGTCTTATTTGAAGATTTCCTGTGCAAATGGGGACTATACTGATTTAACATGCTGTTTTCAGCACTACACTGGCAGAAATTCTTATAGGTAACAAGACAAAAACATAAAGAGAGATCAGGTCCCATATCAGCTTGACTGCCTGTATGTAATGTATGTGTTCTTACCGTGTTGCTGTTAAGACCAATCCACAGAGGCTCACCATACTCCTGTGCAAGTAAGAACAACAGTGCCTGGCTATAAGGGTCTAAAATGCTGGCAAGTTCTGAGGCATTGTTATTGCAGTTTTTGTGCGCTTCCTCCCAATTCATTTTGAAGCGGGTGACAGAATAACTAATGCCACTAGAATGATCAGAAGCAAGTTCCAGCACTGTTGCTGGTGAGTGAAAGAGTTCAGGATCTGTAGGAGGAAGGAAAAAAACCCACACCATGAGCAGTTAATTCTGGAGGCCACATATTTCAATTGAGCAACTGAATAATATCTTTATTGTTTACAAACCTAGCATAAAATTGACAATGGAATGGGACACTTTCTTCTAAGCTGTTTGTAAGTAAAAGATAACTTAAAAAAAAAGTTTCTGGATGAAAGAAATACTATTTCTGCCTCTGACAATTTTGAATCAATAAATGCACAGTATCTTATATTGTAGAGGTAGATTCACTCAGTCAAAAATAGCACACCTGACCTGCCTGTTTTCAAAACAGTCTTTGCAGCTTAACAACTTTGTGACTATTAGGTTTATTTGGAGAAGTGCAAAATTTTCTAGTTTTGATACTATATAGATAATTATAAACATATGTAATTAAAATGTTTGTGGGTTTTATCTGTTCAATTACACTTTTAAAAATAAAATCATTTTCCTTTCCTAAATTCTGCTGGTTTTTTATCATTCCCTTCTCCAAAACATAGTGAAGAAACATTGGGAGGCAGGATGGGGCCTTAGGTTTTACTCTACTTAAACAAAACAAAACAAAATGAAATAAAACAAAACCAAAAGAAAAACCTAAACTGAAATAAAGCATGTTAAACAAGTGATTTTAATCCTTCTGTTATAAATGTCAAGATTAGCAATACAGAACTCACCACTCTTCTTCTGGCATATATATCCTCTTGACATGTAACACTCCTCATTGTTCCATTTTCCTAGGTCATCAGCAGGACCTCTCTTCAAAGAAACACAATCAAACTGTTGGAGAAAGGAAAGATTATGGGTATATTGATACAAGAAGTTATAAAACAAAGTACTGTAATTCCCTGAGTAGTTTCACTCCTTTTTTTTCTTTGAATTCTGATGGTGTAGGGTATGTGTCACAACTCTAGAAACACCTTTCTTTTATCCTTTACTGTGCTTTCTGGTCTCCCTTGTGGTGGCCAGCTCACCCTTTGTACACTCTTGCAAATCTTTGACATTTTCAGCTCAGCCTGCTTTTTCCTTTGGTTCTTTTCCAGGAGGCATACTTGAAAGGTACAATTATTTTTGAGAACTTTCTGTCACACTTTCTGTCCCAGCTAACGAGCAACCATCAGTAAGATTTTGAATAAGATGGAAATGGAGGTCATGCTTTGTATTTCACTTTGCAAAGCCAGCTATAGATAGTAGTTATTTTTGACAAAATCACCTAAATTACAGTCCTTGGCAGAGTTGTGTCAGCTCTAGTTCTTAGAATTTCTCTTTCAGCTACACCAGTGTTGAGTGCTACACCAGGTGCTGTGTGCTTCAGAGGCTGGAACAAGTTTATTACAAGCTGCAATCACCTGCTAATCTGCCATGCTGAAATTTTCAGCTCATTGAAAAGGATCCTCTGAAGGAGAGAGCTGTTAGCGTCTTGAAGGTGAAGGAGAAAAGTAGGATGTACTTTTGCACATTTGTTTTTCCTACTTGCTATTTCCTAGGACTATTATTGGAGCTACACTGGAGCTATGTTTTGTGCAGTATCCTTTCTGTCTTCCTGCATGCTTTGGCCAATGGCTGCATGGGCCAAAGCAGCATAAATTGACTCAGGTGCAATTAAACTGGTTGTCTAGAAGTATGATTTCTGGGTTCTTTGAAGCTGTTGCTACCAAACTGAAGGGAAGGTGAACAGTGAGTGGAACAGCATAGTGTGAAGGGCAAGTTTTGAAAGCAAGATATAGAAATAAATGGAAGAAAGGCAATGTGGGTGTGCAAATCAGTCTATATTGGTATGATTATGTAGAATGCTGTTTTATTTACAGCATGCTAAGATTTGATTTCAGTGCTTGCAGTGGAGAGGGCTTAATTGGTTTAGAAAGCAGTTGACATCTATTGACCCTTAGCAATTCAATCACAATTTTAATTAGGGAAGAAGTAAAAGAATGTTGAGGTCTTTCCTCTTGCATTCTCTCTCCTTTCTTCCTAGACATGAAAATAATTCTGTGTGTTAACTTCTAAAATTGTAATGTTGCATTTATATTCTCTGAAAAATGAACAATGGATTACTATGAAAAAGAAAACTTTATTCAATATATCCAACTTTTATTCAATCTGTCCATTGCTGCAATTTTGCAAAAATACTTTGGCAAGATTGCAGCAATGCCATTTTATGCTCTGAGATAGCTAGGATACTCAAACACTGAAACTTTTTATCACTAGCCCCAGTGTAAAGATTGATTAACAACTTGGGGCAATGTCTGTAGTGAAGTGATGTGTATACTTGAAGTGGTATTACTCCTCAGATCTAAACTTGATGGTAAACAGTAAGTAATATTTACCTGCTGCAGATTGTGGCCATCTTCTGGATGTAGACTGTCAAACAACTGGGGTTCTACAAGTTTTGGGGAATCTGAAGCCCAGTTTGTATATGACAAAGCACTTCCATCAGCCCAGACAAAGTTGAGTTCACTGATTATATCATTCAAGCCAATCCAAGGATCATTTGAAACATCTTTCAAATGGTAAGTGAGAAAAGCTAGGAAAAAAAGCCAATAGAAAAGAAAATCAATGTGTCATGTCATCAGTCAAAACATTAACTCTTAAGCAAATACTTAACTATTTTGTTCTTTAAAGTCCTGTAAAAACATTTTAATTAGCATGTGATCAGAATTTTACCTGCGTTTATTATTTCAAGGATATGTGAAGCCTTTGCTCAAGAGAAGTCTCAGAATGAAAGTATTTGAACTATACAGCAAGGTTGGAAAGAGGAAAGGTACAAAAAAACCTGTCTGACCACCATGATATCTAATGAGTTCATTTATTTCAACACTCAGGATGAGCCACTTGACTGATGGAAATGTGTAGCTGTATACAGCAGCAAATGGAAGCCAGGGAACATAGGCAAGCTGAAAATGTGCCTTTCTCTGACATTCTACTGAATTAAATTGTAGAATTTAGCTAGAGGTATAGTAGTATATCCCTTTCTATTTCTGGCAGAAATCATGCATTCTGTTTCTTTCTCTGTGTCTAATGCTACAAATGCCAGATCTGGATTTTTAATTTTATGCTAATTCATATCTATAAATAATGTAAGGTGGTTTGCAGCTTGCATGGAACAGTAAGAAGCAACCCTTAACATCACTAGCATGCCCTAAACTAGATTGTTCCAGTTCTAAAAAACTCTTCATGCCATGGCCATACAACCAATATTGAGTAGACATATTATAAAATACATATATTTACATACTGATTCTTTCCTTCTTTGCAGGAAATATCCACTGTATGCAGAGTAAAGGCTATCTGTTATTTAAAGGGCTCTTGCACTATACCTTGTACTTGTTCATCATGTATGCTAGCCAGGTTTCCTCCAAGGCTCATACAAGTTCTTCTTGCAGTAATCCAGTATTCATAGGAAGAGCCAAAAAATTTGTAACACTAGGGAAAAAAAAGGTATAGACTGCTAGAGTGCCACCAAAGATCATTTATGTTTGAATTACACTATCTTAAGTAGAAATTAGCCTAACTCAGACCCACAAAATAATTTTTCAAAGTTGGCAGGGATTCAGCTCTGGAGCTAAGTGAAAACCATTCACAGGTTCTAAATTTGCTCTCTGTCTTTCTGTGAGGGACTGAGAAAGTCACAACAAAACTGAAACAGATATCTACAAACCACGGTAGGAGTCTAATGAGAATGTAATGTATTAACTAACTCAGAGATTTTGAGAAGCCATACCCCATCACAAGTAAAAGATTAAGAAGTGCTGACTCTAGGAAAACCCCAGCCCAGACCTGAATTATCTGAACTTTCTGAAAAACCTTTTTGACCTAGACTCAAAAAAGGCCAGAGTGCTTTCAAGTGTGTATTCAGCATTTTTCATTTTACAGGTCTTTCATTAATGGAAGCATAGGACTCATTTTTTAAAAAGTGTGTAGTCATCACATTACCAATACATATTCACCCTGGAAGGTTTTGGTAATTATGACTGTGCCTCATGTGTCCTCTCCATGATTACAGCTCACTGTCTGCTCTCTGGGATGCCAGTAACACAGTCAGAGAATTATCTTGCAAGGTTTGCAGAAAATAACTACTTTGATGACTGTAATAAAAGAGCAAAAAATGTGTACAGGCATAAACTCACCTGATGTGAGTATCCACTGGTACCTTCATGACAATACTATATTTTAGGAAATAGAACCCTGGCTTAACAGATTAAGTTTGTCCCTTTTGGGAAGAGGCACGCATTACAATGAAGACTGGAAAATTTTTGTCTTATGTCTGGTTTGTTCCATCTTAAATGACTGATTTTATGCTATAGCTGGTGCTTTCAGTTGAATTCAGTTCTATTTTTTTTTTTGTACATTGTAAAATGTAACAGCTTTCCCAATGTGTCTCAGATAACCACTTCTCAGGAAAACAATTAAAGATCTCTAAACCCACCATTTTGCAATAGTTAGGCAACTAGTTCATTTTTTAATGTGAGTGTTACAAGGTATTTGAGAGACAAAAGGCCTCTTGCATATCTTGAAGTCCCTTCCCAAGGATTAATATCATTGTGCTTAGATGAAAGTTACCATACCTGATTTTTAAATAAAAGCCAGTCTACAGGACATCCTCCAGGAGGTGAAGGTACCTCTGAAGGAAGTGTTGCATTTATAAAACTTCTGTGCCTCTCACAGATATAGCCATTGTAAAAACTACAGCTGACATCATTCCATAAGCCTGAAATCAATGGAGCATAGGTAATAAGACACCAAAAAAGACAAATTTGTTGTTAAGTGAAATGGCTTCTCTGGTTGTAAATTCAAAAACAATTTGCCTGGGAATGTGGGATTGTATGTGGCTCAACTTTGCTTCCCATCATCATTGCTTTCAGGGGAACTTTGGTCCTGCTGTGACTGGGGGAGAAGTGACTATAGGAGGTGGCTGATACAGCAACTCTGTGACCTCTGAGTGGAACCCACGAAAGCAGATTTGTTTCACAGAAAGATGCATTTGTAACACTTTATCAGTGAAAACACCTTTAAAAAGTCGCTGTGTGTTCTATTTCTTTGCTAACTATTTTTTTTTTTTAATTTAATTTCTGTTCATTTGAATAGAACATGTATTTTGTGCAGCTGAAAAATCAGTGGTCAAATTGTCCCTGCATTCCCCATTAAAATCACTATCTTATATTCCACTTTTATGGCTAATAATTCCCCTGAAGAAACGTGAGATATAATGAGCATGCTTTCTCCATATGCATATTTCTCCAATGCTGGGAAAGAATGGATGAAAATCAACAAGACATTTTTAAAAAATAGAAGAAGTGCATCACCCATAAAATTACTTTAAAAACCAGAGTTGCGTAACTCACCATCCTTTTTATTTAAGACCACACAATTTTCTTGAGCATGTGCAAAATTGGGCTCACCCTGTGCCCAAGCTGCATAGTGCACTGGGCTTCCATCCATCCAGCTGAAAAACAGAAGTGGTTGCTCAGACAATATTTGTGGAAAAGTTGAGAAAAATCCACCTTAACATGCTAAAAATATTTTTAAAACATTACTGTCGAGTCTGTCTGTAAATGGAGATTCTGTTAGGATTAAAAGATCTTAGATAATGAAATCCCTGCATGTCAAGTCAAAGGCCCAAATAACTTTATTTTTAAAAGTTATTAACTATGTATTCATAGCGTATCTATTCCCTATAAAAATTCCATCTAAAACAGTGTTTGTACAATGTGGTTGAACTGAGGGAGAGCACACGTTTCGACATGCAATATAGCTCTCTGAATCTGCATTTCATTCCACTGCAGTGGTTCCTTCAGGAGGAGCTTTGGCAGTACAATACTTCTACAACTGTCTTTTATGAATCTTGATGTATTAGTTACCTACCTGAACTCTTGAACAGCATTCTGAATTAATCCTATGAGATATGAATTCAGTTTGCCATTTTTTAAGATCTAAACACAAAAATACATTTTTAGTCAGTGTTTTCAAGTATTTATTAGTCATCTAAAAGGAAAATTATAAATGTTATGTTGTGGAAGAAAAGACATTAATAGACATTGTTTAAATGATCATGTACAGCCACCTGAGATACCACACAGCACATAGTGTTGCTTTACTGTTTTTATTGATGCTTTCCCAGTTTTGGGTGCATTACTGGTATGACCAAAGCTTTCAAAGTTCTGTTCTCAATTTTTAAAAAAAATGTCACAGAAGACTTCAGAAAATAACTTTTTGGGGCTTTCCTGTTCTTAAGCAGCTATGTAATTCTTCTGTCTCAAGCTGTCTGTCCTTTCCTCCTTTGATATCTTTTCTCACATAATAAAAGCAAGCTGTGAATTAGAAAGGAGTGTGTGTGGCTACTTTGGTATTAGCAAACCAGACAGGATTAGGGCAGAGGTTTGAGGCAGCATCCAGGCTATTCAGCTGTCAGCACGACCCTGCCCTGCTTTGGCCATGTTGTGGAAAGACTAGCTCACGAAGATCTAGTTCATCAGTCTAACCTAGATCAGGTTAACCTTTCTCTGAAAAGTTGTTTTGGAGAGTAATATGAGCATCAAATATGACCATCAAAGCTAGACTGGCAGCTGCCTCACATCTACGTGCAACACTGTATTCTAGAAGGTGATAGATACACAGATCAGAGGTAACCACCCTGTCAAATGGAATTTTCTGAGTATACACCTAATCTGCCTGTTCATCGCTCCATACATATTTGGTCATGGGCAGAACTCCTTTCAGATTAGAATATACAAAAATATACTGGCCCTAGTAAATAGTAAAGTCTTTTGTATGTTTTTTCTTAAAGTGAAATCCATTTTGCAGAATAAATATTTTTTAATAAAATATTTAAATCTCATCCTAATAAAATGTCATGACATTATGCAACAGGCACATTCTTCTGTACTTCACAAGCAGAGGGTATATTCAGGGGGTATATAGACCTTATGGTATATAACCAAATTTCCTCTTACATATTTCCACAAAAATTTTCTTTCACTGTTATTTCCAATAGTAGCAAGATCTCCATGGTTGTTTTTGCAGAATGTTCTGGCTTTCTCCATAGAAGTCTTTTCTGGGCTGAAAAAGTACTGTTTGACTCCTTTTATAATCCAGCCATCTTCTGTGATTTCATATGCTGCAACACAAGAGGAATGTCTGCATTCTTCACAGTTCTTATGCAAAGCTGGTGGTATTACATCACACCACCCTTTAGGTAAGTGAAAATAAACAGAAGCTTACTGGCAGAAGGGCCCAGAGGTTCTGGTTTTAAGAGTGTCCCTGTAATGAAATGGGGAAAAAAACACAGATGTAAACCCATTCCCATACGTTGAGCCAATACAAGTGTTCAATTAATGGAAATTATCTTAATGTCTATTAATTTTTTCGCATTTTACATATTCATTGCAGAATATATTTACATAGTATCTTTGGTACCGAGAAAATAATGGATGTTCAGGGGATAAAAGAGACACCACAGACCTACATCTCTGTCTCCGTAGATTTTTGATAATTGCATCTTGTATATCCTGAAAGTTGCCTAAATTAGGTGATTGAAGTTAGTCTAAATGCATACTTGGTTCTGAAAAAAAAATAAATAGTGAAAATACTCTTCTTCAATGTTGGTATATTTTAAACAATTCTTTATGGACATTGTCTTGTGTTTGAACAAGAAATTCAAATACTAAACAAAGCTTTGCTTCAAACTATTTTATATTTTATTACTATTTATTTAATTGTGAAACTTTTTTTTCCCCATGTATCTGATTTAGGAAGAATTATATTTTACTGAAAATCCTCCAATGTTTGAAAAATAATTTAGGGGAAAAATTTCCACATCACATGGAATGTGATATTGGAGTAAAGTTTCTCTAAACATGCAAGGCCAAGAGCTATAAAAATATAAAACAAATGTCATCTTTATAGTATCAAGGCCAGGTTGAATGGGACTTTGAGCAACCTGGTCAAAGGTAGGGAGTTGGAACCAGATGATCTTTAAGGTCACTTACAACTCAATACGTTTTTTGATTCTATTATTTTTTTCCTACAGGAATTCATCACAGTGTTTGTGTTGCTATATGTGTGATTATATTAAACTAAGTGTGTGACACACATGCTTGGGTATAAAAAAAGAAAGTTAAATCAGCTTTTAAAAATAATCTCTTGCATGATCGGTCACAATATTTAACAGAAAAAAACAATATTTCTGTTCTGGAAGTACAAAGCACTATGCTTATTTCAGCATCTTTCAGCCTGCCATTATGCACTGCTGATTAATGATGCTAATTTCATGAGCCTATAATTTCTCCCATTCATACACTAATAATAATTAACAGTATACAGCTACGATTGACACTTAGGCTAATAGTTTTTATTTAGGGTGATCATGCAGGTGAGAACTTACAAAGGAACGTACCAGGAAAAGTGTCTTCACATCTCTTTGAGGTAGAGGTCTGTGACTATTACTATTTAAGTATGAGATGCTGAGACTATGCGCCTAGCTTAAAATCATATTGTTTTGAATAATACACCAGCACAGAAATTATTTTATTTAGAAAAGTATTACTTGACATGTTAACCCTTACTTGTGTGAAAGAGCCCAGGGAAGCACCAAAGCAACACTGCTGTTAGCCTGGGAAGTAAAATATGTAGCTCAACACATAGCTGTAATTGATTGCTCTCTTATTTCACTGAATATTTTTCCCAACAGTAGTTTCATTTGGAAAAAAACTACAGAAGTATAAGCAGAGAATCTTTCACTACTAATATGAGAGGAAGATGTGAACCTGTCTATTATCTTAAAGTATAGGAATTTTTAAGCTTTCATTACCTTCTTTTTATTACAGCAAGCCTCTTGTTACAGGAGTGTCTTCACATGTCATCTTAGAAAAATATTTTATGATGCTGTAGTCTTGTTTAAATTAGAGTAGGTGGCTAATGTGTTGTTGTGTAGCATCCTAGTTACATCTGAGCATAGGAGTGAAGTTTCACTTGACAAAGGATATGGAAATTTAAAATAATTTTTCTTTTTCTTTTTCTTTTTTTTCCCAGATTGTAATTCTCTTTTTCTCTCTCTTTGCCCTCTTACCCCCCCCAACTTGGAAATTCCCCACAAGTGAAAGTTGAAGAAGCATGCAGTTTCATGTCAGTCAGAACTTATGTTTTGGCAAAAATCTGCTTTTGTGCAGAGCAGTGGATTTTAAATGATAAGCTCTGCTTTCACTGTATTTCCTGTGTTTACATAACTACATGAAGAAGTACAATTTCAGTAATGCATATCATGGAGTATTTTTTTTAACAACAACAACAAAAAAAGTCACTAACAGATGAAATGTTGTATTCTGAAAATATTTGTATGTCCTGATCTATTTTTCTGTATGCAAAATTCCTGTGAAATCAATCAAATTTTTTAACAGTATGTAACTTGCAGAGCTTCCTGTTTTGATTCAGTTTAAATTTCTTTCTAGAGTGAGTTTAGAGTAAAAAGTAGCCTACCTTTCTTTATTTCACAAATCCAGTTATGACTATATTCACAGTGCTCCATAATCCATGATGGGTCTTCACTGATTGCTCCACAATCTTCAAATGCAATATCATAAAAATAATTCTTTGCTTTATAAATCACCTACAGAGAAAACACACCTTTAGTTTTTTATTCTTACCATACAGGAGAAAAAGGTTGTACTCTGTAAGGAATGAGAAGTAGAGGTGAAGTTTCAAACCACTCCTTTCCTCTTCTGGCTGCACAGCAAATGTGGGCTATTAAAGCAGTTGCAGACAGTATGCAAGAAAAAAGAAAGGCTCTGAGTTTATGCAGCATTTACAGACTGTGGCATTCCCATGAAAAATGGAATCAAATGAGATTATAAATAAAAAGTGGGGGAAAGGGACGTGACAATATATCACCAGAGATTAATAAAAATCAGGATAGACCTTTCTCATGTGTTTGTGACATGGAGAATCATCTCTAGCTGAATGTAGTCCTCTGTGCTACCACTGTTGTGATGGTATAACCTCGGGGTTTATTGGCCTTTTTTGTTTGGTTTTTTTCCAATCCAGTATGAAGAATAACGATTTAGAGTTACCCAGCTGCAAGGTGGACATTTTTGGAAATTCTTATACAACTTTCATACACACCAGTCATGGAAACACCTCCTGCAGCAAAAGAGTCAGAATAGAAAGAAACTGGGAAGGTGAAACACTCACCGGCGATCCGTCAGTCCAGGAAAGCCCACCGTCAGGATCGAGACACTGCAAACCTATCCAGAAAGGCCGAGATGATGGGGATTTTTTTCTAGAGTGTGGAAAAAATGTGCAGTGCAGGAAGAGGATATATGTGGTTAATGCTGCCCAATTTTACAAGTTACATGGGATGGTAACATTTATTAAAGACTTCAAATACAGCAGAAATTTTAAAAATAAAAAGGAATGTTGGTTTGCAAACTCCCATCGGCAGGTAAGTGAAGTTCACACCTTAAAGCGTCCTACTTTGTTGTATTGAAAACACAGCACATTGTTTTCTGTCATTGATGTTGTGATTACAGTGTTTTTTGAGAAATAAAATATTCAGGGCTGCTGAAAGACACAATTTAGTTTTAAAATTGTTCAGTAAAAAAACTTGCAAAAGGGTCTGAAGGAGGAGCATTCAACAAATTTTGTTGTTGGGATTTTTTTCCGCCTAAATTTAAAATGTTTGCAGATTATGACGAACTAGGAATTCCACAAATTTATGTGAAAACATTACCCATCTGAGACATTTTCTCAGTTATTTTTCTTATTATAATGACAACCAGATAGATTTTCAGCTAATTATCTCAGAAGCAACACAATTATAATTTATTACTGTATGTGTTGTTACACCAAATTATCAATTTTTAGGTAGTTTGTTTGCTTACTTTATTAAGTTTTCTATCACTGTTTGCTCTTTTTCACTTCTAACAGCAGCCAGGTCTCCTCCTATTGCTCTGCAGAAATCTCGGGCTTCAAACCATGTTTTCTTTTGGTTTTCTTCTCTCACAAAATCCTGTAGATGCAGGTAGAACACTGTGTTTACCATGTATTAAGCATAAATCTGCTGGCTGCCTTGTATAAGCAAAATAGGAAAACATTCCATTATAATTATCATGTATAATATGGATTAATAACTATGCTAATTGGATAACATTACATAGAGTGAAAACTGCAGTGATATTTGAACAGTTGTCTTAAAGCTTTCTACATTTGTGCTATAAGTTGCCATTCTGTGAGGTTTAGATTCCCTACCTATTTGGTGCTCTTCTGTTTTATGAGTAGGGTTATTGCAAAAAACAATACTTACTCTGAAGCATGAATTAGTGCTATTGCTTGTATCCCAACCCAAGGGACATTTGGAATCAGGGATGGTTTCAGGAGCGAGAGGAAGAGTGACTTTTTCAGCTAATTTTTTGCAGAGAAATTTTGCCTTTACTTCACAGTTCTGAACATCCCATAGTCCAGCTGCATTTCCAGTCCTTAGGGCAACACAGCCGGCTTCATTCCCTTTGTGAGATATAAAAGAAAGTTTAAATGTGTTTTCCAGTCATTCCCTTGACATTTTTACATCTTATGTGATTAATTTACAAGAGACTATATGAACTAGATGTCCATTCAGAGAAGAAGCTTTGTAAAAAGAGGGAAGCAGCAAGCCAAGTCCTTCATCATCTTCCCTCCCCTTTGAGTGCATGAACAACCCCTTGTCTGCTTCTTTCCTATGCCACTCACATCAAGGATTTGGCAGCCCACCACCAAGGCTGGAAGGGATTTCACTCTTTCTGCTCAATTTGATTTTGCTGTTGTAAACAATGAGGAGTCAGAAAAGAAATATTTTCATGGCATCATAGAAAATCATAGAATACTTTAGGTTAGAAAAGATCTTTAAGATCATTGAGGCCAACCATGAAACCAGCACTGCCAGGCCCACTGCTAAACCATGTCCCTCAGTGGCACATCTATATGTCTTGTAAATACCTCCAGGGATGGTGACTCAACCACTTCCCTGGGCAGCCTGTCCCAAGGCACCAGCCTTTCAGTAAAGAAATCTTTCCTAATATCTAATCTAAATCTCTTCTGGCACAGCTTGAGGCCATTTCCTCTTTCCCTATTTCTTGTTATTTGAAAGAAGAGACTGATGCCCACCTTGCTACAATCTCCTTTCAGGTAGTTGTAGAGAGCGATGTCTCCCTTGAGCCTCCTTTTCTCCAGGCTAAACTACCCCAGTACCCTCAAGCACTCCTCATCACACCTGTGCTCCAGACACTTCACCGGCTTCATTGCCCTTCTCTTGACTTGTTCCAGCATCTCAAAGTTTTTCTTGTAGTAAAAGGCCCAAAACTGGACTCAGGATTTGAGCTGCAGCCTCACTGGTGCCAAGAACATGTATAAATACACTCCAGTTTCAGAGGCAGAATGTTTGTATGGGTCATCATGGGTGCGTTTTATCAAAGTTGGAAAACAGTTTAGAGTAAGAACACAGAAAGTTCCTTAGTAGCATAGATTTACTGCAATGGAAGAGTACCAGGCATTGGTGCATTCCAGTTTGTGTACAGAACACCTTCACCAGTCACCCACTTGAAACTCCCTCGCTCTTCCATGTCTGAGAGACCAATCCAAAAATACTTGTCAGAGCTCAGACCTGTGAGACTGGTCAGGTAGGCTTGCTCATATCTGAAATGATAGGATTCAGATGGAATTAAGCTTAGCTTTTGCTCAGTTTTCCATTCCTCATCATCCCAAACTTCATAAGACTGTCATGAGTGGAGTCTTCATTAGGCTTCCTCTTATGTGGAAATATGTTGTTTAACTGGGTTCCAGATGCACTAGCTTCAATAGAGGTGAAGCTGTGCTATGCTGAAAAACTGCTCCTTACACAGCACAAGTTTCTGTTGTCTGTTCTTTCAGAGTAAAGTAATGTAAAACGCGTAAATTATTTTTAGTTAGAAAAGCCATAGTGTGTTTATTGATTATTTTTTCTTCAGAAAAGATATTCTGCGATTTTTCTTTTTTTCACCAAAAGTTCTCGACTGTGTTTTAAAATTCCAGTATTGCTGCATCAGATATACAGTTTTTCATACAGTAATTTCATACCTGTCTCGTATACTTGTTAAATAACCACTGCTCCTCTCACAGGTTTTCTTTGCTTCAGAAAATGTTACAGAGGTATGTCCAACTAGGTAGCAGTAAAAACCATGTCTTTTCCAGCCCTGTCAAGAACACATGAAATATACTTCCAGTAAAAATAATACTCTTTAATCACCATATTTTTAATATAGCCTAAGGTAATAATGTATTCATTTGAATTCCAGTGGACTAATGGAAATTACACTTAGTAAACATTCAATGCAGAAAGAAGAGATTTAATGCATATGGGTCTCACTTTTTTTGGCAACAAAGTCAGAGGGACACAGAATATAGAGTGCCTTCAGAACCAGGTGAATAAAATATTTCCTTATCAGAACCAAAAAGAGTGGTCTGTGTTAGACTAGAGATGCTGACTCAGGCTTTCTGATGTTTCTAAGCTAAAGGAACATTAACTAGACTTATTAATTGCCTTAATTCTTCAGCTCACCTAAAAAGTGTGACTAAAGAGTGTGACTAAATACCATTGTAAAGCAAAATCCTCAAAATTACATCTGAATTGAAGTCACTTTTCCCTTTTTTTGCCTGTTCACAGGTTGCTTGCTGCACCTGAGGAAGGTAAATAAAATCTATGTTCAGTATTTGGCTGCTACTTAGTTCCATTGAGCATAATGAATCTCAACTCTGTTCCCCTTGGGCTTGTGGGAAAGGTTACGAAATATAGAATAGTAGTAAATAGGAAGGTAAGAAGAGGGAAGAGAGAAGGGGGGAAATAAGCAGTGAGGTACAATAACTTGCTCAAAACAAATTCACTCATAAGTGATTTGATTGTTTTGATTTGGCTTCAACAGTGAGATTTGTCATCATCTTGCATCATGTCACATAGTCCAGAAATTGTTACCAGTCCTTTTACCTTCAATAACCACAGATGGCTGTAGAATATAAAAAATATGCAGAAAACTGCAGTAGTGGTTTTAGTCCCTTTCACAGACAGTCCTGAGATAATAGACCTGACTCATATTCTCTAAAAAAATGTCATAATAACTTTATTTTAAATATGGGATTGTAGTGAAAATTATCACCCTGAATTTGTTGTAGAATTACACTTGTTAGGGAAGAAAAAAGAAAAAAAAAAGAGTTTCAATGTCAAGCAGAGCTTGTGAAAACAATGGATTTTTGCTAACCAGATTCTTGGTTATGTTTTGTTCTTACCTTCAGGCAGGCAGGATCAGTCTTTGCTGTTTGAGAAACTCCTTGTAGTGGGTCTCTTCTGCAGATGTAACCTAACTTTCTGTCACAGGCATTGTCCGCCCAGTATCCATCCTAGTTGCAATTTGGGAAGAGGTGAAAAACGAGACAGAACTTGTTTCCTTTAGAAATATTATTATTTCTTTTTAAATATTGTTTCAATGGGAGAATGAAGATCTGTACTTTTCAATGAATTCCAAGTATTTGTGCTTAATGGAGAGGTTATCTTAATCTAAATGGCACGGGCAGACTGTTATGGTTTGTTTGGCATATAGTGTACACTCACAATCAGAGTTATATATAATTTCATTTTAAATTTCATTTAGGTCAGCCATATGTCTGAATGAAGATACCACTCTTTGATTTGTTGCTAAGTTGCACTGAAAAAAAACCAACCTAGAAATATAACCAAAACTTAAATAGTACAATGCTACACAAATGCTGAATAATTCACCTTTCCTGCCATAAAGACACAATTCTCTTGCCCATTGACTTCATGGGTTGGTTCTCCAGGCAACCATTTGGTATATGTCACAGGAGTCTCGTCACTCCACTCAAAGTACATTTGCATTTTGAGGTCATTCAGGCCAATCCACAGTTCATCCACAGCTTCTAAGAACAGAAATTCATCTGTGTTATTACTGAAGTTGAAACAGTCCACAGGAGCAAGATTTTATGGAGAAGAACTGAAATTGCAACATTACAATGCAAATTTGTCTATATTAAAACACAGAGGAGTTTATTTTAAACCCTAATTCACATTCTTCTTTCAAGAACACAAAAAATGAGATACCACCAGGAAATAAGATTCCTCAGCTTTATCAATAAATTCCATTACTGTATCTACAGCTACAAGGTGTCTGAGGCAGATAATCAGCCCAAATGCTGCAGTAACTAGAGCTGTTATTTCCTTCAAGTGATTTCATGCAGTGAAAAACAGATGAAAATCAAAATGAAAAGAATGAAAACAAAAATGAAGAGAGCATATGATTCCTCTTGTTGTTTTTTGGTGTTTGGAGTTTTTCTAACCTATATATCTTTGGCATTCCCTATAAATATTCATAACATACAAATAAGAATTACTTTCTTTAAACCCTGTAAGATTTCTAATAATATAGTTCTCCATTTGTACGAAGCACTGCCCTGTAGAAACACTCACGGTAGCCAAGCTGAGACAGTATGAAGCCATGCTCCTCAGGGTTGTGGATACTGGCCAGATTGCCACTGCTCTCATTGCAGGAAATAAGGGCTTCTCTCCATTCTTTGGGGTCTCTGTGAACCACGAAACAGTGACCTCCATAGGGCAACCATCCTTCTGGGCATTTCACAGATTCTGCATCAATAGATATGTCAAGTTTTTAAACAGTGCAAACTGAAGCCTAGAGTAATTGTAATTACATTTAAAATCAGTTAATTAACTAATTAAAATGAAAATGAAGTGATTACAAATAAGCAGTACTTCTATTCCTTCCTCACATGCATTTTAGTCTGTGTGGTTTTGCTCACTGTACTTTTACAGAAAATATACAGCATTTAAACACAAGAGGAAAATAGTGGAGCCAGGGGTTACTGAGCTTCATTAGTGTGACGTATTCACTGTTGGACAGAAGAATATTTTGGAATTTCATATAAAGTCTTTCCACACAATATACCCTACCCAATTATGTTTTGCATATTTCATAAAGGCATTATTCCTGCAACACAAGTAATTCTCTGAACACATGGCTTTCCATAGTAAGTCTTCCTAAATAAATAAGAGATAAGTGTACTAGAAGTGTTCCGATTGAACTTGCTCTTTTTTGCCATCTGTCTAAGTTACAGGCAATCCCACCACGGAGTTGCTTTGAGTCTCCTGCTGCCACTTTGCCAAGCCTTCAGTGATAAACCTCAGTGTTTTCATTAGAATGCACTGCAGAAAAGGTGAGGCATCTCTAACTTTATTTTCATGTCCATGCAGACCACGATACTTTCATGATAGTGTATGGCTTATCCCAGTGTCTCTGGAATTGTGAATAATAACATGAAGTAAAAAATGCTTGTGTGGTTATTGTGTACCAGGAACATTTTCAGTACTTAAATATAACTGGCTAAAGAAATGACAGTATGTTTTGTTATGTACCCCTCATCATAGCAGAAGAACAAATTACAATGCTGGTTGGTTGGGGTTTTTTTAATTTTAAATAGCCATTAAATTTAATTTTAGTGACACATTTTTTGTCTTTATCAAAAGGGGTTTTTTTTCATTTGTGTGACATACCTGATGGAAGAACAAAAGGATCCATTGTGGAGTTTCCCTTTTTACAGATATAACCAAGTTTCAGCTCACATGGCTGGTTTTCCCATTTAACATCTCTTCTGGGACTTAGTACTGCACAGAGTTTCTCAGACTCAGGCTCAGGGCTTCCTTCATGGAATAAAAACCAAATTATTTTTATGTAGCACATGTTTTATGTCAGCAGCTAAAAGAGCAGTTAACTTCCAGCCTTTTAATGTGTCAGTTATATGCTTGTGACTTTACTGCTACAATTATTATTCTACTGGAGATATGGAAATGTAATTTACAAGTATTCATCAAAACATTTCTTTATATGTTTTCTGCATAATTCACAATTTTTGCCACATTTGATTGCAGAATAGTGGTCTCAAAAATAATACAGTCCTATAAGTTTTGTGAAGCTTGTTGGATTGCACAGATCAGAGACTAAACTTTTAGCCTGCACTGATGAAAAGGCAGCATTAATGCTTTCCTTTCCCCCCTACCTGTGAGAGTTCAGACATAACTCCAGCATGGAACATGTAGCTCACAAGCAGTTACAGAACAAATTATGTTGCTGCCCAGTCAGTAGATACCGGAGCGGAGACTCCAGACACTGAAGGAGTTGATGAACTCCTTTGCTGGAATGGTGGGAACCTAGATGGACAGTGCCTGAGAGGATAGGCTTCCTCTTCATGGGTGCGTGTTAAATGGCTTCTAAATTCTAGGTTGTGTTTAGCAGAGTACAAAAATAATAATATGGAATTCCCAAAACAGAATATAAGGCACATCTTTTGAATGAGGTATATCAAGTCTCATGTAAAACCAAATTTCCTCATTTCCACCATGCCCTTGTGGGAAAGTCTTTCCCTTCTATGTTAGACTCTGGTCCAGAAGCTTTTAGTGATGTGCTGGAACAAAATGTTTCACTCAGGCTCTTTGAAAAAGTAATTTCTGCATATTCCTTTGGCAACTTGGATGCATATTTGTGCCTTGCTGCAGGCAGAGCCTCCTCACATGCCCTCACAATTGCTGAATGTCACTCCTCTGCCTCTCTCTTCAACCAACCCTCCAGGAGTTTCTCCAAGACCAGTATCCCTACCTGGGGAATGGTCAGTGTTTTCCTCTTCTCAGAGAGGCCCACAGTGTGGTGAATCCCCCCCAAAAAATGCAACTTAAAATAATTTTGCAGTGAACTGGAAATGTGTAGATTAGCTCCTGATCACACTTATCATGTGGGATGCAGGAGTGCTGGGAATGAGAGCCAACTCATCTTGTCTGCAAGTCTTAAAGAATTTTACCAGCTCAGCAGAAGGTAGAAAATCCTCTACCAAACGCAGCAGCTCTGGACTTTTCCTTCATCCCCTGTGCCAGACAAAAGCAGGTGACACCTCTGAGACTTGGGAAGGCCAAAAGATGGACTATGCTTGCATTTATTCATCATTTGCTGCAATCCACTGTTGCCATGCCAATCATTAAGAGACTTTCAAAGATAAACTGCCAATTCTGTGAACTTTATTTACAGTCTTTCTTGAATGTCAAAGAAGAGAAAAGAAGAGTAGAAAACCATAAGAGGAAGGCTTTTTAAGAGTGATGCTCATTGACAACTGAGTCCTTGCAGGATTCAGGGTCTGATAACCCTTGTGAGGAGCTGTAAAGCCACAGAGGATTTAATGACTTGAAGGCATCCCCAGTATACTACAGCTCAACTAGTGATTTTTTACTTTATCTGCTTCAGATAGGAGATGAGGTTATTAAGCTCTTCTGCTTGAAATTCCATGAGGCACATCTAGTGAAGGAAAGCATAATTCTCAGCTTTTCCATATCACATGTCTCCTAAGCCTTTCAGCTCCATTTCCTCACATTCATGGGGAATACTACAGGACTTCAATTAATATGCATTCATCATACTAGTGGGAGATATTAATTCCTAAAATTGTTTAAAATATTACTACCTGGTGCCCAGTTGAGGTATCTGAAGGGAATGCCACCGCTCCACTGCCAGCCGCTGTTGAGATTCAGGTTGTTAAGCCCAATCCAGAGAGAGGATCTCTTGCTGTCAATCAAATCTAGGCAACCAAAAAATTGAATTTTGGTGAGATTTGTTAGGAAATGTTCTGCATTTTCAAAGGTTAGAAGAAGATAGTAAAAGTCTGCTTCATGATTTTTAAGTTCAGTACAGTATCCATGTTTACTGGTAATAAACTCAGAGGGGTTTTTCTGTAGATAAAGGGTAGAGAATTGCAAAAGGCTATTTTAGAAATTAGTTTATCTGAATTTAGTGCTATTTTGCAGTTACATGTGAACAACAAGCTTTGAAAACAGAAAGACTGAATTGCTATTATTAATACTGTTACAAGTTTTCTTGATTGTGATGCAATTGATACAGGACCTCCGTCTTACAGAGTGTGCATAAATTCACAAGGTCTTTAGATTTTTAGTAGTCTTTTGTATAAAATTTGCATGGTATTTCCAAAAATTTATTTCATTAGATATACATGAAGCATACTGATTCACTAACACAAACAATATAGTGACTGCCTCCTAAAATGTTTTTTCTTCTAAGGTCCTTTTCTAGGACCTTTCTGGTGTTTTCTGAGCTTGAGCTAACTTTTGCTTAATTATAGAGAAATTCTTAGATTCTTAGATAATAATATAAATAATTTCAAATGGCAATTCCACAACTTAAAAAAGTTCCACCTGTAAGAAGCTTAATTTATAGTAATTTTGCTATTTCTGGTTAGTACATATACCATTTTTTTACATCATCTATTCACTGTAAAGTGCTTAATGCCCTGAAAGATTTGTAATCAGTTAAAACACCTCTTTGGCACAGTTTTTACCGAGTTTTGATAATGAGTTCACCTCTTAGGTACATTTGTTCATGTATCTCTGTGACACTGAGTAATTCTGCATTCTGTTGCTGACAGCTCTTCCTTGCTTGGTGCCATGTGAGAGCTGACTGGTAGTTTATCTGGTAGTGGGTTCCCGTCAAAGGATCTGTTCTCCAAAATCTGTCATTGTCTGTGTGAGAGAAAGGAGATTCAGTATCTCAGTTTGTAATAAACATTTTATACAAAATGTTACAGCAAAATTCAACTGCAAGATTACTTGTGAAATTACATGCTGCAGTAACTAAGGCTCAGTCCCACAAGTTAGCTTGATCTTTTTTAAGTAAAAGAGGCTTTGCAATTTAAATTAGCAGAGATGGGCCTTTCATTCTTTATTTTCACTTTCTCCTTCAAATTTTATAATTTCTGGATGAAAAAAAAAAAGTTTGTAAAGCCGTCAGTAAAGCCAAACTGTATCCTGATCATTGTCTACTCTGAAATCCTGTTCAGCAGCTCACAGGCTATGTCCAAGTTTATTCTTGGCTGAAAGACAACTGAAATGCAAACATTTCCAGTAATGGAACCTTTACTTTTGAAAATATGCCATCAGTAATTAGAATTACAATGCTACAGGCTTGGGAAAGAGCAGCTGGGAAGTTGTCCAGTGAAAAAGAACTTGGGGGTGCTGGTTGATAATCAGTGAACATGAGCCAGCAGTATGTCCAGGTGTCCAAGAAGGCCAATGGCATCCTGGCTTGTGTGGCCAGCAGGACCAGGGCAGGGATCATTCCCCTGTACCTGGGACAGGTGAGAGCACACCTCAAATCCTGGGTTCAGTTTTGGACCCCTTGCTACAAGAAAGACATTGAGGGGCTGGGGTTTGTCCAGAGAAGGGCAAGAGAGATGGGGAAATGTTTAAGGAGGAGCAGCTGAGAGAGCTGGGATTGTATTTGTAGTTTGGCATATGTTTTAAGTAACTGGAATTTAGAAATTGTCTTCTGGGAGCTCACTGTTAGCAAAAATGTTCCCTGGACAAGTGCTGAAATAAGCTGTGATTACAACTTGCCCTGAATTTCACTCTTGTTGAGAAAAATATATTAAATTTCCGGAATGATTTTTTTAGAAAAAATGTTTTTTTCTTTCTTATTGTGTTTCTTTTTTGCTGATTCCTATATTTTTAACATTCTTTTTTAACTGTAGACTCATGTGTTAGTGAAAATGTCACATCAATTTTATAATGCCATATACTTCATGTTTTCTATTTTATGTAGGGAGGATTGTACAGGATTCTTCAAGCAACAGGGAATAATTTTCACCACATCAGTCAAAATGATGGTGGTAGTTGGTGGTTGAGAGTGAGAAGAACCTGGTTTCCCAGCACAATGCTTCTCTCAAAATGACAACACTGAGTGTGTGGTATAGCTCTGAAAAATTCGGTTTGAGGCAGCATTTTTAATATCTCCATCAACACTGTATTTTGGTGTTCTTCATCCTGCACTCCAATGCATATACTTTCATCTGTTCAGGTAATGTTATCTTGTAATGTAGTCTGAAACATTACAAGGGAAATGCTGATGATGCTACAATGTCAGTAAAATCTTTGAGCCAATCTTCTTATTTTATAGCTTTCAGAAAACAAACTACAACCTCCCATGGACTCCCATAGACCAATCTTGTTATACAGAACAAGACTTTGCTTGGGTAGAAAAGGTTATACTACTGCTATCACAAATGTCAATGATTATTGGGCTGTGAATAACTGTGAACCTCAGTTTTCAAGTGATTCTATGCTGAAAACAGTCATATTAAAGCACACTGGTCTTTTCCTGGGTGTTAACTACAGAGGGACACACCCAGACAACTTTCAGCCTGACTATAGACTAGTAGCAAACAGATTTGTTTCTTCTGTCAGGAATGTTATGGCATGAGAGAGACATTTTTCAGTAAAATTAGGTCATTACAAGGTTTTTCCTTTCTGTATTATTAACAGAATCTCAGTATTGATATATTTACTTAACAGCATTGTGTTATAATATTTATGTCAGCATGTGAGACTTACTGGCAGTTGGACAGAACCCATACAAATGGTCCACGTCGAAGTTGGGCGTTGTTGCACACCAGAGCAGGCCATCTGACCTGCCGGCAGCCGTGCACTCTGTGTACCATCTACCACTCAGCTGGAAGGGGAAGGCACATGGAGCTCCATTGGAATTTCCTAATAGTGTAAACAAATCTGAGGGGGCAAAGAGCAATTTTAATATATGTTTGTGATTCTATGTATCTGTACTCTCCATAAGGCTAAGTGGAGAAAATGCTACAAGTGTTACCCCAGTGTAACTGGGAAACTGCTGTCACCAGTAGTGTTCTTCCTGGAAGTTCTTGGTGGGCCTTGCAATTTACCATTTCTTTTTGGTGTACATCATCAGCTATAGCAGCTAGAAATACAGCAGTTTCATACTGTAGCCAATTATGAAAGAACTGTAGTGATTTTTGTCTCATATATTTAAACATAATTTTCTTTAAAAATATAGTAATTTTTTTTTATTATGTAGCTTTATTCCCAGTCATTAATTAAAAGGAAACCATAAAGGTAGCATGCATGGCATTATTTCCTTTCATTTAATACTGGTGTATTAAACTTAGAGAATTTTGCCTTTCAGCCAATGATACTAATGCAATCTCACTAGTAAGAGTATGCAGTTAAATGAAATGCTTTGAATACAGTGATAGAATCACAGAACGGGTCAGGTTGGAAGGCACCACACGGGATCATCTGGCCCAGCCTCCCTGCTCAAGCAGGACTATCCTGGAGCACATTGCCCAGGATTGTGTCCAGAGAGTTACTGAATATCTCCAGTCAGGGAGACTTCACAACCTCTCTGGGCAGGCTGTTCCAGTGCTCTGTCACTCCCACAGTAAAGTTCTTCCTTATATTCAGGTGGAACTTACTACACATCAGTTTCTGCCCATTGCCTCTTGTATTATTGCTGGGCACCACTGAGAAAAGTGGGTAAGGTTAACAATTAAAAATAACCAAAGTCCATCCTTGATTTCAAATTAAAGGAAAAAAAAAATCACATTTTTTGCACATACTGCATTCTGTCCGAACCTAAGCAGCTGTGTTTCTCCGGGATGGAGGAATATAGATCTGAATATGTGAACTAATCATCCTCTAGTCCACCATTGCCTCAGGGGAAACAGCTGATGTTAGACTAAGGAGAGCAGAAAGAAGCATATTTGTGATGGCAAACAAGTTCATTCAATGAACCATCAAGATTAACCTTTAAACTTTACCTTCATGGCCCCGAGAACACAAATCATCCACGGTTCCATAGATCTTCCATTTACTCTTTGTTTCTGATCCTGTTTTCAGCACAATATTTTCTTTTCTTCTGCCAGCACTGAGAAATAAATCTTCCCCTTGGATTGCCAAGGTTGCATTTCTGCATTCCCATTTCTGGAATTCACTTTTCTTGTCGCACAGGTACAGAGAAATTTTAGCCTGTTTTTTCTTGTAGGGCACTCCCAAACATTGTGCAAATGCCACGCTCATCAGCTGATGATCAGAGACCCACCTGAATTTTTGTGAGTCAGTGTTTTTCCTGCAAGTGGCTGTTGTGACTGCCTCAGTACTCTGAGTACTTAAACAGAGCTTAGTATCTTCATTGTGTATTAAAAATATTTCATTGTCTGTAAAATAAAACATTCAGAATTACTGTGTTTGTGGTGAGCACATGGTGAAGGAGCCTGTGAAGAGAAAGATGTGCTATTGATTCTATGTTGTTCTGACTCATGTCAAGCGACTGCAAATATGACTCACATTTGCAAGGACCAGATGGCATTTTCAAGACTTCATTCTGAGAGAGAAAAATAAGTGCAGCTCATGTAACTGCATGTAAATACAATACAGAGAAATAAGAACACATAAAACACATTATGACAGCTTCAAAAATGCCATCACTATAATGGAATTTAATTTTTTCTGAAATGCACATTTCATTCAAGATTTTCAAAAGAGACCTTACTGAAAATTTTTAAGTTTGCCATCACTTCATGCATTCCAGATTTAGCTCCTATTGCATATATCTCCATGGGGTTGCAGTTGTGCTTAATACAGTTAGTTCTGGAATTAGCATGTTCTGTGATGGTTCAGGGGTGGGGTGGGGTGGGCGGTTTAGAATGAAAAAACTATGTAATGGTGACTCATTATCTTGCCTTGTTCCAGTACCCTTTCATTAGTATGTCCATCATAAAAAGTCAACATAATTCACACAATCAAATCACAAATATTCTCACAAGAACTGGTCAGCATACAGATACTGCAGGTGTGGGCCTGTGTGCTAGTGCATTGTGAATGTTGAACAAGGTGGTTAACACTCCCAAAGGGTTATAGGCAGCCTAATTTAGTAATCCATTGAGAGAAGTATCCCCTGCTGAGAAAGGCTGCCCAGAACTGCAGCTGTACTGTCGACATGCAAAGCACGTCAGTCTGAGCACACAGCTGCATGCTTTTCAAAATTCCAGGTCTCACTGGCTTTGGGTCATGAGGGATTGGAATTCAGACTACTAGGAATATTCTAGGACCTATGGAACAGGAGGGCAAATTGCCACCTGGAAACAGAGATGCAGCATTGCTCCCATATCCATCTGAGAGAATAATGCGTGAGGGACAGAGAGCTACCCCTCCAAACATCAAAGTAAATTTCTAGGACAAGTAATGAATAGAGGAGAAAGTGTCTAGGAAATTCTGGGAGGCTATGACAGAAAAAAAAATAGTTATTGAGCTCTCCCAGAGAGTCCCTGTATTACTTAGATCAGTTCAGTAAAATATGGAAGTGTCACTTCTGCAAATCTAAATTTGAAACTTGATCCAGCTTTTTCTTTTCTTGTCCATTTAGACAGAAGGTTTTAAATATTATTAATTCTTTTATTTCTTAATGCTAAAAAACTAAGTGCTTAGTGTAGTCCCCCAAGTTTTGGCTATTGTGCCTCGTAGTATGTTGGAGTCTAATATTAGGAGTTCTTCCTGAAAACTGTGAGGTTCCTGCTTGTGAGTTTTCTTCCCAGCTCACAGAACAGGAGGGGGGCTCCCTTTTTGCACAGGGTAGTGGTAACACAGCTCAGATGGCACAGTGTCTGCTTTTGGAAGCTGCAATAAGAACCAAAGGATAAAGAAAAAGTGTCCTTGAACATTACCATCATCCTTACATCCAAAGGGAGCTGTGATCTGGTTTTGGTCAACTTCAGAGGCTAAACTATGCCTCTCATCCTTACTCTGAAAGTTGTAGCCGTTATTCCAGGGCTCTTCTTTACTCCTATATGTGGTTTTTTGATTTTTTTTTTTTTCTTTTCCACTGGCATCTGCTCAACCACAGTGTTACATCTTATATCAATCCATAAGTTCCATCTCATGTTAAGGCTGAGAGATACACATACAATATTTAATTCCTTTCTCTTTCATTTTTTCTAAGTCAGTCACACACAGACAAGGACTATGGAACACACTGTAAAATCCATCTACTTCACAGAGCAGACATAACCAATAACTAATTTTTACTCAAAAGTCAATCTTTATCCACATACACGAGTCTATCCTGACTTCTGATTCCCAGCTTTTACCCCTTTTGACTCTTCCCCTCTCTTTAAGAGTAAACCAATGTCTCCGTGTCTGTCTTTTGTAAACTTCTGTGTACCTGTTAGGACAAGTATGCAATGCAGAGCAGTCAAGCTGTGTGAAAATCGTAAAGAGCCTGCGAAACCAACAAGTCAACAAAGATGCCCACTTTCACATCCACTTCTTCAGGGGATAGTAAAAAATAAACTCACCGAGTGTCTGAAAAGCAGTATGAACAAATGAGAGGAAAACTAGGACTGCAGAAAAAGTCAAGTGTTTCATTCTGTCTTCTTTTTTGCAAAAAGATGAGCTGAAATTAATTGCTGCATTAGAGGTCCTTAAGGAGTCAGTTGGTTTTGGTTCCTTCTCAGTTTTGGAGATTTTTAGTTGAAAGAGAAAACTCTGGGCTCTAAATAAGGAAATATCCTGTCACATGTGGTATTTTGAAACGTGTAAATAATTACAAAATTCAAACTTTGCATCTGAAAGTGAAGTTTCCATCCATTCAAATGCAAGTGGCAAAGTTTTAAGAGTTTAACATCATTCTGCTGAATTATTTTTAAATTTCTTGGTTCTGCTCTGGAATTGTAGCATTCTGACTCTCAAAGACAGCGGAAGCAGAGAGTGTGCTTAAATGGATGTACTTTAAATGTCATACACTCACACCTGGAAAACTCAGAGAAAAATATATGCAAATGTCTTAGCTGGGTAGGTCTTCACTGCTACAAAAGATGTATCAGTTTAATTTAATGCAGTGAACATTGTTAACTATTTCAGTGAAAAATTAACCCAGACAGGACAATTTAATTTTGCTTGATGACTTGACAAGCTGGGCACTCCCTGTATACCTGGCTTTTATTTTCTCTGATTTTTTCAGCTAGGAAAGTGACTGTGTTGCTACTTCATGTGAATTTATCTTAGAAGAACCAATACAAATCAGTCAAATTTTTACAAATCTTTCTGTTAACCAGTGATTTTGGCAGCAAAATTGTCTTTCAAAATTATTTAATCTATAAAGTACAAATGAATTTTAATGCCTAATTTTTTTCTTTGTACCAAGTGTAAATGAGACAAGGAAGGAGGAATATTTTCAGTCTTTACAAGTGAGCTTCAGTTCTTTATTACACGGAAATGAACTTCAGCTATGATGCAAAATCCTTTATTTATTTTGAAGAAAAGGAAAAAAAAAATTCAGATGAAATTGCCTTTCAAATTTTTCTTGGCTTTATTATGAAGGCAAATCTCACAATATTTTCTGCAAGGGCAAAGCATCACTTAACTTGAGAGAAGAAACCCAGTCACACGGTACAGGGTCTTCAGAGCTGTGTTATCAATATCAAATATAAAAAAATTAAATAATTATATTATTTTGGAATTTTTTTCATGTTTACTCTTTGCATTTGCTTTGCCTTTGTCATTTTCCATCAAACAGCACTGAATCCAATTCAGTCTCAGTATTTACATAAAAGCCCTAAAACGTGTATTTGTTATAACTTACATGAAGGGGAATAAAAAAGGTGTAAGATCAAGAGGACTGTCAGTAACAGTATTTTGAGTACAAAATGCTCTTTATTCCTTATCCTTTGCAACATGTTTTATTTAATTGCCATATCTACAAACCATCAATCCAATGCCATGTGATATCTCCTCTGCTCTTCTTATGTGCTTTCTAAAGGTTTGTTTTTCCCAGAGATCCTTGAGATATTTTTTTTCTTCAGCATGTCATAGACAACAGAGAATTTGTAGAAAACTTAAACAGAACAGTAAACCTCTAAAACATTTCACTACCAAGGCACTGTGGTGTGCCCCACTGCTTTACTGGCCTGTAGCTTGGACACGGTGCCCAGCCATCAGTCTGTTTATCAGAGGTGGAGGATAGTAAGCAAAGACATCCTAAAATAAGAAATCAAGAGAAATTAAACCAGGAAAGGATTCTCACAGCTTTATTTGGCATCTACTTTATTTTTTAGTTTGTTTATGGCCTTTTTTAGTCATGTGCCTTGTTCATGTTTCTGTGTTTCCTCCTGTTAGCCTCTCTTTTAAGGTAGATGACTCATACAATCACCAAACTCTGTAATATCGATGCATGCTAAATAAACAACACTGGAGTGTTATTATATAATATACAGATCATTTATTGATGTAGTCTCTTGTTCATAGTTGATAGAAAACCTTCCAAGTCATAAAATAAGACTATTTGCAAAGATTTACTTGTTTTGCAAAATCGAAGTTGAAGCCATGAATGCAGGACAACTATTTCCGTTTCACTTATAATACTATCACAAATAATATAAATATTTGTGTAAAGAGGGAAGACAGGGGCAACAACGGGGCCAAATTACTCATGTAAATCTCTTTATTCCAAGCACCACTTCACTTGAGTAACAGTGTGTATGCTTCAGTACAGTATGGTGAGAGATTCTCAAAGTGCAGGCATTAGGGCTGAGCACTCTGCAAAAAGAGTGCTCAGCATTAGTCTTGACTCTATGCGCTGCTGTCACAAATCTCTAAATAAAAAGAACACTCTCATATTAACCATAACTCTTAAATATAAATTCCCACTTGTTCTGTTATTTTTCATGTTTGCTTAATTTTGTGCAGTACTAACTCAGTTAATACCTGAGAATATTTATTGAAGAGCATGGAGCAATAGTTCTTAATACTTTCCAAAGGAATAACTGCCAGCTTTAATTCATCTAATGCATCTAATAGAGACTAAGAGTTCCTTTGTTTCACCTATATTTCTTTAAGCTTAACCATTTAGTTTGGCTGTTTTATCCCATCAGACAGCACTTTGTTCATTTTTTTCTTTGTCGTTGGTAGAATCACTTTCCTTGTCCCTCCCGGGCAGGGAATGGCTGTATTCCATCTGTGGGCTGCACCACCTCTCCTCTCTTGCGGTCTGACCTCGAGTTTTGATCCTGAATGCAAAATAAATCATGAAGCCCATCCCTAATAAAGTGATGAGGACTGGAGTAAGTAGTATCCACATATTCAGGTAACCATTGGCTGTGTCCTTTTTGGCATCTGTAAATAAATACAAAGCAAATAGAAATAGATTTACTGCAGCCATAAATAAGTACAAGAATATTGAAAACAGTAACTTTCCCCCTATTTACCAGGGTTAAAATCTATCATAATGTCTCTGTGTCAGTCCTCCTCATCGATCTTAGCATGCAAAAGAAGGAGCAAAGAGGGGATGATCAATTTACCAAAGCATTTGCTTATCCTGGAATGCCCTAGTGTCTCACAGGTAAGTTCAATTGTGCTGGGAAATAATTCAATGGCAACTAAGTAAATTAAGCTCATATAAATAAATATATATAACCGAAATAAATAATATTAAATTAATTCAAAACCCGTATATTTATTTTCAAGTATCTTTGAAACAATTCAGAAGGGAAAAAAAAAATCCTACCTTCCACGTTTGCAACTGTTTTAAGAATAGCTGTCAAAGATAAAGACAAGTATTTAGTCAAAATCATAAAAGGTCACATTTTTTTCCTGACAGTTTCATGTTAGCAAAACGTCTGGTAATCTGCACATCATCATTTCTCCTGGAAACACATCTGCTAAATTAACAGAGACGAAAAGAGGTGACAGATTTTTCATTTGATATTTCCTTTAATAAAACTGTATTGTTTTGCATATTAAAACCCCCTTCTTATTTCTTTTTTTAAATAACCAAAAACTCTCCAAGTGCTGGTAGTTTCTGAATGTTTTAGATGGAGTCTTCTCCCCTAATTAATAAACCTCGCCCATTTCACCGGGTCTGATTCCTGCGGAGCCTGGGAACAACTTGTTCAACTGCTGACGATATTTGAGTTTTCCCGTACCACACGCAATCGTTTTGAGACCCAGCAGGTCTTAATTTACCGTAATTCATTTGCATCTCTAATTGCACATATAAGCTCAAGCTTTCCCGTGCAGCTTTCCCCGGCTGTGCACAGAGGGCGCCATCTGCAAGGCTTTTCCCGGTGCGCTGAGTGGGAGCTGGTGGGAATTGGGCGAAGGCCACGCCAAAGATGAATCTCCCCCACAGGCAGTGGGACCCCCGGAGGGAGTGGGATGCACCAGGAGCTGGGCTGCTGCGGCAGAAGCGCGGCAATGCATTGAGCTCTGCTGTGTTTGTGAGCACGGAGGAAAAGCAGCTGTTGTCCCGTGAAAGGATGCAGAGCTGGCTGTAATAAATATTTGGTTGTGCTGAAACACCATTCTGCTGCAGAACCCGGTGTCAGGGAATATCCTCTGCACTTTGGCTTGCATGTCAGGGTCACTCACAGTCAAACCCATCGACTAAAGTGTATGCTGATAGTGAATTTTTTCTTTCAGACACATCTGGTAACAAAGAATTAGCCCTCAGTAGTGTCCATTCCCTGACTACTCAAACAAAACTGGGAGTTGTCCTAAAAGCAGAGTTTTCCTTGTCAGAACATGCCCTGAGCACCAGTGAACACTGCTGTGACTGCTGCTTCCCGTGCCAGCTGCAGCTTTGCTTTGGAGGGGAAAGCACCGAACCTCAGAAACATCCTGAACCTCAGGGTTGTGAAACAGGACAGGAAATCAGACTTCTTTTTTTTTTTTTTTTTTTTTTTTTCCCCCAGAATTAACAGTTAAACTCCAAACTACCACATGGCTGCTTGGCTCACAATACTCTGTTATTTCTACTTCCTGACCAAAGCAGATGGTGCTCAGTTGCACAGAAACACAATATCAAAAAAAAAAAAAAAATGCTAACCAAAACACTTATACTCATTTCAAAGGTCACTATATGCTCTCTGGATCATGCTTCTGTTCTCTTATTATTTAAATAGAATTGCTTCATCCATCTCTTACTGGAACAGCATGTGTCATAGTACAGCAAGAGGAAGAATAGCAAATTATTGATGCAATCCTTGTTCCATAGAAGGAGAATGGGAATGTTAGTAGGAAAAAATGTGTTTATGTAGGAGGGGAACAAAACTACAAAGGAGTTTCTTTTTTTTTTTTTTTTCAGAAAATATTGATAATTTTTAGTTATTAATTGAATATTTGTCACAGAGTGAAAGAAAATCTGAGATTATGAAGCAAGAAATCATGAACAGGGCAAACAAAAAAAAGGATAATTCAATATATTCATATAACTTTTGTCTGAACACTAAACCAAGTGATAAGCAGGACTGTAAATACAATGTTTTCTGTTGGTCTTTTGTGATGATCTTATTGTGCTAATACTACTGAAATAAAACCATAAATATAAAGAGAAAATATTAAAGAATTCACTTACACTTTGGTTTCTTACAGATAAAACCCTTTTGGGAGGAGCAAGGAAGGACACTCCAGTAGCCGGTGGACGCAGACAACTCCACGCAGTAATCAAGCTGTTCCTCCGAGGGCTGTCCTTCACCCCAGTTGACGAAGTCTAAGGCACTGTTGTCTTGCCAAAACAGCTGTCCTAATATTGCAAATGTTAGTATCATACTAATATGTTCACATGAAATGTCTTCACCTTAGTGAATATTAACACTCCTTTATTCTGTCTAATAAAGCAATTCTGCTTTCTTAAAAAATTCCACCTGTAGTTGTTTTCTAATGCATTTTATTTGAATGGATTTTGATCTAAAAAAGAATATAATTGCTTTTCCGAATTATGATTTGCAGGTTTTTCAGTCATATTTTAGTTTTAATTTACATTGCTCTGTATTTTTGTCTAGGATACTAAAGTTTCAAACTGAAAAAAGTGAAACCTAGGCTTTTTTCCTTTAATTTTGAAATCATTATTTCAGCAGCACTCAATGAAAATCAAGCCACTTTTACTGTAATGCTTGAAATATGCTTAGTTAAAATCAAACCTTTTTTGTTTTCATAAACTCTGAAAAAAAAATTGATGTTTCAATGACCTGATAATAATCTGAAGTAAAATCCTTTCTAACTGCTTGTGGATTGATACCGTATTTTTTTCCAGATATATGTTTTCTACCACACTCATTAGCCAGCAGCCTTCTTTTCTCCATATAGAGACACAGAGAAGCTGAATGCTGTGGGCTCGGTGTGGGCACCCACAGTTCTCACGTGGGTGTTCCGCAGCCATGAGAAGATGAGAGCCAGCTGGGACATGTTCCCCACTGGGAAAGGCTTTCTCATAGACCAGGAATAGGAGACGTCCTCAGGGAGGGCTGAGGTCAGAACTTCTACTGTACATCAATTAGTTGCTTAAAAACAATGAATCTTATTCATATTTTTGTCCACTTAATAAAGGCTATTTATGTTTATTTATAGTTCTTACAATATTTACCATTTACATTTCTGTATATTCCTATCCAAAAACCACTTGTCTTGCTTGTGTACAAGTCTGCGTGTTCTACTAAAAAGTTTAATTCAGTCGGATCTTCTATAGAGGTCAACATACCACCTATTAAAAAAACAATGGAAGATGATTGGAGGGATCCCCAACACCGTTACAGCTTTTGAGAGGTTAATAATAAACAATAATAATAAAAAGTAAGGTTAATAATAAAGCCACTCCTGCTGGTAGGGAGTAAACAAGAATTAAAATAGAGACTACAGAATCATGTCAAGCTGTAGGGGAACAGCAGACAGTGAGCGATGCCATCAGAAGTGAAGGACATGAAAGCACAGTGAAGATGATAATTTTTAAAAACCAGGCAAAACACATTATATTTTCAAGTAATTGGAAGATATTTTTCATGGAAATTATGGATGATTATCTATATGTTCTTCATGGTTTGACAGGATAATGTAGCAATTCAAACTAAGGGCTAAGAGGATCTAAAAAGATGTGAAACAAAAGATCCATCTCTTTTGGGCAGTAGAGTGCTTCCTTTTGTCTTTCACAGCCTCCTGAGACATAGATGAGGTAGGTGATGACTCAGCAGCACAGGTGAAAGAGAGCCAAGGTGCAGCTCATGGCCTTGGCCAGCACCAGATGTCTCCAAGGAGGGGAAGGGAAGCGTTTGCCCTCCCCTGGCTCTGCAGTCTGCCAGGGAGCCTTGCTGATGGAGCAAGGGCTTCCAGGCAGCACACACAACCTGTGCTAAAAATGAGCGATTGTTATTATGATATTTACTGCAGCCATTATGCTGGAAAAGAAGGGATAAAGCCAGAAACAACTGTTTGGGTTTTTGTTGTTGGGGTTTTTTTAAATTACATAAATTTTAAAATCTTACCAAAAGGAGAAATTTTGTGAATGAAGAAATATAGCAAGAAACTAGCACAGCTGGAAAAACAAAACAAGAAAATCTGATCACCTTAATTTCAACATAACTGAAAAGCACACAATGATGAAAAATAAATATTTATTTCTTTTTTTAGTATTTGTAGATTTTGCAGAATTACTTTTCAAGAATTTTTAAAGTCTTTCTTTTTATGTCAAGATTGAAATCTTGTCTTTAGGTAAAAATAATAATTACCTGATTGAATGCACTGAGTCACAGACTGAGCCCAGCTCATTTCATTGGCATTGAAGTTATAACAGTGACTTCGGAAAGGAATCCAAGATACATGATCAGATTCAGGACATTTTCCAATATCCGGGGGGGGATCAGAAGGAAGCGTGTCTAGAAGAAATGAGATATTATGGATGCTTTCATTCAGTAGGGATTGCAGTCCTTCAGGTATGAAATCAAGTGTTAAAATCACCTTTTCTTGAAAGCACTTAAAATATTCTTTGGCACACAGTGCTAGAATGATCAGTGACTAAGTCGAGTGGCTATGAGGAACAGAGAATCTCAGCTACAAGGGAATGACTCAGTGTGAGCCTGGGCTCTTCTGTGTTACTAACTAAATCAGACTTGGACTGTCTCAAGGATATTTGATTCTAGTTTATTTTGTTATAACCAACGTACTTGTATAAAAAAAAGGAACAGAAAAAAGTAGGGGAAAAAAACCACAAAACAGAAAGCTCCCAAACCCTCAAGATGTTCAAATAAGTTTGATTTAAAATGAAATATAATCTAAACAATAGTTTTCTGTGGAAATTTCCCATGTAATATTTTCTTCAGGATAACAATTTTTACATACAATTTCTCTAATCTGACAGTGCATGGAATAATCTGAGGCTCGCTGAATGTTTATGTAGCAGCCCCTCATTTACCTGCAAGCAACAATATTATGGAAAGAAATGGCAACATTGTCAGCTAGTACATGTGTTTTTAAAACAAAAGTTGCAAATTAACAGATATGAAGTTCAGAGCATGGCCTGGAAAAGAAATTAAAACAAACAAACACTCAAACCCACAAACAAACAAAAAAACAGCAGCAAAAAACCCCCAATAAAAAACCAAATCCCAACACAAAACCAGATCAAAATAAACTCTGAATTATCATTAAGTCTGTGTCACTGGAATTAATAGGTGTTACTCTAATACAAATGAGAAGGCAAAGAAGTTCAGTCCCATCCTGAGGTTTGCCTGTAGTTTTTACTGTGCAGTATTCTTCAGTGGTAACCATAAAATCCCTAAGAAGTATAAACTTTTCTTTGGACCAATAACAGACCCTTTTTTATCAGATACAGATCTTCCAGTTTTCTTCCACCCAGTTTTTAGAATCTAATAGCAATTAAGTCATAATCAGTGTATGAATGATGTGTATATGTTGAAGAAAAAAGATTTATTTTATACTCAGTGGACTTCATTATTACAGGCCTTCCCACAAAGTCCCTTTCAGCAAAACATTTTATATTCCAGACTCAATGTGAAATTTTTAATACTCCCACAACCTCTATGAACTGTCTGCCTGCTCCCACGGCAGCTATCACTCCAGTCCAGTAAAATAGCAGTATCTTGGCTGGTGAAGGAGAGCTCCATCAAAATAAAACATTGGTCATGCAAAATAGAGGTATTGACATTACATACTCAGGCTTATTTTTCCTTAATATGTACTGAGAAATTTATATTTCAGTCAAAGCAGACAAAGCAAAGTTTCTGCCATAAACCCAAAAGTCATCCCCATTGCTTACCCTCAGATTTTTTGCAGACAGGAAGATGTTTTTCATTACAAGATGCTGTTTTCCAGGTCCCAGAGAGGGCTAGATAGACACAGGCTAATTTTTGTTTTGGTTCTCCATAGTGCCACTCAGAAAAACTAATTTTCCTTTTATCGATCCATCTATAATAGCCATAATTCTAAAATTGAAACAGACATTTAACACAATTTTTCTACACTCTTCATTGTGGTTACAGGTAAATGGGGTTATGCAAAAGTACATTTTCAAAGTGATATATACAGCTCAGTTTGTACATCTGTGCTAGTACTGTTAAAATACTGGTTGAATCAGGACTCAGCAACGTAAAAATAAGACACAGCAGTATGCCTCCCATGCTGAAACAGCCCATGAAAGCATTTTGAAGGCTAAATAATGCTTCTTGGACTGTCAGCCCCCTTGTTGTCAGGTAGTCACCATTCTAGAGGAGTCAGGTCTCCATGAAGAGCAACAAGACCATAGGAATGTGAAACCTGTGGAAAGCACAGGTGGAGATGGGTCTCAGAATTGGCAGTCAAACCAGGCTCTGAGCTCCCATGAAGTTTTGAGTAGAAACATTCAGGAGTAACTACAGCTATCACTATGAAAATCCCGAGAAAGCTTTGTAAGGAGCACAAGAGAAATATGTAGGAGGAGGAATTCTTGAATCTTGAATCTTTAGTCTTCCCCCCTCCCCTTTTTTTTGCCGATATGCCAGTCATAGCATTTAACTGCACCAACTGTGAATTTATTCATCTTACCACATTGCTGTTGAGCCCAATCCAGAAGGGTTCTCCATATTGCACTGCCTGCAGCAGCAAGAATATATTACTGTAATAATCAAAAATGCTAGCAAGTTCTGAAGATTTCTCCTTGCAGGCTTTTCTTGCTTCTTCCCAATTCATTTTAGAGGGAATGATTAAATAGCTGCTGTTACCATAATGGATGAAATCAGAATCTGGAGCACTTGTGGGATGAAACAGTTCAGGCTCTGTAGGAAAGAGGTACAAATTTGAGAGAAAGGAGAGAAAACAATGGAAAATTACTAGCTGTTGGATAGCAGTATTACTTTTGAGTAACAGATGAATATAATGTGGCAGCACAAGTATCAAGTAAAAGCATTTCTTATTTAAAACCCCTGTAGACTTTTTTTTAATGGCAATTTGGAATTACTTTAAACTATAGTGTAAACAGTGTATTCAGGAATTAGGGAGAGGCAGAGAAGGAGTTGTGTGTATCTATAGGCATACAATGAACAGATGAAATTATGTGAATACTCATCCCACCATGATCCTTCATCCAGGGTTCTCTATGTCCCTCTTCCTCAGTGCAGGTGAAGTTCCTCCCCGGCACAAGCACAGAGCAGGATCTCCATCTCCACATCACTTCAGTCTCAAAATAGGGGTGAATTTCATTCTAAGAAAAGTTTGTGACCCGACTGCTGCACCTTTCCCATGTAGGATGAAGTGAAAAAGGAAACTGCAGTTGTACCTTAAGTTATATGTGCTGAAGTAGAAGGCCTAGAGCTAGTGATGGGGACAGTAAAAGGGACAAAACCTGTCTTTGTGTTCAGCAGTGTTGAGGACACCCAGGCAATTTTTTTTGTTAGTGTCATCCTCACACATTTTTCTGCACTTGCAAGGGACAGAGCTGTGAAATATGTGGCCCAGCTGTGGGTTCTTCCTGTATTTTTACTTGCTGCTCAGCAGTTCCCTGTTTTTATTCCTGCGGACTCTGCAGTGTAGCTGTGCTCCGGATGTGTCTCCCACCCTGAGGCTACACGAAGGAAAACTAGAACTTTTGTCCTTCTCAGTATTGTTGTTCTTATGATATGAAGGCGTTGCTAGAGACCAACAAGGAAACTAACCAGCTTAATTGACCTCACTTAACCCCTCTAGTTGAAGGTCACTGATGGATTTGTCTTTCTGTATTTTATTTGCAAAATAACTGGTTTCAGACAACTATATCTGTAATAGTTATAGCATACATGGCTAAACTTTTCTGTCAATAGAGAAAACAGGTATTTTGAAGGCACAGCTCTTCTAGGAACCTGGTTTGGGCATTTTTCTCATGATGAGACTGGTGAATCCTGCCTTCCAAGCATCTGCTTGCCATTGGCAGGCAACTGATCTATGTGGATATCTACAGGGTTGGCAAAGTCAGCCTCTCTCAGTGTTGGTGATAGGTGAGGTTGTAATGCAAAAACTTGTCTACAGTCCTTATCCCAGAGTAACTTTTCTGTCTGGGATTCCTGAGATGGGGACGTAGCCCTGCTTCTCTCACCCCATCTACTACACCCACAGCCGTGCAGTTATAACTGAGGACTTAAACACGTGGATTGGTCCTGCAACAACAACAACAACAAAAATAAAGTGAAAATTAAAACTTACTGCTGTCCATCTGGCAAATATAGCTTTTTTTGTGCTTGCAGTCAGTATTTTCCCATAATCCTGCTTCATCTACAGATCTTTTCGTCATTGCAATACAGTCAGTCTAGGGAAAAAAAATAATAAAATTGTTGCTGATAAATTGAAAAATGCCCAGAAAAATAATAGAAATAGGTGTGAGGAGTAAAACTAAATAGTTTTCTTTTCTAATTTCCTGACTCTTATTGCTGTTTATTACTTCTTGAAAATTAAACGTATTATATTATATAGCTTAGGAAAATGTACTTTCATTGGCATATTAATGCAAGAACTTTTGTCAGTTTATTAAAATTCCTGGGAGTGGATTTACATTATTTTTACTATGTAGTTTATGGTAATCTGTACTGAATTTGTTGACGTTTCATTTGGATTCATGCCATACAAAAGAAAACAATAAACCAGAGTAAAAGTCACAGCTAGTAACACTGAAGATTTTTAGTAAAATACAATAATTCTAATAAATATAATTAATTCTAGCAGTAAATATAATACAGTGTTCCTTTTCTGCAGTTCTAGATTGCTAGAAAGGAATGACAATAAGCATGGACTCTAAAGAGGCCTATTAATGTCTGAGTACAGCTTTAAATATTTGGTCTTCAAAATATTCAGTTGCCTTTTGCTTTAAGCTATTGAAAAGAAGATCTTAGCTGAGACAGAAGCCAGGCTGGTTACTCAGACTTTGAGTTTGTTATCTAAGTTGTGCATTTTCTGATTTTTTTCTGTTTAACTGTATTTTTTCTATTTACCTCTATATACTTCCAGTCAGCCATTATAAATTCATCTCTAAATGGGAAACGATATGCCCACTTTGAATAGTCAAATACGCTTCCATCTGTCCAAAGATATGTACCCTCAGTGTTAATGTCATTCAGTCCGATCCATGTTCCACTGGCAACATCCCTTAGGTGGAAGCTGAGGAAGGCTAATAAAAAATATGTTTAAAAAAAAAAAAAAAAGGTAGCTAAGGAATTTCCTTTCTTCAAATTCCATGTAAATCAAAGTACAGCTACAACAACCAACCATCTCTTTGAAATACTGGAAATGTCAAGGTCCGTATTGTTAGACTATGAGCTAATGGTAAAAGATAAAAATAACAATGGGTAATCAAACTGAAGCAGTTTGATTTCATGGGGGAAAAAAAGGAAACTATTTTAGATAAAAAATATTTAGTCTTCTTGGAAATATTATAGAAATCACAACTTCAAGGTAGCAACACCTGCACATGTGTAATTTCTGATGGATCTTTGTTTACTGTCTAACTTAAATATCTGTGAGTATTTCATTACTATAAACCATTGTAATTTATCCCATCTTCCAAATCCATGGGGAACAGATTATTCTTTTCCCTCCATGTGATGCTTTTGTCAAGAGTTAGAAAGTGTCATAATATCTCACTCCAGTCTTCACTCTGGATCAAGTTGCTCCAGGTCTTCCTTTATAGGTTACACTATTTAGACCTGGAGGACATTTCAGCCTCATCACTAGATGGTGGAATGTGCTGGCTTAAAACATAGTGCCATAAGGCTCAGATGTCATACCTTGCACTTGATCATTGTGTATAGAGGCCAAATTTCCCCCTAAGTCTATACAAATCCTTCTTGCCAAGTGCCAAGTTACTCTCTCGTCTTCTCTGGATCCAAGTATTTTATAGCACTGTGGAGAGAGTACAGGATTAGGCTGAATTTCAGGTGTCAAAGAGTGTTAAAACTATTGATTTGAATTAATTCAGTGCTAGGCCCTGCATGCAAAGAACAGCAGAGGGGGATTTGCTAAACATGAATACTGTCAGCCAGGTAATGATCTCTCAGGTCAAGTTCTTTCGATTATATACCACAGATGGGATGCTACGACCTGAGCTCATGTGAGCACCCAGCAGGAGTGGAACAGCATCAGGAAAAAGTACGCTGTTGTACAGCATACTAGGATCCCATCAGGATTTTTTCTGAATACCACTGTAAAATATTTTTGTATGATTGTGTATTTTCTGAGGGACAGAAGACATGGCTCCTACATTTTATGCCCTTTAACCACATAAAAACTTTTCCTATTGACTGTATTGTGGGATTGATTTGTGGGTTTTATTTGTTGTTTTTTTACTGTTTTTTTTTTTTTTTAAGTTCATATGTCTAGGTTTTTTGCTTAACTTAGCAGAAAGCAATGCTTGCTTGCTTTCTATATTTGATTTAACCTTTATTGCTGTTTGTTACTCAGCTTAAGATGAATTCTGTGGTAGCCGATTACATATGAAAAGTGCAACCTTTCATTTTTTCATCTCAGTGTTACTCAGGAAAAGGGGCTTCCATTTGTTGATAAGGATAATGGAACAGAATTTCCATGCAGTAAGTATGTTTGAAATAAGCAGAAGATTCTAGAAACTGGAAAAGTAACTATGGCTAAAGGCACATGGACATTTACAAAAATTATAATTTCAGACATTCAAATCACCTTCTTTTGAGATTTAGTTACAAATTTGCCTACCTGAAAATTTACTACACCCCTAACTAGAATGCCACTTCATAAATCGGTGTATAGAGACAATTTATATATTGAGAGAAAAGTAATAGTTGTTTCCTTCACCTATAGAAAATCTGTTAAATATGGCTGAGGTTTATTACTGCACCTTATTGTTAAATAAAAGCCAAGTTTCAGGACATCCTCCCAGAGGTGGAAGTACAGTAGGAGCAAATCCCAAATAAGTTGCATTATGCCTTTCACAGATAAAGGCATTTTTCACAGCACAGCTTATATCTTTCCAAAAGCCTGTAAAGAAATGGAATACAGAAAACTGTTGTAGAGATAACAGAATACAGAGAAACTCTGCTACCACCACTGCAGCAGTCAGCCTGAGACAGCATTCATAAAGCACAAATGAAACACATTTACCTAAATACACTCCTCCTTCCTCTGCAGTATGTTTGTCTCCTAATAGTGACGGCACGGTTTCAAACCTCAGCGTGTTATGAAGAACTGTCAGTATTGCTGTACTATCTCTTTGTGGGTTAGCCTCAAATTTAAATACGTACCAAACATTTCAAATTTGAATGCTAAATTTTTACCTCAATACTTCTTGTTCTCATTTCACTCACCAAAATCTGTCATTATCACACAGTTTTCATCGTTATTCGCAAAATTGGGTTCATTTGGAGCCCAGGCAACGTAATTCACTGGGGTCTCATCCAGCCATCTGGAAGAAACAAGGGGACAGTGGCTGCCAGACAGACATCTCCAGCAGTCATTTAGTGACAAGGTCTGCTTAGGCAGAGCATTAAGCAGGGTATCAGCAGCAACCAAAGGGCAAAGGCTCTACATATCCCAGTGAGGACATAGCCCTAGCATTACTGCTGCTTCTCATCTGTTCAATACTGTCACATTCAAAGCCCATCAGCAGTCCATGGATTTCCCTTTCATCCCAGAAATGTGCCCTCCTGAAAGTCTACAGATTGTTAAAACAGATTCTCTACCAAAAATTTCAGAGTGTTGCTGGATGAGATGGTTCTCATAGTTCTTGCTTCCAGTGCACATAAGTTGAACCACTGGGATAAATCTGATTAAGCATTTACATATACTTTATATCAAAACCTCCTGTGCTTTCTCAACCACTGGCAATCTGGTCGGAGTAAATCTCATCCTTAGGCTGATATCTAATGTGGATCAGGTGAGTAACATCTTAAAATTAGTTGCCTCTCCTCACTACCTAAGCAGGTTTGCTTTGGTGTTTAAGTCAATTCCTTCAGTATAAGACATTAAGTGAAATGAGTCTTAGCCATGAACTTCTATTGGTTTTGTTCTCCCAAATTTGAAAGAAAAACACATTGCTCTGCTTAAATATACAAAAGTGTAACACTTCAGATACAAGACATCTGAAAACTATCCAGAGGTCAGTTGCGCAACAGTTACTAAATTGTAAAACAAAAGTGCACACAAATGGTCCCTAAGAATGAGATGAAATTACCATCATTTGTTGTTTTCCTTTACTCACCTGAATCTCTTATCAAAGCTGACAACTAAGCCAATGAAGTAGGATGTCCATTTGTGTTTTGTGTAACTCTGAAACAAAAATAATTACAGTTAAGCACTAAACTCTTTCTCAACATCAAGCAAAAGCCTGAAAGCCAATTAACCATGCCTGTGATTATTTTTTCCTGTTTTTTTTTTTTTTTTTTTCTCTTCCAGGATTTGAGCCTCAGGTAAGAATAATGTAGTTTCAGACCCAGATTTCAAGCAGGCAACAGGGATACGTGGAACATCTCAGAGTAAGGAAACCATTGGAAAGGAAAGAGATAATCATTGTGCTGAGTACTACTTACATAAGAGGAGGTAAACAACCTGAACTTGAACTATCTTTTGCTGCACCTTTAATATTTGCATGCCATTTTTCTCTACCTATTATAAGCAACAGTCTTTTCTTTACAGGTCCTGAAAAAAATCTTGTTCTACAAATAAATAATGTGGGACAATAGCTCAGGACTCCAGCCTTGCTAAATAGTTAGGCTCTTCCCTTTATTTTATCATCTGCTCTGCTTCAAAATTCAGTTTTAATTAATGGGCTTAGTGCTTACATATTTCCATAGAAATTGTCTTTTGCTTTCATTTTCAATGACAACAAGTTCTGCAAAGTTCTTCTGACAAATTCTCCGTGCTTCTTCCATATGGACATGTTCTCTGCTGAAATAGTACTGCTTATCTTCATATATAATCCACCCATCTCTGGTGGCTTGATATTCTGAAAGATAAAGATTCGTATATAATACATTCATATCTGGTCTATACAAAGTCTGAAAGTATACAGTAATCAACTTTTTGAAAGAGGAAAAAATCCTACCGAGTTTGTAGTCCAGTTCAGGTTTTAGCAGTGTACCTGTAAAATAAAAGATGATCATGAGCAACATTACAAACAAAAAAAAATCCAGAGAGATTTGCTTTATGTAGTTTCACATGCTTTATATAATAGAGGAAGAAAACCTAATAAGCTAACAAACAAACAATGACTTATGCTAATATGCATTTTCAAGAATTTAAGGCACATACAGCCATATTAAATTATGTGTAAAATTCAGAAACATTTAGCAAGTGAAAACATGTATTTTACAGTACATACATGTATCTCCAAAAGCACTGTTTTAGACAATCCAGAATGCACAGTAAACTCACTGCAGATTAAACTGACTTTACTTTGAAAAAATATTTTAGTATTTTTCTTGACAGGTTATGATTAATTTTTTATATTCTTGGGATGAGAGCCAAACAACATAATCCAGCCAATTTCTAAAGTTTACCTACATGGTAGTAAACTCCTCATAAGTACTGAAAACTTAATGCTGGTATATTGTTAATACTATGCATAATGCCCAGTGTTTCAATGCATTCCTCCTTTCCTCATGGCTTGGCTTTTACTAGGAAAGTCTGTTTTTAAGAGTCTTGTAGAGTCAAAAGATATCAAACCCAAGTTTCTGATTATATGTCAGACCAGGAGGAAGCAATTAAGCTGTTACTACTCCAGAGCCAGTTATAGCCTCTCAAAGGTTGCTCTGCTTTCATTTGGGTGCCTGTTATTTTGCACTTCTGGACCGCTAATTCTCTATTTAGTGAAGAGCAGAATTTAAATATATTAATTATTAATTCACAGAGTTCCCATCATTTTGATTTTATTGTCTAATCCTAACATTACTATAACATTCATTGGTTTTCTGTAAAACGGACTACCTTATATAAATATGTGTCTTAAGTGAGTATGAGGGAATTAACATCTGAGCATGTCTTCTCTCATGTTCATCATCACAGAATCTAGATTCACAATAACAAGATCTATTTTGTTAATCTTTCTTGCCTTTGAAAGGTCATGTAGGATCAAGATAAACTAATCAGATTCTTTGTGTCTTGTTTGTGAACTCCTTCTGAGTAATCTCACCAAGAGCAGAGAAGCACATCTATACGAAGCAGCATGTTCAGCACACCAGAAAAGGCTGCACAGGATGTGTTGCTTTGAGCTGGTATGGAGAAGTCAGTGTTTGGATGGTACATTTGCATGACTAATCTACCCAAAAGGGAACAGTGATTCTTCTTTTTTAGTTAAACAGTTTTTAAAATGTTACCATGGTGCCTTATTCACCCTTCAAGGGTAATGATTTGTTGACAGAGTCATCAAGTAATAGATATATTCAGTGTTTTTTATATAACTTTTATCCCTTCTGCTCCCTATTGTGCCTTCTACTAGTTCCATGTGCGCATCCAACTTTCTTCGCATTTCAAGAAGCTTTTAAGAGTCTCTTTTTCCACAGAGATGCATACAAACTCTCAGCTTACAACCAGGAAGCTGGGATGTAGAAGTGGGACTGGGTAAGCAAAACAAGTTCTTTCATTAGCAGTTGCCAGTTGGGGTCTTCAGCCCATGCAGATCCCATTTCCCACTGGCTGGCACACCAATGCACATCTGCCAGGTCTGTTTTGTGACCCTGGAGTCAGTCTGGGGGCTCCTGGTGTTGGGATCTTGCTTTCCAGGCGCAGTTGGTGGATGGAGGAGTCCATCAGGGTTACACCATACCCTATTTTTGATCAGCTTTTCAGAGTTGCTGGTTCCCATAGCAACTGATTCCTCTCTTTAGTTCCCATTATTTGTTTCACAGTGGGAAGCAAAGCTTTTTTTCTCTTTTCTACAGAGAACTCTAGTGTCCTGTATCTTTGTCTATGCTGGGTATGGCTGAAGCAGACAGAAATACAGGGAGGAGATAAAAGGAGAGGGGATAAGTACTTTTGCTTTGCAAATTTATTCAATCCATGGTAGAAAGAGATAAAGTCAGAGATAAAGTAATAGGGACAACTTTAGCTTCCTGCATCTGAGTACAATTGAAATATCTCAGTTCATTCCTCTTGCTTTATATATTGCCTTTACTGCAACTGGTTTTAAAATTAACAGTTCCCAGTGTTTTTCTTTCTTTCAATTTGCTCAAATCCATAAAATTTGCTTTAGAAACTTGAGTTTATTGCTCCAGTTAAATGATGAAGTAATATACCTTTTTTTGTTTCACAAATCCAATTAAGTAAATGTTCACAGCGCAAGTCATTCCAGCGCATTTTGGGTGATCTATTAAACATAGCACAATGTTCAAGTTCTGCATGGTTGTTGGGTTCATCTTCATCCCAGTTCTCATAAATTACCTGTGTTGGAAATACATATCAATTACTATGTGATTCGAACTTAATAGAAGTAATTGAGATCGCCATTTTAACACCATTTCAGTGTCTCATCATCTCAAGTACCTTGTTTATGGGATCAACAGGAGTTCAAATAGATCTGAAAGCGTTGTGAAAGTCATGCTATTCAGCTTACTTTCCCAGTCACTCCCTGAAGAAGGTGCAAAGTTTATATGGTATGGAAGAGTATGTGTCTGGTGGAAGAAAAGCTGATGGGTGAAAGGAGTCATGTTTTTCTCTCTTGGTGAATGTTAGCAACCTGTCTTCCCTGTACTGCCACACAGCAATGCCTGTTTTGGGATGGTGTGAAGATCTAAGAGCACAGACTGTCAAAGATGGGATATAACATGGTACCAGGGATGAAACAGAGGCAATTTTGTACTTCCATTAGTGTTAATGTGTTACTTCCACTGTGTTAAGACAGTGCACTGCAACTCTTCAGCTGCTGAATGAAGGACTGCCACACCTGACAAAAGTGTAAAGAGATTAAAAAAAAAAAAAAAAAAAAAAGGCATATAAAGATGAAAACCTATTCTAAAAAACAGAAAGTCGATTAATATCCAGCACATAAATACTCACAGGAGACCCATCAATCCAAGCAAATCCTTCATCAGGATTTAAGAGAAACAAACCAATCCAGAAAGCCTGAGTGTTCAGTCCTTTATCCCTAAAATAATTAATACAATATAGATATATGAATGTAGAAAGAGAGGTCATGCCATAAATTCTGGAAAGCATAGAAGCATAGAGACATGCTACTTACTGTCACATGTGAATTGGGAGCTGTGGCCCATAGCCAAGCTCACCCCCTGCACTCTGTCAGGGGTTTTGATAGTGCCCTGTGTTGGGACAAGACTGGTCATAGTTGAATATTAGTTAAAGGACAAGTGATGCAACACAGAGCCAGCTGAGGCTCCCATCCCTGTGGCTGCAACACAGCTCTTGGCTGCAGTCTAAGTTCAAAGACAGAGACTTTAGCAAAACTGAAACCTCAATAGAGAGTTATAATAGAATTTAACAAAAAAAATTAGTGAAAATTACTTTTCAATTACTTTAATTTGCTTCTTGGCACTTCCTAACTAGTTTATTTAATAGTTCACACTATTTATCTCGTCATACCTATGAATCAAATAGAAGAGAGTCCTATTTCATTCACTGTGTAACACAAAGGTTTCCCTCAGCAAAGATTTCATACTCCAAAGCAAAAAGACTTAACAGACAAATAAAACCACGTTCAGCTTCTCACAAAACATTAAAATGAAAAAAGGTGAAATCACAAAAACTTCTCAATATGACAATTTTGAACCTATTTGAGAAAATAAACCTAGATTCACCACTGTGTTAAACAGTTTTGGTTAAATAGCTATATATTATGTGTCATTGAGATGTCTTGGCATTATGGAATACAATCATAATAGTGTTCTGATTTGGGGGAAAATAATGTCATCATGAGCAAGACAGTGCTAGCAAAAATGAATTAAAATTAATCAGTTTGATTTCAGGAGTCTTCAGTTTATAGTCAGAAAAATTCCACATTAAGTCCTTGCATTTTGGTTTACATTACACAGTAGTTCAAGGGGGTTTTTTAAGGAGTTCGCCAAAGTATGAATTGCAGCCAGTTACAAAACACCACAGAGCTGAACATTTTATTTTTTCCCTTTGTAAAAAGTTGGTCAGATCTGGACAGCACTCTTGATAAAAACCTGTGATGAAAATTGCAAAAATATCAAAGCCTCTTTGAAATAGCCAAGGCTTTTTATTTTTTATTTTTTTCAGGGAAAGCAATGTTTCAGGATGCTATTTCTAGAAGAAAATTTTTCATTGTAATTTAAAATTTGGTTGGTTTTACTCATTCATTTTCTCAACTCCAGATATATTTTAAGGAATTTTTATTTAACATAGCAGGGAAATGAAAAAGAATTGTTATGCAAGTACTCACGATGCTAATTGCCATAATAAAATTTGATCTTCTCTTGTATTGATTGTGACCAGATTTCCACCTATTTCTCTACAGAATTCTTCTGCCTCAAACCAAGACTTCTTTTGGCTTCCTTCTCTCACAAAAAACTGTTAAGCACAAAAAGTAAAAATAAACTGCTGAATGTACAAAGCATAGAAAATGTGTAATTAACATCAGTATCATTTTAGCACCCCTTTATACTAGAGTAAGACAACATAGCATCTGTCAAAACCTTTAATATTAAACATTAGAAATATGTAGTGTATTTTTTTCTTAGCATCATCTATTTTAAATTCAGACAAGAATAGTAAAGGCGTCTGAGGAGAACAAAAGATATCAGAATGTACAGATGAGACAAAAATAATCCATAGCTTAATTGGAACTTTGATCACTGAAGGGTTTAAAGAAAGAAAAGTTTTAATTACGGGACTTCACAGTAGAAAGCAAGAGATTTTTGAGAAATGGACAGTGAAGGGAAAGCCAGTAAGTTGGAATAGAAAATATAGTATGGATGGAGAAAGCTATTTGGCAAGGGTGTACCCTGTCTGAGAAAGAGACTTTTGCAGGGTGGTGCAAGCACACTGATAGCTCCATTTTCTCCTGTGAAGTACACACATTCTTGAACTAAGGACATGCTTAACAGGACTAAATGCTTGACATTTTATGGAAAGGATAATCACCAATTTGGTAACTGGCAGAACCGATATAATGATAATTAGGTGTGACGTAGAAGCTGAGACCCTTGTGGATACAGGACTAAAATCAACTCTGGCCTCCCAACAAGCAGAGAGTCTCAAAAAATTGAGAGGACACTTACATAAAGACCCAGAAGAGCAATGCTGCATATTTACTTGATTTTGCCTCTTCTCTCCCTGTTTCTTTCCTTTGTAAAAAGCAGACATTTTAAGGCATTTTTAGCTAAATCAAGAGAATGCTCAAAAGCCTTACTTGCTGAAGAGTCACCACCCAAAAGTGGATCTTAAAGTACCACTAAGAGGATTGTATGCTGTGTGAGAAAATGTTGGCAAAGGGGCATGTTTTGTCTTAGAAACGTTGTTTTATGCAAGTGACATTGCCAGCTCTTGAGATGCAATACTATGTTTTTGCTGAAGTTTGAAACTCCTGGAAGTAAATAAATTAGGTGAGGTTCTCGCCTAGCATTTAGATAAAGGAAAGTGTATTTCTAGCATTCTGTGTTCATTGTTCTCCTTTCCGCCCCCTCCCCACCCCCCCGCCCTGCCCCCTTGAGTACCAAAGAGAAGAACATTCCCAAAAGATGCTCCACCATCACGGTGACCCATGCTCAGGCTCACAGTACAGGTAGACACACACTTACTTTGAAGCACGAGTCTGTCTGTGAGGCTCCATCCCAACCTTCGGCACAGGTGGTCACAGGGACCTGTACTGGAGGAGCAGGAGGTGGCACTCCCACTGCCCGCTGTTTGCAAAGATAATTTGATGTCTTCTCACAGCTAACAACATCCCATAATCCAGCTGCAGTTCCCATGGCGACACAGCCTTGCTCTTTTCCTTTGTGATATGGAAAAGAAATGAGTAAAACCAAGCCTTAATTGCTTTCTAAGGAATGAGACCTATGCTTTTATTCATAGAAAATTATGAAAAGGAAGATCCAGATTATGCAGATTAAAAAATGTCCTGGATATTAAACTATTCTTAATACCTCCTGCCAGAGGCCAGATATGGGCCAATGAGACTCACAGACACAGCTTTGCCAAACTCAGAGATTTTCAGCTTCAGAAAACAAATTTTCCTTATCTTGCCACCCCAGGGAACTCACAGGGCAAATGGCTCTTGATTATAGTTACATATGTAATAGATGATCTGACAAATACTTTGGAGTTCTCAATATCCTGGTAATTCAATTTCAAGAAGACTGATATCAAGTACAACAGGTTTGTTTTAAGGCATAACTAGCTTGTGCAAAGGCAAAAGCTCCCACATAGATGCTAATGTGTATTGCTGACATGCAAAACAGCTGCATGTTTGCAGCTCATTTCTCAAATATGCACCTTGTGGATCAAAAAACTGCCCAGAATAATTTTTCTAAATCTGATGATAACTAGTGTTCAAAAAAAATTGTAAAAATGAGACCACGGATCTTGTTAACTCCTGAACAGTATTGCCTTCAGTCTAACCTATTAAAAAGCTGTTTATCTACAGCTTTGCAGAAGGTTGACTTACACCAACACCTGACACTCAGCTGTGACAGTGCTTGTTGCACTGATGTCAGACACAGGCCTGATGGTGTAGGTGACATACAGCTACAGGCACAAAACAGTGCCCACTCTAATTTCTAACTCCAGGGGACTGAAAATAGAAACCCCTGTGAGTTGCAGCTGCACTCCTGTCACAGGGGTTGAGCCCATGCAGACCTTACCTGGCATTGCTGTGTTCCAGTGTGTGAAGTGAGGAGTTTCACCATTGATCCACCTGAAACTCCCTTGTTCCTCTGTGTCAGAGAGACCAATCCAGAAATATATTTCAGACCTCAACCCCGTCAGACTAATCAGAAAGTTTTGCTCCATTCTGCAGTGGAAAACAGTGTTAATTCACAGCATGTTACCTTGCAATATTAATCTAAGTGGTACAAACAGAGGTATGTTAACATGAGCCCAAAGCAACAGCTCCTCAGCCAAGTTCAGGCAAAACCTCAGTAGGCTTTAAACTGCAGTTGAAAGAATTTTATGAGAGGCAACTCTCTCCTTTTAGCTGAAGGCATCTGAAATGTCACAAATCACTGCTCACCTGGGCTTCTAGTCATATTATATTATTTTTGGTGTCTTGCTAAATCTTTGATGTGCCTCAAACGGACCACCAAGACAGGGCCAAGCTGTCAGCTTTGCTAGCCATCACCTCTGAAGGCAGTAATGTTCCTCAGAGGCTGTGTAGCCTGCAAAGCCTGACTGAGAGGGGGGTAGGTTCGAGATGATAGATTCTGGCTGCAGGAGGGGACAGGTCCTGGGGAAGACTTCCTACATTTGCTCAGAATTTGGCTTAGAATGTAGTTTAGGAAAATAACTTTGTCAAAGCCTTTTTTTTCCATAATGGTAGAATACCTGTCCATTAGTAGATAAACAAACAAACAAACAAACAAACAAAACCAGAAAAAAACCCAGACCCCAAATCCAAGTAAAAACCCCACCAAAACCAGAAATTGATTTAATTATTAATTAAAAGACAACAGAAAACTGTTTAACTCAAGAACCCCCCAAATTTGAAAATTGCTATAATAGATTCAGTAGAAAGCCCTAAAACATTGAGGTGTTTGGTTTGGGTTTTTTTTTCTGCAAGGATAACCTTTATTTGGTTTACTACTATAAAATTTTTTGAGAAGCACTGATAAAACACTTTGAACATTCAAAAATTGGACAATTTTTTCAAATTTCTCCATTAAAAGCATTGATTTTGACAAAAGTTATTTTCCCACCTGCTTTCCACTGTAGCTAGATAAGCTGTGCTCTGTTCACATGTCTTGTTTGCTTCTGAAAATGTCAAAAGTGCAGAACCCACCAAGTAACAGTAAAAGCCATATCTTTTCCAACCCTGTGAGAAACATAAGATTTTTAATGTGGAATGAAAAGCAACTTCAATCCAGAAATTGCTCTGCTCTTCTGTATATAAATATTCAATGCTCAATTTGTTGCAGCTGAGCTTAAAACCAGGATGAGACTGGGCTGATCTGTTAATAAATAAAAGCTATATTTTGCTGCTGTTCACTACCATAGGAGGCCTTGTTTTGTTTAAGGGATGACCTTAAGATCTTAGTTTTCATCTCTTTTACAGGTACATGAATTTCAAAGAAAATTGTGACTGTGCTATATGCTATTGCTTTCCAGTGTTCTGTAAGGATGGGATTATGCAAACTGAGTCTGTAAGGAACCTGTGATCCATTCAGGAGGACCAGAGCTGCAGGATCAGACACAATGAAATACAAACTTATTGCAATATGGAAATTAATTCACACACAAGATCAGTCTCCCAAAGCTGTCCTTGCCATCCCCAAGTGCAAAGGGTGAGGAGATTTTCTGAGCCAAGAGAATCTAGACAGTGTTTGTTTGTAGGGAGGGTGGAAAGGAGGAATATCAGTAAAACACCCCTATTTCTTCCTGCCCTTAGAGAGTTCTGTGCTGACCAATACAGATACAATGGATTTCTGAATCACAGAGTGGCTCATCTGGAAATGGAGGGAAAGGCAGTATTCATGCACATGTAATTAATATTGACTTGAGAATTTTCAGAGCAGAAATGAAAAATGCACATATATTAGTAAGTTGCTAGCATGAAAATACTAGGTTTCCTCAAGAGTAGATTTCCTAGAAGATAGAAACACAGTGTCCAAAAGAAACAAGAACCCACAAATTAACTTCTGTACATTTTCCCAGACATTATTTATGAGAGAGCATTTACTTTCTGGCAGCCTGGGTCCTCGATTGTCTCTTTTTCAGAGGATTGTGGTGAGGGTTTCTTTTTACAGATATAACCAAGTTGCTTATCACAAACATCGGTTGCCCAGTATCCATCCTAGAAAAGTAGGGAGAAGAAAGAAATGTTAAAAAAAAAAAAGCTTTTATAAACATAACTAAGGCTTTTCCTCTTTCTTCTCAAGACCAATTGGAGAGTTATTTTAAAAAATTAGACACATTTGTCAGTATTAAGATCCACTTAATGCTGTTTTGAAGGGAAAGAAGGAAATAAATAACATTTTAAAATCTCAACATTACTTCCTATCAAGACTCTTTAATGAGAGGGTTTGTAAAGATCCATCAAGGGAACTGCTTTTAGAGCAGGATTATGTCATTACATTTATGGAAAAATGATCAATTAAACTGAAATAATGCAGATCTCATAGGGCTGCAGTAAATCTAACTATTTTATCCATCAAGGACTCTGAATAGAACTGACTACTTTAAAAAAATAAATTATGTGAAAAATAAAATTGAAAAAAAAGCTTTTTTGCACCATGAAATCTGATTTAGAATCTGATTAGAATATTGATGCCTAGTAGTGGAAAACATTAGACTATTCTATGATATAACAATTCTTTCAATAACCATATGTCTTTCACACCAGCATTTTCCATTTGTTTATTTCAAAATTCATGACACTTTTTGTGATTGCATACACATGCATGTAAATGTATCAAGCAAATGTCTTGCAAGAAAATAAAGTTTCTGAGTCAAGCTATCAGAAACACTCTAGAATTTTATGTTAGTTATTTGACAAGCGAGTGACAGCTGGAGAAACATGCCCTAGTGCCAGGTCTCCGTGTCTCAATACTGTGTCTCTGTGATGTGACACTGAGGGGCAGAATGGTGTATGGGATTGGAATATGAGGTATGCAAATAGCATATAAGGTACCCACGCAAGGTATTAACTAGTTCATCCCCATTCCTCTACCAGAGCTTTAATTTTTTTCTTTGTTGCAACCAAGGGAAAGAATCTAATATAAAATTTCTGGACCAGATTTTCCACCAGATAAGGAATTTCAGAAAGCAGCACTAGGAAATGCTGCCTCTCTCCTTCTGATCTCTCCTGGTCTCTGAACCTCTCTTCTGGTTCATGCCAAATTTTGGAGAAAGCTAAGATGTAAAATAATACCTGAATAAGCATATAATGTAAGTGATTTCAGGCTGATTTAGTTACTAATTTGCATTACTGTAAAATGACTGCATGCATATACCTGCCCCTTCATCACAATGCAGTCCTCCAGACCACTCCTGTAGGTGGGATGCCGGCGTTGCCATTTGGTGAATGTCACAGGAGTCCCATCACTCCACTCGAAATAGAAATGAACCTTCAGGTCGTTCAGACCCAACCACAGCTCTTCTGTTGGTTCTGAAGCATGACAAGAAACAGGTTTGCTTACTGTCCACTGTGCAGTGAAAGTTTTCACATGCAGAACAAGCAGGGACTGATAAATTTGGGATGTGCTAAACAAGAGGTGGTCTTCATGCTTTAATAAAAATGCTGTTTCCCTCTCAAATCTGTATAAGAGACATTTTGTGAAATGGGGTCAGGTGCCACTCAGAAATGTTGAGTTTAATAAACATGAGGTTCTTTACAGCTGGCAGAAGACTTTTGATAACTTTCTGTGATTCAGAACAAAATGGTCCTGAGCATGGAAACACTGAGTGGCTGTAAGTGTCCCACCTCTCATGAGATCATACTGAGTCCAAGCCCTGAAGACACCTGTCAGTACCCTCTCCTTAATGGGGAAGCATTAGAGGACTTGTCTTGGCCCATCAGTTGTGTTCACCAAGGCCAGCATCTGCAGCAAGTGTCAGGACTGGCTACTACAGATTCAAGGAATATCAGAAGCGAAAAGGTATTATTTTCTTAGAAGGATATATAGCAAGAGGTTAGTCTCAGAAAGATATTTTAATCTCAGCAAGAAGTTTATCTTCTAGGTTTGGAGCTCTGTTCTGAAGCCATTGAACACAGAATATAGGTGCCAAAAATGCAATTTTTAGAGATCTGCATGTGTCTCCAGAAGGAATAGCTTTTTCTTTTTGTTGTTGTTTTCTTCTCCTCTTTAAGAACGTTTTACAATGTAGATTATATCTTGATAAACATAAATATGTTTATGCAACAGCACAACATAAAAGAGGACAATAAGTTAGACTCAGCCTTTCACTTGTGATATTTCAGAGAAAGCATTAATATTTAATGTGAAGCTCAGCTTTTATGTTAAAGATGGGACAATCCCCGTATAGGCTTACATATATACTCACCATAACCAAGCTGGGACACTAGAAAGCTGTATTCAGCAATGTTGTGGACACTTGCCAAATCTCCATCTTGCTTTCTACATGAAGTCAGAGCATCTTTCCATGTTTTGGGTTCCCTCTGAATGCTGTAGCAGTGACCTGCATATGGCCACCAACCATCTGTGCACTTAACAGGCCTCAATTCCCCTAAAATCAGAACAATCTTTCAGAACAAGAGGAAAATAGAAGACACTAGAAAGAGGTCTATTGAGTACTCTTTATGAAACTGGGACTATAAGAATAAACATAAAGTGATAGCTGGCAATGCAAAATACATTTAAATGAAAAAACAAGTATAATTAAGGCACAGTATGTTAAACATGCAAATAGAATGATATCTCCTTAAACAGAGCGCCACTGAAAAATGCTCACGTTATGTAGGCAATGCAGTTTGAAATAATACTCTGGGAAGAAAGAGAGACCAAATTAGACATCAGCCTCTGCCCTCTTTGTCCCTCAGAGCCTTTGGGTCACTGTGTCATTGTTTCCGTGCTGCCTGTGGTGGCTGACTTTGGGCTCTGCCTGCTGTTCAATGGTTTCTTGCAAACACACATATTTGTCAGATATAGATAAGCATGAAGCAATTTTTTTGGTAACTGCAGGTCAGTAAACCTTACAAGTTAGTGGAGACCTGGTACTTTGCATATTACCTCAGTGGCTTTTTTATTACTTAGAGTCCTAAAATCTTACCTTTAGCTTACTTTAAAAATAGAATCCTGCATTTCTTTAAGATTAATACTGCAATAAATATTCTCTGAAATTATTCTACTTTCTTTATATAACTCATTCTTTAAAATGTTTTTATAAGCATTTATAAACATATAATATGCTTATAAGTGCATTTATAAACATATAAGCTTTTATAGTATTCTGAGATGACAGTCTCCAGTAGATCCCTCCTGCATGGGGTGTGTTCATAGCCATGCTGTTGGGTTGGGTTAGCCCATGGATGCAACAAGGTCTGTGTCCCTGCTCTGCTTCTATGAACCCAAGGCACTACATATTGTTGACATCAGATGCGAATTTTTATTTTCTCATGAATATACAAGTAACTGCAATTGCTCATTTGGAGCAAATGAGAATAACATTCCAACTGTATTTATGCAGATTTGCCTTTTGGCGTTGGTTACCATGACAGGCAGCTTCTAACTGTCTTGCAGAATTGAGCGATAGAGTGATGGAACAAAACAATAATATTCTCATATGAATATTTAAAACACAATGGGAGGACAAAGGCAGTACATAAAAGTCTGTGTGTCATGTATAGTTGCATTTTCCAAAGGTTTCTAACATCTTGATTCCAAAATGATGTTACGTATCTTTTACTTTTTGCTGATCTTTACAAGTTGCTCTTTCTAGAAGTCAGAGAAAAACCTTTCTTTGTATTTTACTAACTTACCTTTGGATGTAATGTCAGGCTTTGAACTGAAGATACCCTTTTTACAAATGTAGCCTAGTCTCTGGTTACATGCTTGGTTTTCCCATTTAGCATTCTTTCTGGGGTTCAACACTCCACACATTTTCCCAGGGAGTAGGAAAGGACTTCCTTCAAGTAAGAGAGGAAATAGAATTTCACAGCAGAAAAATAAAAAATATTCACAGAAACATTATAGCACCAGTAGAAATATCAGCTTTTTCTGAACCCTTGAATTGTTATTATGATGAAGCCCTCCCCTAGAGGGTAACTGCTTTGTAGTTTATAGGATGCTACTTTTAGTCTATGCACTGAGAGTGAAATAATGACCGTCCACTGACTTTTTGTCAGGATAGTGCAGAAATTTCTAATTTTTTTCCTGATATCCTGGTGCTTGCAGGAAGAACAGCTGAAACTAGACCTTTATTCTGTGTCAAAAACTTTCAAACTTAAGAAATACTGAGGTTTAAGTTATATTGTCTTTTTAGTATATCTCAAGAGTTTCACGTTCTACTTTTCTATGTAATAGCTTTTCTCACTTCTGTTGCAGTGTGTGCAAAACTCTGTAAACAGTAAATTTCCTGATACAGAATATTTGAAAACTTAGATGAGTGTTTACTTATTCCCTTACCACCTTGTAACTTTTCCAAACCAGGAGAGGGCTTGGAATATTTATGGCACAAAGCAAACATGGAACCAAAAACCCCAAGCAGCAAAGAGAACTCCTTATGTATGAGGAGCACCACAAATCCACCCTGTCTCCCTTCCTCAAGGTGGCCCAGTGCTATTTTGCATACACTATTTAGGAATTATGAGCTGGCTCATAAGCCTCTCAATAATATTTAGAATTTGTCTGGAAAATATAGTGCCATTATTTTCTAAATATTTTGCTACCTTTGGCAGATTTAAGTTATATTCATACTGTTGGGTAACATGTTATGGAAAATTCTGATCCTTGATGCGTAAGGTTATGCGTCACTCCAAATGACACTCTGCTTCATAAAAAAGTTCTCTGTTTAGATAAGGAAATACAATAATATGCTATAGCTGATACCCACTGCAAACTTTGCACTTTGAAAGTCTAATTCTTAAAATAGCGTCATTGTAAATCAGAATGAGCTTTCCTGAAATAAAGATAGATAGGGCAGTTTTTATTTGTTAGTGTCTTACCAGAATCCATTCAAAGATCACAAAACAAATGCAGTTCTTACCTGGAGCCCAGTTTAAATATCTGAAAGGGCTGCCCCCGGCCCACTGCCATCCACTGTTGAAATTCAAAGTGTTCAGTCCAATCCAGAATGCAAACCCAAACTTTTTAGTTAGTTCTAAATTAGAAAATGGAAAAAAAATATCCCTCAGTTTTATGTCCCTATTCTCATTTTTAGTAAATTCATCTCTAAGAAATTAAGTCAAAAGTAAGAAATTCATATTTTTTAGTTTAAACCTGCCCCAAACCAGTACTTTCTGCGTTACTGAGATGTACAGATTACAAGAAGTTAAATATGTAAATGAATCTGTATTGATTTAGCGGAGATGTCAGTGGGTAAAGGAGCAAATTAACATCTTATTTCACTACTTAAATAACAGTTTCTTTCTTTTACTTGCTTTCATTACAAAATCTCAAAGAGATTTAAATAACACATAATTTTCATTAGAGAATTGTACTAAATTGTACAACAATTGCACTAAAAGACAACAGTGTGTCAATCAATTGCTTTCAGATTTTTTCTATGTGACTAGTTTCAAAACCTCCTATTTATAACCAAATAAATACCATGATGCCTGTATATGAAATCCACTGGAATTATTTGGAATTTAAATATGCAAATGTAGCCATACTAGGACCAATCTAACCATCACCGTATGTTCTCCTGAGGTTAATACTCCTTGAAACACAGGGGAAAAAGGTAAATCTGAGGACCAGACCATGGCCCTGCTCAGGAATGAGTGTCCCTGCGCAGGTGTGAGCAGAGGAAACCCTCCCCTGGGACAGAGTCAGAAGCTGCCGTAGATCCCATCTAGAGGACAAAGCTGGGATGGGGCCTTTCCTGCCCCCCACCCAGAAGTTTGTGACCAACCTTTAGTAAAAAGCAACCATCTAGTGGAAAGGCAGTTCAGACCATCCCCCTTTTGGAGGCTGCTGAACCCCCCCTGACACCCTGTCTTCTTTGCTGAGACAGATGACAAGGTAGTCAATTTCATCACTGCATATTTTAGGGTCTTGTTCTCTGTCTTTTTACCTCTGATACATTCTTGCTCTTGAGTCTCTGTGATGCTTAGGAGTTCTGCATTTTGCTGTTGACAGCTTTTCCTTGCTTGGTGCCACGTTAGGGCTGATTCTGAGTTTATCTGATAGTGAATGCCAGTTGAAACATCTTCTGTCCAAAATCTTTCAGTGTTGTCTGGAAGAAGAGGTGACATAGAGCACTGTTCTAGTGGATTCACATTGAACCAAGTGAAAGCAAATCAAGTGTGTAATGATGCAAAATATCTAAAGATACACATGGTTAACCGTAAGAATCATAAAAAGATTAAATCAGTTTAGGCATCAATTTAAAAAAAAAAGTGTATTTTTTTTTGAAATTAAAAACATTATTTTAAATTTCTTGGGTTTTAGAAAGGAGTGAATTGTTTTCAAATAATTATTTTTGAATTTTCTCACACTTAAAATACAAAACTAGGTAAACCAGACATATCTGTTGACTGGAAAAATGAGATTCCAGGGTGAAGTCAGAGTAGGACAGTGAGTGTGTAGATGAACTATGATCCTGGAAGTTCATCATCCCTAATGGGTAGGAACTCCCTCTTAGCTCACCATCAAGTGAAACAGCTTGTACAAAAGTGGCAGAACCTGGCCCCTGGCAGCCTGAGGAGCTATAAAAGCAGTTTCTGTAAGCACCAACATGCAGCTCAGCTGCTGTCTTTGCATCTCAAAAACCTGGTGACACTGCTGTGTTACTGGGAAGGCTGTTGGTGAGACCAATGAAACAGTTTGTGGCCTGATGTGAAGGGATCCAAAAATAAGTTCAGTGAAGAAGATATCACATAGCTGGGAGAGGATGATAATTTTAGCAGCAGCATTTTTTTGTAGGCAAAAGAACAAGATAGGAAATTAAAGGGAAGAAACAGTATATAGCAGTTTAAGTGACAATTGACCTAAAAGTCAGGCCTGAGGAATAAAAAAAATAGGAATTCTTTGAAAGGAAGATGAATGCCTAAATAATAACATAGATGTCTAAATTCATGGTGCTCATGCCATGCATCGAAGTCACATAAAATGAGGTATCAAAGGGCCTCCTCACTTCTCTGGTCCACAGAGAGAAGCAGTCACCTCCAATAGGTAAGTCAGAATGTGTTTGGGCTGAACCACCCTTTGATGGCACTTCTTCCTCTCCATACACTAGAGAGAGAGTGCTCAGCCCCTGGGGCTAGGGTTCAATCAAGTCATTTTCATATGGGCTACTCTGACATGGTATGCCATACAGGTGTGCATCTGGTAGTTCAAGTAATCCTGGTAGCTCAAGAGAAGGTTTGCTCAACAACGTATCATGGCAAGTTAATAAATAAAATGCAGGACTTACTTATTAATGGGCAAAATCCATATAGTTTATCAGCATCAAAATCTGCAGTTGTTGCACACCAGAGCCAGCCATCTGACCTACCAGCATCTGTGCACTCATTGTACTGTTTGCCTTCGTATTTGAAAGGGAACACACAGGGCTGTCCATTGGCATTTCCTCGTAACGTAAATGTATCTGGGGGAAGAAAGGATTAAGAAGACATGAAAATAATAAAAACATCATAACTCTGACTTCCTAGGAATGGATTTATCTATCAGTATATCTGTCTATCTAAATTGAAAAGTCACACAATCTCTTATTATAATCTCTCTGTATTGTAGCTAGAGATTTTAAATAGAATGTTTTAGTAAAATCAGGTGTTTAATTACTGATATATACACCTTGCAGGCAAGTCAAATTCTGTGATGATAAGTTGTTGATACATTGTGGTTCCTGAAAACAGAAAAACTACAAATACAACTGAGGCAACAAGTTCACTGCATTGCTTTCTGTTTGGCTCAATCAGTTTGCTTTATCACTCTATCTGTTACCACTGTGTTACAACATTTAATTCATTAACTGTTTAAAGAAAAAGGAAGCTGATGAGAGAGAATACAGATCAGGTAGTCATGAGCATATTTACACAGTAAAAATGTAGGTTTCAGTTACACATTTCTGTACTTGGAGAGGTGTTGCTTATTCACCCCAAACTCAGATTCTTTAAGGTTAGCAATGGTTTGTATTTTTAAACTATCACAGTATTATGGGAGTGTTTTTTAATCTCGAAATTTCTAATATACACTCTCAGTCTCACATTCACTCAAACTTGTTCCTCCACTCAGTTCTACATACATTGCTTTACCATTTCTCTCTCTGGCTATACCCAAAGAGTGACACACATGTTCAGACTAGAGCTATTCTTCTAATTTGGTCAGGCTGGAGGGGAGGAGCCTTCTCATACCTCATGTTGTGGGGTAGAAAGAGAAATTTGCACAGCTATCATGAAAACATGGCTCTAAAACCCCTTGATTGATTACTGCACCATGTGTATGATGAGGAGGGTAAACAGAAAGAGCTCCATGCTTGCTCATATCTTCTTGCCCTCCCACACAGTGCCATCAGATTGAATATTTCCACAGACAGAAATTCCAGTTTAAAGATCCTGCTCTTATTACCTCCATTTTCCCCAACATCCCTACACCTCCCCTCTTATTCTGTGAATCAAGAACTGCCAGGGTAATACCCAAGATACTATTTACATCATGTATCCAATCTTATAACAAGTAAAAAAATGATATATCTATGCAATAGAACTGCCCAAGGAAAAGCATTTTCATATCTAACTTGGCACAAAACCAACAGGAAACTTACCTGATGACTGTAATGAGCCATGCACGAGGGAAAGAAAAAGTAGAAATCTGGAGAAACTCATTGCAAATGTAGCTTGCTTCTCATTCTTCCAACCAAAAGCTGGACTACAAGATTGGCAATAAATAAAAATCCTTCTCAGTGAGAATAGTAACAGGTCCTTCTCTGTGCCAAAGGGTTGATGGATAAAGCCCTGTACTCTAAATACGGAAATGTCCTGTCACATGGTATTTTGAAATAGCTGGAGGGCACATTGTAAACACTGCTCTCTTTGAAGAGAGAGTCCCTTCCAAAACTAAAGTCTCCATCCTTGTAACTGGAGATGGTGACATTTGTCTTCTTCTGTGACATTGCTAGTATTATACACAGGTCAGCTTTTGGGGTGCTACACAGGACAGAGAATTGAGAATTGGTGACAAGAAACCTGCAGTGAAATACATTGATTAAAAACCTCAGTCCCTGATTTAACCCTCCTATCTCAGAAACAAAGGGAGACAAAACCCCAGTGGTTTAGTATATTGCATTAATGTCACAGCTCTACATATCTAGAATTAAGAGAACAAATTTTACAGGATCTGCAGCATTAGGTGCTTTTTGAGTTATTGCTGACTTTGAGGCTAAATTTTCTTTTTTTTTCTGCATTGTCATACTGATTGCTTTGATCTCAGTTTGGGGCTGGGCTGTTCAAAACTGCTTGTCAAAGACCTGCAGGAAACGAAGATCTTCAAGCTGTAGGCCAGTGGTAAACTTCCCTGGAACAGACGGGAAACTTTACCCTGGAACACTTTAATACTTTTATCAAGCCAAAGAATGTATTTATCTATCTGAGAAATTCCTAATGAGGCTGTTCCAAGACAAAGTCAAACACAAGTGAAATTGGGAAAACTCCTTTTAATCTGTGAGTGAAATGCTCATCTGAAGACATATTGGCATGGCAATTCTTGTACAGCTATTCTGCAAAGCCATACTGACAAAAGTTTACATGCAGATAAGTCCTGCTGTTCCTTCTGTTTATTTACATAAGTGAAATTAAAAGAAGTTGTGATAACGAAACTGAAAAAATCGAGAAGTGAAATAGCCAGTAGGGAGGCATACATATAAGCTGAACAGTAGATGTCATGGGAGGAGCAACTATCTTTGCCTTTATTTTTAAGGTATTGGGAAAAATTATTGTAAGAACCTGATTAACTTGTTGACTTGGCTGTAGAAAGTAGTAAGAGAGAAAAACATTTTCTGGAAAAAATATCTAGATTAAAATAAAAGTAGGAATTTAATAAAATGTTTAATAATAACTATTCTATTTGCAGGTGACAGCCAGGGAGGGCTTAGTGTAAGGAAGGCTTGCAAAAGTACCACTAAGTCATAAAGCTGAGTAGTGTTACAGACACCAGCATGGTGGGAGACAAATAGAAGTTGAGTTTCCTTAGTGAAACCATATTTCAGATACATCTGAAATAACAAAATGAAATAGCTCTGACAAAGGGGATCCCAAGGGAAAATACCTGAAGGACACAATTCCTGCCCAGTTCCCTCGTATGCCTCACAAAGTGTCAGCCTCAGTCTGGTCTTGGCTTTTTCTCCCTTTTCCTGTAAATGGATGCTTGTGAGGATTCGCCCCAGGGCTACAGTGATGGCGGAGATTAGTCTAGACACGGGGGTAGGCTTAAAAAAAAATTGAACACTTCAGAGCTGCTTCTTTCACATGACCAACCAGATGGTTACAAACTTTTTGGGGTCAGTATCCTGTGTGCTGCATAACACTTGAGCAATAACCTGTTCTCACCAGCGTGCTACATTTTTCTCTGCATTTACACCAAGAAAACAGGAGGTCAGTGCCTAGAGAAGAAACTAAGAAACTTCACTTCATTTTTTTTATTTTTTTTTTTAACTTTCTAGCTTGCCCAGTAGATCCTGTGCAGCCTTGGGAAGGCAGGTTCTTTCTTGGAATTATCTGCTAAGCACTCTTTCCCATAAAGTGTTTGGTTTCCAAATTGTGTTTGCAGCTCATTTAAAAGCTACTTTGTACTGCTTTTCATTGTTTTTCTGACATCTTAAACTTGGTTATGTTGCAGATTCCTAGCACAGAATCATCTGCTTCTTTCCTTAGTTTTCAGTTCCTTTTTCTCAGATTTAAAAATGGTAAGTTGATGCTTATTCAAGCTGAATTCAAAGTGGAGGGAAGAGAAGCCCTCCTTTTTACTGACAAAAAGTTACTGTGCTGACAAGAGCACCTCCCTTTCCCTTTCCCTTTACTCGATTCACAGGGAATGCTGAAGCTGAAAATGATACCAATAAAAACTTTATTTACTTCATTAACATAAAAAAGCAAGAATGCAAGGGTGAGAATATTTTAATTCATATTAGTGAACATAATAAAAACAATCATATTATCAAACAGAAAAAAGATTAAAACCTACCACTAAGCTTAATATTCTTTGCTAGCATGAACTGTGTTTTCCATAGCAGAAAATGAAAATGATAAGGTTTTCTATCCCATAGTTATCTGAGATAAGTATATGAAGCACTGTTTTATACATGTAATAGGATGCAGCCATAAAGAACAATAAAAAGGCTAGTCTGATGCAGTGAATTTTGTGGGGCGAAATGAGTTCAAGTTTTAAACAAAGTTAGATGTTTTATTTTTTGAGTAGTTTTCAGTGTCCACAAATTCATGGGAATGCAGTTCTAAATTGGACATTCAGTCTCACTAGTTGACTTTCATAATCCTTTTTCAGTACATGTATTTGTTTTTGACAACTTTTTTTGCACTAGTGTCTTTGCAAAGGCACTTGAGGACATCTTGACTGTCAAAAATTGTAACATCAATCCATAATTCTGGTTTTGTAAAATATGCATGGTACAAATGAATCAGCTAGCACAAAAAGAGAAAAGGGATTTAATTTCAGATTACACTAGATCTCATTTAAGCGTCTCACTAGAAACTTTTAACAGATACATCCTTTAGTTTCAGCAAGTAACTGGATTCCCTGAATTGGTACATGCCACAGGACCCATTCTCACCAATTCTTCAGTCACTGAGACATCGTTTTAATAGTGTTTCATTGCCAGAATCTGTTGAGAGTTGGTTTTGTTTTCTCCTTTTGTAGAAATAGGCTGACATGCCAGCTCCAAGGAGAGTTAAAACAGCCAAGAAAATGAGCAGCCAAAAAGGGACGTGAACAGGTAGGTGAGCCTCTTCATTCTTTTTCTTGCCTGAAATGAATCCATGTAACTGTGAGAAACCACAGCAATTTTTATTCCACATACAACATGAAAAACATGGAGGAGATGGGCTCTCCTGCCTGAACTTGAGGGCTGTAAATCTGAGGCCTGAATTGTTGCTGATCACCAGGTCTCTGTTCCTAAAGCTAACGTGGTTTTAGTGGATCTGGATTACAGTGACATAAAATCTATGCAGTGGATGCTTGTAAGAATTTAATGAAAATGTATGCTTTCAATGGGCATGGGCTGCTGATTCCTTGGAAATTAGTTTTACAATAGTTTTATGTTCCATTATTCACAATAATACCTATGGAAGAAATTTGCATATACATCTACAGAGTTTCCAACAGCCTAGTTATAGCACTCTGTAGCTGTTCTCAGTCAGTCACAAGCTGGGTCACTGCTGAGCTTGTCAGCTCAGGTTTAGCCCTGCAGCAGTGCAGTTGACCAAGAACGTGTGAGTGTTCTTGTGAGTGTAAAAGGCATCACAGAATTCCCTGAATGACTGATAACGGTGCATCTCAGTCACTGTCAGTGGGGCTTCTTCTCTAGGAGAGGGTGATGTGGGAAAACTCATTTTGAACTTAGATTTTTATTATTTTTCTTATGAAAATTCTTACCTTTTTGCTCTGTAGGACTCCCACTTGGCTCAACTTCAATGAATATCAGAGAGAAATAATATGACACTTTATTAGAATATAAAAGTTTGACTGTTTTGGTAAAATAGTAGAGGAACAAAAACCCCTAAAGTACACCATTGCATTAGTACACATAAATGTCTGCTATAAAAGGTAACATAAGTGAGGCAAAAAATACATAAGTGAGGTTTCACTTGCCTGTTTAACATTATCAAACTATCACATCCATTCTTTTAAAACTTTATATTGCCTTTATATCTCCCAGCATTCAAATACTGACTCTTTTCTATGTTCATTCAAAAATGCCTTTTCATATTTTTGCTGAAATACTAATTTTAATGTACTAAGAACATGATGTACCACTCTTACATTCATTAATTTTACATAGCACATTTTAGGAATATCTGTATGTCCAGCAGGATTCTGCACCTCATCATTCAACTGATGAATTTTAGAGCTTCCTTATTATTTTAGTATTATGTAGGATGGAACATAATTTGGATGTTTTTAGTAAATATTTAATAGGGATTAACTGATTTACTACCATGTGCAGATTTAAACACAGAAATTAACAGTGCATGGGAGATTACTGTTTCTTGGTTACATTTCAATTTGCTTTTTTAATTTAGAACTGCACTGAAAAATTAGTACTTTTCAATTATGTTTTCAAGAACTACTGTGTCTTGAGATGTCTTTAGTATTGAAATCAAGTTCTTTCAACTTTCCATCCAAATAAAGGAATCTTAAAACTGCCTTTACACAGGAAATGAGGTTTTCAGCATGGGACAGAGATGTTCCCTATGATTTACTGGAGACAACACACAATGTAAAAGCTGGAAAATTAAACCTGATCTCACAGCTACTACAAAAGAAAATAAAAATGTTTAAAGATGGTAACCTACTATTTCTTAGGTAAGATATATTGATTTTTAACACCTAACTTAAGAGAATGGAATGATAGTGCTTTCCTTTAGACAACTACTTTGTATCTCCACTTGGGAACACTACATGTGTTTTTTTAGCCTCTGGAGTATTAGTCTGGCACATAGAGTATTGTGTGAAATTTTACAGAAATGCTGAGAAGACAACTTCTGTAACGACTTGAAGTTTTCATTTAGAAGGGAAGTATTCCTTATATTATTATTGCAGCACAGAAGACCTTTTAATATCCCTGAGGCATTACTACTTATTTAACCTTACTTATAGGTTGTGGACTCAAGCACAGGTCCTCGGGACTCAGAGCCCAGAGTACTCTCCTTTACGCTGTGGGACTGTCCCCTGGGCAGTTAAATGCCTCCCTGCCATCCGATCCTGTCAGACCTCGGATGCTCAGCAGGGTCAGCCCCGGTTAGTACCGGGCACTGTAGACAGTCCCGAGGATTTCACTGTCACTGTCCAAGCTCTCTCAGCCGTGGCAAATGGACCTTAGGACTTAAATGGTGGGGCCAGTTCTGCGCACGCTGTGCCTCACCTAAAAAATCCACTGCGCACGGTGGAAGGGCACACCCACGTGGGGAGAGCCCTTCCCCAGATCTTAGTTCGCGAAGTCTGGCCATACATACATAGGTTGTGGAACCAGGGCCAACGTGAAGCCAGTTTGTGACATTGGGCAGTCATATAGTTTCTGAGAATAACAAGCTTGAAGAGAAAAATTGATTATTCACATTGATTTCTCCCTGCAAGGGTATAATATGTGTTACGATACTTAGTTCTTGGAAAAATCATACCCTTGCACAAGAGTTTGAGAGATGCCATATCAATGCCTGTGTTAGGTACTCAAGAGGTTCTGAAAATCTCATTCTCAACCTGTGCTGCATCCTATTCCCATGTGAGTGCAGACAGTGATGTGAAGAGCTTGCAGTCTGGAAAAAGAGGCAACTACAAATAGTTAAAGTGGGATATGCCAGACAAAACTGTCAGAAATTCTTCCAGACATGGTGGAGGGTTGTAACATTTACTAGTAAACAGACTGTCTCTGTCACTAAAGAAACAACTCACTGAGGACTTACCTTTGGGTTTTTTGCAGATAAATCCTTTTTCAGTAGAGCAATCGCTGTTGTCCCAATAACCAGATGTTGCAGTTATTTCAACGCACCGATGCTCCACACTGAACTCCTTCTCCTCCCAGTTAACAAAGTGTAGTGCAGCATTATCTAGCCACAACCACTGGCCTACAGAGCAACATAAAGAGGTTTTTTTTAAAAAATTATCTCATTAATATTTTAACTCCTCAACTCAGCAATAAACTCAAAAATCTATAGTAAGACACTTCTCAGCAGAAGAGCATTACATTTTTTTATCCTCAACTTTCTCATATTAGCAAAGCATTTTTCCATGAAATATTGAAAGTTAGACATTACCATCCACATTTTGGTAAAGTCCTATCCAGAAGCCTCCTACTTTATTTCCAAGTGGTTGAATTGTATGAATCAGAAAGTCAGATTCATCCGTGTTTTCTACTGAGACCAAGGTAGCACCTAAAAGGGATTAGTAAGCAAATAACCATAACATACATGAGCAACTCCGGGAATGACCTTATCTTTAAAGTCTGCACAAACAATAGCTTTTGACAGTATTATGCATGATAGACTGTTGGTCTCTTCATTGCTCCACCAGGAGCTTAGCGGCTGGAGGTGCTTAGTGGCTTAGTGGCTGTGGCTCCCAACCACAGCCCCCAGAATGGTAAACCAGAAGCCAGGAGCTGATGGGAAAGTCTTTGGCCAGGGAAGCTGCAGCCCCTGAGAGGACAGGAGGCTGCACAAAGTCACTTGTGTCAGTTTATTTCCATTGTGCCAGATTTAGAATAGCTTAGTAGATTCTAATGTGTTGTGTGTGTTTTTTTATCAATGTTTTCACATTTTTACATGAGTTTTGTATAACTGTTGACAATGAAGGCTCTCACCTAAGCGAGCACACTCAAGGGAGGCCAGTGCCCAGCTTCTCATGGTTGATGCTTCAAAGTAGTAGCAGTGACCACAGTAAGGGATCCAAGCCTGTAGTTCATCTGCTTCAGGGCAGTCTCCAGGCAGCTGAGCAGGGTCAGTAGGAGCTGTCTCTAAAGAAGCCATATGGTATGAAATTAGTATTGCATTATGAGTCATCTGTGATTCTGTGATGTGTGTGTAAATAGAGTAGCATTTCTCTCACCCAGCTCTAGCTATCTGGACCTCTGCTCCTGACTATTCCTACATTCCCCTGGTTCAGACAATGGGGAGAGCCAGGCAGTAGAAAGTGTGAAAGATCTTATTTCTCCAATCACATTTCTTAGGATGAGGAATCAAATTGCATCCTGCAACACCCAACTAACTACCTTGGAAACACTGTGAGGAAAGCAAACCCTGAGGGATGACATAGATATCAAATTTGTGTTATCACAACACAAAGCTGTTGTAGGCCAATGAATCATTAATGCTACAGTACCATGATGTTTGGCTGCCCGGTCTCTGCATGTCAGTTTATATTAAAAAAAAGCCATCAGTGGAGCATGTCCCTGCCAAATTAGACTCTCTGATCATGGGTGCCACCCCAGTTCACTTTGAGGGATCTGTGGTTCTTGCATTGCATAAGCAGAATAAATTTATTGCTGGAAAGTTTAATTCACAAGCCACTTCCAAGTGGCAAAATCTGTTGTGAATCTCACATCAGCAACTGACTATATTATGCAGTTAAAATCTAAAGGGAGAAAAGTGACACAATTCTACAAAATCTAGAAGCAAATATGCCTCTGCATACATCTGCAAAGAGTTAAAATATTGTTCACATTCCCAAATCTCTTACACTTATATCAGAACTGCTTTAGCTCTAGCACTAGTGAATGGAAGTGAAATTCTTGCCTGTATTTTGGATCAATGACACTTGTGTGTGAGCTTTCCCAGTTGCTGCACTCCACACAGTCAGAGAACGTTCCCAGCACTTACTTACGTTACACACAGACTTGTGTGATTTATGTTCACATCTCAGAAAAAGCAAAAAAAAAAAAAAAAGACAGTAAGCTCTTAGAGAGTGTCCAAAAGAGGGCCACAAGGACAGTGAAGGGTGTGGAGGGGAAATCTTTGGAGGAGCTGCTGAGGTCACTTGGCTTGTTCAGCCTGGAGAAGAGGAGCCTGAGGGGAGACCTCATTGCAGTCTTCAATGTCCTCATGAGGAGAAGAGGAGGGGCAGGCACTGATGTGTTCACTCTTGTGACCAGTGAGAGGACTTGAGGAAATGGTCTGAAGCTGAGTCAGGGGATGTTTAGGTTAGATGCCAGGAAAACGTTTTTCACCCAGAGGGTGTTTGAGCACTTGAACAGGCTTGTCAGGGAAGTGGTCACAGCACCAAGCCTGTCTGAGTTCAAGAAGCATTTGGACAATGCTCTCAGGCACAGGGTGTGGTTCTTGGGGTGTCCTGCCTAGGGCCAGGAGTTGGACTTGATAATCCTGATAGGTCCCTTCTGACTCAGCATATTCTACAATTTTATGATAAGACAGAGTTTCGTCTTATGGTAACAGTTATAACTACCATGAAAGCAATGCAGTCATATCCATTTGCACAAGACCCTTTCCTGTTCCTTAATTCATTCATCATCCAGTAGCAAACACCCTTATTCTGCAGGAAGGTAGGTGCTACCCCAAAGCATACTCCTCTGCAAGGGTAGCCCAAGCTAGAGCAAAGTCTCCAGGACTAGCAGAATACCAGAATTAGGAGTGTGTTTTTAAAATTGTTGCGTGCCTTTGCTTACCATCTGATATCATGCAAACTGAAGAGTAGCTTTCATTGCAAGATGCTGTTTTCCAAGTACCATCAAGATCAAGGTACACACAAGCATTTCTCTCCCTTGGTTCCCCTGCTGCCCATTTTGTGTACCTGGCTGTCCAGTTACTGATCCATTTGTAATAGCCGCCAGTCTGAGAACAAAAAAATTCTGGCAAGAGATTAATTTTTATTTTTTTTACATAAAAAGCTCTGAGTCATAGAGTAATGAGAATCCTATGCCTACTTGATTTTTTCAGACAAAAATAAAACCCTGTTTTTTAAAACCCCATTCACTGTTCTAAGCTAAGTCACTGGTCACCCTGAGTTACATGAGAACTACACATGAACATCAGTGTTCCACACTGCATTGCTTTTGGAAGGGTTTTTCTGCAGTAACACAAACTTGTACAAGACAGCAAGAAAGTCAAATGAGGCCATCTTAGGTCATTTAGTAAATCCCGTATCAAGAGAAGCAATTAGAGAGAATTTGTCCCCTCTGCTCTGCTTTATTTAAACGAAAACTGGGAGCTATTTGGTGAATAAAGATTATTCAACATTAAACAGTCAGCTTAAATTTTAAAATATCGCTCTAATACCCATAATAATTTTTATTAATATAATAATAGCTATAAGTTGCCCTCTGTATAGCAGGGGGTTTGACTTTCAGAACAGCTAATATACTTTATGAACTTTATGACAGCTGCACGTTCTGGCTTGTGACTCTCAGGCTGCACCTTGAATTCTTTTATTGTTTCTAGAGCTTTCTACTTTCATCTTTTGCTTCTTGCGTAACCTTTTCTGTTATTCTTCACTCCATTTGCTGAATGAAAGTCCTTAACTAACTCTAACAGGAGCACGAGATTTTTATGCATTTGCACAGTGAAGCCATGCAGAATACGGTTCTTTCAGCACCACTATAAACTGGTCACCCAGAGGACTAATGGAGAGCTCACTGACCACCTGCACCTCCTATCTGTCTAGCACTTACCATATTGCTGTTAAGACCAATCCATACAGGTTTTCCATATTTCAGCATCTGGATCCACACAAATGAATGGATGTAGGCATCTGAAATTCTGACAAGCTCTGCAGATTTGTCTTGGCAATTTTTTCTGGCCTCTTCCCATTGCATTTCAAGTGAAATGATTGAATAGCTACTGTCACCATAACGGGTAAAGCCAGAGGCTGGATTTGTTGTTGGTACTTCAGGCTCTGTGGGAACTATGGAAGACAAACTGAATGCATGAGTTTATGACATATGGCTCTTCTCTAGCATGGAAGCTATATAAAAATAGGTCAAAAAGTCTAATCAATAAGTCAAAATATTTAATCTCATGAACAAAATAAACCAACAATATAAAAAATCCCAAACAAAACAAAAAAGCCAAAACAAACTTTTAAAACATGGACAAAATTGATTAATGTAATAAGATGAGTGAAGTCCTGGATGACCTGAAGTAGAGTATACTTGTTAGAGATTTGACTTGTCCAGACTAAGACTCCTAAATTGGATATTAAAGCTTCCATGCTTTATGATATTTAACTAAATCTGCACATCTGAGTATACACCTATTTCAGACCACTGGTGGAGAGGACTTAGGGTAAGGCATTTAAGGCATTAACTGTTGTACTCTGCAGTCTCAGCCTGAGACATTGATACCTGATGTTAATTGATCGCCACTCACTGTTGACTCCAGGTTGTTGGCCTGTCTGTAAGAGCTGCCAGAATGCTGTCTGCATGTTTCAGTCAAGCAACATATATTAACACCCTTGATATTTTAAAAGTATTCAGAAGAGCTGTAACTGAGATTAATAAAATTAAAAATGCCTTCATAAAACTATATGTTTGCTGTGCAGGGAGGGAGTCTTCTTACAAGCAAGTTAGTTGTCCTTAGAGTGAACAGGCTGAGGAAGCAGACTGAAGTGAGAAGTCAGGAAATAAATTTTTCTAATCTGTAATAAAGTTAAGGCAAAACTGTTTGGTATAACTGTTTTGCTATCTGTTCTTTGCCTTCTCTACTCCCATTATACAGTTGGACATCTGGGGTTTGTATAATTACATTTCTATAGTAGGAGAGTCAACATTCAGTACTCATTTTGTTGTTAAAAAATAACAATATTCTTCTACAATGAAGACACATCCAAGAGGCTGTACATTTTAATTGATATCATATGGCATTCAGTAGAAATGTTAAGAGAGGATTAAGTGCAAGTGCTCTGCTCAGAGACAGCCAGGAGAATGTGAATATCACTGAAGAACATGGTTTTGCACTGCACTTAAACAGGATGCCTATAAACCCTCATATTTCACTGAGAAGAATCTGTTTTCATTTATTATTCTATAGTATTAGTCATGATTAGGTACAAAACCACAATTAAGATAGTGGTTCCTCTTCAGCAATTTCTGTGGAACAAATTGTACTTTAAACACAGTACTGCCTTAAGACTGGTGGAGTTCTGAAAGCCTCAGAAACTCAAAATGAAACTCAAAGCTGGAAGAAATCACATCAGTTTGTCTATTCAGCTTATCTAACCAAGATACTCTTTCTAGTTAGGAGACAGGGTTGAACAGAACTCACAAGAATTCATCTGGCATATATAACCTCTCTCGTTGTCACAGCTATCATCTCTCCATTTCCCACCTGACTTCATGATGAAGACACAATCTGTCTGAAGGAGAGGGAAAGATAAACAGCCATTAACAAGGGCAATGAGAAGGTGGTGAGCTGAAGCTCCTATACTGCTAGTGCAAGTCTCATGGCAGAGAGGAGAGAAGCTCATTGAACACCTATGTAATTAGTTCAAATTTCCTAAGTTTCTGCCAAACAGCTCGAACTGGTATTTATTAGTGACCCTTTACATTTGGGCCAGGCTTCCACTGGTGCCAGTCAAGGTCTAAAAGTCAAATAACAACAACCTTACCAGCTTTACTAAGAATCCTTTAATGACTATAGAAATTACTCAGGTACCTATAATATATTGTCTCAGTTCTGATTTACAATTACATAGATCTGCTTCAAATAATTTTCATCAATAAGAAAAACATTATAAGAACTATTATTAAAAGCTCTAGTTTGGATTTAACTGAAGCAGAATCTCTTGCAGAAAGCAGATACTCTCTGTTGTTTTTTTTGTAGTCATTATCAAGTTATGAGTATCAGGTGTCTTTAGCAACAACCAAATTTTCCCTTTACTTCCTTATATTTAATTAGTTCAAGATTTCCTTCATGACTTTCCTGATTTCAAGACTGGCTGTAGCAGTCTTTCAGCATTTAATCCAAGTTCCTCTCTTATGCTGATTTAAATAAGTTTTGGTCACCAGAAAGTTGACTGATGGTAGACGTTAAAAATCTTGGGGGTCTAGCCACCAATCATTTCCTCAGAAATTCTCTCATTTGGAAAGGAGATTGAATTTCAGCAGAGAAATAGTAATTTCATTTAAGATATCAATTTGTACCAAAGAAACCAGTAAGGCCATATGAGGGCACATTAGCCAAAAATGGGATGTATACACAGGCAAATTATTTTTGAATGAACAATCTTAATTTTGGTTTATCATAACTTTCCTGTGTTTGGTGTTGCAACTTCAAAATTTGTGATAATGCATTTTGTGGGGAAACTGATGTAATATAAACCACTCCCAGCTTCTTTTACAAGAACTGGTCTTTTGCAATAGGTCAGATGGAAGGCACGAAGTCCCTCTTCTTCAGAATCTTTGCCAAATATTTTGGGTGTATTTGGAATCCTTATCAGATGATTTGCTAAGTCCCATTTTGCTTACTAAAAGACTTGTTTCAGCATCTTGTTATTGCTGCTGTAACTTCTTTTTTTGGAAAATCATCTAGCTGCCTAAGATATACAGGTTATTTAAATTTCCTGTACCTCCACAGTGTCATCTGTCAATCTTTCATAGTTATAAAAGTCAAAATAGCTTTGTTTCTGTTCTGGTGCACCATTAATCCAGTTGGTGTAGGAAACAGTGCTTCCATCTGTCCAAAGGAATGTGGACTCTTGGTTGATGTCATTCATCCCAATCCAAACATCAGTTGTGGCATCCTTCAAATGATAGAAGAGGAAAGCTGAAGGGAAGCAAAGATTTTTCATTAAGGACAGTGCATCATGACTTACCCAAATCAGGGAACATGAGCAAAAGCCCAGAACTGGGGCCATATTAAAAGGATAATATTTTCCACTAAAGAGCCCATCTGTCTTTAATTAAATGTTTAGATAAGCATCTCTTCCCCACTGTGTATGCACACATAGTATTTCAGCAAATCATATTGCCCGTTAGAGAGACAGAAAACACAGATTTCTGTCAGTTTGAGAGATCTGTGCATCCACACTCAAAACAGACTGGACGTTTCATGAAAACTGAGCAACTGAAAGAATTCGAAACACATTTCTTATATGTAATAATTCAGCTATTGCTTTGCACTGTGGAATTAAAACACACCATAAACTGATCTGGCTAATAAGCAATTTTTGGCAGTTAGTCCCATATTCCATACTGGAGAGTATAGCAGTTCCATTACCTAGAGCTTAATATTTTTTCCTTTCAATAGAGCCCATATATGTACCTTGCACTTGTTCATTTGTTATGGAAGCCAGGTTTCCTCCCAAATCAATACAAGTGTCTCGTGCATCATGCCACATGAGCTTTCTTGTTGTATTGGAAGAAAATACTTTGAAACACTAGGAAAAAAACAAGCACTTCTTTCAAACTAGCAAAGGTTGTAATTGCTGTATGTGACTAATATCAATTACCTATGAGATGCACATTTCTTCTGGAAAAGAAATCAAGGCTAAGATAAGTGACAGAGCTCAAGAGTAGGAAGTATGTATGTCTACCCAGGCAGACACTTAGCTCCCCTCATTGTACAAGGTGTAATGCAGGAGTCTGGTATCCTCTGAACTGATTGTAGTGAGGTCAAGTACATCATCCCTTTTTACATTTTCATCTGCCTTCTTCTTGCAATAATAAAGGGATCATTTGAAATCAAGACTATTTGGCTTTAGGTGACACAGCTGCAGGGAGTGATCTCTTCTGTGCCTTGTCCTGCTTCCAATGACTGTGATTACAACTGTTCATCCTGACAAAGTTATGAAATATCCTTTGGCACATTGAGCTAACATTTTGAGGATGCAATAGCAGCACAGTGTACACAAAGTAGGCAAAACAACCTTTGATAGTCAGAGCTTCAACTCAAATTGGTACCAATTGTTCAGTTACAGCAATGAGGACTTTCAGACCATGTCTGAATGCAAACCTACACACAAAATATATGTAGTTTGGCATCATCTTTCTGAACTCAAAGCTTTGTGAAGCCTGTACAAGACAAAGGGATTGCTCAAATACATTCTCTCTAAATCTTTCCGCCTGAAAGGCTCATTTTACAAGATTGACCATTAAAAATTTCCATTGCTAATATAACTACATTAAAGAAGAGAGGAGAAGGAGAGGTTTGCTTAAACAGTAACAGTGTATTTTAAGCCTACACAAACTACGCTCTTTGAAATCTCTTCAGCATACATCTGCTTTTACTATCTGCACAAAGTTAAATGTCTATAGTCAGCTTCAAAAAAGCCCAGCCATCCAGGCTGCATATTCTGATTAGATAATTACTCTGCAGATTTATTTATAATCATAACAAAATGTGGGTTTTTCAAGATTTTCTTTTTTTCAGTTCAACTCCTTTATACAATTTACCAAAGATACTTGTTGACATACCTTATTGTTAAAGAAAACCCAATTTTCTGGACATCCTCCAGGAGGCAGTGGTGAAGCAAATGTTGAATTTATAGAACTGTTATGTTTTTCACATACAAATTTATTGGAGGAACCACAGTTTATGTCATTCCATAAGCCTGAAAATAAAGAAATTGAATAAACAAATAAAAATAGTATTTGTAATAATAATTTCTCACTTGTAATTTTTTTTTTCTTTTTAGAAGAACATAATTTTCTCTATTTTATATTTCAGGCTGCAGCTTGATCTGAAGGCAAAGTAACCATGGCAGCTTCAAATGAGACAGCTTAGGCTCTAATAATAGGACTCTTTGTACTTTATTTGAATTCCTTGACCCTTCTGCTCCTCTTTCAGGGCTCTCCACAGTGCCTATACCTATTTATGGGTGTATACACACACACACACACACACACACACACACACACACACACACACACACACACACACACACTCATGTATATAATTCTTTTTAGCTGTGGCATCACCTCATTGCAGGCAGCAGAGTAAATACACCAGCAATCAAATTTGAAAAGAAAATGGACCAGAAATGGATGAGATAGGAAACACCAAATCAATCTAAGGGCATACTACAGTGTCCAAATATACACTATGAAATATGTGCCATCTCCTGGGGGCCAGTATCTCAAGTTAATATACTAGATAGGGATTCAGTTTGCAGATTAAAATGCTTCATTTCAAATGTCAAGACTTCTAAGCTACTATAATGGTCAACAGAAAGATAAGACAGGATTAATTTGTCTCAATACAGGTACTTAGCACTGTTTGAGAGGCTATGCAAAGTTCCTGCAGAGAGCTGACAGATATGGTACTGTTTCTGTAGGAAAGATAATCAGATGGGCTAACTAGAACACAGCAAGAGGCTACAATCACCTACATGCAGGCAAATAAACACTGCACTTGAGTACATTGAACTGCTCTTCAGGCAGCACTGACTGTGCAGGTGAGATCTCCATTTAATCCCAGTGAGACTTCAAAGGTCTAGCTCACACTAGCTGCACTGCCAACGTAGTGCTTCCCTTATGATCCAGTTCAGTTGCTCACATGGAAACTTCTAGCATCACCTGAGACAAGCTGAGGAATGCTGAGCCATCTATGCAGAACTGGTAGATATGGCAGGAAAGGTGGGATAGCTGTCCATTTCTCAATCAACAGCTAAAGAAGGAGGGATGCATCGCAATCAAACCATACGCCTATGTTTAGAAAAGTAAATCCTGTTCTTTGTGCCTTCATATAAAGGCAGAATTTCAGGTGGGATTGCTGAATGAACTCTTTATAAAACATAAATTGAGAGACCAATACATATATACTAAATTCACATTCCCCTCAGTTAAGTTACAAAAATAGAGCCAAGAGGAAAAATTAGCCCTGGGATTTGCAAGAAATTTATATTTCAGTGTACTTGTAAACATGTAAGACAGTCTCAGGTCATTAGCAGTATTTGTTTCTTTCCTCATTGACTTGTACCTTCAACTCCCCTGTTTCCTGCAGCTATTATAAATGTTAAGTTCAGAGAAGACAGATCGTTCAACTTTTTACTGAAAGAAGTAGCAAAAAGCCCTGTGAAAAGGTGCAATATCAATCTTAAAAATCGAGAGAGAGATCTGCATTAAATTACACATGATACTGAAACCTTCTCATTTTAAGGACATAGACTCTTCCATGACTGGTGGTCCCATGACTGTGAACAGTTACTGCATTGTGTTGGTTTGTCACTTGAAGAGCAGTTACAGAAAACAGATATCAAAGATTGTGTGACAGTTGACAGCAGAAGCTTGACAGCATCAGTTATAACCCGAGCAGAGGCAAGTGAGTCTAATAGTTTTGCTTTGTTACTTACCATGGCCTGACAACATTACTACACAATTTTCCTCATTATTTGCAAAGTTGGGTTCATTAGGAGCCCAGGCCACATAGGTTACTGGAGTTCCATCTATCCAGCTTAAAGAAAATATATACAAATAGTGATTAATCAATACACTTCAGATGTGAGATGATAGGCCTAAATAACATATCACAATTAAGAATGTCCATGAGCATTAATGGGAACTGGCTAAAACTGGAAGGACTCTTAAAGATTTTCCTCTCTTTTCCTGATTATTCTAATTTGAGCAATTTCTGTAAAATATTGCTGGTAGAAAAATAGAAAAATAATACACCAAGCATATTTTCTGCTAATGGGCAGGATTGGTCTGACATCATATAATAGCAGAAACCATTTTCAGGTAGTCATAATATACAATACAGAGAAAATTATTAAAATTTAATTCATCTTATTTCAGTGTATGCCTAGTTAATATTATGCGTCTCAGTCTGAGCATTCCTAAGGTTCTCATACATGCAAAAAAGGATGAAAATAATTTTCTGTGGATTTTACCCCAAAGAAAAGTACCTCTAAGTTTTTTAGTAAGTCTTGTGTCTGCAAATTAATCAGCTTTAAAACCACCCTTTCTGAAATACAAAAACTGACATCTTTTTTCCTCTATGTTTACATGCTTTTTACTTTAACATTGCTGTTGAAGGAAGAAGAGGTTGGCACTGCATTTTAATCAAAATTTCAGAATTTAGGTCAGTAAGCCAGAATTGGGAAACTACCTCAGCTCCCTCATCTATCTCTTTCTGCTGATGATACACTTCTTCTAAATAAAGGGGATACTCACTAGACCCAAGAAACATCCTATCTCCCTAATTTGTCTCCTAAATCAGAAGGTTAGTCAGGTAAGGACCCAGTCACTCTCAGCTAGTCTCTACCCATTCATCTTCTACACACTAACACTGTGTTAGTGATTTACAGATGTTCAACAGTGGCATTAAAATAGAAAGGTTAAATTCAAATCTCCTCTAACCTGTTTCAGGTCAACATCAGAAGCTTTTCTTTCACCTTCTAGATGTGCTCTAACTAGCAGAGGAGAAGACAAGCAGTATATCTCTTCAGTACCTTTTGTTTAGTTTTGCGTTTACCTGTGTGTTGGTCTTTTCAAGAATACTTGACAATGTTTCTGTACTGTAAATTTCTGGTGACTTTTCTCCTGGAACAGCGGTTTGCAGAGGCTACCTTAGACATCTCTGTCAGAAGCAGCTTTTGTCCTAACTCTGGAGGACCTCTCAGAAGCTATGACATATAGACAAAAAGCATAAGGAAGCTAGGCTCTATGATATAGAGCATGTCTTAAGCATGTGTGCATGTTTAGAGGTATATAGTCCAGAATAATGGAGTACCACTCCAATTTATAGGGCAAATCTTTGAAAGAAACTTGATAAAGTACGTATGGAGAGTAGAGCTGCCATGCCTTTCTTTGGGTAAAGCTTACTCAAGAAAAAAAGGTTCTTTTCCTATTTATTTTTGTTGAAAACTGTTAGACTTCAGTATATTCTAAGAGTATTCCATTCTGCTTTGTACCTGATATGTATAACTGCCTTCAGACCTTGAAAATAACACATTCAGTACCTCCAGCTACATAAAATATTGTATTTCTTTCTACATGTTAAGAGCTGCACTGATCATCTTAACTTACCTGAACTTTTTATCAAGGCTTATTTTTAGACCAATGAAGTATGCAGTTGATTCACTCCAGTATGGACCCTAAAACAGAAGGATATTAGTTTAATTAAAAAAAAAAAATCTTTGAAATAAAACAAGTAGAAATGGATACCCTGTTGGTTAGGCTCACAGAGCAGTCACTGAAGTCGACAGCAATGACGCACACGTTTGTCTTTAAGCACAGCAGTGTATTTATATGCTCAGACACAGAAGTCAGGTTTTCATCTGGGGCATCAGAGCCAAGTCCTGTAGCACTGAAGGCCCTTAGGATGGGGTAGAAAAGAAGCAGATCTTGAGACAGAAACTGGTATTCTGCTTTCATTCTCCCTCCAAGACTGCAGCACTGTCTAAAATCGACCTCAGTTCTCCCTGTCACACCAGCTTCTTCCCAAGACAGCACAGCTGGTACATTCCCACATTGCTTTTCCCAACAGCCTGCCTCACCACCTCAACACAGATGTCACAGAGCAGGAGAGACTAAATCCCATGAGATCAAAGGGTACATTTGGGGAGATTTCATTAGTGAAAAATCAGATGGCTCTACTTTGGAGGCAATTCAAGTTTTACAAGGAGATTGTCATCAGCATTTTTACTTTAGGTTGCATGTTTGTAATGACCCTTACATTTTCTTTTAGCGCTCTCTGTAAGAACCTTCTCTCACTGTTACTATTAACAACAGCTAGGTCTGCAGAATTCATCCTGCAAAACTCTTGGGCTTTTTCCATGGAGACTTGTTCTTTGCTGATATAGTAGAGCTTGTCTTCGTATATGGCCCATCCATTTGCAGTGGTTTTGTATTCTGGAAGATAAATAAGGTAGTTTTAAATTCTGTATCTTTAGAACACAAAAGCATATTTTAGAATAACAATTTTATGAAAAAAAAATTAATAAGAAGAATAAATGTGCACAAAGACCTACCATAAGTGTCAATTGGTTCAGATTTTAATGGCACTCCTGCAAAAGAGGACAGAAGGTGTGACGCATCTCTGTAGTGCGTTTTGTGAAGTAGCTTTTGACTGACTGCAAGAAGAGCAAGGAACAGAGCAGGATTCTCCACTCCTGTACCACTGACCAGAAAGCAGGCCTAGCCACACATTTAAGCTACATATTATTCAATATGTATTTTATATATATATATATATATATATATATATATACACACACACACACACACATATATGATATGTTTTTTTTCTGGTTGTGATAGAAAAAGAAATTACAATGTTTGATACCATTGTATTTCCGAAAACAATTGAACCCTCAAGAATACTAAAAGAGAACTTGTAGCATCACCAAGTCTTGGTGTACAAAGATACTATATTTGGTTTTTAGCTTTACCTGTGTTAGTGTAAAAACCAGTATTGTGAGGAATACAGTATAACTCTTTACAACTTCTTACCTCCTACATTACATAAATACAAGCAAAAGGTTCATAATATTCAAAAACTTTGCAGTCTATTAAACTCTTGCAAACATATGGATTACTTATACACCCTAATTTATGTCAAAAAATAAGTCTATTTATTCTTAGCATCTATCACTGAAAAATCATGGCCTATAATATGTAACTCAGTGCTCTCCATTTGGAAAAAGTAGTTATTCAAAGTTTTGTGTCTTTCTCCAGCAATGTAGAAAGCAATTACTTATTAAAGTTTTTTAATCTTCTTGCTCTAAAGAGAAGAAGAAGTTTACCTTGTTTTATTTGACAAACCCAGTCAAGTTGTACTTCACAAACTGAAAGAGACCATTGTTCAGGATAAGTCTGACCCTTCAGAACACCACAGAACTTGCGTCCTCCTGAATTTCTTCGACTCTCACCCCAGCCTGTGTACCTAACCTATAGAAGAAATCAGATTTATTATTGTTTTTATCTGTTTTGAGTAGTTGTACTCTCCATTGGCAAACAGAAACAAACCATTTTTGTCTGAAAGTTTCTGGTTTTAGCTAGAGGTGGAAATGTAGGGAAAGCAATAGGGATAAGAATTTTACAGTGGGGCAATGATATCAATGATCAGAAGATCATGATGTCTCACCATGGAGAGCTTTTCCTCTTGTTTGTGCCTCAAGTCCTAGACACAGAGAAAATAGAACCTGACAAATGGACTGTTTCTACTGAATTTCCCATAGCTATGATCTTTACCCCCATGTCACTCCTGTAATCTTGTGCAGACAAGGTAGTTTTCATTTCATCAGTTGTGACTTGATTCAAAAAGATATCATTCAGCAGCCATCTGGTGACAGTGACCATATCATGCATCAATTCAGCATTCACGTCTTCCCTTCCCTGTGGTTAATGAGGATGGGAGTGTGACTTTGGGGAGGGAAGTCAGATCCTACAAAACTAGTGGAGTTACCTGTGAAGAAACTAACATCCAAATGGGAAGGGAGACCCATTTGATACAACCTACTGGGATTCTCAAGGAATTCTTGATTAGGTTGCTTCCTGAAACTTTTATGGAAAATAATGTGAACAGCATAAGAGAAAAGACCCTTGCCTTTGCCAAAAAAAAAAAAAAAAGTAAGGAAATAGAGAGTAGGAATAAAGAGAGGGTAATAAAGACTGAAGTCCTGCAGGCAGGTTTCCCACAGCTGTGGATATTTGCACGTGCTTGAGAAGTGACTGGATAAATTCATGGAAATAAATATAATAAGATTACAGATCTGAGCTCCAGTCCTGAAAGACCCGGAGCCATCACTAACTTGGGGATGCAGGAGTATCCTGGGAAACATGTTTTCTGTTTCATCAGTTCTTAAGATGTTTGTGGCCGCTGCCAAAGACAGGATACAAGATCCAGTATAATGAATTTGTGTGTTCTGACACTATGTGTTCATATTGTCTTCTTGGAAGAGAAAATATGTTGGAGTGCTGTATTGAAAGGTATAGATTCTGATGAGATACAGATAATTTCCCTGTATTCAAATGTTTTGCTGTGGTGTTAGTCATGACAATACAGGCTAACAACCATGTGAATGTTTGCAGGATTGGTGTTTTCTTTGATGAAGATAACAGCAAAATCCCAAAAAGCACATGTACAAACTCCCAAATATCTCAAGCAAACACATACTATGAAAAATTAAAATACTCACAGGAGAGCCATCACTCCAGGCAAATCCTTCATCTGGATTCAAAGAAAATATACCAAGCCAAACTGTTTCAAAGCTACAGCGACTGGCACTAAGAGAAATTACAGGGCAAAGCAGTGTATAAACATCAACACAAAAAAACCAGCTAGAAATATATGTTGAACTTTCTAGAACACTCTGCAAAAGCAGCGAAGTTGCAATAATTACCCTATTACCTCTGGTGAAGGACATACCAATGTTCTTCATAAAAATATGCAATATTTCTGTGGTTCAGTGGCAATGGCTTAGTTATCAGATTTATCAGTAGTATTGATCCGGTATTTCCCTGATGTTCTGTTTACTTAGAGAAGGCCTCCACAGATTCAGAAAATGGTCTCACCATTGAGTACTTCAAGTAGGTCAACAGTAGATATACTGGCCCTGTTTTCTGCCCTACTAAAAATACCAATAATTTAACATGTTTCTAAATTTTATCTAGTAACCATGATACTGGTGGGGGTTTTTTAATTTTTCTGGACAAAAACAACTTTTTTTTTTCATGAAAAGGATAAAAGCATTAATGAGTAGATAAATTTCAAAGTATCACAGGTTTTTTCAGCTTTTAAGGGATCCATATGTTTCAGAAATCATCTAAGATCATTCATAATAGTCGATAGGAAAAGTCTTTTAAATCTGGTAAGATAAATGTACTCCAAATACTCACTGCATGGCTTTTGTTAGTAATGGCATCTCCTCTTTACTGTTAATGCTGACCAGATCTCCTCCTATTTGTCTGCAAAAATCTCGAGCTTCAAACCATGATTTCTTTTTAGTATTTGATCTGCAAAAACACTAGGAGAAATTATTTTAAAATGTATCATATATATGTTATCATCATCATCATCATCATCATCATCATGGCTAGGCTTCGTGAACGAAGATTTGGGAAGGGCTCTACCCACGCTTGCTGCAAGCACGCTGATGGCTGAAAAGGCCAATGCGAGATAGGCAAGTCCGGTTGCAAAAGGCACAGTGGAAAGTCTCCACAGGTGGT
>JAWWEU010000081.1:19624183-19688618 GCA_035583155.1 Acropternis orthonyx
CCATCTGAGGAAATGATGCTTCCCAGATAGGTGAACTGCTGGACTGACTTTAGCTCTGATTCGCCTATGGTGATGTGAGGATGGTGAAAGATGTGGGGATGGTGAAAGAATATGTTACAATAATAAAATAAAGAATCATGGTCTCACTCACCCGTAAACAAGATTTCACACAAGCCAAGTAAAAGTCTGTAAGAGAAACAGCATTTCTTGCTCTGTTCATACAATTTTTGCACTAGAGTTGTCTACCTGGTTAGAGTAGTGGTGACAAAAGGAGGGGGAAAAACAAAAAGGAAGGAGTTGCTAGAAGGGAATAGCATTCTCTTTAATCTGTTTTATCTGGAGGAGAGCCCAAGTCACCTTCCAGATGGTGGGAAAGGGTTGTGGTGGAGAGGCAAGATGGTCTGGGAGGAGTCTGAAGATACAGGCAAAAGAATGACCTCACAGTGGTTTACAGCTCTCACTTTACATTTGTAGCATGATGTCTAACTAGTTTAAGAGAGAACAAGCACAAATTTGACCAAACTAAAAATTATGATTTGGGAATAAAGGAGCACAAATAAATAGCATTCCGATTTTGTTTCAAAGAAATGGAAAAAAAAGTAACAAATGGAGAAGGACTCATTAATTCAATAAAGTGATAAGAAATATTAGCATCTCACACTAAGTTAGCACAGTCCAATTCTGCATGATCCCAAATCAGTGTTTGCACATTAACCTCATTTCTTGTTCAAACTCCTTTTTAATGCCTGCTTAGACATAACTGACTGTACTTCAAACTCAAGTTATCTGTAGCTTTGCATCAGAAACTCTCAAATAAATGTCCTTCATAAACAGTGGTTTAATTAACCTTTTGTCCGACTTCTTATGCTTTATTTCAGGGAGTAACATGCTTATTTTAGCAAGGTCCAGCCTCAGGCATTGTGCTACTGGAGGATACACTTCACTGTTTCTCTGCTTTGCTCCCTGAAGTCCCACATATCTCAGACAAATACTGGATCTTTGCACAACTGGTGACCACAATATCTATAAAGAGCAACACCAACAGACATGCTTTGCTGCTTCTGCTGTTTAATACAGAGTTTTGACATCATTCTTTCAATAACTTTAATCTGAAGTTGTCTCTTGTTTTCTTTTTGTTCTTTTTTTTTTCTGTCTGTCTGGGGCCTTGATGTTTCTCTTCTTCCATTTCTTGCTCCAATTCATTCAACTCCTGGGGCACAAACTTCCTCATTTTCTTTCCTGTGCTCTTCTTCCTCCCCTAGACTCCAGTCCCTTCAACCTCATCTTTCTTCATTAGTTTCTCCCATCTCACAGATACTTCCCTGAGAAGAATCCTTGGGGATTTTGTTTTTACTATATTCCAATCTCAGATATTGCGAAACAAAGATGTCAGTTCATCTCCCTCCCCCCCTCCTCCTTCTTTCCTTTCTTTTCCCCAAAACAAGCAGCTCAAAGCCCTTCTTCTTTTAACTACATAGGCACTTACTTTAAAACAGGAACTTCTATAGTTGTTTGATACCCAACCTTCAGGGCATGTGGGGACCAGAGCAGTAGTTGGAATAGGTGGAATTGTTGCATCCTTAGCCCACTGCTTACAGATATACTTTTGCTTTGTTTCACAGTCAAGAACATCCCATAATCCAGCTGCAGTTCCAGTTCTCATGGCTACACATCCTGGCTTACTTCCTTCAGGAGAATAAAAAGACCAAACCAAAACAAACACATTGGATATTTTATAAAGTGTGAATTGTTTAATTATTTGTTAAAATCTTTGAGTGGCAGTCATTTAGTTCTTGCCATGCAACAACACTTGAAAAGCAAAGTTTTTTCACACAAGCAGAGTAGTATTTTCTGTTTGAGGAGGTCATGATCCATTTAGGATGCTGCTTTTTATTTTTTGTTTTGAATGTCTTGCATAATTAATTCTCTAGGTAGAAAGGAAGGTTTGGTTTGGGGTTTTTTTTTACAGTAAAATCTTGTGTTTTCAAGTGAGAACCTCATTACTACTTACACTAAGCCTGTTTTATATCAGGTAGCATAACCTCAGTCACTGAAGGTTTTCATATTGATGGACACAGTACCCATCCATGTGCCTGCACAAGGCATGCAAACTTTGCCAACTTCATGATGAAACTTATCCCATAATGTTTGCTGTAATTTTAGATTGCTCTCTCAGAGGGAACCAAAGGTGCCTATATCACACAAAATTCAGTCAAATGCACTTAATGGCCTGATACAATTACTCATTTGTGCTCTTTCTTAATTTTCTATGCATTCTTAACATTTTATTTTCCTTCTTTTTATTTCTGTTGGGCATAGACCTGATGTTTTAAAGGATATGTCTACCATGGTGCCAAGAACTGACTCCTGAAATGAAAAGATCAGCTATTAATACGTCATTTAATGTCAATTCAAGACATATATATTTTCCCAAGAGCATCACTTTACCTGCATCAAAGCTCATCTGCTGTTTTACTAATCATGTTCAGTCACTTATTTTCCTGATATCATCCTGAATTTTCTCACAGGCCCACTTTTACTATCAGAAAAAAATTTACTATCTTCAGCAAATCTTGTCACCTCACTATTTCCTCTTTTCCAGATTTTCTGCAAATATATTGACCTTCATGGTCTTTGGCGTAAATTGCACGCACTAGATTTCCCTTATGCGTATGCTTTTGCCTCCTGTGGGGAGCTCCAGAAGATTTGTGAGCATGACCTCCCTTTACAGAAGCGATTTTACATCTCTTTCTCACTATATCTCATTACAGGTTCAGCTAATTTACTAATAACTCATTGGTCTGTATTTCCCCATATCTCCCTGGAACCATTTTAAATGTTAGCACAAAAATTTGTATTTTTGGCATCCCTTAGCTTGACCAAACCAGATTTAACAAGTAGTTACACCTTAAAGAGAGTAGTTCACTTAATGTAAGCACTGAAGTCTTTCAAGCAAGTTTTCAGACAAATGATCACTGAGAACAGATTCCCTTATGGCATTGTGAAATCTTGTTTTCTGTGCTTCTGCACAGTATGAACACATGAATGCAGCCTTCTTAGTATCACACATAAAAATAATAATGGTATGATGATTTTTGATACTATGAGTTTGTAATTCCAAGTTAGATTCCTTACTACAGTTGCTCTTTGTTAGACTCTTCTCTCAGGCTAACTTTTCCACTGGAGGGACGAGTGTGGAATAGTCTTAGGGCCTGTTTGTAACTCCTGTTATCTCCTTATGCAGATGGGCCAAAAGGTTAATCTTATGGGTAAATACATCAGAAGTCCTAATATAAAATTGCAGTTCAAATTTTTCCCTTTGAAAGTAAAAGATGGGATTGGAGAACTGCCAGATCTTGTAAAATATACTGAAAGTTTAAAGCATAAAATTCAGAGGTCATTGCCAATGCAAACCCAAATAGGGACCATGACCTCCAAGAGCAGCTACCATCCACCGTCACAGCACCTACCAGGCATTCCTGCATCCCAGTGCGTGAAGGAGACAGCTTCACCATTGGCCCATCTGAAAGTACCTTGGTCCTCCGCATCAGAGAGGCCAAGCCAGAAATATTTCTCAGGCCTCAGCCCAACAAGTCTAGTCAGATAGGCTTGTTCATACCTGTAAAAGGTATCATAAAGACACACGTGAAAACAGTCATTTATCCAAATCCTACTTTGTCTAATGTGATGATGAATTCTTTTCTCCTTTTCCTTGCTTCAGACTGGGGGAGAAGGTCTTATGATAGGATTTTGACTTCATACAAAGAAAAGTAAGACTTTTTTGTTGTTCAGCTAGAGACCTCATCTCTCACTTAGGCCATTTGCTGTTTGATATTGTGTTAACTTTTGTAGGAATAGTTCATATGATACAACCTTTACCTATTTAAAAGTCCAGGAAAAATTGTCATCATACCTACTTTCAACTGTGGCTAAATAACCTTCTTCTCCTTCACAAGTGGTGTTTGCTTCTGAAAATGGTGCTGGAACATGTCCAATAAAATAGCAGTAGGTCCTATATCTTCTCCAGCCCTGTAACACGAATTTATGATTTCCATTCAATTTTTGAATAATTGTGATATCATGTATTAAGTAATCTATAGCATTTAAAAATTAATGAAGCACAATAGTCATGAATATTACGACTTGGGAATTTTTGCTGTGAAAATACAGACTCCTTCTAAACAGTTTTTGTAAATGCCTATCTAAACTTTAAAGTAACTGAGAGAGAAAAGAAAACTTCATAATAAATAAAACCAAAAGACTTTCTACATAAATAAAATACACAATTCAAACAATTTTAGGTTAATCCCAGACAAGGTACTTAGATCATTTGAGAAACTGATGTTCTATTCTTATATACTTACTTTTTTGCAACCTGCATCAGTAATTTCCTTTACTCCAGCTATTTGTGGTAAAGCCTGTCTTTTACAAATGTAGCCAGCTTTCTTTTCACAGACAGAGTCTGCCCAGTAGCCATCCTGTGACAGGAAAAGGTTTGAAATAAAAAGGAGATAAAGAAGAATAATCTAAAGAGGATGAATAATGTGTTTATAATGAAAACCATGAATTTTCTTTCTCCTTTCATTTTTTAAACAGAAATATTTGTTTTCCTCATCCATTTTCCCTAGATGATAACAAAATTGAATCTGCTCACATTCACTGGAACAGTAGACTCTGCTATAGCAGTACAGCCACAGCTCATGTTGATAAGAGGGGAGGAGGGTGCACAGAGTTGGTCCCCTGTTCTACAGGGCCCTGCACAAGGAGTTGTGCTATGGGCTGGCAAGTGAATGGGCACAGAGGAGCCAGCAGGAATCACAGATCCCCATGTGCCACCATTATCACCAGAGGAAAAGGAAAGAATGTACTCAAACTACCTTCAGAGACCTGTTTGTAGCCCTAATAATTTAATTTGTGACTTTCAGATGTACTTAAAGAAAAAATTTCACCAATGATGCAGTAATATCTTTTTTTTTTTTTTTTGAAAGGTCATATTTAATCTCATCCTTTATTCCCCACATTCCTTTTTCCAGCCTTAGCTGTTTCCTGAAATAGTAGAGCATGTTCGACTTTTATTAAGAGGTTAGTTTCAATAAGGAGGTAAAATATGTATTGGGTAATGTCACCTGGCCTTTGATCAGTACACAATCTTCTGGCCTGTTGTTTGTGGTGGATGGCTCTCCCAGGTGCCATTTTGTGTATGTCACCAGGCTACCATCACTCCATTCAAAGTACATTTGAACCTTACGGTCATTCAGCCCAATCCAGAGCTTGTCTGTTGGCTCTAAAGGATGGAAACAGAGAACTAGATAAGACCTTGGAAACAGAACTAGGTAAGACCTCTTATGCCACTGCATCTTTTTCACAGCAGCATCAAGCTTTGGACATACAATTCCCTTCATAAATTTATGAAGCATAAAACTATTTAGTGTGGTTTATGATCAAACTAATGTTTTCACATGGATATTAAAATAAAGACAGTATGCTTTGTAAAATAAGGCTGTAATGAAATCCCTGCACTGGATGAAAAAATTTGGCTCCTCTTCTTCATAGCAGTGGGAGTAAATTACCATCCTAATGCTAATACACTATGGTGGTATGATAGAACTGTGTGAATAGAACTTATCTTTTAGGTTCTGTTGCATTTAGTCAGATTTTAAAATATTGCTTTTATGTAACTTGACACATGAATGTTTTAAGCTTCTTTCAGCAAAATGAAAAAGGCAGACAAAGACCCTAAGCCCAGGCTCCCAGCCCTGGATCAATTATTTAAGAAATAAGTAAAATCAGAATTTTGACAACATCCAAAACTCAGCAGGAAATATCAGTTCAGCTGTCTGGTGTTCCATACATGCAGAGAAATGCAAAAGACGCCCTGGAAACACTCACTGTACCCAAGCTGAGACACCACAAAGCTGTGCTCCTCAGGGTTTCGGATGCTGGCCAGGTGACTCCCTTGCTTCTGACAAGAGGACAACGCTGCTTCCCATCCTTTGCTCTCCCTGAAGATCTTGTAACAGTGATCTACATATGACACCCATCCATCTGGGCAAGTAACAGGCCCAGTGTCACCTAGGAACAAATACCAGGGCTTTAGAGAAATTCAACTGCCATGCAAAGGACATGACATTGAAATATTATCACTTAATGTGTGTAAAAGTTCTAAACTAAGAATTTTCTTTTGAAATTCTCATTGTAAGGAAATGATGGACACAAAACCTAGTAAACATAAATATGATTCTAAATCTGACAATTTTTAACTTGGAAAATGAAAGATTTTTATTATAAATAGCATTTAATACAAATTCTAAGGTTAGTCAAATTTCTGTAACAAATACTCTAATCTATTAATTTTATCAGCTTCTGTATCGCTTAGTACTTATTCGTCAGATAAGAGAAATCAGAGATTATCTGCTCCTAACATAGAAGGTGTATGAATTTTTAAAGGATTGAACATATTGACAGAGTAAAAGTCCTTGGGACAGATTTATAGCTGGGTGCATACGCAGGGACTCACCAACAGGGGAATCTTTTTTATACACTTAAAATAGTTTCTCATTTCAGTGTGTCGATCTTCATTAGTGTTGACCTTCTATCACTTCTGCAGAGATCTTGAACTTGCTAAGCTGGTTGACCTCAAGGTGTGGAGAATGACTTAGAGCAACACTGTAAGTTCACCATCTTTCTTCCTTTTGCTTAATTTTACTAATGTCTCTCTTCTCAAAAATAACTTTTGGGTTGTTCTCCCTTTTGATGGTCAGCAGTGTGTGTATTCAAAGGGGAGACCTGACCACCAAAACATGGACAGAAGGGACTAGCTAGATATTCTTCACTTTTATCTGTTTCATTCTGTGGGTTGTGGGACTGGAGATCAGACCAGAAAGGGTGCAATGGTTGTAAAAAGCAAACCAGATAAACAAGAAATAGTTTCTATTTCTAATAAACTTCTGCTCATCTCTGTCAATATGAAGTGGTTGAAATAACAGCTTCTACTTTTAACATTAATATATATCAACATACCTGAAGGAACCAAGGTAAAGTTCTTTTTCTTACAAATGTAACCAAGTTTCTGATCACATTCCCAAATTTGCCATTTAGCTTTTGTTTCAGGATTCAAAACTGCACAGAGTTTTCCAGATTCTGGAGAGGGGCTTCCTTTGAGAAAAGTACAGGAAAAAAGAAAAAAAAAAAAAAGTCAACTTTTCTGAAAGGCAAATAGAGCTCTAAGATGTAAAACTCATGTCTTTCCCAGCTTTTGTAAGAGCTGAGGTAGGTCTCTGGCAGGAGGAATGTCTCTATGAAATGTTGTATGTGAGTTGTGTAAGTTGATACGAACATGTAAACTCATCATAGTTTTGTTGCTGGGCTCAAGAAATGGAAGACTAAATATTTTTGGGAATGCAGTGTTGCTTTCACAGCTAAAATATTTTTTGCAATAGTTTCCAGATTGTGTAGCTATTAAAAAAGATATTTTTTTAAAACTAAAGCAAGAAAAGCTAAAATACTTACCTCATGGCTTATCTATCTGAGAATAAAATTTGCAGCAGTATTTGAGGTATGTATATTTTCTCTGTGGAATACAGAATCAAACGAAGTCACATATACCTGGAGCCCAGTTTAAGTACAGGAAAGGGCTGCCTCCAATCCACTCCCATCCACTCCTCAAGTCCAGTCTGTTGAGTCCAATCCACAGTGCAGAATCTGTACCTTCTGTTAATTCTAAGTAAACAAAGGAAGATAAATAATTTTATAAATCACTTTCATATTAGTAATAGTCACTAATAAGGAAGACTAATAAGAAGACTTGCAATTATTAACTATCTAACTACAAATACCTTTAGATACTGAAATACTTGATAAATTGAAATATTACAAAGCTTTAAGTACTGTAAAAAATAAACAGAAACCTCCTCTCTTATTCTACCACTTTATGAAAGATAAGACCAGATAATATGCAGAGTATATCCAAAATGAAATTATTTCTGTAGAATAGGGTAAATTCTGTACAACCTTTATTTAAGTAGAAATATTGGTACTGTGGAAGTATATACAATAATAATAAATCTTAGAAGTTAAATTCATCCTTAAAAATAGCACTAGATAATTTTTTCCATACCATTCCTTCACCAATACATGGTTAGGTGAAGCTGCAATGTAGGATCTATGAATAACTGATATTTTTCTGTTTGCCATGTGAGTGAAAGAAACAGCTGTTAAAGTGCATTTTACATAAAACACCTTTTTTTGGCAAAAAGTTTTTTTTTTTATTTTCAATTTTTTTAATGTTTCCTTTTGGCCAACAGTGAAACCTTAATTTATTTTTCAGAATTTTTTTTCACCCATCAAAACAAAAATTCAGTGAAGCTTTAATATAAGATAACATTTGTCAATAAGAAGTCAAACTGTTACACTTGAAAGATGTTGGAATATTTTAAATTCTGTGTAAACTTGGCAGCAATTTTGATATGAACTTTCAAATTCTAAAAGATTTTATTTTCTTTCACAGACATATTTAGTCCAAAGACAACAGCCAAAATCATACTAAACAATCCTTAGCTGTTATGATGGACTGAGCTGATCCTTTACTGCCTTACCTTTAAGGAATGTTTGTTCATGAATGCCTGTGATACTCAATAACTCTGCATTTTGCTGCTGACAGCTCCTCCTGGCTTGGTGCCATGTGAGAGCCGAGTCAGAGTTTATTTGGTAGTGGACATTTGTTAACAGATCTGTAATCCAGGTGCTGTCTTTATCTGTGGAGAAGATAATTACATTGGGGATCATAGTAACTTGCCAACAGAAAAATGAGTTGCAGGTTCTCATTTTGCATGTCATTCTCCTTTAATGTCATCTGGTCTATTCTTTCAAGAGCTCTGAAAATGTCACAAGCAGATGGGGAAGGACAAAATTAAGACTGGTAAACTGACAAATAAAGCTGGCCTATACTGCCTCCTGTTCCATGAAGATACATAATTCAGTAATTACTACAAGGGAAGGGATTGCATAGCAAAATACATTGTAGGAAGTGCTATGGCAGAAATCCTATGTGAAAACGTTAAAAATATGTGTGACATTTCTTTCTGGACAGTGGTTCCCACTGCGAGCTGTAAAAAGCAGCTCTAGACCTAGCTCTAGAAGTTAGCATCAAAATGCTTCTTAGATAAATCCCATTCCCTTGCAAAGAAGTTAATTTTCCTACAGTGCTCTTTTTGTGCCCACATCCATCACAATATGGGTCCTCAGAGAAGGGTAGTACAAGGGTGACAGCACACATCCTGGCTGGGAAACAGTGAGGGTCTCCAAATTATTGTGTTGCTCAGCAACACCCCCACCATTAGTGGGAACTGAATGCTGTTTTACTCTTCAGTCACACTTTTCTCCACATCTTTATGCAGCATGTTATTTCCTTGCATGGAGAGCTGCAGGATGTGGCAATACATCATATATTAAAAGCAATTCTTGTAAGCTATGAGTTATTGCAAGGATAGTCATATTCTGCTAGTGCTGGTTTGTCAGCACCACTGTGCTTGTTTAAGGTAAACCGGCAGGAGAAATGAACCCAACTCACAAGAAGATTGCAAGACAGAATTACAATTTAATAAAAAGATCACAATGAGTTCAAGGATAAAGAGGAAAAAAGTTGAAACAGGTGTGTAACCCAGCCCCCTGGTGCAGGAACAAGGTGGTGTTCATCAGCCCCTGTGCTGAGCCCCACCTGACCCCCTGAGTACAAAGTAAAAGGAAAGAGGAAACCTGTTTGTGAGGATGATGGTCACAGTCTGGTCAAGAATGGCAGTTGCAGTCCTGCTGAGGGTCTGGTCTTCCTCTGGATCCCACGAGTGAGTGAGTTAAGTCCCAAGACCCCCAGTTTATAGATGCTTAAGCTCAGGTGGGAGTGCCCAGCACCTCCCCCAAGTGGGGAGGCTCACAGTGGGTGAGTTACTGTGTGAGGTGAATCATGGCATATTTTTGGAAACCCTGATGGCCCATTAGCAGACATAACCCCTCAGACTGGGTGTGAAGGTGCTGATGGCCCTCCAGAGGGGCGTTATCACACCTGAGTCACTGGTGCGAAGACAGGAAACCCTTCTTATCTCACAGAAGTTCCCAAACACCCAGCTTGGAGCCTGAGGGGTCAGCTGTGCCGGGAAGCTGCTGCAAATGATCCATTGTTAGCAGTTCATGAGAAATTACATAGAGGGTGTAGAATACACAGTTTTAGCCACACCCACACAGTGATAAACTGGTCCTGGTCACTATAACCAGGGCAACCACAGAGGGGAACTGCGTGGGAACAGGTAGCTTACCTTTCGATGGGCAGAATCCATATCGCTGATCCGTGTCATAGTCAGCTGTGGTTGCACACCAGAGCCAGCCGTCTGTACGGCCGACGGCCGTGCACTCCGCATACCACTGCTTGTTGTACTTGAAAGGGAAGACACAGGGTGCTCCAAAAGCATTTCCCAGCAGTGTAAATGTCTCTGAGAAGACAAAATGGTAACTTTAATGTTAAAAATAACAAATGAATGTGAACAGTGAATAAAGTAAAGCCTATGCTAATGGCTGAATTGCGTCTCAAAGTGCTTTCCATGATTCCTTTCCCATAACCATAACAAAATTAATTTCAATGCTTTTTCAGACTTGAGCTGCAGACACGTGCTCTAAAGCAGTGCTATTCTGATGTAAAGTAATATTTCATAAATGAGGTCTACAATTAGACTTTTGTTCTTTCCAAGATGTTTTTACAATCTTAATAAGGCTGCAGAACTCTGCTTTAAGATACTTCTATTTCAAACAATGTTAAGATTTATATAACATGTGTAAGGAAGGAATAATATTTATAAGTCCTGATTACTGGAAAAAAGTAGACATAGGTTAGACTATCCCTCTTTGGTTTTATTCCAGTGACCATTTAAGTTTCTCATATACAGTGAAGCAGCTCATGCAAGGTTCAGAGTTCAACATTCAAATATCCTGTGAGGTGGTTTTTTGAACATTCATTCTGGATGTGGGAAAGCCATTCAGGACAACCAGACTTCAGCTGATTACAAAAGGTAATTGCACTGGGGATTATAATTATTCTATGAACATCCTCATCTGCAGAGTCACAAAAGCCACGCTTCCTCCACCTACATTGGTACATCCAGACCTTTCTCAGCTCACCCATGTTGTGCTTCTTTCATGAAGATTTCATGTCCATGAGGTTGTATAAGAAACTTATCAGTGTTTATACACTCTACTAATAACATAGTGACATGGTATGGTGAGCACTAATCACTTTAGCAAATTCTTATAGGTAGTATAAGAGTAACTAAGTATGCATATACATAGATACTAATATATAACATATATTTATAGAATATATAGAGAGTATATGTAATACTTCTAATACTCACAATACTAATGTACTATAATACACAGACTAAAGTAGTGTGTGTATATAATACATACTTGGACATAAATATGACCTTCAGCACACTGATTTTCTAAAACTCTAGTGGGTCACTGAAGGAATCAGAATAGTCAGAGCCAAAGATCCAAAACACTCTAACACTCACAAAAGAATAAATTTAAAGGATGAAAGAATCAATTTTCTGTACCTTCATATTCCTGGGAACATAAAACATCCATGGCCCCATAGATCTTCCACTTATTCTTTGCACTCAGCCCTTTCTTTAGCAAAACATTATCATGCTCTTCATTACCAGGACTGAAAAACAAATCTTCTCCTTGGATTGCAAGGAGGCTTTCATTTCTGCATTCCCACCACTGGAGCTCACTTGTTTGATTACACGGATACAGGCTGACCACAGCCTGATCTTCCTTCAAGGGTACCCCCAGGCATAGCTTCAGTTTCACACTCATAAGCTGATGATCCGTGATCCACCTGAATTTTTGTAATTCATTGTCTTGATGGCAAGTGGCAGTTCTAACTGACTGTGCAATAGATGCCTGAAGGCAGAGCCTGTTGACTTTATTATATATTAAAAATGTACCAATATCTGTAAACCAAAACAGTACATAGATAAAGGTTAATACTGAATATATGTATAGTGGATATGTGATATGATTCTGCTTCACATGAACAAGAAGTCATTGCATTCATATCAGATAAAAACACAATGTTTTTCAACAGAGTCCAGTGCAACATCAATTCTACTAATTAAAAAGCAATAAGTATACAATAGAATATGTATGTCATGATTATATGTCACCATACTGTGAGCCAGTACCCATCCACTTCATCCGTGCCAGTAATTTCAGTGAGCCTCTTCAAAACAGTGAACAAAAATAATCAGTAAGTCTCTCTGGACTGCACAGCCATCATCTGTGAACATCTTAATGTCCTACAAATAATTTCACATTTCAACACTCCTGCAGTTTTCTGCCTGATTTTGCTAACCATTACCCAGACATCAGCAGCTCAAAAAACAGAAGCAAAGAATTAAAAACGAAACAAAACCAAACCACCAAAGACCAAAAAAACCCCAGACATTTAAACTTATCTCATTCTTTTCTTAGGTATGATCTTTTGGGGTTACTGAAGTGATAGTGCCACTGTATAAAGCCATTAAGAACTGAGCCTCTGCTTCCTTCTCCAGCCATTTCTTTTTTTCTCTTAGGTTCTTCCCTTGCCTCTTGCCTGCCTGCCTTGCCTGTCATTAAGAGGTTCCCCATCTCCAAACCAATAATGTGCATCCAGGCAGTGCACCAGAACCAGGATCACCCAGACATGCCAGAGGCCTGGAAGCTCTGCCACGGGCACCCTCCCAGGAGGCGAGAAGGAGGCACTTACCCACCAGCTGCAAAGCACTGTGAACAAGAGAAAGAGCAAGTAAGAACCTGGGGAACATAATTATAAATGCTGTTTCCTTTGCTTCCCTTCAGCAAAATCTGGATGATGAGAGCTGTTGGCAATAAAGTCCTGCTGAAGACAGGACAGTGTCCTGTCCTCCTCAGCTTTGCAGGCTGGATGGGAGAGCTCCGAATGCTAAATAAGGAAACATTGTGTCACATGCTGCATTTCCAAAAAAAACAAGACCACACAGCACAAATTTTACCCTCAAAGAAGAATGGCTTCTCACTGAGGGCAAAGAGTGCTTCCTTAGGAAAGCAGGTGGTACACAGAAGGTTGTATCTCACTACTTTCCTACTGTCTGTTCTGAAGAAACATCTGAGGAGCTTGTGGAATTGGATCAACAGTGAAATGTTAAAGACAGAGAGTCAGCTTTAGCTTTTAGATCTTACACCTTACCTACACAGACAAAAAAAATACCATCAGGAAGACACATCAATCCTATATTTTCACATGTGAGATAAGACAGGATTGAATTTTAGAGGATTTAAGTGAAATTCACTCTATGAGACATTACAAAAATTTCTGTGCTTCTGCAGGAGTTTTCCATTGTCATATTGACCTTCATTTCTACATAAATGCAACTAGAAAAGCAGCACCCAAAACTACTTGAAAACTGGCTCCTTAGAAAAACAATGCCTGCTTTTTCTTGTGGACTAGGTCACTGTTGTCTGACAGTCATACCAAGAGTCAGCCACAATTTCAGGAAATGCCACGTAACGCTTCTTAGGTCACAGGGCAAGTACTCAGCAGTTCGGTTTCCAGATATATAGGTGGAAATCTGAGAAAAACAGCACTCCTTGCACTCCTCTCCTGACCACTATAGACTGTCCCTATAACTGTGTAAAGGCCTAGTTTATTACAGATTTATACCATGGAAGTATTTTGTTTTGTTTAGAAAAATTTTTAAGTGGAAAAATGGTGTGAAAATATGTAATAACATATTTGAGCAGCGCCTGTAGCAAAAATGTGATATCAAGAAAATTTAGCTTCACCTTCTGTTTGTCGTCAAGATGATTGCATTTCCCAAGTACAGGATTTGATCCTGCTTTTCTGCTCAACAGGAAGTCAATGTTCCCTGATAAAGTCTACAGGATTAAAAATAAAAAGAAGAATGAACTGTGAAATAAGAAATTACAAGGAAATGCTTGGTACAGATGTTAGGGCAAAGTTAACTGAATGTTATTTTTCAGGTGATTGCAAAAGGTACTAACAACAAGGATAAAGTCAACAGCTTTTTCTAGGAAACACATTTTTTTTCTAAAAACATGTCTTTTAATCTGCTGCCAAAGATCTTGCCTAGAAAGAGCAAGTTTTCTTTGGCCTGAACTGACCTGCCTTAGACTGACAACATTTCCTCATAGCATGTGGCCTGTTTATATAAAAGATACACAGTAATTTGTATTGTCAGGAATTTTAACAGCCTTGTTTTATTCTGAACCTCATACAACATGAGGACAAGACGAATTCCTTTTCTTCTCACTTGGACATTTTGAAAAAACAAATAAATAAAAAGGGAAAGGTATGGTTTCTTCACCTTCCCCTGCCCCTCAAGCCACACCAGAGCCAGCTGCAGCCCGGCAGTAAAGCAAATATTTGTTTCCCCTCAGCCACATTTCAGATGGGTTCTAGAGCTAAGAATTGGAACAATTGTTCTGTGTTCTTGATATTCCAAACACACCCAGTGCACTTGTACCTTTCTCCCTATAGCCAAGACTGTGAATTACAGGGTGCTGTGCTGCTTCCTGCAAAGCTCGAGGCTGTTGAAATCCTTGAGGCCAGCCTCCAAGGAAGAGCAAAGCTGGAAGAGTCACCTTAACTATGTCATCAACACCTGAGACCTCCTGGTCACCAAGACCCACCATACACATACCCCAGGAGCACCAGGCAGGAGGTGGCATTGCCTTCCCACTCCTTTGCACTTCAGAAATCTGGCAATGTCAGACACTTTGCTCTAGCCACTTCTCACAGGTTAGCCCCAGTGCAAGCTGCATCCAGCCATGAACTGCACTTTGGCCAGTCCTGATCTGAAAAGACAGAACCTGGGCTAAAAGCAAAGTTGCACTCCCTGACATGAATTTAGACAATTCTGTATTGCTTCAAATTCAATTGCTGTACCTGCATCCCAAATGCTAATCTCTTAAAAAGATTACTGATAGTATAAAAGTTGACTTGCTAAGGAATCCCATTAAGCTCATTAAACTTCTTCAAAAATTAAAAGGAGTACAATATCAATAGCACCTTATACCTCAGCCTGTCTGATAGGTCTGAATGAACAGCAGGTGGCAGATAATATGTCATGGTGGTTTAGCAGGTGATAATTTGCCAGTTACTGATGTCAGGTGTTCACAGTCTGCTGCAGTGACATAAAAAGACCCACAGAGGGCTTTGGGGTCTCTCAGGAGCAAGGATCTACTCTGCTGAAAGAGAAATCCCCAGCAGGCTGTTTCCCTGTACAGGCAGCTGCAGTGGCTGAGACCAGCTGAGGCACTTGGTGCTTGCAGACCAGCCCCAGCCAGGTGGGCTTATTGCAAGGAGATTGCTCTCATGGTTCATAGCATTAGTTAGTCTTGCTGTGCCAAATTTAGGTCAATATTTTAATACAGAGTTGAGATGAGCCTGGTATTTTTCTGGTCAAGTTCTAAGCAAGAGGGATAGGTACTATTTCTTCTCATTCAGCCTGATAAAACCAGAAGTTTAAAGTTGCTCTGTTTATCCAAAGTTCAGGCAATAAAATCCACACAGATAAAAATAAGAACTAACTTAGGGAAATGTACCCTGGGACAGGCAGTACTGTGGCTATTGCACTGATTTGCTCGATGTTATACATACCTAATGAGAAGTAACCACAAAGCATGGATAAATTAAGCAGAAAAAATTACTTTTTTATTTTCCACTATCCTGTTCTGATTTGTTCTAGTTTGCCCAAGCAGAGTGTGTTTTGCCAGTGACTGGTGAGTGGTCTCTTCCTGTGCTTATCTTGACTCATGACCCTTTTGTTCCATTTTCTCTCCACTGTCCAGCTGAGGAGAGAAGTGATAGAGCAGTTTTGGTGGGTATCTGGCATTTAGCCAGGGTCAACGCAACTCAACTACGCATACATTGGACTTTTTTGAAACTTTAAATGAAAAAAAATCTCCCTAATATGGAATTATGACATTCTTCTTCACTAGTTAGCAAGGGGATGCATGAAAAGTCTTATATCCAGAATAGGTTGTATTAGATTCACTAAACTAAAATTTTAAAATGTAAGCAAGGTTTTTAGCAGTAATGCAAATCCAATGTCATAAGCTTGGAATCTTGGCTTACATTTTCTAAAAAAACGGCATGAATATTTGTGAAGGGATGAATAATTTCGTACATATGACCTGACCTGTATTATGCTAAGGGCAATAAAATCCAACTAGCAACAAAATTTGGCTCTATTTTTTTTGCATCTAGAATTTATTGTATATTAAGAAAAGGTCATGTACTCTAAAAAAAATAATAGAACAAAAAGGAAAACAAAATGCAAAGGAAGTATAGCTCCATGCAGTACTTGAATAACATCAAGAAGACCAAAATAAGTCAGGAGGGGTTATTATTTTAACCTTCACAAAATAACTTCATTGTGGTAGAAGTGTCAACTGACTTGAAAAGAAGAGTTAACTGGAAGAAGAACAGCAAGGAAAATATGTGTATTGAAATTCTATCAGTATTGTCTTATGGGCTTATATTCAGACTGAAGGATTGAAAAATTTCATGTAGCAATGCTAAATCATTAATGTAATCTCCTAGAAATTATGCAAGTTGCGTGACATCTTAGAATATTGGAGAAGAGTGTTACACATGCTTAGAAGAGATTTAACAGTAAATATAATTTTCTTTATGGTTAGAAGTTTGTCGAACACATAATTAAATAAAAAGATCATGAGAAATCCCATTGGATTTTTACTCCCATAAAGACATGTTCCTTTGCTAATGGTCTTATTTTTTAGCAGTTACCAGAAATGTGTTACACTTATTATACACTATATGTTTGCAGAGCAAGAACAAGATGTAGATGTAACACTATTGTTCAAATGAGCATTTTACTAAAATAAAAATCCTGACAATTTTCTTATCTTTCATCTAATTCTGAGGTGCAATTAGCAAAATCATTGATCTCATCTCAAGCAGGAATGGAGGAAACATGTTTCAGAACAAAAAAAAAATTATCTGATAGGACCATCTAACATAATTTTCCCTTTTGAACTCTGTAAGCTGCTATACCACACAACATGCTTGAGTAACACATTCTATTGAATGAAATGTACATTTGACACAGGAAGACACTGGATTATCAGACTCCCACTGCTTGAAGTGTATCAGCCTAGCCTTATTACAGAAACAGTATTTAGGGACAGCTGCCCCTAAACATACTCCATATTAACCCCACAATTCATTACATTACTCCATATTAACCCCACAATTCATTAAATTGCCACTTTATTATTCTATCCATAAAGACATACATGGTATTCTGTGTTTAAGGTTCCTTTCTTATTTCTGCTATATAAACTAAAAAGACCCTTTATTATCTGTGCCTTCTTGTTGTAACAAAAATATTTTTCCATAGGGGAAAGACTTTTCAAGTGCAAATAATGTCAAACCTGCTGATTTTTCTCCTTTAAAGAAATACCATAATCCTAGAAAGATGCAGAAGAACTACATGACCTCTGAGCAGATGCTGGAAGAACTCAGTCCACAGGAGGGAAAACTGCAGCAGGCCGTGATAACAGTCTGCAAAGATGTAAAATGTTGCTGCATGAAGGAAGGTCATAAATTATCCCACATATCTACTTGGAAAAGGACAAGACATACAGAAGAAATGGAAACTATTTACCAAAGAAGAATTAGGTACCAGGAATAAAACATTCTTAGTGGTGTAATTAAGTACTTTACCAGCCCCATGAGGCACTACTGCTGCTCTAGTTTGAGGCTGGAGGGGAACAGCCTGTAATCTTCAGTCATACAACCATAGAGGCACAAGCTTGATTTGAAAGGAAATTTGGTGAAAAATGTCACCCTTTGCAATAAGAGCAAGAGAAAAGTCAAGTGTGAAGGAAAAGTGATTTCAGGCTGAGCTTCACTGACAGTCTGAGTCAGTTCCCCCAGGGCCTGCAGTGACCCCTGTGTTCTGTGCCCAGCTGGGCAGAGGCACCCTCACCCTGGAGCTGGCATTGAGTCTGCTGCCTTCTATACAGAGCCGCCTTCTATACAGCACAGATACAGTTCTTTTTCCCCTTAATGTGCTGGAACAGCTCATAACAAGGTTGAACTACAGCCAGAGAAGGGTGGTAATGAGAGCTGAAAAGCTCTGGTGAGAAGGAAAAAAATCTCTAAATTCATTATGCAACGTCAGGATTAGACTCACAAGGGATGGTTAGACTTAACCAAGCTTTCCTTTAGAGAGAAGTAGCTGACTGCTTGAAAACGTCTCTTATTTTCCACAGTAAGAGAATGGGGATTTAAAATGAGAATAGCATATTAACAGCAGAGAGTAAACTGCAGAGCCAAAATCGTCACCCCTCCCCTGAGAGATATCTGAGTGAGCACCAGGAGTTCAGGAAGTTTCAGTCCTTGTTTCCAGTGATGGAGCCACAGGTGCCACATTTGAGTAACGGTAGACCCTCCATTTAGGACACTGCACCAAAGAGTGCATGTCACAGCTGCAGAGGTTGCAGAGCCCTGCCTGATGACCCAAGAGCATCTGAACCTCCATATTTTGGCTGAGGTACAGCAGACAAACATGCACCTTGATGGCTGATTTACAGATATACTCATCAACCTTTTGTACCATCCTTTAACTGCTTCTCATTAACTGAGCCTCAGCAACCACTGGAAATAATCAACATACATTTTTGGACTATTGTTTGAATAATGGATTGTGTAAGAAAAAAAATAGTCCAGCCATACTTCCTGGATAACAGTATATAGTTATAAAAAAAACTGGAAAAATGCCTGTTCTTTATAATATCGCTATGATGTGTCATTGTTTTCTTCTTTTGTTTTATCACTGTTTCCTTCCTTATTAAAAAGAAACATATACCACTTTCCAGAAAGAAATGCCTCAAAATATTCCCCATGGGAGAATACTTCCAGGAGCATGGGGGCAATGCTTTTATTCATATGGTTTACTGTTAGGATGTCCTGTGAAGAACCTTGGCCTTGATGATCCTTATGGGTCCATTCCAACTGAAGATACTCTATGATTCTGTGCTAATTTTTTAAAACTTCTAAATCCCTTTCTTTCTGTATAATTCTCTGCTGTATCTAAATGCCACATTTTACTTGAATACTCAAGAGAAACATATTGAAGCAGAAAAGTCAGCAGAAAAATGTGTTTAAGACATTTTCTTACCCTACTACCTGTGGATTGGGGAGGTCCAGAACATGATTTTAAATATGGGTAACAAGAGTCCATGAAAAATGTCATCTCCGAAAAGTTTCCTAATGCCAGCTCCCCAATACAGTTCATGGCCTGACCTGTCTCATTCTCTGTGGAGGTAGGAGATATGTAGTAACTGAATTTCCTTTACATCAGCTGGCAAGGAAGACACTGGAGTTCTTCCCCTCCTCACATACCTTCCAGTTACATTTATATCAAACCTATTTTCTGAAAGAGGAAGGAAATTTCGTGATTAACAGCACAGAGGGAGATAGAGCAGACATTCACATGGACTGTTACCGGATGAATCTCTTAACTACAAAATTATAAAAAGATCTGTAGGCCTCGGTTTCTTTTTTCTTTCTCTTTTTTCCTTTTTTTTTTTCCCTGATAAGTTGCATTCAGTAGTTCAAATAAAACCTCAAAAGGAGTTCTGTGAATAACTCTTAGTGCTGGATTTAATCTGAAATAGTTTCCAGATTTCTTTGTTGTAAAGGGCAGCTAAATCTATCACAACTCTTCCAGGCATAGAATGAGCATGATACTATCACTGCAGTGCAATTTCTTCTTTTTTTATTTCTTTTTGTGGTTTGAATTTATAACTCTATGGGATCAGAAAGTGATTTGCATAAGGTTCAGTCACCAGTTCAGTTTATGTATTTCTCAGGACTGTCTAACGTTGAAGCTATCACCTTACTTAGCCTCACCATGCCCAATTGTGCCTAAAGTAATCCATATTTAGTCAGTCATCTGAGCTTGAGAAGAGCTACAAGGGTGATGGTCATGGTTGAGATTTATAGTTCAGATCCCATTTTCAGGATGAGTTTTGTTTGCCAAATTGGTGCTGACAATGCAAACCACACGTGCTGCAGGGAGCTGAGATGAGGGCTCCATGTCTGTTGTTGCCCAACCACCAGCCATGGGTATGCAGTGAGATCAGCCTCCACCAGCTCTTCTCTCTCTGACTCACCTATTCCTTGCTGTATGGGCACAAAAAAGAGGAGTGGAGACTGATCTCATCTGAGGTAAAAACCAGGCACCACATTTAGGGAACTTTGAAGGGTTTAGATTTAGCTTCCTTTACCCATGGCTAATATTCCACAGCACATTGACTGTTGCAAACAAGAAAGTCAGTAATCTACAACCACTGCTAGCACCATGTAATCACCTTAAAATAGCCTTCAGCAGACCAGAGCACAAAATGCTGAAGGCTTCTGATGCTTCTTGTTGAACCCTGCCTCCTTAGGGAAGTGGTAAACACCTAGCATAAATATATCAGGATGTTTTATGGGGTTGTATATCCCAAGGAAAATGCTGAGAGAGGGAGAAGCACCTGATATACTAAGCTCTCTTCTAAAAAGGAATCTGAGAAAAAGTGAGAAAATTGAGAAAAAAGTGTTAATCTTGGTATTTCAAACAGGAAGACTGGATTACACCCACAGATGTCAGTAATCTTCGAATTATCTAATGCAAAAAACCAAATCACAGGTGCTCTTTGCATTAGTAACTAAAACCTAGAAGTTTCTTCCATAAAGCACAAACATAGAGAGAGGAAACTGAGAAACTCACAAAGCTGAATCCTCCCATTCTTATTTCTGCAGTTAATGAATGTTAGGAGAATGGTAGAGGAAGTGGAAAATCATTAAGAATGTCAGAACAAGTTGTATGCATTTGAGAGGCAGCTGGAAAATGAGCTGGTCAACTCCAGTCAAATGTCCATGGGCAGAAAGCAGAACCATGGACTATTCTGAGTTGGAAGGGTCCCACAGGGATCATCAAGTCCAGCTCTTTAGCAAATGGCCTGTACAGGGATTGAATGCACAACCTTTGTGGTACTGACACCATGCTCTAACCAACTGACCTCATCTGAGGGTTGAAAGTGGGTGTTAAATCCCTACGGTGAATAAGAAAATTTTGCACTGGCCACACCTGTGATTTTGAACATATCCAGGCACATAAAAACTTAAGGTTATTGTACCTAACCAGCTGTGCCCTTGTGCAACTTACCAGGCCCTGCTCCTTTCCAGTCAAACCATATATCCTTTAATTTTTGCATCTGCACAAAATGATGGTGTTGTGACACCTATATGATAGCTAGAAAAATGTTTTCAGTCCTTCAGATACAAGACCTTGTGACATGGTACACTGCATTAAAAACTGCGAGGATGATCTACCACTAGAAAGCTCATAAACCTTGTCAAAGCTCAAATTTAAGTCAGAGCCAGCTTCCAACAAAAGGACTATCCAAGGCCACATTCTCTGCAGCCAATATCATGCTTTTTTCAGTTAGTTCTTGTCTCTAAATATTCTGCTAAGTAGGAACATCATCCATCAAAGTACACTTTTTTGGATGCGGTTCATACCACTGCATGTACAGAGCACTCTCAATTTAGCTGGTTTTCCATATTTATGAAGCCAAAGTGCATTTAAAATGAGTTTGGGCTCCTGCCCACATTTTCAGTAATCTCACTCTTTTTCTTGGCATCATCATAATCTATCAAACTTAAGTCTATTCTGGAAGCTTCAGTGCAGAATACATCTTTCTCCTCATTTTGTATGAGTCTGTGTTGTTACACTCACGAGCTTAATTTTTCATACCAAAACATAGCAAGTGCTGTTTAAAGTCTGCTCTTCATTTCCATAACGTTTTGTCAGATGCTTCATTAGGAGGTTTGTAAACAACAGAAGATAAGGAAATATTTGAAAGATCATTTCCTATACAATGAATATTGATTAATTCCACACAAACTCTGCCCAGCTCTGTATAAAACAGCAGTGTAGATTAAAGATGAAAACCAAATGTGGTGTTTTGGCTGCAGGACAACCCTATATATTATCATATTAATTTTAATTTTTTTTAAAGAAGATGAATTTGATTATTATTAGCACTTAGAGACAAGCTGGAGTACTTGGAGAAATTTGCAATTGTCAGTAAACACTAAAGAAAGCTAAACAAGGTTTGAGTATATCAAAACACCAAGGAATAAGCCAGGCAGACTAACTTGAATTTCTGGAAAAGTAGTAGAAAAAACAGTACTATTTGTTAATCATGAGAGGATGACTAGATAGTATGGAATCATAGTCAATCCCTAAGAAAAGAACAGTAATTAACAGCTTATGTTGAACTGGTAGGTATATTGAAGAGGGTTTTATGGAAAGATATGGTTCTACTCTGTATACTAACAGCTCAGATAATGGAAAAGTGTACTTGAGAAATTATTTAAACTTGGTGTCATGGATTAAGCTCAGCTGGCAACTAATAACCATTACTTAACAATGCTCAGGAAAATGCAATATTGCAGAGCTGTCTATTCTGTAAATGCATGTAGGCATGTGTCCTTCCCTCATGCCAGTGAGCACTTCCTAAAAAGTATTTCTAGATCCAGTGTGGCATGCCCAGCATTCCAGGGACCATTCCCATGAATCAGTTCAAACTCAGCAACTGCCAGCATGTCCTGTAGCAACCAAGAGCTTATTATTGGCTTATTACCACATGTGGGGCCACTCTTGCCCATCTGTTCTGAGGAGCCAGTGACATTGCAAAGCACACCAACATTTAGTACAGAAACTTTGGGGATGTTGCCCATGGGGGAGGTGAAATCATCATCACTCTTGGAAACTTTAAAAGAGGTGGTGTATCTTTCAGTAGCTGTTTGGTTTTAGCTCTCACTGCCTTTGGGCAGTTCTTTTTCAGTTCCCTATTTCTATTAAGTATATGATTATACATTCCTATTCACAGGATATATAAAATTCTAATGTCTTTAACCACTAAATTACATCATGCCTTCTACTGCTTACTTTATCATTTGAATAACGAAGTTCCATTAGCAATTTTCATTCAGTGGCATCCAGGACATTAGAGAACATTTATCTGATCATGTTTGAAATCCCTCCTAAATTCAAAATAAGATATTTTTGAAGCTTACAAATCTGAAGTGACACATTGTGTCACAATACAGCTAGTGGGACATGGAAGTGACACATGCCAGTAAGAGAACATAGCATGCCTGCCTACTGAAGCTTTATAAACTGTTTTCATAAGCCTCTGAAGTAAATTGTAATTGTATCAGGTAAGAACTTGACATTGCCAGCATGGCAACAGATTTCCACAATGCTGTGTGTTAAGAACTATAGTTATTTTTGCAATTGTCTTGTTGAACTTTGCATTTTGATGCTCCTGTGTGCAGACTAGTATGGCTGGATAACCGCTTCATCCCATGTGCAGCAGCATCACCTGCTCTTCCCCACACACCAGGTGAAGCACCCTTGATGCTTTTCTCTCCTCTATTGCTTCTGTCTCTTCATGCAGACAGGACTGATATGAAAGAAAGGTCTGGATCCACGTGCTCCTCCATGGCAATTTACTTTTGCAGAGGCCAGCAGCTAGTGGCACACATTGAGGGTCCCTGCACATCAGTCTCATCATGAAGAGATTGAAGAAAAAAGGCAATTGGCAAGAAACGTTGCAGGGGTTAAGGCTCTAATAAGAAGCAGAGGACTGAGAGGTAGAAAGAAGTTTTGGAAGAGAATCTCCTATTGGGAGGCAGAACATAAGTGACCACAGGATGACCAACAGGTACTCATAGACACTCAGAAATAGGAAGAAGAGGAAAATAATTACTTTTAGCTCCTTTCTCTTTACTTTCTTTTCACAATTGATTTCTTTGGTTGATTTGTTTGGTTGTTGTGGTTTTATTTATGCTTACAATATAATTAATTTCCTGAGGATTTGGGAGCTCAATTGCTCAAAACCTCACATCTGGTTTGGACCTTGATTTAGAACACAGGTTGCAACTTTCACAATCTATTGGAAGCACTCATCTACTTGACCTTAAGTATTGAATATATGGGAGCATCAACTCAGCTTTCCAAGTGGGTTAATGTAGTAATCATAGCCACAGAAAGAGATCCAAGGAGAGTATCTGATATATGACATTGTCCAAAGAAAGGGCCAGTGGAATACAATGAGTAAATATACACACATTTTGAAATAAATATTGTTTCATAAACATGACTCAGTTGTTAAAAAAAAAAAAGTCTTTATTAAATACTTGGTAGAAACTGCATTTGAGAATGGTGTCCAAAAGGCAACCCTTTATTTGTGGCATCCTGATGTTGAGCCTGGCACTCACCCATGTCCCGAATCGTCTGGCTGTGATGTCAGTCACAGCTTCACTGCCAAGATACTCTGAACAAAATGTCACACAGCAGATTGGGCAATCAAGTCTTGCACATCTGCAGTCTTGTTAAGGACTCCACTCAGTGGTAAATAAAAGATGCTGCAACTCCAAAGTGCAGCAGCATGTCAGGAAAGCCATTTGTGGTTCACATTCAAGAGCCATTGATTTGAGCTGGCCTGGGATCACCTCATTCCTGTCTGCAGCCAAAGCCTCATGCCCAGGCTGACCTACTTTAGAGGGCAAGAAAGGTGCTAGAGATCCCATGAGCCATCCTCACACCTGCTTTGCCTCTGAGGGGGCTGGGAATGTCTATGCCTGGACTTGTTGGCACTTCTATGCCTGGACTTGTTGGCACTTCAGACCTACAACAAAGTCACTCACTCGTTAATGAAGAATAGATTGGACAGACAGATTTCCCTGAAAACAGTAAAATTCATGAGATTATTTTAAAGCACAGATTAAGAAAGTACTTTCTTTCACTACTATCTCTAGCCCTATTTCAGCCACTGCAGAACTTTGGCTAAAGTGTTACCAATGATACAAAACCTTTAGCTTATGTTGTCTACAGACCAATTCACAAAATAGGCTGACTTTTCTAGATATGATTTCAAATTTCTTTCATTCTCTTTCTTTATCAGTATCTGCATTTATTACTCACACTAACATGAATGTGGCTGTTTTATTTCAGGTATTTTTACATATGAAAAAGTATGTGAACTATTTTCACACTACTTACAAGAGGCACACTGCTGCACTTTCTGGACATGTACATTTCTTAATGAAGTCCAAGTACTGAGGCACAGAGGGGCAGCAGAAAACATCCATAAACCAAAATTCAGAATGAACTTCACAAAAAATATACAGTAACTGGCTTGTGTAATTAAATGCAAAATTTAAGATTCTTGTAGAAGGAAAGATTGATCAGAGAAAGTTTCTTTTAATGAAATTAATAGTAAAGGATAATTCACACACAGAGCTACCACTGTTCTTAATGAAATGATATGAATCTACATCGTAGATCCTGAACTAAACCAGAACAGTCTACTGCTGGGCTACTTACAAAAAAAAGAACAGTACTTTTCTTCAAAGATATTTCTTTTAGAAGTCATTAGTTGAAAAAACATGAGTCAAGCTGTGCTGGCACGAGTAAAAGAATTAAGCAGGATTATGGAAAGTCTTTTACTACAAGGAAAAAAAAACCCAAAGTCTCTTCAAGGGCACCATATCTCTGCCCTCTGATGTACAGACCACTAGAAAATCTTTTCATATTTTCACACTTTGTAAGTAACACTACATTGCTCTAAGCTGTTCACTCTGTGGGGCATTTAATCGGATGAACTTGTCAGAAAAGAAATTAAAATTTTGAAATGGTAAAAATAACCACAGTGAAGAGGACTGCTGTCACAAATTGCTTTGTTTCATGTGAAGTATCAGAACATCCGAAGGGATTCAATAGGAAAAAAAGTTAAATAAACCTGCTGAAGAAATACCTTACTTTTTCCAAGAAATGCTGGCTTTCTGGAGGCTTATGCATATAGGAAAGTACTGTAATTGTATACATTGAGTGAATTAGACAGCCTGTTGACAAGTCTCTATGTGGACTTTTTTTCCTATTCAGTGCAAATCAGAGTAAATCACCTCACTTTTATCACACATTAAAATTTGTTTATTTGAGGACCTATTCTGAAGTTGCTAGAGCAGTGTAAAATTCAAATCCAAGTTTAATTGCATGCCAGTTTCTATATACAGATGAATTCAGAATCACTACATCTGGCTTGGGAAATCCTGGAGCTGCAAATGTTGAGGCCAAGAGAGGTAAAGGAAGACCTACATTTTGAATGTTTGCCAACTCTGGTGCTCTTCATTAAACACCTGCTTTTGGACACCCTCAGGGATAGGATTCTGTATTAAATTAACCTTAAATATGACCTACTAGAGCTGGGTTTAAGTCTTAATAAATCCTCCAAATTTTCTGGCCTAATTGAAGCAGACATCTCAGTCAATTCTATTGTGTAGGCTTGATAGGGCTCTACAGAGATCCATGTTGACACAGCTGGAGAAAACCTTTCACAGAAGACAAGACTGACTTGCCATCAGCCCCTTCTGCTGTTCTTTGTCTCTTCAGGACACTCTACAGATGCTAGTCTGCAGACCATTTCAAGCAGACTTTGATCAAGTTTAGAATTCTATACGGAATATTGGGATTTCTCCAAGTGTGTTTAGAAAAGATAATGGGTAGAACTACTGGGGTTTCACAATAAATTGGACTCTATACCTGACTTCAACCTGTATAAAGTATGCAGCATTAAAACTAATTTTGGTGTATATTGTTTTCAAAACAACAGCTATCCCCCAATTTCTCTGATTACTGACTTTATACTGTCTATAGAGGATCTTGACAGATACCAAGAACTATTTGGAAATAGTATTCAGGCAGGACTTAAAAATATGAGATTTTTGGTTGTAACTGACCTCTTCCATTTGCTTTAGACATTACAATTAAGCCCTAAGGTAAAATTTAAGGGTTTTGATTAGTCAAACTCACGTAGTCAACTAAGCTAGTCTCAAAAACCCAATTCAGAAGCCATTATTTATCCTCAAAGGGCAGGAGACAAGACTGAACTTGTTACTGGCACTTGCCATTCCCAATAATGTTATCATCTCTTCCCTACCATTACTTGTAGTAGGCTAAGACCCTCTCTCCCAGGTAGCTGGTTTGCTGGCCTCTCTTACCTCAGTAGGAGCATCTCTGGCCCAGGTCTTGTGTCCATTGTCAAATGCCTACCAAGAGGACAAAAGAGCCTCTCTGATTTTCTTGGATTCAAGAGCCTACTTTGTGGTCACCTACAGCTAGAAGGTAGAGCCTATCCCTTTGTCTTTTCTGATTTGTTATGGCATGTGGTGCTGCTACAGGGACACAATCCTGTGGCTCAGTAATCCTGGAGTATGTCTTGCTGCTTTTGGTGCAGTACTTACCACTGCTCTATGCAGGGCAATTTTGTCCAATTTTAGACAGGGATGAGGACAGTGGAGAGGATAAACCACAGTTCTCAAGGTGTAGCACCTGATACACACCACAAAAATAACCTTGATGGAGGATGCTTGTGGTATCTGTGCTTTGATCTCATATTAGTGGAAAGCTCAAGCCTGATGTGGGTAATAGCGCTGATCATACAGCCACCAGTGCTGCAGCCAAGAGAGCAGTGCTGCCACCACGGTGTTGACCATGTCTCTTCCCTGCCTTTGCCACATTTTCTGCTTTAGCTCATCAAAAGGGCCTAATCCTTGATACCACTACTGATCACAGAATTATAGAATAGTTCACACTGAAAGAGAGTTCTGCAGCTCATTTGGTTGGATGCCTTGCTCAAAACAGGGCCTCAAAGATATATAGTCTTTCAAAGGTTGCTCAGGACCTGTTCCAGATGGGTTTTGAGTATTTCCACAACCAAGAACAACATTTCCATGGAAAAACATGTCTATGTTGACATACTAAGTGTGAGAACAGGTGAAAACCAATGACAAAGTTCACTCTGAATGACACTGAACTATCAAACACCATATGAGTAATTGAGGGAAAAAACATAAATATTTGAAGTTATGAGAAAATATTAAACTTTTGGAATTTAAAATATTCTGCCATTCAATGCAATTTCAGTCAAATTATAAAAGTGCACAAGAGGCAATGGAAAATTTTTAAAGGAAGAAAATTCACAGAATGTGCTTTTTCGTTGTGATTCTTTAGGTGAATGCAAATGGCTTTCGTGCAAAATTTAAGGATTTCCTTCCTATCTTATTTCTTGCTTCCTCATTTATGTAAAATCCCTTCCTTATTTAGTGTCACTATGCTAAGTTTCTATACCATGGAATTTCACATATTCAGTAAAGTAATGATAATGTAGTTAGGTTTTTTGCATAATCAATTCCCTTTCATTTGTAAACCGACCAAGAATGAACAGTTTCACTGTTATGTGCACTAAATGTAGCTGCTTTGACAAATAAACAGTCAAGAAGAGAAAGGGTCTCTTCTTTCTTTTTGTTATCTTTGCAACATGTGGAGATTGCTTATTCCTAATTTCCCATTTCCTGTTAAAATATTGTTGTAAACAGATTTAACTCTGAATAGATCCTAAATTTTGTGCGCTTTTAAATGCCTCATTAAGTCAAAGAATACAGTAAACTGTGCATTAGACATAAGCTTACTTTCAGAAAGCAGCCTGACAACCATCAGAATTGTGGTACCTCTGAAATGAGAAGTACTATTATAAGGTGAAAAGACTGCTATTTCCAATGCCCAGGAATGAAAAAAAAAACTATTTTCTTGCAACAAGAGGTAGAGGAGAAATCTTCGGGCAGATGGGAGATGTGTAATCCAGCCTTACTACTATTCCACCTGACATTTGGCTGATGATTCATCTGCCTTCACTCCCTCCACTAATCACAGGCCAATATATCTTTCCTTCTGCCTGTTTTTCTTGCTTTCTACCACCCACTGAGAGTGGACCTCAAGCTGACCAGATCCAGGAGGTTGAATTATCAGCACCTTTTCTTCAAACTGAATGGACACCAGAGGGGGTTTTGTTCAAAAACAAATGTCTCCACTTTTCACCAGTATCTTTGCAGAGAAAGTGCTTGCCTGTGGCTTCTTCGGTTGCAAAACAGCCCACACAGTTCCTCTGCAGGAGAAACCTCTTCCTTTCCATTGCCCCAGAGGCTTCCCCACAGGTCCACTTTCTGTTCCTCTTCGGAAAAGCCCGGGTTCCCTCCTGTCTTCTGCACTCCTCCCATCCTCTGCACTCTGAAGCATCCCCTCAACCCTGCGCACACTCACCACTCTCAAGGAAGAAACCATCTCCTCAGCTTGCCTTCTTCCCTGATCCCCAGCGGTGGCCTTTCCAAAGAACACAAGAGTACCCAGGCAAACAGGAACAAACATACAAGTATCTTACACCTTCCAGCTCTTTGCCATCCACCCCCCCCCGCCCCCACCTCTTTCCTGGCCTGAATGGGTAGCTTTTTTCCTTGATTCTCTCATATGCAAAGCATGTTCAGCCCTCAATTGCTTCCCCATAACCAGGAATCCTATCCTCCTGCACTTCTCCCAGTAATGTTGGCATTTCCTGGACCTCTGCCTTGCCAAGCCCACCCTTGCCTGGCTTTCCCAGGGATGCTCAGCACTTCTGGCCCAATTCAAACTCCTTCATTTCTCCTTTGGCCTTTCCTTTCAACCTCCTTTGTTTGGATATCTTGCACTGTACTTTTGTACCATCTTCTTACCAACCTCAGTCTGTTTCCCACTGCAAAAGCCCTTATTCCTTCAATTACAGAATATTATTCCCTTCTATTTCTCGAACTTCTGTGCCATCGTTGGCCTCTTCCGGGCTGTGGAACAACTGCAAGTCCTACGTATATATTCCTGATTATCCACTGTAGAGGAAAATTATGTCAATCAGTTCTAAAAGTAGGTGAGATGAATTTCATTCAGCTGTCTAGACCAAGGGTCTGATTACAAAACCAGTATAATGTTTGGACTATGTGTGTTCTCCTGAAATGAGAGCAAATATTTCCTCAGTGGAACCAGAGCCATTAACCACATCCTTAAAAGACTAATCAAATCCTTAAAAAATTATTTAATGGGCCGTGAATAGTTGTACATAGTAAAAACTTGTGCCACGCAGAACGTGACAGGAGAAAGTTGGATATGTCAGACAAGGGCACAGCTGAGAAGAAACAAAATGAACACTAACTGTTCCTCTATCCCAATAGCATGATATCAAGACAACTTTGTGCTTATGGCGCAGTTCAAACCTTTCCTATTGACCCCAGAAAATCTGTCTTTTGTCCATTGGAATCTGGCCTGAAGGCACTAGTTCATTTCACAGCGATCTATCAATTCTGTATTTATAGAGCTTCTTTACATTTTGCTCCAAATTACCCGTCACTTCCTTTTTCAGTCCCCAAATTTCAGAAACTGAAATGACAGAAGTAAAGACTCACAATTCATAAACTTCTCTATATCACTGTTTTTCCAGGGGACTGAAGCTAATGTTTTCTTTTCTGTTTCAAATTACTGATACTGATATTAGCAAATATTTTCTCTCTAAACTGCTATTCTTTTGGAGAAGGAGGAAGATGTTCCATTCTTCTCTGTACATCAGTCTGCCATGTCTGTGTCATTGTCTGCCTTACAGAAAGTTACAATGGTGAATTCTTCCACAGCTTTTCCTTCCCTAAAGGCAGTTACTACTTCTTACTTTGCAATAAGTTTACGTTGAGAATCAATTACTTTTTCATCCATGTTATATGTTAGGGATATAATGAAGATAGTAAGAAAAGGCAAGACATTCTCTCTGAAATATCACCCTAATGGAGAGAAAACAAAGGAAAGTAACTGAGAAAGTAGGTCTCCACAGCTTGTCTATGTGGAGAGGCACTTTATAAAAGCTATTTTATTGCATGTAAGACCAAATCCAGAATCTATGTGGAAGCATGACAAATTGACAAATTGTGCTCCTCCACACTTCTGTTTACAGCAGCTTAACCATGAAGGTTCTAGGCCTGGTAAAAATCTTGCTTTTGCCACTGAAGTCTAGGTCCAAGCACCTTGATGAGCATCTGTTACCTGCCTCCACACATACAGTGTCTTTAAACTAGGTACTAGGCCTGTATTGTCTGACGAGCCTTCTTGGAGTTGGTCTATTAGCAAGGATGAAATACAGTGACAGTATACAGTGAGTTCACTCACAGAAAATCACTCACAGCTACCTGGTTGGAACAATATTTGGAAACCAAACCCAGCTGTACACTCAGCTGCAGAGACCCATACTGGCACTCCAGGCAATTCTCAAGAGGTGTCTGGAAAAGTTCCTCAGAGGGTCTTACTCTTCATTACCACACATCAGTCACTGCTGTCTTGGACATAGTCCAAGTTACACCATCCTCTGCTGATGCTTGTGGGCACTAATAGCCTTGTACAATCCAAACAAACTCTTGGTTCAGTTCTCACAGATGCAACAGGACTGCTAAAGCTTATCATTCCTGGGAAAATTTCACAAACTAACTTCTCATTAGGCAACTTTCCTGTCTTTGGTCTATTGGTTTCTGGTAGCCATTTCTTTATCCAAACTTACACATCCTGTAGGAACAATTCAGCCAATTCAGACAAAAGGTTCCATAAAGAGAAGTGTTACAAAGGTGGATTAAAACTTTTTAATGTGCTCAGTGTTGTTAGAATGTCACCTGAAATATCTTATGTTCTGGTGCATGGTACTGTCAAAAGGACCTACATATCGCAGCACAGGGTCTGGAAAGAAACAGCAGAAAGGATTAGAGATCTAGAAGCCAGTGAAATGAAAAGGGAAGATCTAGTGTTATCAGAAAATACTGAGAGGAGACATGACAAGAGCTATCAATATATAAGAATCTGTCTCAGAAACCACTAAAGGAGTCTTAATTTCCAACACTTTCATTAGACATTTACTAGGGTAAACTTTCAAATGCTAGGGATAAAGAAGGAATGGGACACACAGTTTCACAGAACCTTTTTAGAATATGTGAGACTAGAAAAAGTGGGTGTCCATTTGTGTATAAAAATATAAGAACCCCATCCTCCCTTCCTGTTTTTTCAGTTATGATAAACTGTTCTGTTTAGGAAGAGACACACTCTTTTACGTAGAATGAGCCTTTTAATTCCCATTTAGTGAACCAACATAGAATAAAAACTTATTTACATGTATTTCATATACACACAAAATATTTTAACTTAAACACAATTAATATCTATCAAAAGATTAAAATATCAAAAAGTATCAAGTTAAATAAGGGCATCCCCTAGACTAAGGGCTTTGAGTAATTTTGGTTTTACATTTCACATAAAATACACTGGGAAAGTTAAAAAACCCCACAACTTCTATGTAAGCCTATTTTTAGAGTTTGTGAAGTCAGAGAATATACTAGTAGACAAGTATGACATGTAATGCCATCTGTTCCATCATGAGAGAAATCTGGAATGTAATCCAAAGATTTAAAACAGACTTGGACATGGAGCATCTGATTAGAAATTAGAATAGACTTTCTAACAGTAAGCTTCATTATGCTTTGAAAAAAATGGCCTAAAAAGGTATGAAATCTTCACTGGTATTGGAGATATCAAGAATATATTTTATTTATGTGAATTAAGTATAATTTCTCCTGCCTATTTCCACCCTTTTGCAGCATCCTTTGAGATCTCTGTTTGACTGTCTATGACAAAGCATTACTATTCACAATGCATTCCAACCTCTGGTTATAATTGATCTTTCAATGCACATGTTACAGAATTATAGGAGAAGTAATACAATTTACACTTGCCTTTCTATCAGTCATATACAGAGGAGCAAATTATGTTAATTCATATACCACGGACAAGACAAAGGGTTTCTGTGGTACCTCGGTAGCAAAAGGAAGATGCAGATTCACAGCACTGGCACAGGGTGCCTGGCTGAGCCAGAGAGCTGGTCCTGCTTCAGGGATCTGCACCAGATGAGCTTGAACATCAGTCCAATCTGTGCAATTCTGTTAGTCTCTACTGGAGATCAGGGGGACATTCTCAGGATACCTACATATCTGGATATACTTTTTGGAGCATTTTAAGGAGAATATTCTTACAATTGTCTGTGATGAGCATGGTTCTTGTGCCTAAAGATGATGCTGGACCCGTGCAGAGACTGGAGCTGCCTGAGTGTTCACTTACACAACACAGCTGCTGGTCTATGTGTAAGCTCAACAATCCTCCCAGGTACTACAATTTGTGTACAGATCTCTGGATCTGCCTTGCAAGATTGCTTGTTCCTGCTAGTACAGAAAGCAAGAAGCATCCTGTGCAAAATTAGCTAGAATTTCCATAGGAGAAAAATGCTTTGCCTTAAGAAGTCATATGCTAGCATTTTAATTCTTTTCAAAATCAGGCCCACGATTACCCAGCCTACTAAACTGTTGCCTGCTCATTTTCTTCTATATTTGTCACAAGGCAATTTGATTCATGAGTTCCAGGGTCACCACGGTATATGGCATTTTCAAAACTTGCTGTAAACATTTGTTGACCCTGTCTTTTTTTATAGAAAAAATACAATGCAAGACCAGTTCCAGACAGCAGAAGGAAGATCAGTATAAAAATCATCCCACCTAAACCTTTTGTTGATGAAGCAGCAGGTTTGTTTTTTGATGCTGTGAAAGGCAAAACAGAACAATTACTACAAATGCCCAGAGACTGCTATTTGCATACAACAAATATCTCCCAAAGTAACCAACTAAGTGAAAGAGTACCAAACAATCATAACAGCAGTTAAAATTGATTCATGCTACGGATGGACAATGAAAAATTGAGATTAATCTCTTCTATGTTCCCTTTAAGAGGAGTGTTATATTGTACTACGTACACCATTTGTTACCAAAATATTTCATGATATCCATTCTGGGGGAAGTGTTCTCATTTTAAAGAGATTTAAAACAAAATAATCTGTAACAGATATTTAAACAAAATATTTCTGGAGGTAATTGTACTTGTAAATAATAAATGCCTATGAACTTATTGAAATTTCTGTTCAATGGGCTGATAAGAAACCAACTTACCATTATTGACATGTGAATCAGAGGTTGGCTCAACTTCAGCAACTTTAAAATTAAAAGATATATATATTATACAGTTTGAAAGCAACTGTTCAAAGATTAAATAAATACTACATACATAATTTCTGCTTTGTGTTCTTAACAAATTTTAAATAATTATATTTTAAGTAAATAAAATATCTTCTACTTCCAACGCCTCTACCATGGACAGGGACACCTTCCACTAGACCAGGTTGCTCAAAGCCCCATCCAGCCTGGTCTTGAACACTTCCAAGGATGGAGCATCCACAACTTCTCTAGGCAACCTGTTCCAGTGACTCACCACCCTCACAGTAAATAATTTTTTCCTAATATCCAAACTAAACCTACTCAGTTTCATTTTGAAGCCATTCTCCCTTGTCTTGTCACTATATGTGCTTGAAAACAGTCCCTCTCTAGCTCTCCTGTGGGCTGCCTTTAGCTAGTGGAAGGTACTACAAGGCCACACTGGAGCCTTCTCTCTTCCAGACTAAACAATCCCAGCTCCCTCAGCCTGTCCTCCTAGGAAAGGTGCTCCAGCCTTCTGATCACCTTCATAGTCCTCCTCTGGACCCAGCTAAGTCCATGTCTTTCTTATCTTGCAGGCTTCAGAGATGAACACAATATATGGATGAAAAAGATATGAAAACGTTTTCCCTGACAATTGAGGCTGAATCCATCAAATGTACTTCTTGCAAATACTTGTGGGGAAAAAAACAAAACAAAACAAAACCCAAGCCTAACTGTTTTCTCACTATTCATTGCATTGCAAATTTCCATTGCTTAGGAAATACGGTTCAGTTAATTGGTTGCAGGACTGACTGGCTGTGCCCAACGAAGTTCACAGATGACTCCATTGCCAACCTGCCAACATGTGGAGATCTGCAAGCAGGAAACTCAACTGGTTCTACACACTGTATCGATTATATTTCGGGGTGAATTTTCTTGCCTCCCAGCTGATGTGTGCCAACACAGCTCAATTTGTGTGCATACAATGACTCATGATATCTGCATGTGTGCAGATTCACATCCTTCATGTTTTATGCAACACTGCTGTGCACATAAGCAGGACTCACCCCAGCCTGTGCAGATTTTACATGTGTTGACATCCAAAAAACCACAGAGCCACAAGTAACCATTACAAATGAAACATACCATGCTGTTTGTTTGTCTTTGCATGTCTCCCTGTGCCTCTGTCAGCAGAAATTAATTGGGCCCCCCTGCCCATCCTCACTTCACGCTTTCTGCTTGCTCATCCAGCAGATCCCAGTACACCTCACCATGGTGGTACTGTCCCCACTGGCACCTTGTCCTGCAGGAGCTCAGTGACTTTGCACTGCTACCCCTTAGCTTAGCTATCAGGAGAGTGTCTGCCTTCCTTCTCAGCACTCACTAGTCATTATCTACCACTGCTTGCCCTCTAACCGTAATGACCATGAGTGTTTTTTGCACTCTCAACAGCTGATATGATCTTCCCTACCCCAGGGAACAGTAAATGTCAAGCAATCAATGCTTTTAAACTGACATGAGGAATCAGTGACTCAGGTTATCCTCCAATATTATTTCTCACCATTCTTATCAGAGGTTAGTCCTGCCTTTGATTCAGATGCACATGCATCAATCAGAATCAATGCATTAAGTGCATTTAGTGCATAAGCAGTTTGGCTTGACGTACAGTAACCACTACTTTTAAAATAACCCAGTGCACAGAAATTCAGAACTTACTTTTGGGGATTTTGCAAATAAAATTCTGGTCAACAGAGCAGTAATAGGTCCTCCAGGTTCCACTTGAGACATCCATGTCAACACAGTGTTCATCAAAAATTACTGTAGGCTCTCCTTTCTCCCAGTTGACATATTCTACCGCACTTCTGTCCATCCATATCCATTCTCCTAAAATGAGAAGTATTACCTAGTGAGTGAATGAAGTGGGGAATAATTTGGATTCCGCTGAGCAAAATGGCATCAGGTATGGAATTTTTTAGGTGATTAAATGGTCATCAGAAAGGGCTTATTTTTCATGTTTTTATCAGCCAGGGCTATTCAGGTGGGAGCGTAGCAAATGGAAATGTTCACAAAGTCAACTCTATCAGCCTCCAGGGCCATGACTGTCAGTGATGCAAGGAAAACATGCTCAGGCCACCAAAAATTTATGGAAAAAACCTTGAAATTTAGATTAATAAATTTTGCTAGACAGCTCATATGACCTGCTGTCCCCTGTCTTGTTTAGAAGTAAATTTAAATTTAATGGTGTCTCAGTTTTGAATTGCAAGACAATATTTTCTTAAAAGTCTACAGTGGTTAAATGTCAAGTACTTTGAGTTAAAAAAAGCAATAGGAAACATTTTAATCAACTACCACAGTGTTAAGTTAGAACCTTTTACAGACTGAAATATACTCTAATTTCAACAAAGATACAGAACGTGTAGACCTTTTGGTGGTTTATATTTTATGTATCTTAGCAGAAAAGCTATAAATGTTTACTAGTTGATTTTTTTTATCTGATTATTTATCCAATGCTTAGCACATTGGCACTATTATTTAGTATGTAGTGGTACTTAGTATTCACTATGTTTATTTAGTGTTTATTTAGTATTTTTTTTCATCTGAGTGTGCATTGTGAAATAATTACCATCAATATTTTTGAACAGTCCTATCCAAAACTTTCTGAAGTCACTTGCAAGTGGAGACAAATAAAGTAGGAGAAAGTTCATTTCAGCTGAATCTTCTATGGAAACCAGAGAAGCACCTAAAAATATCAATAAATATTACATATAATTTCAGCAAGATTTTTCATTATAAATTAATTATCTCAGTAAGCAGTCATGACATATTTTATGATCGGCATCTTCATAAGTAGAAACATTTGATAATAAATTTAAATTAGGTGTAGCTTATAACTGATATACGAATACACACACATCTATGTATTATCAGCTGGTGCTGGGTTAAAAATCAAACATACAAAAAAACTGTAATATATCCTACTATAAAAGGGCACTTACCCATTTGAATACACGTCATGGAAGCATCAGGCCAGCTTTCCTCAGAAGAAGTGTGAACATAGTAGCAATGGCCACGGAAGGGAATCCAAGATCTACCACGCTTCGGTTCAGGACACTTCCCAGGAAGTTGTGGTGGTTCACTAGGGATTAACTCTATTAAAAAGACACACAGGTTTCAGTGGGGTCTTAAAAGCCAAGGGAAATATGTATTCCCGCACCACACATCAGCCCTACCAACTGGACATTGATTCTGGGAAAAGGAATATTACATAGAGTTAACTAATGATAAAAAATTGAACTAAACACAGCAAACTAGCAATAAACTATACTGGTTGGAGCTGGTTCTCCAGTCTACTAAAGAAAATTTACACCAGTCTAACTGCAACTGTCTTCAGCAAGGCAATTTTTATTTAAAACTTGTGAAACAGAGTGAAGAATGAGTCTTATACATAAAGGATCTAACCACCACCACAAGTCAGTGGCTTGTGTCTAGCCAGTTTGCAGAAATTACAGTGAGAGAAGCTGCCTGTACCTGTCCTTGTACATCATACATCCTAAGCAATATAAAAACTGAATTTATGACTTCTCGCCTCACCTGATTAAAGCCAAAGAGCTTAAATGAATAAAAAATTTGCTGTAAAGTACAATGCAGAGATCATAAATTTCACATATAATTTAAAACATATTTGAAAATTACATGCAGTATTTGAGTGCCAAGGTATTTGAGCAGAAGCAACAAGCATAAATTAATTGATTTGGCTGCTACACTGACAGAAGTCTCTTAATTCACTATATTTCAAAAGATACTTTTAAATGTAAAAGTATATAATTAATATATCTGTAGTTAGGCTAAAGTTGATCAATTCTGTAGTTCTTGAAAACCAAGGATGCATAAAAAAAACTATGGCATGTGGCATGAAATGTTGCAGTTGTCTTTATCATGTGCATGTGTTGACTGGCATGTGAAATGAAATGTCTGCAAATCACTGAAGACAGATTGGATCTGAGAGTTCTTCCTTAAAAAAGTAAGTTTATCACAAGGTATACACTATCTATTCCAATCTTTGTGTATGTGGAAAAGCTAAATTCAAATAATTAATCTAAATTCCAGCCTCCCAAATCACATTTCTCCTATTCAGAACTTACCATCGGACTGTTTACAGAGAGATGAAAATGTTTCATTGCAAGACGCTGTCTTCCAAAATCCATCCAAATCTAAATAGACACAGGCTTTGTTCTTATTTGGTTCTCCACTGGCCCAGTTAAGATACCTGCTCCTCCTTCTATCGGACCATATGTATTGGCTACCACTCTAAAACAAATGACAATAAAGATTGTGTCATATATAATAATGAGAGTGGAAGAACATTAAGATTGAACTTGAATGTATGTAAAAAAATAAGGAAAAATCATAATCATGGTTTCTTGCACAAAATGAATGAATCCTCTGTCATGAGTACATAACAAACTAGTCCAACTTCCCCTCTCCACAGCAGTTAGGGCAGTGGTCCTACAGATCTTAATTTAGCATCCAACTCACATTATTCAATTCACACCATCCATCTCATACACTAAATGAGCAAAGGGCCTTATGGTAACAAACGTGAATATACAGCTAAAAGTTTTATCAAGTGAGTCCACATATACACACAGATCAAATAAAGATTGCAGAGAAACTATTGTCAGCATTCCTCTAACACAGGTTTCTCCATGTGTTTAGAAAGCAAATAGAAAAAGCAGAAGTTTCACTGGACAGAGCAAACTGATGAGCCTTTCCATGGGGCAGGCACCACAGACCCCTGCCACCCATGGTAAAAAGGCTTGTAGTAGGTTTCTGGGTCTTGCAAGAACCTGCTACTGTAGACAGATCATGCATCAGTGGATTTCACCACTATTTGCAGAGGATGACAGTCACTGGTCACCTCTATGGCTTCTGTCACCCCATCCTATGTGGAAGATTACTGGGTTACAGACAGCTTTGGCCTTGAGAGGATGTGGCTGTAAGCCTGGGAACACAGTAGAAAACACCATGTGTGTCCTTGGGCCAAGCCTGTGAATGCTGAAGAAGGAGAAAGACAACCATGGAAAACGAGAGTATGTTTTGGGACTTGCCAGCATGAGGAGAGATGCTGACTACCTATCAGAAGATGATTTAAGACTCATGGACAAGTATACCTAGCCAATAAGATGTAGCTTATATGTGTGTGGACAGTAGAAAAATAATATAAAAGGACAAACTTGTAGTTAATAAAAGGGCTTTTGATCTTGCTTGAAGAAGCCTGACTCTGCACCATTTTTGGCCATCACAATCCTATGCAACCTAGTCCCTTCCTCCTGTGATCTTTGGAGACAGGCTCCCATATTGCCCTTTGTGCCATTTCCTTTCCTGTCTCCTTTCCTTTGGAATCCTTGGCTGTGTCTCATTTCGGAATCCTGTCTAATCCTGGCTTGCCAGTTACTGCTCTCGCTGAGGTGCAACTCCAGTTCCTCTCACCTAAGCACCTGTGCCCTCTCTCAGTCCTGTGTCCCACCAAGCTCTACTTCTCTCTACTTGATTTCCCTACAACTTCAGTTTCACGAATATCCAGCTGTATCATGTTCTTTTTTACATGCCTCTATTAGCTACTTCCCATTTCAGACCTTTCCACTCTTGGCTGAGTTTGCTGGCAGTTTGCACAAGGCACTGTCTTCCACTCCAAAGCCCAGCCTGAGGTGTCCCCATTGCCAGAGCCCTGCCTGCTGTTTCCCCTCTTGCCCAGCAGAGGCTTTTGTACTGTTAGGCTGTGAACTGAAACAAAAACTTAAAATACACTCACAAAGAAAAAACTATTTTTAACTCAATTTTTTTCTGTGGTATGCTCTACTGTGTGCCTTCAGAAATGGCAACACGCCCCTACACGAGCCTGTGGTAGACCGTGGCGTAGGAAGTGGTGACTCCACAGCCACTCTTACCACTGGAGCCACTGTCTGCTGCAGCTACATTCTTAGTGGCCTTTGAAGTGTGGGCTATGGCAGTTCTCGCTTACACTATGGGCACATGCTTAACTGTGTAAATGCCCTGAAGTAGAGGGAAGTCAGGATCCCCCAAAATGTTTGGATTCCTGCCACACATTTCTGGATTGGACCAATAACTCATCTAAGATAGTAGTATGGCTATCACAAGTATTTAGTGGACTCACAATGTTGCTGTTAAGGCCAATCCACACAGGCTCCCCATGCTGTAATATTTGTAACAACAGGTAAGAATCAGCATAAGGATCCAAGACACTGGCAAGCTCTGCAGACTGGTCCCTGCACTCCTTCTCTGCTTTTTCCCAGCTCATTTTGTCCTTGATGACTGCATAGCGATCATCACCATAATTGTGAAAGCCAGGCACCGAAACTGTGGGCTGGGAGTTGTGCAGTCTGGGGTCTGTAACAGGGAAAAACAAAACAAACAAACAAAAACCAAAAAAACAAAAAAACCCAAACCAAACAAAAAAAAAAAAAAAAAACGAGAGAGAAGAGAAAAGAAAATTCAAACCTTATATTGGGTCAGAGAAGATCTAGTGTACTGACTGGAGTACTCAAGTGATTAAGAGAGACTGCAATAACAAATTAAGTTATGTCCAAACTATCAGTGCAGTGATGAAAGTCACATTTTCATGTACTGTGACAAAATTTTCTAATACTCATAAGAATGACCTTTTAGCATAAATATCTGTATCATTTCCAGGAACACACCTTATAAGCACCAGATCTACCCAAAGAATATTGTACTGAGGCAGGGCATTAAAGAGAACAATTCCTTCACTTTTTCCATTATATATTAGCATTTTTTGTATTTCTGATAAGGAACAGGGTATGATAAGCACACCATGAGCAAGCAGAGGGATATAACTGTTGCTGCTGCTGAAATTGCCTGAGAAAGAATGTAAGGAAAATCAAGAGCAATTCTACAAAATAAAGAAGTTTAAGTGCTTTGAAGTATAACAGTAGGATTCCAGTTTTAAAGAATTTACCCATATAAAGACAAAGCACTTGCCCACCTGATTGCCAAAAGTAGTAAAACGTGTGATGATCCATAGATTTTTTTATTTACTGGTCTAGTCCCTAAAATAGGAAAGGTTAAGAGATTTTCCAAAAAAAAAAAAAAAAATTGTCGCCATTTTGTTAAAATGGTGCATAGTACCTGTGATACTGTCATTAATTTCAGTTAAACTAGGGTGGAATTACAGGAAAGTCACTTTTAACACCAGTCTGAAATTACTACAATAAATCAGCTGTACTAGGAAGTGGTGAAAGAAAACTCACCGGAATTTTTCTGGCATATGTAACTTTTGCTTGTTTTGCATCCTTCATCTTTCCATTTCCCTGCCTGTTCAATAGGGTTTTTCATCATAAAGACACAATCATCCTACAAGAAAAATGAGATTAGTAAGAAAAACATGAGGATAGGTAAGAAACATTCAGGATTCACCTACTCACCTATCACATGCAGGCACCTACACATGACTAATATGATGGTCATATATACATATATGAACTCATAGAAGTAATGGTCAGGCACAGTACTGTGACAATAAGTATTTGCAACTCAGCCCTAGGAAAGTTTGCACTTGGGTGATGAAGGGAGTTGCAAAGCAAAGTGCAGAGGCAGGAAGAGGTGTCTGGGACTATCTGTACATACGTAACCTCAGTGCATGACCGTGTATATGTGTGCATGTGTGCAGGTAGATACGTGTGTGCTAGGTTTGGATCACAGGTCTGTTGCTGTGTTCCTGGAGGAATCTCTCCTCAACACTGAAGCTTGCCTGGAAAGCTGAATTCTGCTGCCTGCCCCCAGTCAGCACTAGGAAACAAAGTGGTCACCACAGTGCAGTAATGTAGAGGTAGTTTGTCAGAAACAACCTTCTGTGGGTGACACCACCCAAAACCTTTCCACTGCACTTTGGACCTTCCTCACTTGCCTCCCACAGTGTGAAGAGCTCCATCTTGGCTTTCTGCAGCAGAAGGCAGCAGTTGTCCGCACCTCACATCAGTATAACCTCATGCTACCTCCAAACTACCCTGCAGCACTAGTTCAGGTCTCGTCTGCAAATGAAGGAAATTGTTTGTGAAGTGATTTCTAGAGGGGAATGGTCACAGCCTTCTGCAGAAATTCAGCAATGCAGCCTTCTGCAGCCTTCTGTATGTGTGGGATGGGGAAATCCTTGAGACCCCAAAACCAAGTTCAAGCCTGATGGCAGTAGAGGTTGGACTTTACAGAACCTTTTTCCATTTTAGCTGAACTTGAAGCAATCATGTTATGAAAAAAGAAACTTGATAGTGCTAGCACAGGATTACAGAAATAATAATCTTGGGCAGTATTCTGCATTAGCCATTTTACAATTACCAAATAACACTCAGTTTTGTCTAACAATTAAACACAAAAAAGTATAGCCATGCCAGAAGTTTCAAAGCATATAGATGGGATCCTGCAGAAGGAAGATTAGGAGAAGATAAAAATTAGAAAGGAGATCCAGTCTCCCTCTTTTGAGGATTTCATTCAAGGTATTTATCTTAACAAGCTCAGTGCCAAGAAATGTCAATACACACAGTTATCTGAGTATTTTCATAAAATCTAAATAGCATTCACTGTATCCCAAAATAATAGTTTATACTATTGTTTATTTGAATCTCCTGATGAATCATGGTAAAGTGAGGGAAATTTCTCACTTGCCTGAATTTTGCATAATGCTTCGAAACCTCTGCCTGGACTCACATGGAACCATGAATAACGACACAAGTTAAAAAAAATGTGTGTCGATTGATCTCCCACATGGTCACTCTGCTTTTAAAAAGCAACAAGATTACTAAAAGTCTTCATAAAGGAAAAAAAAAAAAAACCAAAACAGAAAATACCATAGTAGCCACATACATTTTAACCATCCACCAAAGTTTTGTTTAAGTGATAAAATTGATGTTTACCATACTGTAATAACTTCGTGAACCTTTTGCCCAGTTTGTATAGTCTACTGGGCTTCCATCTGTCCATAAATACGTGTGCTCCTGATTTATATCATTCAGTCCAACCCAAGCATCAGTTGCAGCTTCCTTTAAGAGGGACATGAGGAAAGCTGAAGGAGAAAAAAAAGAAAAATTATATAAGGAAAGAAACTCAATGTACCTTTCCCTAACACTGCAGACTTTAGAGTGCCTGGAACCAGGATGATGAGTTTTGGCTTTCTTTTTATACTAAGGCAGCAGTCTTATGATATAAATAACATTAATATATGTTAATAGATGTTTCAAGTCGGTCAAGTTAAAATCAGAAAAAGTATTTACTAACTCAATGATGGACAAATTTTTAATAAAATGGGAAATTATGTGTACACTGTACATTGTTCATCATCTGAGGAAGCATGGAAAACGTTTTAAGGTATTACAGAAATTAACATGAGTACACAAAACTTTGCCACACAGAAAATTAGTCTAGACCATGCATTCCCTTTTCTTTTTTGGTAACTTTGTTAACCTGGCTTAAGAATTTCATTTCTGAATGGTATAATACAAGTAAAACTACTTAAAAACCAAGTGTTTATGAACTGGGCTCTCAGCTTTGTGGAATTCCAGATGCTGTTTCCCTTAGCTCCTGCCTAGACTGACTTTCCACTCAAATAATTTCCTTTCTCTGCTACAGAAAATAAAAAGTTTAAACCACTACCACTGACGGAGTGAGCTTAGAGATGATTTATGTGCAGCCTTCAGGACCCGAGGCAGTACAGCTCAAAAGGAAACATGAGGTCTCCTAGAACATGATGAACAGCAAGATCAGCAGGCTGAGGTCCAGCAGAGCAAGGGTAACAAGAGGAAGTTGGGACTCCAGCACTGGAGCCTTCTGCTGCCTGAGGATGTGTCCTCCACTCGCACCCGCAGCATTTGGCTCAGCGGTTGGGTGCACAGTGATTTGCTTTTGGATGTTGTTCCCTTTGTGTGCTATTTTTACATAAAATCATAAAATCATAGAATGGCCTGAGTTGGAAGGGACCTCAAAAATCATCTAGTTCCTTAAAAAAGGAAATGTGGACATTTTATTCTACGACAATCCCCTAATTTAAAATTTTAATATTTGAACAGTAGATCCTATATTAATGCCAAAATTATGATTTTAAAAGTCAATCAAGACACTAAAACCTATGCAAGCATTTTTCTAAAGGTGCGATTTCTCATTTAGCATGACTTGATATTAATATTGAATAAATAATGGCATATGTTGCAGAAGCTATAACATCTGTTTTAATCTTTTTATCAGGAATCACATGGTGTCTCATCCAGTATCAAAACATTGGTACTTTATACCTTGCACTTCTTTTTTTGATATAGTAGCCAGGTTTCCTCCAAAATCAATGCAATTGTTCCGTGCAGCATGCCATGTCAATGTATCATTTTCATTAAGGCCAAATACTTTAAAACACTGGAAAAGAGAAGTGTGCCAAATCTGTAACTGGATCATGTTTTAATTTCTGATGAAAGCATCCCTGTTTGTAACAAACACGATAAGCTGACGTTTTAAGTAAAAACGAAGATTAGCTGATTTAAGAGTACTTTCTAGCTTGTCTTTAGATTTTAATGAGAGACAAGATCTGTATTAGAAAATTAGCATAAGGCCTAATATTTTAGCATACACTTAGAAGAAGGAATATGTCAGTCTATTGATCTCAGCAGAAATTGCATTAAACTTCTGAGCACAGTTCCAAGGCGTAAGTTTGTGAGATAAATGCCAAAGAGAACAAGCATAAGATATGTTATTGAATCAAAATATCTCAGTTTCTGTTGCCCTGTTTTTCAAATCAGGTCTGGTTCTCACTGGATAATTGACAGAAAGACAATGATTCTGATATTATAAAGAAAACCATGAATTTACATTTCTTGTAGTACAATTTTATGAGATTTAACTAAGACATAATTAGACAGATTTGCCAAAGTCAAGCAACCTAAATGGGCTAACTAAAGCATGTAACTGAAAAGTTTAGAAGGCATTTTGGGGAAAAGTTAAGCAAAAAATGAAGGTGGTGTCATCATGGTCAGAAGCAGTATATAAACACTTGGGGAGGAGTCATGGGAGGAGCATTTGGAAGCCCTTCTTCCAGGAGATGAGGAAGAGAGAGACATTTTAGCTTGAGAAGGCACCATGACATGGAATAAGCTGTGTTTGTGACTTTTCCCCAGGACTGAGAGAGGGAAGGAAAAAGGAGGCAATAGCCAGTGGATCTCAAACAAAGGATCTCTATCAAACTGGAAAATTTTGGCTTAGCCAAAGGGAAGACAGACAGAGATAGACAAAGTAATGCAATTGATAATTATCTTCATTGTTAGGTGTATTTTAGTACTAGTATTGTAGGGTATGCTGATGTTTTATACCTTTTATATCTTCATTGATAAAAATCTATGGATTTTAAATATATACAGTCTCTTAGCCTGAAATTTTGTCTTTTGAGAAGGCTAAGAATGATTGTACATAATAAAGTGCAGTGAATCCTATAACTGGTTTACTTTAAAACATGAAGAAGTGTTTGGTTATGGGGAAAAAAAAGATAAATTTGCTCAAGGGAAGATGTGTCAGTGGCTTAAGAGCCAGTGCACCATAGGCAAGGGGTAAGTAGGCATCCAGGCAACATGTGAGAGCCAGATAAGCTCAGCACAGTAAGCAAGAACATACAACAGCTCCACACAGTGCAAGTTGCTCAGCCATCTTTGGAAACACAAGACACTAGCAAAACTGTAAGATGAAGCTTTCTTCTTGTATGTCTCATGACCTCCCTCATAACTGCTGTGATCCCAATAAAGGCTATAATTTCTGCTTTAGGATTTGTATTTTAAAGTCTTTGAATACACACAAACAGGAGATTCTTTGAGATAACTGAAAACCCTGCTATAACTGAAAAACTGATTCAAAGATGCTTTTTATTCTGCTCTTTTTAAAATACAGTATGTTGACATTTCATACTGCACCTTGTTATCAAAGAGAAGCCAGTCTTCCGAACACCCACCCCTTGGTGGTGGTGAAGTGGGAGCAACAGTTGGACGAATAGTGTTGTTAAGCCTTTCACAGATGAATAACTCAACACTGCCACAGTTGAGATCATTCCATGTACCTGAAAGCAAATTAGAATTTAAATGAAAAAATAAAAAAATGCAACAGAGACTGAGGTAAAACCCATTCTTTCCTAGGGAAAATCTATCATAGGAAGTAGAACTGATTGCAGTATTTTAATTTCTCTCCCCCAGAAATAATAATTTTTATGTCTGTTTCTTAGAAATATTCAAGTTCCAGCAAAATATAGAATATGAATAATTTGTCTAAGAACAGAAATATTTCAATATTGCAAACCCATAGCATTGCCAAAGGGGAGTTTTAGTTCAAATGCTTAATTCTCTATGTTCTATAAGGTCTTTTGATTCACTCTGTCTATATGAGGCACTCAATTCTTGTTACATTACTACCTGAGCTTCTCATAGTCTTATAGTTGTCTGAATATCTGATCATGCTATTGGAGTGTGATCTAGGAATATAACATCACCATCGTCATCATCTCCATTTTACAGAAGAGGAATGAATAAGAAAATGGTGTACATTCATTAGCTGTGGACAGTTACAAAGTAGTTATCTACAGCAAAGGTATTCACACCTTATGTTTAATGGAGATATGGTCATTATAATTTAGAGAAGTTAACGACATAACTCATTTTATCTCCAAGCAGGTCTCCATCACAGGACATAATATTTACTTCCTGAAAGTGTACACTTCCTTCCATTCACCTCTAACAGAGCCCAGGATGATCACCTCAGCTGTAGATTTTGAGACTAGAGATGTTTAAAAGTAGAAGAGATTAACTGTTCCAAAAAAGGCTAAATGTTTGGCTAGTGCAAACACAATCACTTCCATCATTTAAGGATATTTACATTTATTTTGATTAAAATAGTGTGCATTTAATAATAATAATCAAAGCCATGCCTAAGACCTCAGTTTTTAGGAACTGTACAAATGCTAACAGACAGCTGATGTTATCGAGAGGTAGGTATAAAACAGACAGAGGTTAGAGGAAAAACAATACTGACTCTGCCAATGGCCCGATGTTTACCTCATTTGTTCACGTTAAAATTTTTTGACAAATCAAATTGCAGATGTAATCCAATATGTTAACTACATAGAATTAAATTCTTTTAAAGTCCATAAATGAAAGAAGAGAATGCAATTTATTTTCCTTTGTTTTTTGAACACTATATGCAACATCAGCCTGCTCAATATTGTAACTCACCCAGCCTTGCCCATGCAGCCCTCCCAGGCCTATATCACACTCTGCAGATTGAATGTTGTTACAGCACCCACCTGTATGGGTATACATGACCACACAGTTTTCATCATTATTTGCAAAATTAGGTTCATTTGGTGCCCAGGCAACATAGTTCACTGGGGTTCCATCCATCCACCTGAAAGAAGTAATTTGAGGAAATAATAACTCTCAGTTGAATTAGTTTAGTATTTCTTTGCAAGGGACATATTTGAGCTTTGTATTTTGTTTCCTATATCCTAGCTTGCAAACACATTACAAACCAAGACCTTTCATTGCAATTAGCAAAAAACATCTTTATATCAACTGCCTACTCTGTTGATCAGGCCCAGGTCTAACTAATCACCTTAACTGGTGGTTCCAACCTTTCTGGTCTCTGAACATTGAGACTGTGCAGGAAATGCACCAGTCTAGCACTGGCTTTGGCTTTCTCTGGAGCACAGAAACAGTAACCTGAGCCTATTTTAGCAAGTTCCTGGATCTAAAAGCAATAATATAGTATCTTGCAGGGTAACAAAAGAGTCTTGAGCATGTAATGGGAACCGCTTAGAACCATTTTGTTAAACAAAGGAAACTTTTAATATTATACACCTATTAGTTTGTTCAGGGGGTGAGGGGTGGTGTTCAGTTATGCAACAATAATTTCCCAGTCTGGTGATTGACAAATTTCTTTTCAAAAAGTAGCCAAGGAAAAAAAAAAGTGAAAAGGCTCCAGTGTGCTGAAAGTCAAGTGGTGAATCATCCAAGACAGAGTCTTCAGACATCAGCTCCAGGACAAGTCAGTGTTTTTCCAGTTTTGGAAATTAAGCAACTGCATGAGTGGGTTTGGAAGTAAATTACATATTCAGAATTTATCAGGATGCCTAGTTGCTTGCAAATCTCAGAAGTCTGATAGGAAAAAACAGTACATAATAAATGTAGGAGAAAGGATATGAAGATAAATACTGGCACCATCATCCATGAGGGAAGAGGATGAAACTAGTGAGGGAGTAAGGGAGGGTTGGACAGACAACAGTGTTATCTGAGCAGTGAGCATGATGTAGAAAGCAGGAGGTCCTGGAGAGGTCCTAGGAGATGTGACTATCCAGTCTCTGTGGCTTGTGGCCAAGAAAAGTAACCTAAGACACCAGAAGAAAGACTGATGTAAAGAGCCTGAGACTCATCTGACCAAGCCTTGAATCCCACAAGGTGGCACTAGAAGAAGACGCAGTGGGAAAGGAGTGCCACAGGAGAAACATGTCTGCAATGCATCTAACACTTCACGGGATGTTTAGGATATATCCAAGGCACTTTGTTTCCAAAGTTTTGTAGAAGAGTAATGACCGCATGTCACCTGAAGCCATCAATCCCTGGGCTCTGAGAGTACAACTCTCTGGAAATTACTTTCCAGACAAGCTCTTTTCCTTTGGTCATTTGAATATTCAGTAATGTCTGCAAGTACCACCTGGAATATTCTGGAGATCTCCAATCAGTTTTATCTTCATCCAACAAGGAAAATGGGATGACACTTCACACTGTAACTTCCGTAAGATTCTATAACTTCTCATTATGACTCACAACATGAAAGCAGAGTAAAGAACAAAAAAAAAAGGGGGAAATAGATAGTGAAATATAATGGGATAAGTGCTTCCCTGAGGGCCACTGTCCTATATTAAAACCTTATGTCAAGACATGGCTGTAGACAGGTTGTGTCAGTCACTGAATTTCAACAGTCTCCTAGAGAAAACAATGCCAAATATTCACATTATGAGTTTGACAAAATTAATTTGTTTTTACTTACCGGAACGTTTTGTCAAGGCTCACACTTAAGCCAATATAGAAGTTATTTCCCCAGTCTTTATAGAAAATCTAAAACAAAACAAAAAAATACAAATTTTAATGAGCTGTACTAAAACAGATTTAAAATAAAACAAGCAAACTCTCCAAAAACACTGGAGTTTCAGTTGTACGATTGCATAGTATACAATGTGCAGGGAGTTGCTGGAATTATGTGCCTGAAGTGCAAAATGCAAAATATTCCTCCATTATCTAGTGTGTATATATATGTATAAGCAGAATGGGATGAAAAAGAAATTAAGCAAAAAGCTATGTTAAAAAGGCAAGAATCTCCTCTTCAGCAGGCTTATTGCAATATTTTTAAGAGTTTTAGGAAAGCATAGTGAGAATTTGCTGAAAGGCAAAAGGTAAATGGTGGGGGTTAGTACTTATATGGAGGAAAGAATGGAATAATATTTGGTTTTAATAGTATGAAACTATTTTCAAAACAGTATATCATCATCAGGTCATCCTCTCCCTATTAGAAAATATTCTGGTTTAAACCTTTTACTGAAAATATGAGATCTGTTTTGTCAAAAAGCTTTTATTTAATTCTGTGAAAAAAATGAGTTAGAAAGCAAAACATAATAAGTAATTGCAGCTTCCAGCTAAACAGAGCAAGGTCTTTGAAAGCTGCACCCTGAGATTGTTCTTGAAAGGAAGATGGGAATTTGTCTATATTTAGCAATTTATCAAAATAATGATTATGGTAAAGCTTCTATGAAAGAATGAAAGGTGGCACTGATTTTTTATTTTTTTTTAATGATGGGAACCACTTTTTAATATTTCACAAGCCAGATGAAAAAGGTACATCAGGTCAAGACAAAATGGTGTATTTTTGAAGCAAACATGTTTCTTACATATTTCCAAAGAAAAGTTTTTTCACTTTCATTCTCAATGACAGCAAGGTCACCACCATTCTTCTTGCAAAAGTCTCTGGCTTTTTGCATAGGCATTGCTTCTTTGCTGAAATAGTATTCCTTGTGTTTATGTGTTATCCAGCCATCTTCACCAGCAACGTATTCATAATCTGCAGATTAAAACATTAAGCAGTCTCCAGCAGAAATTAACATCATTACATGTTAATTTATTTTTATTATTGGAAGTACAAGACTTACGGAATGTGGAATTAGGCTCTGGTTTCACTGATGCTCCTGCAATATAAATCAGTATCTGAGTATATTATGTTTCTCAGGCATCTATCAATTAACTACATTTATACAGTAATTACCATTTTAACTCCAAGTAATAATATTAAGGGTTATTCAGTATGTCCATTTTTGTTACAGAATTTCTCAGAGTATCTGGAGAAAAAGTGCTACATTCAGCAAAATAGCATGTTAGAGCTGATCACAAGTTAAGCATGCAGAAACTATGCCAAACTTCAGGCTTTTGTATTACACTTCCCCAACATGATGAACATGCATCCCAAAGTTACCTGTGTATCTCATTAATTAATTAATAGTTTTCAAGATCTTTTACTTAAATGTTTAAAGTGATTCATTGTGATTGATGGCCCAGCTGCATCAAATACGTGCAGACTGCATGATCTGACCTGGAAAGGATGTTCTTATCTACCTCTAAAAGTTGCTAAAGGAAGAAAGTTATCTTACCTTTTTTAATTTGGCAAATATAGTCCAGCATGTGTTCACAAAATAAATCATTCCAGTTCATATTGAGGTAGCCAGTAAACACACCACATTTTTCATTCCCATCATAATTGTTTGGTTCTCCATGTGACCATTTTTCAAAATTTACCTGGAGTGGAAATACAGCTTTGTTACTATTTTGCTTTTAAAAGGAAACAATTGTCTTGTATCATCCTTTTAAAAAAGAATGTACTTCCATTTGATTTCATGGACCATCTTATTCCTTAATGCCAGACCTCTTAAGAAGTGTATGACCTTTGAATAGCATAATGATTCATCTTTGTGTTTACAAGCCATGTTAGTAAGTTGAGAAGTTCTTGCCCTGTTTGTTATCAGGAGAGACAACGTTCTCCTGTTAAACTCGAGAAAGAAGGATGTTCTCCGATGCCTGGGTTGTTTATCCTGCTCAGATATTTCAACCTAAGACAAGTCATCAGTGCTGCCATATGGACTTGGACCTTGCAGGTCTTGATCTACTCAAGGCAACGAGAACAAAGCCTAGTTTGTGCAGACATACAAAATTTTTTCTTACAGCAAATGACAAGTGGGAATATAGAGATTAGCACAATCAGATGTACTTAGATCAGGAGCAATATTCCATCACCTTTGGTGTTATTTCATTACCATAAATGTCATATTGTCATCTATGGCTATGAACTAGCAAAAGATTAAAACTAATTCCCAGACAAGGATCAGGTAGTAAAGACTTAAGGTCACTTGTGGCTTGTATAGGAGGAGTTCTGAGAGACATCTGCCAAGATACATATGAAAAATCAGTAAAAAAATCTGGAACAAATTATTTACTCACTGGTGAGTCATCACTCCATATAAATCCACGGTCAGAGTCCAAGGCACTTAAACCCATCCAGTAAGAATAATGAAGATAATCTCTCTCTCTGAATGATTCAAATGCAGACAATCAGACACAGCATGAAAAGAGCAGGAGAATGTATAGCATTGCCTTATTTTCAGTGTTTTGATACTTGAAGTACCATTTGAGACAGTCATATAAAGTAATCATTCAATTGTCATGTGGGGAAAAACACTCTAGCTCTGCATGTGACAGGAAGCAGTGAAACACAGAACTTCAAGGAAAAGATAATATATGTCATGAATCTACAAATACTGAGTTAAATAAAAATATATTTTAAGGTCTTGGTTCTACCAAGTAGCTTAGGCATCCAAAGTCAGACATGTCTGCATTCATATACTTGATTTAAACGTTTATATAAGCACATCAATAGGTCTCCCAATTTGTCTACTTTACTGAGGTAGGGAAGCAGCACAAAATATTCCTATAATCAAGAGTATTTCATCTACTAATCAACTATAAATGAGCTAAAAAGACAAGTTTTATCTCTTTCAACTAAACTCAGTTGAAATCTGCTTCAATGATATTTCTCTCAATTTTATTTATGTTCAGGCTGCTTCAGTGCATGGCACCATCTTCCCAGAGACCTGTCAAGAAAACCTTTGGCTCATTTCTTTTTACTCATTTCCTTCTGCCACTTTGGAAGGGTGTACATCATCCTTGTAAAGCAGAAATTGATCACCAGAAATCCTTATGTCTTTCAGAAAAGTAAATTTTAATTTTTTTCCTTATATTTAAATGATGGACTGTGCAGATACTTACAATCTAGTTATCAGGTTTTGTTCTTCTTCACTGTGGATACATGCCAGATCTCCTCCGATGGCTCTGCAAAAATCTCTTGCATCAAACCATGTTTTCATTTTCTCCCTTCCACCCTGAAAAATCTACAAAAGTGGTCAACTAAATACTTTGCTGGGTATTACAAATAGCTAAAAACAGAAATTAGGGATTCTATCTTTGTTCTGATCCTCTGGTCTAGTTTTATTGCTTTATATTTAATTGTGCAACCATAAGCCTTTGGTTGTCTATCAAATTTGAATATTGTGACTTTGTTTTTCCTATCATCTTGGAGTCCCTGTGACTCCAAACTTTAGTTCAACACACAGACAACTTTGTCCAGCACTTCCCAACCACACCACCTGGGGATGGTTGGAGTCACATTACCACAGACTGCCTATCAGGTAGGCAGGGTAAAATCCCCCTTCCATAGATACACAGAACATATTCTTATTTGAACTGACAAGTGTTTGCATTAAGAAATTAAACACCTACTTTGAAGCAGAAGCTGCTCTGAGGAATGGATTGCCATCCCTCTGGGCACAACAGGAGATGGGACATTGTTGGAGGAGGAGGAGGGGGGGTCACTCCCTCCACCAGCTGCTTGCAGAGAAACATGTTTGTTTCTTCACAGTTCACAATATCCCATAATCCAGCTGAAGTTCCTGTTGTCATGGCCACACAGCCTGACTCCTCTCCTTCATGAAACATAAAATTGTTAAATCTTATTGATGACTGCATCTTCTCAAAGTATATGCTGCTTACTTAAAGTAACTTGTTTCCACTATGTTTGGATATCAATAGCTGACAATAGCCCATGTGCATTTCTACTAAATCATAAAAAGAAATTTTAGCAAATTCCTTTTACATTATAGTAGGAATCACTTAACAAAACTGTCAAACAACAAAGAGCAAATGATACCAACAGATATGTGCAGCCTCAGGTGATCTTCTGGAAGGAGTTACCACAATCCATGATTTAATCCCTTCAGCAAAAAGGTAAATTTGCATTGTCCTTTCTGCTGCTTTATGCCAGAAGAATTTCTAAAGCAGTTTTTAGCTTTCAAATCCCTACTTTTTGATTCCTCAGAGCAGAAACTCAGTGGTCTCATGGCACGTACCAGGCATTCCTACGTTCCAGTGAGTGTAGGTGATTGGATCCCCACTGGCCCACCTGAATGTGCCTCCTTCCTCCATGTCTGAAAGACCAATCCAGAAGTATTTTGCTGGATTGAATCCAATTACGGAGGTCAAAAAAGCTTGTTCATATCTGTGAAGAGTAAGTACCAAAGTGATATATCACATTTGATCATAATTTGTTAATTTCTTCAAACAGTTCATTGTAGCAAATCTGGTGAAGTTAAGGTGATTTGTCAGTATGTATGAAACGAAGCAAGGGTAATTATCTTGCTTTTATAGTTCAAATTTTTATGCAAAATAATTTCTATTTTAAATTTTTAATGTAAATCATCTCTAGAATTTAGAGTGAATCTATTGCCCGTTTGTATTGTACAATTAACAACCCAAGCCACACAGCACTTGTGTAAATGCATATATGTTACTTATTCTGTATAAATAAGTGCTACAGTGTTTTACTGAGCTTTATGATAAGGTGTTTAGATCTTGTTACCCTGAGCAATAAAATATATGCTTTTATTCTAGGGTAAGTTTCCAGATCTGCCTGTTGCAAAAACAAAAACAAACAAACCCACAAACAAACAAACAAAACCCAACCAACCAACAAAGATGAAAAGCTAGAATCTAGAAGAAATAAACAGTTCCATGTTTATCTGTTAATTTTTAGTTTAAAAAGTTTTAAAATAATCTCTCAATCTGGGATTGTTGTGGGAGTGACCCAGTTTTTTAATTCCTGGAGGCAACAAGAGTGTGTGTATATTAACCAGTGCCTGAATGTTTTGATGACTCTGATCTATAGTACAATACTTCATCAGTTCTACCATAAATTTTCCTGCAAAAGAGTGGTGTCACACTAGAAAGACACTATGAATAAGTGCTAAGTAAGAAGACATTTCTGTTTAACCCTTGCATCCTGGTTACACGCATTAAAGGACAAGAATTATGTTTCCATACCTGTCTCTCACAGTAGCCAGGTAACCTCTGTTTTCTTCACAGATTCTTTTTGCATCTGAAAATGTTGTTGGTAACTGCCCCACTGAGTAGCAGTAAAAGCCGTGTTTCATCCAGCCCTGTCAGTGTCAACAGCAGAGATGTGCACAGGGGCTGCCAGATTGCACAGCTTTGTGCACTTCCAAAAGCCACCTTATTACCACACCCAAAGTCAAAATTGCTCTCAGAAACCATGAGAAGAAACCAAGAGGATAATCAAACATAGCTTTGTTAACCATAGCTCTTGAAAAAGGACACACAAGGGGTCTTTGCAAACAGGGAGCTGTGGTTATGCCTCGGGACTGGCAATGACAGTCACAGCCACTTTGCAGCTCCCTGTGTAAAACTTGCTCTGCCTTCTCATTAAGTGTGGCTGTTGCAAGGGGTTACAAACAATCTGCAAAACAGTGGACTCAAATATTCCTGATTTCTGTGGCAGATAGATTGAACTGAGAAGGCTTCCTGCAACCCATGACCATTGAGTTATAGCACGAAAAAGTACTGGCATGCAGTGACCAGTTCTGCAGTAGGACAGAGCTGAGTCAAGTACTTATGTAAGGAAATAAAAAAGTCTATCCACATTTCAGTTAAATAAAATAAAAAATTCCTCTTTAGAATAAGAAGTATCAATACATATGAAATTAACAGTTTTCAAGGCTCCACCAAGAACAGTCAAAATAATTTACTTCTGTGGTAAGTATAGTATCATCATAGGAGTGAAAGTCATATGCAGCACCTTTTGCTGCTTTTGTTTTACACTTACTTTCTGGCAACCTGGGTAAGTAACCTCGACTTCCCCTGATCCTTCAGCCAAGGGTTTCCTTTTACAGATGTAGCCAAATTTCATTTCACAAGCACTGTCAGCCCACAATCCATCCTGAGTACGGTAAGACAAAACCACAAGAGAAATGAATGCTAGAGAAAATTCAGATCCAACAAGAATATTCATCATTCTCAGAAAGAACCCTCTCTCTTCATATGTGTGAGACTGTTTTAGTTCTCTTCCTTGCCTTGCTTTTTCTCCAAAATTCCCAAATAAAGACAGTAAGAGTCACATTTCCTCAGAGGTGTGAAAATGAGAGTTGAATGTACTAAAGACTCAGTGGCTGATGAGAGCAGGAAGGAAACATGCTCTTCTATTCTATTCTCACCAGCACAGTGCCTGTCATGTTCATATAACCAGATGACAATAACAAGGAAATGCTGGATAAACTGAATATAATTTATAAAAAAAGGCCTGTTTAAGTCTTTGTCCACTACATTATATGTCTTTTTATGATGAATATAAAACAAGATAGATTTATTTTTTAGCTAAGTTTAGTGTCTACACTAATATGATCCTCCAAAGTAGCTCTGAAAAGATATATGTTAGTTGTTTTAGAGGAAAAATGAGAAAGTCCCTGCTCCAAGAATCTATACCACTATGATCAGTCATGTTAAATGTGGGTGTTGAATTATTTCAACCAATTTCAGATGGGAACTGTTGCAGAGATCAAGTGAACTGCACTGGTGCTCCATCATGCACCTTCCTAGACCTGGTCTCCAGTCTCCCTCCATACCAAGATATCCTGAATTCAACCAGGATTTTTTTCCTTTTTCTTTTTCCCTGTTTGTTTTTTTTTTTTTTTTTTTTTAATCACAGATGCTTTCCTTCTTGGGGGTCTCAAAGGACAGAGGAAAACATGAGAGTGGGGGAGGGACTTTTACCTCTCCCTTCATACAGATGCAGTCTGCTTTATTCCATGTGTGGGTTGGCTCTCCATGATGCCATTTGGTATAAGTCACAGGTGTGCCATCACTCCATTCAAAATACATTTGAATCCTGAAGTCATTTAGGCCAATCCACAGCTCATCATCTGACTCTGGGGACACAAAGTTAAATGTAGGTATGGGTATATCTCAAAACTGAAAAGTCACATCTCACACCCATTTTTGACTTTAAAAAAAAAAAATTAAGATCATGGTTACAATGACTAAATAAATAATAGCAACAGTATAACTCCAAATTTAAAAAACAACAACAACAAAAAAGGGGACCTGCAGGAATACTCACTGTACCCAAGCTGGGATACTGTAAAACTGTACTCTTCAATATTATGAATACTCGCCAGTTCTCCATCTTCTTTTCTACAAGAAGACTGGGCTTCTTTCCATATTTTTGGTGTTCTATAAATTCTGTAGCAATGACCTGCATAGGGCACCCATTCCCTGGGGCACTTAAAAGGCTTTAAGTCACCTAAAAAAAAAATATGTTAAACAATTAATGAGCAGTCCTAGTCAGTGCTTTATTTTCATCACAAAGAAAATGACCTGTACTGACATGAATTTGAAATATTGGAGCACATACTGGCAGAGGAGAGAAGCCCAAGTCTGAGGGTTACAGAGATTACAAAACATCTTTCTCTCCCAGTTTTGCTGGGAGCTACAAAAAACCTTTTTTACAGGATTGAATAAGTACTGAGCAATTTGGCATGCAAACTTGCATGATCAGCCTCTTTTCCTACTCAGAAACTCCATCTTGGTGACTTTTGTGGATTTCGTATATTTTTCTCTGGAAACACCAGGTGCTCAGGAGCCCATCGGAGCACCTGCACAGCCCAAACCATACACCAGAGAGTCCAGACACATTTATGTTATATCATATATGTCAGAAACCTCAGCTGCACACTTTGTTCAGCACCTCTTTCTTGGAGTGAATTTAGTATGGGCAGCCACCTTTCACTGCTTGGAGAGCTCACATGATCTGGATCTACACAGAAAATTGAAGATGTGTGCCCAACATTGGTGTGTGACCAACCATTCGATCCAATGCTCCCTGGACATAGTTTTGCTTTTTGCATTCCCCTAAACAGCATCCAGGCTCGGTTTGGATGGGTCAGAAATCATTCCAAGTGTGGCCAGAATGTACAGGATATGTATGGGCCATGCATCCATTTCAGACAGAGAAAAATCTTATACACTAATATGTCTGTAGTGGAGGAAGGGACTGTGGAGTTCGTTGCATTCTGGGAATTCCCAAGTGAAGCAACTCCACACCTATTACTTCACCTGGATAAGACCTTTCTGCCTGAAGTAGAAAGGAAACTCAACTGGAAAAAGGTTCCAGACACATATACTGATTTTTTCCTTTCAGGTCAGAGAGCAAAAGGGAGCATGAATTCTGGCTCACATCTTTTAGCAGGACATATCTCTAGAGTATTTTTCAGAGCACAGGATATTCATCAGTATTTCATGGTCTGGACAAGATGAATAAATACCTAATCCTACCTTCTTCAGTACCATGGAATCTTTTCAAAATGATGAACAACATTTAGACATCATTTTTAAAATGAGCCAGAAAATTAATCTTGTCAGTATTTGACCCAGGTCAACAAGTGTAATCCTTTTGTTTTAACAATATATTGTCATTTCATGTGTGGCATCCTCCCAGTATTTCTCATTGATTGTAAAAATAGCCTTAGTTTTTGACCAGCATACCTGGGGCAATGGTGGAAGGATCCAAGGAGGTGTTTCTCTTTTGGCAGATATATCCCAGTTTTCGATCACACACCTGGTTTTCCCATTTGCCATTCCTACCTTGGAAAGTCCCACATATTTTTCCAGATTCCACAGAAGGGTTTCCTTTTAAAAAGAGGCATAAAATTCCTCTGTTAACTCTGAATATTTTCGTGTCTTCACAGGAGGAAATGTGCAAAACTTTTGCCGCTACAAAGCCACTGGAGTGTTATTCTTTAGAGTAATAATTCCCAAGAGAAGTGACAAGGGATCATCACTGGGATGGCGAAGAGGGCTGACACTTCAAATATGAGACATCCCTCTTCCCCTATGCACTGCTTATGAGGCAATTGAGTGTATTTGAAGAACAGCTGCATACAGGGGAAAAAAGAGTTGTATAAAAGTTCATCTAAGACACAATTCCTTATGGATTAATAGTATTGTAAATAATTCAAGATCCTTTATTATTGAACACTGCACATGAATTGTGTATTTAATTGCCCAAGAGTGCTAGGTCTTTGGATTTCTTCGCAGTCACAACTGCTAGTATGAAAACAGGTAATATGACAATGTGCAAGATGGTGACTTAGATCCTAAGAATGGAAACTTACTAAGATAGAGTATATCAAATAAATGTCATAAACATTAGCTGAGAACAATTGAAAAGATTTTTATGCAGTTTCACTTTTTTTCTCTCTTCTTTACATTCCCTTTATCTCATTTGTCATGAGGTGTTTTTATTTGGATTGAATGATATCCCTGATGAGAAAATTGTGGATGGAAAAAAATAGAATGAGGTATAAATATTTATTCTCCACTCTTTTCTTGGAAAAACTATCTGCTTTTTTTCTGGGAAATTCAGAATTAGTGACAACCTATCTCTGGTATGACCCCTTTTATCATAATATCCTACCTTTCCCATAATTCCCTGTAACCTGTGAAAATTCTGTGAAACTAAAGAAATTAAGTAACAAGAATTTAGGGAAGGGGAGGGGAGAGAAAGCAAAAATTTCAGCCCAGATGCTGATCATCATTTAATAAAAGTGCTCTTACCTGGAGCCCAGTTTAGGTATCTGAAAGGACTGCCCCCAGTCCACTGCCAGCCACTGTCAAGGGCACTGTAAAGACCAGTCCAGAGCTTCATGTTGATGCCCAGGTCACTAGTGAGGCCTCAATGGCCAAAAGAAACAAGCAATCAAGTTATTAAACACCTCAGATTTTGCAAGCTATGCAATAAAACTGGAAATAATATTTTAAAGCATAGGGGGAAAATTGTCACAGGATATATTTTTTTTAATCTGTAATATAAGTTACATTAGTTCCATTATTTTAATAACTTTTTTGTGAGAAAAGGGACAAGCTCTTTTAAGAATGTCACTGAGTCCTGTTTTCACAAGGCAAATATAAATATCCATGTTAAAGGTCTTGAAGGTGACTTACATTTTAAACAATGCAATATTTTTAATTTATTTTTTCTTTTACCTAATAAATACATTTCTTCACGAAGGTCTGTGATACTTAATAATTCTGCATTCTGCTGCTGGCAGCTTTTTCTTGCTTGATGCCATGTCAAAAGCGATTCTGAGTTTATCTGATAGTGGGTTTCTGTCACAGGATTTGTTTTCCAACGATTATTGTGAGTGGTGTCTATAAAAAATGATACCAGCAATTTGACTAAGTAATCATATTTGTTAAGCCAGAAAATAGAATCTTTGTTGCAGACTAAAACTATATAATTGTATGATTTGATAATTTTTAACATATAGTTTGCCTCACTTAAATATACATAAGGACTTATTTCTCCTTACAAACCTAAATTTTCTACATTTACCCTGTTCCTTTTTATTTATATAACTCATCTACTTCTCTCACATATCAGTCCACATTAACCCACTTGCTGATATATTCTAAGTGTACTCAAGTATTTATTCACCATATGGCAATCTTGGTCTCCACACCCATTTCTTATCTTTAGACCCCTCTTACTCTCTCCCAAAACTCCCAACATGACAGAAATTATCATTTCCAAAGAACCAGATGTGAAGTGAGGATGAGGGGTTAAGGAATTTGTACTGGGGTTATTGGAAAACTGTGTTGGATGATTTGAAGGTGTATGGAGCAGTGGAGCACTGAAGGTAAGTGAAAGTCCCTGCCTGCATCCTGCACCCTTCCATTCACTACAGCCCTCCTGTTCTCTCCTCCATCCTATAATGCATTACTGTCTCCCGCTTTCCTATGTCTCACCTTCCTTGCACTTCTTTCTGTCTTTCACTTGTCCTGACTTTCTTCTCACCTAGTCCTAGGGGTTTCCTCTTCCTTTTTCGATTAGCCCCAGTCACCACCCTCAGAATATTCCCTATATGTAACAGTCTTGGGAGCACTGTAGGACAGTGAGAGTGAAGAGCAGATACTTCGTTCATCATTGCATACCTCACCAGTGAACCAGGCTAGCCAGAATTCATCTCTCTGTCCAATGCTACTTCCACATCCCAAGGAGATTTTGACCATGACAGTGGATGAAACTTTTGCCTAACACCTTTCCTGAAATTTTTCTAAATTACCTTTTAGTGGACAGTTTCCAAACAACTGGTCTTTATCAAAATCTGAAGAAGTTGCACACCAGAGAGAATCTGCATCATCACTCCGAGGGATGCACTCAGAGTACCATTTACCCCTGAACTTAAAAGGGAACACACAAGGTGCACCAAAGGCGTTTCCTCCCAGTGTATAGATATCTATGGAGAGAAGCATAGATCAATACTGGTCAGTTGGTGTCAAATGTTCACCACAGTGACACTCATAGGCAGCTCTCCATGGACACAGTTGAGTAGTGCAGAGCTCAACACAACAATACTTTGTTACCCCGAACCTTTACAAGGCTGTTGTGCCAATCAGGTATGACTACGGCAAAATATTCTTAATTAAGATTCTTGAACAACACTTAATTGGGCCTCAAACTAATTTCTGCCTAAACTTTTCATGTCACTGCTTTCTGGACTACTGTTTCGAAGGACTACTGCTTCTCCCATTGCATACATACTTATGTCCTTGGATGATGTCCATGTTCTTTTTTTTTTTCTTTTTTCTTATGTGGTTGAAAAGACTTGGAAAGGACATATCACAGTATTTTTATTAGTCTTCATGAGGGGGAGTTATATCTTAAATTTACAAGTGACTCTCCTAAGAAGTGACCCTGCCACCACTATGCAATCTAATTTGCTGCTATCTGTACAAAATTATGACAAACTTCAATCCTGGTGGAACAGTTGTAGAGTACAATAAAATTTTCATCATTTATTATTTAACTTCCCAACCTACCAGTGTTACAACAGAAAGGAGTTTGATCACTTGAGCCTTCATGCCCACTCTACACAGCCCAAGATCCCTAAAAATGTAGGAAAAGGAGATCTGACTCTCCAGTGGTCCTTTGTCAGAGTGATAAGACTCATTGGACCCTAAACCACTAGGCACTGTTTTTCCTTTTGCTTTTTCCTACTTTTTACTGGGCCTGGGAAACACTAGGTAAATATTCTGAATAGTGGATTACATCTCTGTTAATTAGAAATTAACTTCTTTAAGATAGTGCATGGTCAAACCGAGTTATAGCAACAATGAAAACCAAATACAACACAGTCATCTCTTCTACAAATTGATCAGACATATTTTGAACCAGTCAAGTTTTCTTTTGCTGTTGTTGTACAAACAGAATTCCCATTCTTCCTTATGATTACATCGTAGGCCTTTGTCATTTTATTCTGTAGTTTGAAAGAATTGCACTTAACAAGTTATGCAGAAATGTATACAGTTATATTTGCCTTTCATTTCTACACCCTATTTGTAGCTTGCTCCTCTACTGGTGTCACTGTAAGAAAATGGAGCTGCTGAGCAGGCAGTGGAATGCTCTCTAGATAGGGGCAGTCAAGTAACCTAGAAATAGAGATGAATTTTCAGTACTCACCCTCATAGCGCTGAGAGCACATGCTGGCTGCAGTTCCATAGATTTTCCACCTGCTCCCTTTGCCTGATACTGTGGACAGCCTGATTTTCTTCCCCTTCCCTTTGCCATAGTTGAGAAATAAATCCTTGCCATAGGTTGCAACTGTCTCATTTCTACATTCCCACCACTGGAGTTCATTTGTCCTGTTACAGGAGTCCAACGTGATGGCAGCCTCATCGCCCTTCGTGAACACTCCCAGGCACAGCTTGAGTGCCATGCTCAGCAGCTGTGTGGCAGAGACCCACCTGAACTTCTGAAACTCGTCATGCTCATCACAAGTGGTAGTTATGACTGAGCTAGAGTTCTGAGCTTGGGCACAGAGCTTGCTATCTTCATTATAGATTGAAAATATTCCACTACCTATAAAATAAAATGATAATACAAACATCTGAGGAGAGGTTTCGTAGGAGATAAAGTCAGTTACCAGCTGTACAACAGTCTGCTTGGGGGGAAAAAAAAAAAAGAAAGGGGAAAAAAAAGAAAAAAGAATGTGTATCGTTCATAGAGAAAGAAATCAAGGGAGGTTAATCATCAGTTTGAACGATATTCATGAAAATATTCTTAAAATGAAATCAACGCAGAAGCTGAAAATACAGGTCTTTCAAGAGAAATTGTGCTTCTTCACGTTCCTTCTTAAAGCACGGTCGTCTCAAAATGCACATCAAAAATGACCTTTATTAAATTTCATAACTTTTTCAAAGTTCCACCACAACATATTGAACAGGCTTTAATTCTGCAAGTAAAAGGACTTTTTGCTTTAGAGCTATTTAAAATGGTTTGCATACTTACAATTAAACCATTTTTATATTCAGCCCAGAATGACATGGTGGTTTTCAGCTCATTAAGAAAGTGGAGTATTTTTCCTTTTGAGTTCATGATCTTGAAAATTTTTGGCAGCGGTGCAAAAAGTAATTTCTTCACAGAGTTTCATTCGTAAGTTTCTCCAGAGGGAACCCACAACTTGCAGCATCATCAGTTCTGAGCACAGTTAAGTAAGTATCCTAAGTGCCATTAATAGCTACCCTTAGAAATAGAAATGTGAGCCGCTGCACAGCAGGGTTTTGTTTCTTAAGACCAGCTTCAAAAAAGGGCCACAACTTCAGCCTGGCTCCAAATCTTCACTATTTTTGCAGCTTACCTTACATTCCTACACTCCCTTCTAAGTGACAGGCAACACCATCCAACTTACTCTGCTGTGACATTGAGCTTTAACCAGGGTTTCTTGCCAGGGTGGAATACTTAAGTGGGGCTTCACAACCCTCCCCATCCCAGAGCTGCCAGAGAGTGGTTGAACAGCCTTGGTGGTGTTGCTTAGAAAGGTTACAGACCAGAAAAAGCTAGATGGCATTTCCACTGGCACAGCTCTCCTGACTCCTAGAGTTGGGAGCTTCTCAGGGGAAAGAGCAGGAGCAGACACAGAATCATTTGTTTTCCTCTCAGCAGTAAGAGTGTATGAAATCTGATGGACAGAAGCTTTTAAGGTTTTTCCTAAAGCAGTCAACTTGGAATCAAGGTTTCAACATGCAGCAATCAGTTTACTGTGGTCTATACGAGCTAAGAAACTCAAAGCACACATCAGCCAGTAGTTCTTTGCATGCTGAAAGTCCATGCCCTGTACTTCTGGGCTGTTCTAGCCTCCACTGGAGTAAACTGAGCTCAGCTTTTGCCTACATTCAGCTGGCTCTCTTTCAAGAATCAGCACTGCCTGGGTTATATCCACAACTGTAGGCATATTTCTTTCACTTATACACCACCTTGAAAACTGGGTTAAGGAAAGAGAATGTCTATGCAGATAACATCAAATTGCAGAGCTGAAGAAAACTATTTCAAATTATATGCTGAGATTCGATTTAAATTCACTGCCCACCAAGAGGGATATCAAGAACACATGACAAAGAATTTGAAAACTTCCACACTCTGCAGAAGATCAAAGACTTACCAGACATTTGAAGAGATGTACTAATGAAAAGAAGAAAAATCAAGGGCAAGTAGACAGACATGGCCAGATCTTTCACTCCCTTCTCCCCTTCACCTCCAGTTGATGCTGAGGACCAAATCAGTGCCTTGCAAGAAAAACCCTCTGCACTGAAGCAACTTGACAAATCCTTTTTAAGACCCAACAGATACAAGGAAGTTCTGAGCTTCAAATAAGGAACTGTGTCATGTCACATGAATAATTTGGAAATAATACATTAATGAATAAACTTTGCTATCTAAGCTAGTTTCTCTACTGTATAAAAGTTTACCACGGAAATATGAGATCTAACAGGTAACATTTTAGTGAGGATTTTTTAAGACATACCTTATAAGTCAGAA
>JAWWEU010000081.1:19688718-19960330 GCA_035583155.1 Acropternis orthonyx
TATATATATATATATAAAAATATTTTGTAATAGATATCTGTAATAATATAATACATATAATATATATTATACATAATCATATATTACAAAAAGGTAACACATCTCTTTTCCAGGAATAAATGAAAGAAGTAAAACATAAAAGAAAGATTTGTCTGTATCAATAAATGATGAAAAAACCCAGACGGCACTGCAGTACTGTGAAAAATTGTCTGGTACACCATGCCAATCAAATAACTATGATCTTGGAATCAGAGTGAACCAGAATTTCCTATGTCTGCTATTCCACCAAAAAGAGAAAAGCTATAGAAAATAGTATCTTTGTTCTTCAGGAGACACCTGTTCCTTCTTTTGCTCCATTCCTGACTATATGCAGGAGCAATGTACCCAACTGAGAGCAGTGACTGAAGAAATTGGAAAAGAAACCATATAATTCTAGGAAGAAGAGAACCTGTAACTGTAAAAGACTGGATTTTCAATTATTGTTAGTGAGGAAACCTAAACTGATAAGGAATACTGACACATTTTTCATCCTACTAGTCTCTGAAAGTTTGTACACCCTAAACTCCACACCCTTTAGGCATTCTGACAAAATTCCGATGTTTTCATTGAAAAAACTCTCTCAATGATAGGTAAAAAAGCTAGAAAACATAAAGTGTAGGGAAGAGAAAAGGCAGTCCTGTGGAAGCTTTATATCTATTTTTGCTTATGGACTTTGAAAAATTTCATTTCCCATATCTTCAGGAGAGGCCAGTGTGTGATACCTTCCCCAGTATTGTATTTGCAGCAAAATTGCTGCTGTTGCAGGCAAGGAAGACCCTGGACACCCACATGCCCACATGAAGATTTGGGATTTTGTTTCTATTACTCTGACTCAGATGCAGATGATTGATCCACTGGATCTAAAAAGGTACACAGGGAATTGCAGCAGAACAGAACTATAACAGTGAGAGAGAATAGTGGGACCTGAAGACCTGCAGGTACAACTAGCCCAAAGGTATGTGAAGAATGAGAGCCTGAGAAGGATACTGAGACTTGAGGAAAGTGGAGGAAAAAAGTGGGCTGCTCCAAAAAGCAGCAGATGGTCAGCTCCTCAAAAAGTTATGATGCATGTGCAAGGATGGCTGCACTGAGTCTGAAGTCAAGCATTCTGGTACTCCCTAACATGGAATTGCTCTGCAACCTCAATTTTCCAACTTTCCTTGCTTCCTTGTTCAGGAGCTCCAGATGTGCAGATGGAAAAAATACTCTGAGTTATTATTTAGACAGGGGAAATGTGTCTTGTGGTTCTGTTGTGTACAGCACCTCAGGATCTCCAAAGCTACCCGGTGGCAACAAGTACAATTACAACAGGGAAAAAGAAACTGAAGAAAGACCAGTGTTGGGTGAAGGACTGGTATTGACAACATGTTGAGAGAAGCTGAAAAAGACTAAAACATACAGCCAGCTTTGTCTCAGTGTTCATATCTTTGTCTGAGCAGATCACACCACAGCACACAAAGGGAGAAGGAAAATCAGAGGACTGCAAAGATGCGCTCCAGGATCTGCCCCTTGGCAAGGCACAGCCTGGCATTTTAGAAGTGGCAAGGAACAAAGGCTGCTGGGGTTTGTGTTGAGTCAGCATTGTTCCTTTGGCAATCTCTGCTCCCAGGCAGGAAGTTACACTCACAGCGTGCAGATTCACCACCTTTCTTCTGAAGTCCTAACTTCTTTGGAGAAAAGGGGAAACGAGAATTAACCATGAGGGTATCAAGAAACGTGGCAATGTGCAAAGAGACAAAACTTTGCACACTATTGAATATTGGTATCAACTCATTCCTCAGCTGCCCACAGAAATGCAGGGGGGAGTCCAACCAGGTTCATAACTAATTTTCAGAAACACTTACAATAAAATCTTAAAGTAACTTCGTGATCTATCAGCCTTCTATAACTTGATAGAAGATTTCAATCCAGAATTCCAACATATAGCACAATCAGTTTCCAACAGTAAAGACTTTAAAAAAAAAAAAACAACCATACTCTAAACCTCAGTAGAAACATTCTAGCCTAAAAAAAGAGAGTGAACAACCTTTCCATTTCTCTAGAGAGACTCAAAACATATTGAAAGAGCAATATAAAGCACCCTGTATTTTCACACTGTATTTTCATGCTGCATAATCAACCTTTTTTTGCTTTCATTTTTCTAAACCACCTGATCAAACATAAGAAATCTTGGCAGTATCAGATTGTGGATATGACTTATTAGTGATCAGGTAAAAATTTTATTTGCTTTTCTATCAATCACTTTATGCTTTATTTTATTTATCAAAGCATTACTTTCCTTATTTTTACAGCAAGAATATTTCAGAAAAGCAAGAACCCAGTTCCTCTCAATGTGTATGGATGCAACAAGCAGCCTGAAACCTCTCCTAGGTAGTGGTATCTACTCAGGAGACAAAATTAGAGACCATGAGAGCAACAGTTCAGTTCTAAGACAATGGTTTGATCCCACCAGGAATAGCAGTCAGATCTGAATATGTAAAGTATCAAATTATATTGTATCCATATGAACATGAATAATTTCCCATAAGACATATTTCTTTTTTTTAGTCAAATAGAGCAACATCATTTCCCCATCTCAGTTCCTCGGTAAAAGCCTTCCATTTAAAGTGTTCAAGCTTGTTTTTTCTCTACCTTCCATTCAAAAATTTCTATTAGAGTCAGTGTATAAAGTATCAGTGCTTATCTTCTGCTTATTACATGGAACTGTAATGACTTCCTGTATTGTAAATGCCTTTGCTTCCATGCTTTATCTTTTGAATAGGAAATTTGCTTCAAGTCCATTGTATTGAAATAGGAGGGACAGCAAGCCATGGAGCTTAAATTTCCTTCTCTTCTGAAAATATTTCAAGTCTTTTTCACTCATGAGCAGGCTAAATAGCTAGCTTCTTATTTGGAAATCCCTCTACCTTTTCTGCACCTATTTGGACAGGAGAGTAGAAGTGACACAGCATTTCACAGAAGTAGCTACACCTACTGCCAGCTATTAACTAGCTCTTCAGCTTAAAGATGATGTTTGATTTCAGGCAGTACAAATGCGTGAACCAGCTCAGGATTATCCAGGCTCCAGTAGCTGGATTCTCTCCTTGATCCCTTTTTTGTGATGTGGCTGATAGGAACAAGAAATGAGCCATTCCCTCAATTTTTATCTTCTTTCAAACCATACCTTTGCATATATACATGGGATGAAATGTTATCTGGAAGAGTCACTCATTGTGGAGTCCCAGAACAGGACTGAACTTCTTTTGCGTAGAGACTGCACTTGTTTGCTCAACAGCCAGCACAGCGAGGCTGGGATTTCAGTCAGGGTCTCTTGGGCTTTCACTCTCCCTTTCTGCCTGGCACCACTTCTCCATATAACTGAAACAACTTTATCCCTAACATCATGAATCAGGCAGTCAGGGGCTTTCTGGCACATGAGCTACGTCAGATAGCATGAAGGACCATTAGAGGTACTACTACTTGAAAAGACATACTTAAACAATTGTGCTTTGAAAATGGAAACAGCAGTAGGAACAGAGCAAGGAAATAACTGGGAGAAAGGGAGCAGAGCCAGAGAAAAGGAGTTCCAGGACAAATTTTCCCATCTTACCTACACATGTATGTAACTTAAGATTTTCACTAAATCATTCAACACATGTTTTTGTTTTGGTTTTAGGCAGATAATCCTGGGAAAGATGCAGGAAAATATGGCTAATATAATACTTGATCACAACTTTTGATGGAATGTCTCCACAGTGGTTTTTTCACTCCTTTTTCACTTTATCCTCTTACAGTGTCTTATGCAGACAAAACTATAAAATGAAAAACTATTTAAAAAATCCAACACTAGTTACTGTTTATTTCACAGAACAAAATCTGAAACCACAAAATCAAACCTTGCAAACCTTTGTATGCAAGTAAGGAATCATGCATGATTAACATTTTACAGGATTTACAAAAATTAGGAATATAAACTCCACACTGGGGAATCTAAGGCTTCCATAAATAGTAGCTGATCTAGCCATTTTAGAAAGTAAATGAAACCAGTAGTAACTATTACATAAGTAAAGCTAAATTGTTCTTGGCTTGCTCGTTCTTGCAGCACACACTCCACAAACCTGCACTGCTGTAGGACAGATAGCAGTATCAAATGCAATCACCACAACAGCTATCCAGTGTTCCTAAAAATCTTCAGAACACAGACAGGCAACATTCCTCCCCCTCCTCAGTAACTCTTTTCCTGATAAGAAGGAAGTTTTGCCATGACCTTTATCATCTCTCACACATAAAAACCACTTGTGGCCAGCCAAAACTCTGGCAGTTAACATCAACCACACTTCTTCATTCCAGAGGCCTGCTCCCAGATTTTACCTGATTCCATCCTAGAATATGTAAACTACAAGGACTACATACTTTGTGTTGTGTGAAGTTGCGGAACTGAAATATCATAAAGGTTTTTTCCCCCACATAGTTCAAAGAGGATGTGCCCAAATACAGATTTGTCATCTTGTAACTATGCCTGTAGTTAAATCCCTAGGAATATCTGAAAGATGGTAGAATTAGAGATGTTTGCTGAATAGCTTTGACCATCTGTTCATTAGCATGATTTGAAATAAATCTGATGCAGAAACTTCAAATTTTGCAAGCATTCCTTAAGTGGATCTATCTATGTTTTACTTCCTTTATTGCATCCATTTCTATTGTTCCAGTTCATAATTAGTCATCCATCTCTTTTCTTAAGACACACACTCACCAGTGTGATCAGCAAACCTTACACTTTATACAATGTCTACAAAAGAAAGTAACTGCTGTATATGACATTACACACACACACTGAAGCAGGCTACTACAGTAATTGCACATAAGAAAATACCTTTGGCTTAATTCTAATTGCATAATTTTAATAAAACAAGGCACATCTTATTTTATTACATTACATTTTATATTACACATTACATTACATTACAGTGCTGCATGTTCATTTTGTTCTATGTTAGTCACAAGATCCTTTGTGTCACTAGTTTCAGGAACCGCATCACTATTAAAATACAAATTGTTCTCAAAGCTGTCATTTGTTGGCAAGCGATTCTTTCTTCTTTTGTAGAAGAGATAGCGGGCCAGGCCACTTCCAGCTACCAGGAGGACAACAATAGCTATAACTCCTGTTTTACCGTGGGTCAGGGTAAGAGCCTGCTCATCCTTTGTCATTGCTGAAAACAAATACAAAGAAATCAAGATGATGCTACAAACTCTTTATCTGATTACTGGAAACAATTTCTTTAGAATTCATGATCTTTTAAGCAAAAGCATTTAATTTGTTTCAAAATAACAAGCGACAAAGATAGCAGCATAAAATAAATTGATTTTAAATCACTAAAATCGCGTGCTATGTTACAAATTACTATTTTTTTAAATCTGCATTTGGACACTAAATGGAGTCTGTTGTATGTACCACTAGGAAGTAGCATGCTCCTAGGAAAGAGATACAGTACTCAGGTGTATCAGAAAGTGTAAGAGACATAATACAGAATAGGATTTGTTCTGTTTATGATCTTACATGGGACTAGTTTTTGTCTACTTGAATGATAATACTCTTACCCGTTGCAGGTATTTCAGCTGGTGGCATTCCAGTTGTTGGCAGCATTTCAGTTGCTGGCACTTGAAAATATTAAAAAAGCATTATGTTTTTATATTATTGTATTATTTACTTCTACGTTATTTATTATCTATTTCTATATTTGAAACATACTAAAAGTCATGTTCAGATAAATATATGGTAATACAAAGTACTAAATACTAAAAATATTTGGGTTTAGTTCATACAAAGTTATATACACCTAAGGCATAGCACAGTCCTCTGGTGTACTCTGGTCTTGTATATAGTTATTTACATAAACTAGCAGAAATGAGGAAATATCAAAATCTCCATGGAAACTGATCCAGACACCAGAGTAAAAACTCAAGAAAATCTACAGAGCATCTTCAGGATAGACATGGTCAAACATGATCCTCAATATAATAACAAATTCTTGCAGTACTTGCCACCTAGACACAGCAAGTGTAATAAATTTGTTTTGCGAAGATACTTTAATGGCTTACCTACACAGACACTTGAAACCACTCATGAACATCCAAGTGTCTTAGCAGGTATCTTATCTGGCTTGCTGAGAAAACTGGACCATTGTTTAAAACGAAGCTCTGTATTTTGCCATTTGGGCATAAAATCAGTCTATAACTAAATGTTAAATCAATGTACCATGTTTCATTCTGAAAAGGTGAGCTCAGGAATTCAAATTATTTTTGCCACTTACATCTTCTCTGTAGTGCTACCCAGAACACAGGCAGTGTGCACCAACTGAAACATAGGAACATCAGGAAATGCCTTTTCACTGTGAGGGCGACTGAGCACTGGCACAGACTATCCAGGGAGGCTGTGAATTTCTGTCCTTGGATATGTTCAAAACCCATCTGGACATAATCTCTGATCACTGGCTCTAGGTGTCCCTGTTTGAGCAGGGGGTTGGACCAGATGAATTCCAGAAGTCCCTTCCAACCTCAACTGTTCTGTGGTTCTGGGATTTTGTGAAGATACCTTATGTCCAAAAGCACAGTGTAAAAAGCAGTCTCAGAAACTCAAGAAGGAATAGGATGAAATACTTAACATTATGTAAACTTGGAAAATAATCCTTTCACTGCATTGCTTCATTTGGTCTAGTATCTGGAGTGGTGTTGGGTCAAAGGTTGGACTCTATGATCTTCAAGGTCTTTTCCAACCTAGTTGATTCTGTAATTCAACTGTACAATTTTTGGAATATAATAACATAGACACTTCTTCCTTGTTCTTGCACAAAGAACTGTTGATTGACAAAATTTGGTATAGCACTGATAATGTAAACTATGCACTTTACTTTTGGGTTTGGCATGAGGTGACTGCATGCTAAACAAGCAGTATATTAAGGGATATGAATCTGCTATTCCTGAAAAGTGAGAGTGAGTTGCCATGAACATAATAAAAAAATCACAAAACCATAGAATGCTTTGAGTTGGAAGGGACCTTAAGATCATCTATTTCCAACCCCCCTGGCATTAGACCAGGTTGCTCAAAGCCCCATCCAACCTGGCCTTGAACACTTCCAGGGATGGGACATCCACAACTTCTCTGGACAACCTGTTCCAGTGACTCATCACCCTCACAGTGAAGAATTTCTTCCTAATATCTGATATAAATCTACCCTCTTTCAGTTTAAAGCCATTACTCCTTGTTCTATTAATACAGGCCCTCATAAAATGTCCCTCTCCAGCTCTCTCATAGGCCCCTTTTAGGTACTGGAAGGTGCTCTAAGGTCTCCCTGGAGCCCTCTCTCCTCCAGGCTGATGACCTACTGACTTACAAATAAAGCTGGATAGTTTATGGAATAGACCTGCTACAGAATTATGTCTGTAAATGGAACAGAAAAAATAGCATCTATTCAATGTGAAGACTTCAGTTACAATTCTGTGCTTCAGCCTCTTCAGAAAACAGCAAACATAACCAGCCATAGCAAGAACAAACCATGTTTCTAACACCCCATTTATTAGTCTATAGCTATTTAATAATTTGTTTAAATTCGCAAATGGAGCATTGCCACAGTTTTGCAAAACTGCCAGGAAAAGCTGCATTTCTGTGACAGTGTGGGTCTGGATTGTGTCTTGCTCTTGAGTGAATGACTATATAGTCCTTGCAGTGACACTGGCATTTGGCTGACTCCATGACATTCCAGATCAGTAGGCTAGACTGACTGAAGCTAATCCTAGAAAAAAATAACTAGCTTTCATCTGCTTGAGCTCCTTGAAATGGCTCAGCCTCAAAACAGGTGAATGCCAGTACCAGCACAAGCAGCTGAACTGAGTGGTAAAAAAAGACTGGTGGCCACTGATTTTAGCACTTGTTACCTGTGTCTATGAATATTCTGGATAGAGAATGAAAATAAAGTGCCCTTTTTTTTTTTTTCCACTCACAATGGAAAAAGACAGATAAACAGGTTCTGAATGGGTGGTTATATCTGACAGTTTGTGGTATTTCCTGTAGAAGATACAGTCATCATTACAAGCATTTGACTAAGTAAAAACAATTTTGTATGGGAGCATATTTATAGTAAGGATAGCAGAATTTCTCTCATTTCCAGTACTGTAGAGGAAGTGGGCGTATTTCAGCTACTACATGCATTTTGCTCTTCTCAGTAAACATTACTAAGAGATTTTGATATTGAAATATATGCTGAAAGAAATTATGATGATGCCTTTTAGGAGCTCGTATGCACTAGATGTCCCTACTGTCAAATTTGCACATTCAGTTATTTCAGGGCACTTTCAGTTTAGGGCATTCAAACTAAGCTTCTTGCTTTGCTTTTCATTCATTCATCTTTTCACAACAGGAGAATAGAGACAAAAGATCCCAAACTGTTAATTAATTCACAGTTCATAAATATTCACTTCACAGAAACACTACTTCATACTCAGAAAAGGCATGCATGCACATGAGACTGCCAGTGGGAAATAAGCAGAATGTACTCCCTGGACGGAGCAGAGGGGATACCCTAGGGAATATGTTTTCATGTAGATGAGAGAAATTTGTGTATGCAAGGCACAGTACTTACACTGTGATTACTCAACAATTATCGATACCAAACACACAAACTTGTTAAGTGCATACACTTGGTACAGTTAAGATACAAATGCAGTTGTTTGAAAGCAATTCTGAAGGAACTTGAGCACTGGTCAGAACTTCAACCTTCTGACAAGAGTTATTCTTCTTGTTGGCATTCAAATGTGCATCCCTTGGCATTTAAAGAAACTCAAAACAGCCAGCTAAAATGCATTGTGTGTAACGGCCACCTACTAATACTAGCATACAAGGAGCATACTGCATACATAAAAGAAATTCATAAATGCAGCACTTACCTTTTGGCTTTTTACAAACATAGCCTTTGTAGGAAGAGCAATAGATATTATTCCAGTACCCAGAGTTTGCATACATTTCAACGCAGTGCTCGTTTTCTTGAGGAGAAGGTTCTCCTACATTCCAGTTCACAAAATCCACTGCAGTGTTGTCTAGCCACAACCATTCTCCTAATTAAAAAAACAAACAAACAGACAAAACACTACAAACAAAAAAAACCCCAAAGCCCACAGTTCATATGTAAAAAACAAGATAGCATTACTTTCCATATTGACATCTTTACATGTTCAACATTTATTGCCTTCCTGAGAAATTTACTTGTCACGACTTTTGGAGACAGGCCACTAAATCATTTGCATTCTTGTTCTGACACAGCATGTTGCCCTTAAGTTTTTATGCAAATGATACAACATTGATTTTTGGGAAATGATAGACCAATCTGGTTTATGATATTACAAAGGCACGGCAGTTTAAAGAATTATCTCCCACAATTTATGCAATGGTGTGAGGTCGATTATTTACTCAGTTTATAGAAACAACTGATGTCAAAATACAACTTCACCAGAATGCTCTTTATTTCAGTAATTTGTAGGGAGGTTTTGTGTTACTCTTTTCAAGGCCCACACTGAAGTCTTCCTAAGTCCAATTTTATTCCTTTTTTTTTTATTTTTCAGTTTCTGCTCCTTTCCACAATCCTTACATACAAAATTTTCCTTTTTATAGATCTGCTTCAAAAAATCTTGTGATCACTGTTATTCAGTTATGCTGGAACTTTCTGTCCCTTCCTTCCTGTTCCTTTTTTTCTTTCTTTCTTTTAATAGTGCTATTTATTTAGAATAAACATCCCCCTTGAGACTCCAAGTTGTACTCAAGCAAATTCTTAGACTCAGCATGAAAGCTACATTTTGGTTTCTTATAAGATTCTACATATTTCATGTGTGTGTTTGTTTGTTTGTCTTTAAAGTCCTGCAATTCTTTGTGTCAGGATATGGTATCTGGATACATATATGAAGATATGAAATTTAGTGATGCAGTTATGCTGAAATCACTATAATCACTATCTAGTGATATAATAGCTAAAGCAGCTCTTGTGTGTATGATGGCTCTAAGAACTGTATTGTTCTGCACTGCTCTAGAAGCAATTTCAAATACCTATATTGTGTCAAATAACCACATGAGTAAACCTCAGCTTTTCTTTGTGTGTCATGCATATAAATCACTATTCTCAAATTCTTTCTTTTACTGAAAACTTTCATTTCTCCTGGTAAAGATTCAAGTAATGTAATTGAATACTTGTCTTTTCCCTAAACAGTTTGTCACTGAAGTGCTTGAGTAGACAGTTGTTAAAATCCCCTTCAAAACTCAAGAAAACCCCATCTCGAGTCACCTGAACTATTCTGCAGCCCTGCCTGTTGTACTAGAATTTTTAGCCTAACATTGCAAGACTGAAGTAACTTTTCAGTCTATCATAAAGAAAGAAATATCTATTTAATTTAATACTAATTGTATTAATGAAAAAGCAATAATCAAGAAATTTAAGATTTAATTAAAGCAGCCTGTTGCCTATTCTGTCTTGTTTTACCTTCTTTAAAGTGAGGCAGAAAATAGAAAAACTTGTGATACACAATTCCAAAGATGCAAACAATTCCATCTTCAAAGTGAAGCTGTTCTGAGGGCCAGCTGTAACTAAAATGACGGACTAGTCATTGCAGGATGGTGATTCCAAAGACTAGAGGTGATGTTAGACCCCTTATTCTGTAGCTCAATGAAAAGCACATGGATCCAGGGCCTCTTCATTTTGAGAAGAACCATGGCTCAGCTTCCCATATGGTTCTGTCTGTATTCTTCTATACGCACCTTTGTGCCTTACTTTGTTATTTATTACTTTTCTTTTTCTAAGATGAAGTTTCTGTGCCTGGTCTTTCTGTTATAGATTATTGGTTATTGCTTGACTGCAACTGACCAGTTTCCCCTACGAGGATAATATATTATCTTTTCTAATTTCACTGTTTACATATTGCAGAAGTATAATATGGAATTTTCAACACTCATGTCAAAGAGCTTGTGGCCATTATTCACTAAACAAGAAGATGTTAAAATTTTAAAAAGTACCATCCACATTTCTGTACATTCCTGTCCAAAATGTTGATGTTTTGCTTTCAAGGGGTTCAATGCTGTAGGTCAGAAAGTTGGCTTCAGCTGAATCTTCAACTGAGACCAAAGTGGCACCTGGAAGATACAGGGAAAGAAAAATCTCTTAGACATGTAAGTTTCACAGTGGAAAGCATTCTCATTGTCCTGTCAACACCCTAGCTCACGAGAATCCAGGAATGAATCTGAGTACCAGCGAGAGAGGAAGAGTCCTCTTACCCAGGTGTCTGCATTTGACACGTGTTTCACCAGTAGGTTTATTATCAGCGAAGGTCTGAGGTGCAATTCACCTGACTTAATGTCAGCATATATTTCCAGTGAAAACGAATTTATATTCTGTTCCACTGGAAAAGTGAACAAGATCTCTGCATAATCCAATGGGAGGTCAGACACCCAAGTCATGTTGCCACCAATGCTATTGACACATGAAGCCCAGCATAATGAAACTTGGGTATCTTTCCCAGAGGAGGAGGCTGAGAGAAGGAAACTGCACAACAACCCTAGTTCACTAATACATTAGCCAGCCTAGAGAGCTATAACTTTCATTCCAGGGGCATAGAACTGAAATAATCAAGGGGGAAATTAGATCAAGAATACAAAATATATAAAATTCCATTAAAATAAGCATGAGTGATTACTGTGGATGAGGCTGTCTACCTCCTGTCAGGGCCAAGGTATGAATTTTGCATTTTCGTGATCTCCACTCCAGGCCACACAGCTCCTCACATGCCTGGTCCCAAACACGTGTCATTGGTAGACCACTATTTTCCATTACCTCCCAAATTAAGGCAATAATTGGATGCAACTGTCTTGTCCAACATTTGGACCGTCCTTGAAATCATAAAAACATATAGCACGTGTTCAGCTTTCTACAGACAGGGAAAAAAAGTCAGAAAGATGTGCTGGTTAAGTAGGATACTCACCTAGTCGAAGACATTCTAAAGATGCCTGGGCCCAGTTTCTTGTAGATGAAGATTCAATGTAGTAGCAATGACCTCGGAAAGGGATCCAAGACCTGTGCCCTTCTGATTCAGGGCACTTTCCTGGAAGCTGAGGGGGCTCAGTGGGAGCTTGAACTGTTAAAAAAAAAAAAAATTAAAAAATATGTGACTACTCTCTGACATTCATTTCCCTTTGATTTTTGAGCTTTTTAATCTTGCGTGCTTACTCAATAGCAGAACAAATAGCAGAATAATGCAAGAATAAGCTTTGAAAAATATATCTAACATTATTAATATCCAGGGATTGCTATTCACAGTCACACTAGCCCTTTTTTGAGTATGTGTTTGCCCTCATTTTAAAGTCAATCCATTGAACCTATGTAAATCTTAATGATTTCACATATTTGTCCCTTGAAATAAAATCTAGCATCTCTAAAGAGATACTGATTGCAATTACAATGGTCAGATTCCAGTTCTTACCATCAGATTTTTTGCACACAGAGAAGTAACTTTCATTGCAGAATCCTGTCTTCCAGGCTCCAGCAATGTCTAGATAGACACAGCCTATTTTCTGCTTTGGCTCCCCCTCAGCCCATTTGGTATACTTCATCCTCCATTTATCAATCCATTCATAACGCCCATTGGTCTAAAAACAAAATACATCAACTGCAATGATTAAACTCTAAGCATTAACCATTCTTCCATCAGTCAAATGTCTGTCTGTGTAGTATCTTGTGCTAGAAGGTTGGGGTTATTTTTAGAAATCATGAACAAATACAAATGGTTTGATCTTTGAACTTTTTGTTGTGACAAGCAGCTATTCATTCAGAAATATAGCAGTGCAGCAAAGGCTTTTCAGCAAAAAGAAATGCAGAGTAGGTGACATTGAGTTAATTTTGAACTTCGTACCTTTAATTTGGGAATAATAACGATTTCATTTAAAATAATTTGTAGGAGTGAAATTCTGATGACTGATTTTTGCCCTGGCTGTTTTCCCACAAATTTCAAGACACATAGATTATTTTAACTTGAAGTATATTTAAAACTGTAATCATTTCCCACCAAAGCCAGTGAACTCAGTGATTCATCCTGTTGCTTAATGTTAGGGCAATCTTTCAGATTTTAGGAAGTGGTGTGATATGCACACTAATTTGGGTTTTTTTTCATGTGCTCAGCCAAATGGACTGTGTGGGACAAGTGTCTGTGTCAAGAACAAAAAGCACTGAATGTCAAAAGTATCAAAATATAAAAGAACTGGGAAAGGGGAGACAAAATTAAACTAGGTAAACCAAGTAATTCTTTGGCTAACTAGCCTCAAAAATGTTGAAATAGTCATAGTACCAGCACCTTACAATTTTTCTGAAAATTAGGTTTTTATTATTTAGAATAAGTGTTTTCCTGTGCATGTCTTAAAACATATGGATTTTACATCAAATAGACCATATATGCAAAGAAATATTTCAAGATCATACCTAAAATGGCTTATTTGGAAGTGCTCAGAGTGGAATATCACAAAAAACTTTGGAAATCATGTATAATATATACAATTCAATCAGATTAATAGAAGTGGATGGATTCTTACCTATAATCTGACAGCACACAAAAGTATTTAGGACCAGTATATAAACAAATAAGCTAAGGTAAAGAGAGAGAGTAAGACCTTCCAGTTCCTAATTTGGCTTGAGAGGAGCAGCATCATGTTCAGTCAGTCTAATGTTCTTACCACATTACTGTTGAGACCAATCCACATAGGCACTCCATATTTTAATATCTTCAGCCACAGGAATGAATGACTGTAGGGGTCTAAGATGCTGGAAAGGTCAAACTGATCATGTTTGCAGTTTTTTTGAGCATCCTCCCATGTCATTTTGGTATGGACGAACAAATAACTGCTGTTACCATAACGGACAATGTTGGATGGGGATGAACTTGCAGAAGGCAGAAGTTCAGCATCTGCAAGATAAAGGATGAAAAAAGACCCTTATACTTATTCAAAAGGCGATTATGGTTGAACTGTGGTTGCACATAATCAGCATGGGTTAGATGCACTATTCTTTAAGGCAGCAGTAGTAGTAAAAATCAATTACAAAGCTGTAGAAAGGAAAAGAGCTGCTTAAAGCAACTACTGATAAGCAGTAAAGGAGCATTCTGTATAGTCCTCAAGACTAGGAGTACCGAAATTATTTAGGATTAGGTCATAATTTCTTTAATAAAATACTTTTCATCAAATAAAATGTTTTACATAAACTGTGCTGGTTTTCCAGGGATTTTTTTTTGCCCAAGAAATTAAAAACTTCACAACAGACCACTTCTTAAAAATCAATCATATATTTAAACAGAGGTTTTCACTGCTTTATAATCTTTTTTTTGTTTTGTTTTTGGGTTTTTTTGGAGGAGATTTTGCTCAAGTTCAGTGTAGATGAGTTACAGTCTCACTCCAGACAATTCATGCTACATGTATAAACTAGTATTTTCCAGCATGTTTTGAACGCCAGTGTATTCAGAAAATGTCAAAATCATGGAACAAATGTCATATCAAGGGTCATACTAAACACAAAGATGCAGATGCAAATTCCAGCTCAGGAAGATAGCAACACAGCAGTTACTGGGAAGGGTCAGGTGAGAGCAGTGACCAACTGGACCTCTGACACATATGACCCTTGTGTTCCTGCCTGAAGAACAGTTTGTGCATTTAGCTTTATTGGAAATTAAGTGATATTTAAATCCACATATCTAAGCAATTCCCTGAAAAAAAAAAAAAAAAAGAAAAGAAAAGAAGGTTTGACTGTGTTTTAACTAAGAAGACAAGTACCTGCATTAATTTGGCATATATATCCTCTGTTGTTATCACAGCTCAGATCAGCCCACTTGCCTGCTTCCTTAATAGGATTGTTTCTCATGACAACACAATCAGCCTCGAGGTAAAAAGATATAAACTCAGTTACAAACAGCCACAAAAAGCAAATACAAAACTTTTTTCTCCCTTTTAAATCTTCAGACACCAGTAATGCTGTAATTTTACTTCCACGTCTTTGTAACATGTAAGAGCATAAGTTTTATGATGTGGAAGTTCTATACTTCTTACACTTCACAAATTGCTTAATGTTGCTCTCTCTTGCACAACATTGGCATGAGTAAGCAAACCAGAGGAATTCCAGTATTCTCAATCTCCAGGCATACAGCATAGAGAGGAGTCACAGACAATTTAAAGACAAATGAGATCCATTATTGTAGAAAAGACGGGTTAACTTTGCCCCAGAAAAAACCCTGGACCCTCAATGAACAATGCAACATTTCAGACATATCAGCCTCTTCAAATTTATTGTTGCAAGCTTCAATAGCAAACACAGCAGTTAGAATGGCTCCTGCCCAAAGGCAGCTATTTATCTCTCAGTGCCACTCTCACAATGACGTTTCAACTTCTCTGACATGGACACAATATCTAGAACTGAGATTAGCACATATAAAACAAACACTCATTAATGCAAAAACCTGCATGTGTACAAATGGTTTTGTGCAATGAAGCATTTGTATTTATTTTATTCTATTTACTTGCTTGCTTTTTTCTGTACAGAAGGAGATGCACAGATAAACACTTCACTTGTTAGTGGAAAGCACTGAAATTCAAGTCTTTCAAACTGAGCAGTTGCATAGTATTTTGTATTAACTATGATGACTTTTTTTTTCCTAAGATCAAGTAAACTTAAAAATAAATCTAAAATTTATAAAACAGGGACTTAATAAGTTGACTGTAAGACTTCACAGAAATTGTACTACTTTACATAAAAAGAGAAAAATATATATATTATTCTTTTCAGAAGGAACATTTTAAAGATATTTTCTTTTGAACTCCAAATTCTCCCCAATTTTCTCCCTCCTTTAGAGATAAGAAGTTCACAGGTGCTACCTTCAAAAACAGGAAAAAGAACATTATACATAAAAATACCATTTTTACATTGAAAATGGAATCCAAGAGAAATAGAGCCAGTACTATAACGTGCTGAAGTTCCAGAATATGGAACTATCTAAATATGTAAGATCAGAGAGGAAATCCATGACCTATCAGATCAGGTTTTTTGACAGGGAAATAGGGGAAGTGATTTCTAGTCATTTTGCCTTTTTTTTTCTTGTAATAACTGAATGACTGTCTTTTTGTAGACTTATGCTCTTTCTGCAAATGTGACTGACAGAATTTGCTTATTTGCCTCTATATAAGACACCCCTCTTTGAGAGGAATGTTTGTAAATGCCCCCTTGCAAACTACATGCCAACTGAGAAACCTGCACAGCTCAGACACAACTGTTGCCCTCATGGACACAGAGAACTGAAAACTGAAGCAAGTCTTTGTATGAGTGCTCCACAGGTCCTGTCACCAGCTAATACAGCAACAGCACAAGGGCTTAAAACCATTCACTCCACTTGGATTTATATCTGATATGCATAAAAGTTATGAAAGTTGTAAAAGCCAAGCAGCAACATGTTTGAAATCACGAAAAATGCACAAACGTAGCCTGAAGCAAAGTGAGTGTTGGTCTCTTCTCCCTAATAATCAGTGACAGGACATGAGAAATGGCCTGAAGTTGTGCCAAATAATTGGCACAACTAGATTGGATATTAGGAAAAATTTCATCATCAAAGCAGTTGTTAAGCATTGGAACAGGCTGCCCGGCAAAAAGTGGTTGAGTCACCACCACTGGAGGTATTTAGAGGATGTGTATATGTGGCAATTAGGGACATGGTTTAGTGGTGGGCTTGGCAGTGCTGGGTTAATGAGTGGACTCATTGATCTTAGAAATCTTTTCAAACCTAAATGATTCTATGATTCTATAAAATCAAATTTCAGTGAACAATTTGTAATTGTTCTTTACCTGGCCATGTGAATATAAATCCCTGTATCCCGATGGGAAGCCTTTGGCCCAGTTTGTAAAGTAAACGCCTGTTCCATCTGTCCAGAGGAACCTCATTTCATGATTTATATCATTTAATCCAATCCATGTATCCGTAACAAAATCTTTCATATGGAAGGTGAGGAAAGCTAGAGTAAAAAAAAGACAAAGAGAAATTATTTTAGTGAAGGACAATTGAAATGTTTGGCCTCAGTGAGATTAATGATATTAAACACTTTTTATGAAATACACAACATGCCATTGTTGACAACACAAATGAGTAAGATGAAAAGGAGATGACTTTTGAGTTTGATGAACAGGGAACCAAATAAGTAACTGTGGCTTTGGACAAAATACTTCAGCTAAGTATCTAATCTGGTATGGGGAAAAATCCCAAAAGCATGACAGAAGTGTTTTTGTAATGTCACAAGGCACTTTTTAATTGTATTCCTATAATAGACTTACAGCCATGAGGATGACATACATTTTCTATAATCCCACCAGAGTGGTTGTCCCACAATGACACCAAACAGCACCACTGAGCTCCTCCATTTGTGTGTCTGCACAAGTAGTACTGTTCTAGAACAGTGAAGGTGTTTCCTCCCTCCCTGGATGATTGGGCAATAGCCTGCACTGCCTTAGCAGGGAGCAGAATGCACAAGAAATGTGCTTTAAAATGAGTCTCAACAGAACCAGCAAATCAACTACCACAGCTTTGCACAGTCCAGGAGGGTGCTCGTGTGTATTAGCTAACATGGCTAGCTCACAAATAGAGCAGCCTAGGTCAGCTGACATTCATCAACCCACTAATCCACAATATATCAAATATTTTGATAAAGTGAACATATCATGGTTTTTACCAACTGCTACAGTCATTGTCATGAGGTTTTTTCCTCTCTAAAGAACAGATTAATTTCCGTCTGCTATGTTAATTGTTCACCTTCCCTTAGTATTTTTAAATGAACGCAACTTGCTCTTCCAGGAATGAAAGATTTCTTTGCCATTGCTGTTCTGCCACAAATTGTAACTCAAAACTTTATTGCCTGCACTTCCAGTAATGACAATAGTTTTGTGCTAATATATTTATTGCTCATTTCCTTTTTACCTAGAATTCAAGTCCTGTGCATGAACTAACCATCTGAAACCTGTATTGGAGAAATTATGTTGAATACAAATTTAAGTATGTTTGAAAAATGAAAGTTTGATTCTTCATCTCTTCACAAATGGAAAACATAAGTAGTACTAAGTTCATGTCAGCCATTTAAATTTAAACTATTTAGTTGGTCAGACTACAAGACTTGTTTTACAATGGTTGATTTTTCATTATGCTCTTTTGAGTTCACAACCTATATGTGTTGTGCAACATCTCTTTCTCATCAGTGTAGTATAAAACAATATTTTTTAAAAAAATGTTTTATTAACATCTATTAAGGTCTTTCTCAGTTTTCAGTTTGAACCTGTGCCATGTTTATTCAAGCACAAGGTAATTTCCCTCTGCTCATCATGGGTGCAGCTCCTCTGCTCATTAAAACAAGCACCTCCAGTGAAAAGAGCGACACATTTATGTGCTGAGTTCTGGGTACATGTATGAGCAGTTAAACCCGTTCCAAGTGCCCAGAGACAAGTCCTGATCCTGAAGGTGTTCTGCTATTTAATAGGAAAGCCATGCAGCAAATTAATGCCACCTAGTGAAACCATATTTTTCAGAATGGAAATAGCTGGCTCTAGCTGGCATCATATGTAAGAAGGAAAAAACACTTCTTTTGCTGCCAGGACAATATACACACAGATATATATATATATAAACCAACATTAAAATTTGGCAGATTCAGGTGAAGACTTCATTTTAAATTTCTAAAAATGGTATGTTTTGGAACAAAAATCAGATGTGCAATTATTATTCAAACCAGCTTACATTCACACAAATAAAACAACCTGCAAAGATTAAATGTCATCTTGTTTAGTTGCTACAAAACAGTACACAGTACCTTGCACTTGTTCATTAGGGATAGTGGCCAGATTTCCTCCTAAATTCATGCAAGCTGTTCGTGCAGCATGCCAAGTGACACGTTCCTCTTCTGTAGATCCAAACATTTTGTAGCACTAAAATATGAACAAATTCTCTCTATATTATCTTTATTCCAATATTCCTGACAATTGAAAATCGCTGCTTTAAGCAAAGCAGGATGGAGAAAAGGCAGTAAAACAATCCATTTATCTGAAAAAAGCATATTCAACTTAAAATGAATTTTTTGTGCTGGTCCTGGTTCTTTATAAAATTAGAGGTCTCAATAAAGTGTTTTGCTCAACAAGACACACACTATATTTGATTTGAAATCCCTAGGAAATAAGTAAAACCTGACTTTTTACAGACAGTCAGGTAACAGTGCTATTATGTGTGACTGATATAAGTCTGTCTGATTATTAATTTGACACTACAAAGCACACCATGTCAGTAAAGGTAAGGAAGTCAGTAAGGAAGACAAAATGTAGTCTGTAAAAAGCATTATGGTTTGGTTAAAAAACATCAAGATTGAGGTATCAATACTTTGGGAATTTGGACTAAACTCTTTCGGAAATTCTTATCAAATGACTTGAAGAGTTGACTAGAGAATGTCTTTCATTGACTGCAACTGAATATGCCTCATTAAAAGCATCCAAAAAGCACCCTTCCTGCAAAACAGTGGGTGGGCAAAGAATGAAAAGCATGTGTTAACCAGCTCTCTGCAAAAAATAATAATATTTTGCTCTAATAAGAAACAATATCATTAAATAATTCCCTTGTTTTCTATTTAATGCTTTGCCAAACATCCAGCATGCAGTCTTTTTTATGGTACCTTATTATGAAAAGAAAGCCAAGTTGGATGACATCCTCTTGGAGTTGAAATTGTTGTTGGAGGAACTGTTGAATTAATGGAACTGTTGTGCCTTTCACATATGTAGGGATTTGGATAACCACAGTTTATATCATTCCAGTATCCTGAATGCAAGACAAATGGGGAACTGTATGACACCACACAGCTGGTTAAACGGAAATAAATTTCACTCATTCTCACACAAAGTGCTTTTAGTTGAAAGATAAGATGAAATCTGAATCTCTCAGTTTACTATCATTCGATATTAGTGTCTAGGAAAAATATGCCACTTTATACGCACTGTAATTACAGAATGTTAAAAGCTTTGTAGAATCAGGCACTAGAAGTATAATTTTTATAGTGGCATACTAGGTCAATTTTAATAAAAAATGTAAAACAGCGATCACAATCACAGACCTCTATCAGAGCTTCTCCATGCTAGGCTTTAGGTATGCACAAGAGTGCAAAACTACTAAGTCCTGAAAGTAATACTACGGTGTACTGCCGTAACTTATTGCAGAAGAGCAAAAAAAAGGGGGGGGGGGAAGGGAAGGGGTGCCTCTCAAATGAAAGAAATGTTCTAATACAAACACACCAACAATGAAATTCATTGCAAAACACACAAAACTCACCTAAATTCTTATACATAACTACACAGTTTTCATCATTATTTGCGAAGTTAGGTTCATGTGGTGCCCATGCCAAATAATTCACTGGAGTGCCATCAATCCAGCTTAAGAAAAACAATTCAATAAAACATTTTTTAACACACAAATAGAATTGCTTCCATGTTACAAAAAGGAATTTTGCAGTATGCTTAATATAGCTGTTCTAGTTTAAAGTGTACAAGGTTTTCTGACCAACTTGCCTCTTTGCTAATTGCACTAAATCCACTCTCTGCACAAAGACCTAGGTGTGTCTGTTTTGCTCACTCTGCCTTTAATCGATATGCTGACACTGTTATAACTGATAGGACAATACTCAAGAAAACCATTTGGGCCAGTGTGAAAGCCAGACATCACTTCAGCATGAGAAAGCCCAGATGCTCACGCTTTCCCCCAAGGCATACATTTCCTTTGCCTATTGCAGAAATAAAAGTTATTATTCATAACACTGGTGAAATGTTTCATCTATTACCCATTCAGGGGACAAAACACCGGTGGGGAAATTTCTGTGACAATGTCCATGCCTCAAGATGAAATACAAGCATTGAAAAAGTTGTGCATCCATGTAGATTAGACAATAAAGAACAAAATCATAATCAGGCAAATTATTAGGAGACATATTTCTACTGGTCTGTGAGTGACAGACCTGCCTAGGTTCATCCTTCAGGTACATACACAAGGTGCTTAAAAGAATATTCATCCTAGGGCCCTTATAAAACAAATGGAAAGGCAGTTAAAAATGGTGGAAAAGAACAGTTTTAGCTACGAAAACTCTTAAATATTTGCAGTTGAGCCATCTATTTATATTTTCAATATAAATCACAGAATAAGAGAAACTAGAATTCATGTATAAAAATTTAAAATATAATAACTGCAGTGTAATTTTTCTGCTAGCTTTGGGTGAATTCTCTTTAGGAAACATGCAGCATTTCTCCTGGATTATCTGGAGGTAAATTAATGCAGAATTAAACCTCCTAAGAATACAATCATGCTTAAATTAAGACTCTAAACTTAGGTCATACCTACCTTGTATGTTTGTCAATACTCAGTTGTAAACCAATGAAATATGCATCCTTTGCGCCATTTATCAATATCTAGAACACACAGATTAAAATTGTATAAATGTCCTCTTTTGTCACAGAAATCTATTATGTTAATAATGAGTAATATACCTCTGATTTACAGAGGATATGAACTGGTGTATTCTCTACAACATTCTACAACATTTAAGTTAAAGCAGTTCACAGCTGACAGTCCACATTTTCACCATTGGCAAAAAGATGTGGTCATTGTATCAACACTTCTCACGGTTTTACTTGAAAGCCACTGAAATCAGCACACCTTGCAAAATCTCTGCAGTGGAAATCATCTGGAAAATTTCTTCCAAGGGACAAGCCTTCCTGAATTTGGATGTAAATTGATATTGACCCATGTGTCATCTCACTGTCAATCTTCACTGAGCTCAGGAAATGTTCTATGTAGTTCAAATATGACTTTTAAGAACATTCCTGATTAAAAAGAAGTTGGCCTCAAGATAACATAGAAAGGCAACCAACCCCAGCGATATAGGAAACATGGTTTCAAAGGTCCTTCACACGCAGACCTCATTTTGTTCTTTCTACATAGTTATATTTTCCCAGCAAGAAGGAGGCAAAGGAGCAAACTTGAGGACAAAAAAGAGGCCGTTGGGTAGACTATATTGTAGATACACAGACAAGATCTGAAGTCAATGTTCTGAGCGTTGCATGGTTTGATGCACTGCTTACCATATCTTATGTTTATCTGTTGATAAACTTTACCTCCAGTTAACTCACCCACCCTACAAAGTCATGGTTCACCAGTGTAATACTTTTTGCTAAAATGAAGGCACAGATCCCTTAAAAGTAAGCATCAGTATTTACCTCAGCACATTAGGAGTTGCTGTAGATATAACATGGAGTAACAACAATGAACAGGGAAAGCACATAATGATCTATTTATTGCTTACTGTGCTCATTTCTATACAAAAAACCCCAAACAAATACTGTCCTCATCTCAGCTATGAAAAATTTGACTTGAGTTTGTTCTTCATACTAATCTGGCTTAGTGTTACTGCAATTTCACTATCAAAACTTGTAGGGTGAACACCATGGTGAAAAGGATTTTTGCCCATGCTCACTTGTTTTGGATGGTTTATTCCATAGTATTAATGATTTTTCTTACATATCGCCAGAGGAACTTTCTTTCACTTTCACTCTCAATGACAGCAAGGTCTCCGAAGTTCTTCTTGCAGAACTCCCGACCTTTTTCCATAGGAGCAGCCTCCGTGCTGAAATAGTATTGTCTGTCTTCACGTACAATCCAGCCATCCTCAGTAGTCTGGTATTCTGTAAGATAATTGCCAAGCTAACTATTATTGTTCCTGAGATACAAGACATCCTCCCTAGCAAAATTTTTAAAGTGCTTTTGAACACACGCACACACAAACAGCAATACCAGTAATACCTACTGGGTGCAGAAGATTCTGTTGGTTCAGGCTTTACACTTGCCCCTGTAAGAAAAACATATTTATTATGATTGTATACTTTCTGCTGTAAGAAAACTCATAGGCATGTTTCAATACTTTTAATTATGGTTACCAATTAATTGAACACCAAAAAGTAAAGGAACTAAATAGACTAAATCTCTTACTTTTAGTACAATATTCAATTTTAAATACATAGTCTTGTTCCCTGAGGCTATTCCTTGTGTGCAAGGTACTATAAATATCTTGAAGTTTACCTGATTCAGTTTTTTACTTTTTTTAATTCATGCTTGCAGTAAACCTTATGTCCTGAACCATTAATCCTGTTAAGACAGTTGCATCTCCTGACTCCTGTATCTCCCCCTCCCTCCTTTCTCCAGGTCACTAATGAATTGTAGCTTAGGCAGCAGGAATGTAGGGTTATCATCTGATGTTGTGCCCTAGCTATTACAGAGCGGGGTTCTTTCCATCTGTCTCTTGTTGAGAGTAACTTCTACCTTGATCTTAAAAATTTCCCTAGATAAAATCTCACTGGAAAAAAATCCCAAGAATTAAGTGATCCTTTCTGAAGAGACAACTTCAGGCTAAAGAACTCCACCTTTTTTTTTTTTTTTTTGCTATGGTGTCACGGAGATGGCTTCCTTAACATCTCAGGAAAACAATTTATAATACACGAAATTTCTGTCAGTTTAGGCTTACCAATTTATTTTATGCTAAAACATAATCTCACAGATAATGACATTTAATAAGAAAATCTCTGCCTAAGAAATTCTTTTATCAAAGCTGGTGTTTTACTGTCAATAATCTAATGCAGCATCTTTATTTTTCTCCATCCCCTCCAACATAAGAATGCATTAAAACATTTAAATGTGCACTTTCTAAAATGCTCAAACTTAGGTAGATGCACTGCTAGTGAAACAAGATTTCCCTAAATCCAGGCTCCATCCTGCAACTAGACATTCTTAGCTGAAAAAAACAGTACTTGAGCCAAGTAAAGGAGGGAGTTTTCACACATAAAATATAAAGTATGTGAAGTGATTTGTGAACTACTTTCTAATAACTTGAAACTTTAGTGAGAAAAGAAATTCCATAATACAATTTGTTAGAGAAGGCATGAGCTTCTCTAAATGAAATGTCAAATGTGAAAGTGAATATTTAAAGTAACATTCTTTATTTTTCAAGTATCACATTACTCTTTCTGAAATCATACAGTTCACTGAGAAGCCCCAGCAGAGCACCAAAGGCTCTCCATATTTAAATGCTTCGAAGACATGAAAATCCTTATACCACTTTGATATTTCACATTCCACAGAAGAGAATTCTTATAAAGATAATTTATAAGAGAATCTTATAAAAATTTCTTTGAATTTTTTTATTTCTTAAAGTTATGGGGGAAAAAAAATCAACTGAGAATCTCTTTTTATTGCACTAATACACAGGAGTGAACAATACCTTTTCTTATCTGGCAAATCCATCCATACAGATAATCGCAGTGCCTGTCATTCCAACGCATGCTCGACTCGGTGGTGATCTCTGTACAAAGTTCAACTCCTTGATAATTATTGGGTTCTCCAAGGGCCCAGTTTTCATATGCCACCTATGACAGAAAAAGTTTTATGACGATTATGTTTTATGGAATTAAAATAATGGACAGAGAGAGGAGACAGCATCGAACCACAGACCTACAACTTGTTCCTACTGCCAGTTTAAAAACTTTGATAAAAGGAAACCAGAATCACCCTGGGCAAATGCTAAGATTTCAAACTTTTTTTCAGATTGCAACTGGACTGCAGCATAGATAACAGTTGCTTCTGTTCACACTCGGAAGAATACTGACATTTTTTTTATGGGACCTAAATTCTGTAAAATTCATTTAATAAGAATGATGGGGCATGCTACATGTTGATATTAAATTAAGTAAATATGCAGTAAGAGTGGGATATTATTCAGACACAATGAAAATGTTGGCATTTTTCTTGGAAGAGTATTACTGCTCTTCTAATTTTCCTATGTAAAATCCAATTTCAGTTTTCGGTATGGCAAATTTCCATTAATATATCTTGACCAGCCCTGCATGAAGTACACCCATGTCTCCAAAATCACTTTTGTTTCGACAGTTTTATATCTTAGTTTAAATTGTGATGTCACACTGGCATTAAAAAACTGTCTTCAGCTCCATGGAATGTATGACATTTCAGATAATGAACAAAGAAAAGAAATACTAAAGATGGACTCTTTTACTTTAAAAAATCCTTTCTTTTATAAGAACACCCATTTAGTCTACATGTATTTAACTTTCTTGTTGATTCAGTGCATATTTTCTTATCAAAAGTCAGTATTTTAGCCAAAAAAAAAAAAAAAACAAACCATGAAATTGCTATTCATTAGCTTTCCTACAGAGAACCTGATAACAGTAGAGCGTTATGATTAAGCATAAAATTACACAGAAACACATATGCCACACACGATTGAGAAGCATAGGGAATGTGAAATAACAGCTGTGGAAAATTTAATTACTCACTGGAGATCCATCACTCCAAGCAAAGCCATCATAAGGATTCAAGTAATGTAAACCAATCCACAGATTCTCATGGTAATAAGTTTTTCTCCTTAAAAAAACACATCATAGTAATAAGTGCCCTATTTATTAGAAGTTTAAACATAAATGCAATACTAATAAGGGCATTACATTATTTTTAATCATTTATCATTTACAACAGTTAAAAGAGCTTCTCTAAAAGTAGTCCTTAAGACTGTTAGAAATAATAACAACCAGGGTGGAATTAAATTAAAATGCAACTACTTCTAGCTGTTATTTTTATACATTTACTCAGAAGGATTGAAATATGGATCAAGAAAATGACCACATCCTATCCAACTCCTGCAAATAAGGTGGGTTAATACTTTTTCATAATGGTTTATTATCTACTGTTGCTTCACTGATCAACTCCCCATTTTCTCTGTAAAGGCACTTAACAGTTTTCAAACACCAAGGTACTTGCTGCATCTGAATCACATTTGAAAAACAGCAACAAGAGCTAATTCTTGCCTACAAGCAGACACACTTTACTGATTTATCTGAATATACTGAGTCAATTTGTAGCAATGAAGCATCTGAGACTTACTCCTCACTCTAAATACACAGCTGGGATTGTGGTATGGTCATAGCATTTTGCGAGACCACCATGTTTCAGTCTTGCTTCCTAGTTAGCCAGGGATGTACAAAATCATTGAGCCTGGTCCCTTCCTTCAGGTCATATTGCAAGTGTCAGCTTTCTAAGAGTAATTCATCTCATTCAGAAATCTCACACCTGCTTTATGTAGTTCAGGGACTTATTAACCTTATTTACATTCCCTATGTACGAAAAGAATTAATCTGAAGTTGCTTCTGCTTTCTGACTAGGTCATAAAAATGATCAAAAAATCTACATATTATCCAGATTTATATTATGACAACTGCCTTATTTGTACACTTACTTACATGAAAACAACTGGCATGTGTGGTAATTTTATAATATCCTCAGCTCCACAGTAAATAGTTTAACTTCAGATGATAAATGTTGCCTCAACTAGATATCTTGCCAGTCTAATTCTGCATTAGCTTTTGAGGTGATTGCCGCTGGTCATACAACTTCAGCTATTTCATCAGCTCTGCTTTTTTGCCATGTGTTTGATACAGACAGACATAATGAATCCAGACTGGCTTATACTGAAGTAAAAACATACACCTAAAATTAAATATTTCAGAAAGGCTAAAGTGAATGGATGGCACTAGAGATACTCACGCAGCAGAGCGCCATACCACATACTGCTGTTCTTTACTACTAATGGAGGCCAGATCTCCTCCTATAGCTCGACAAAACTCTCGTGATTCAAGCCATGTTTTCTTTGGCCCTGCTCCTGAATAAGACTAAAGAGAGCATTTTCCAATCAGATAAAATAGACCATATAGATCAAAATATCAAGAAATATCAGCAACACAAAAAGAATTAATTTACAATTAGCTTGTTCTGTGGGGATTACAGAAACTTTGCATATAGGTTTAGCAGTGTTCACCTGTGTGAAACACAAGCTGAAAATTACTGTCTTTAAGACGAATTAGCAAACTGTGTTGTTGACAGGAATATCTACTGCAAGACAACAACTAGGAGAAAGGTCCTTTTAATCTTAGAAGAATTGGAAATTAAGAACAGAAGATCAAACCTGAAGTTTGGTCTTTAACAGAATAAACAAAAATATGAGTATTTCAATAGAAAGGAAGAAGGCTTCTACATATAATCTGTAAATAAGATTATGAAACAGTAAATGTATACATATATATATATATATATACACACATATATATGTGTATACCATTTTTTATTGCATGTATGTGCAGCGAATAGAAATTACCTTAATGAAGAAATAATCAACATACTTACTTTGTAACAGAAACTAATATCATTTTTTGTGTCCCAGCCTTCCGGACATCGGGGAATAGGAGTTGTTGTAGGAACAGGGGGAAGTGTCACTCCTTCTGCCCACACTTTACATAGGAACTTTGCCTTTTCCTCACATTTTATTACATCCCATAATCCGCCTGCCATTCCAGTCCTCATGGCAACGCAGCCTGGTTTTCTTCCTGGTTGTAAACAAGAATGCACAAAACGAACAATTAAGACCTCATAATAATTTAGACAACTTCATATTCTATTCTGAAAGAAAGACTTTGTACAGAGTTGAAAATATTTCTGTTAGAGTAGGCCCACAGAAGAGCCACAAAAATTGTCAGAGGGCTGGAACACCTCTTAAGGAGTGGGGTTGTTCATCCAGGAGAAGAGAAGTCTCCAGGGAGACATTACCATGGCTACTCAATGTCTAATGGGGGCTTATAAGATGAAGAAATACTTTTTACCAGAGCCTGTAGTGACAGAACAAGGGGCAACAATTTTAAAATGAAAGAAGGTATGTTTAGATTGGGCATAAGGAGGGACTTTTTTTATTATGAAGGTGGTGAAACACGGGAACAAGTTGCCCAGAGTTGTGGATGCCCCATCTCTGGAAGTGTTCAAGGTCAGGTTGAAAAAGGCTTTGAGCAGCCTTGTCTACTGGAAAGCATCCATGGCAGGGAGTGGGGACTAGGTGATCTTTAAATGTTCCAAACAATTCTTTGATTCTATGATTCTAATTCATGAAGGAAAAAAAAGGCAAAAAAATCTGTGATTCATCCACATCTGAGATACAGAATTGTGTCTCACATCAAATCACCTCCAGAGGCTGACTCTAGCAACCCCTGAGACTAGCTCAGTTGGTTAGAGCATGGTGCTTGTGGGTTTGGTCGCTGTTTGGGCTATTCATTTAAGAGCTGGACTTGATGATCCTGGTGGCCACTTCCAACTCAGAATATTCTGTGAAACCTATGAAACACCATAACCTTAGATCCAAAAAATTCTCCCCAAAACTGAAGATGTGGTTAGAGGTAGTTTCTCAAAATTGTCTAATTTGGCTTATGGTTTTCAAAAATCATTGCTGTATACAAGCCTTACCACTCCAACAGATACATTCAAATTAGCAGTTAGGAACTGAAATTAAACAGAATCAGAGGATCTCCTAAAAGGCAAATGCAACATGCCAGAACTTTGGGTGCTAACAACCATCACCCTTTTGATGTGGTCATGTCAGAAATTAAATGGTCTTCCATCCTTGTATTTTGGTCCTTGTGTCCTTCCCTACAATTCCATTTTCTCTAGGACTGGAGATGCTTCATGCATTTTTTTGTCTCACCTCAGAATACTCAGTGAGCAAATGTACTATGAGATATGGCTGAATAGACAGTATTTGCAACCAGGATGCAATATGCTGCAGAGATTGTTCTCCCTGAGTAGTACAGACACAGACTTTGCCAGAACAGTTGCAAATCAGAAACTTGATCTCAACTGAAAGTTTCTTCCCAAGCTCATATTAAAAACTCATTTCAGCACTAAGCAGGAACTTAGCAACAACACTGGATGCTTGGAGAAAGCAGCCAGATATATTTGAAAGCAATTAGTCATTATGCCATCAAGAGAGGGCTAAGAAATTATGTGAAAAAAGTTCAAGCAGAGCAATGTATTATGGGCACAAGATTCATTAAACAGTATGGAGCCATACCTACCAGGCATCTCAGAATTCCAATGTGTAAATAAGACAGATTCACCATTAGTCCACTTGAATACTCCCTTTTCTTCTACATCTGAAAGTCCAATCCAAAAGTATTTTTCTGTTCTCAGCCCAACCAGGCTAGTAAGATAGGCTTGTTCATATCTGTTCAAAAGAAAACCATCATTAAATTAATAAAATTTAATTTCTTTTTTTAAAGTTGTAGAAGGCTTATTTTTTTTCCTGATAATTACTTCTGTACCTTACTTGAATGGATTTACTTGAGCAAAGAATATAACTAAAACCTTACGTAATAGATACATTGTAAGCTTCAATACCAATATTCTGCATTCTCTTTGGATGTCCAGTGAAGAAGGTGGTATAATCATGGACTGACATGAAATTTCTGGGAAAGAAGAAACCTGACATGACTTATGTGTTACACAACTGTATTTTTTGAGTTTCTAGTACTCTTGTATTTTAATGACTTCTTGCTTCAGGTAAATCTAAAACTGGAAAAGGAATCTCAGCATTAATGAAGACAGTAGACTAGTATGGTACTAAATTATCACACTAAGGAACACTTTAATTTAGATCCAATGATTATGCAAGAAAGGTGATATTTGGGAAACAAACCTTTGCAGAGGTAAAGCCTATCATAGTTCATTATGGTGTTTAAAGAAAGAGCTCTTAAGAAATCAAAACCTAATGAACGTCTCCGCTTAACAAGGTGTAGACTGAAGACCACATTAATGTTCAACCATTTTTATGGTAGCTGCAGTGCTACCTACATTTAGAGAGTTACCATTCATGACAGCTGGAGCTTTCACCCTAGAACATACTTTCATAGGTTACATAGAAACAAATAAGGGAATGCATAAAGCATCGAGTCATCTGCAAGCAAAATAAGCTCTTTCTTAACTCTTTCATTTTTCCAGCATTCCACACTCAATAATGTTCAGAAATTTAGCACATCCTGAGAGCTGGCTGAATTCTGATGGATTTTCAAGTACCAGGCACTTCTATCATAATTTGGTTTCTTATTTAATTGTTTTTAAAATTAGCTTAATCCTGAGAAGAACTGATAGTTGAAAATTATATCCTCTTGTTCATTTGAGTTACCTTTTAAAAGGAATTCAGAGCCATGCCTCTTCATTTAATAATCAAAATTGGATTCTGTATCCTTCACTCAAGTAAGCCACTACAATTAAGGAAGTAGGAAACATAATTCTACTTTTTCCTTATCATAACCATCTATATTAATGCTGATTTTACAGCCATGACCTACTTTTACTATAAACTGGATTTCTGGATTTGAATATGCATGCAAAAACTGTAAGAAGTTCTGTATCTACAGAGGGCTGTCCTCTTAAGCTAGATTTTTGTCCAGATCAGTCCTTTGATATGCAGGATGCTAGATGTTGAATCCTCTTGTGATCCCCTCATACAAGTAGTCTTTTACATACCTGTCTTCAATAGTTGCTAAAAAAGCCTGATGCCTTTCACAGGTTTGATTTGCTTGAGAAAATGACACAAATGTATTTCCAATGAAGTAACAATAAAAACCATGTCTTTTCCAGCCCTGTCAAAATAAATGTGAAGTGATTACGTATTTTGCAGTGAAAGGAAAGGGCAAAGGAAACAAAGAAATGAAACCATCATAGAAAAAACCTGATTTATACCACTATTAGCTAACTAGTAGACAAAGGAACAACAGAACTGAAAAAATCAGAGAAGAAGCAGACAGGATCAAAGCTTTTCAAATTTTGTTTCAATGTTTCACATCAGTACATTCCACTCACAAAGGCATCTTTTTGCTCAGTATAGGAATGCACATAGGCATTATGTAATCATGAGGATTGTCTTGAGAAGCAAATTTTGGCTTGGGTTTTCAGAAAGGGAATGACACCTCAAACTAGTTTGTTTATTGTTAAGTAACATTAACACTCTCTCCTAATGTTTTGTCACTCAAATGTCATTTACTCAGGAATGTGCTTTCAGAGGAGGAGTTTGCTGTGACCAGCCACAACTCACAGAAATTTTGTTCTGATGGTTTTCAATTTCTCACTCATGAGAGACTTTTTTCTAAGACTATGCACATAGCTCTGCAGGCAAAGATAACATCCATAAATATTAGGAACCCTTTATCTTCTCCAACAGTTGAATATTTGTAAGGATTCCAGGTAGTCTTTTACAAACACCGGGAATAATCATCAAAGACTTCCTCTGCAGTTCTGTAAAGCAGACTTGGGAGAAAAGGCAATTTCTTCAAGAAAGAGTAAGATTTCCTACAACATAACAAATTACAGTAGTTTTTTTTTTTATCACTGAGTGTTATGTCACCAGAAGGCAAGCATTGCCAAGTAAACAATAGATCTGCTGGCAGTTCAGAAGAAGCACAATGGATTCATTTTACTCGGGCACTGCTAACTAATTCTTCAAAGTAGAGATCACTGCCAGAGACTGCAGCTAAGCCTTGAGAACAGTGTGTAGGCAAGGACACCCTTCCTGCTGTGAATAATTTTGTAGAAAATTGTATGCAGAGCTGAAGAGCAACTGCTGGTACAAGCAAACTCCTCAGGAAAGCTTGAATGCCAACCAAGATAAAATGGTCTGCTGCAGGGAGAACAGGTTTGAGATTTGGTTTAAGTTCTGGGAAAAGAAAGGGAGTATCAAGAGACAAATGACAGTCATAGACTAGGTTTAGTCATATGTATCACCTATTCCATCTGCCATAGAAATGAGGAGGCAAACTCTTCTGATGATTATGGCATAGAACCCATTTTTCTTGTATTATCTGTTGCCTAGATGTCAGTTTCTCCTCTTCATCATTGCTAGCAGCCTATTCAGATCAGACAGCTTTTTCTTCACTTACTCTCTGGCAGCCCATGTCAATGGTTTCCTCTTCTGAAGGAGCAACTGACATGGGTTTCCGTTTACAGATGTAGCCAATCTTTTTTTCACAAGAATGGTCTGCCCAAAATCCATCCTGTACATAGGAACAGCATATCACAGTCAAGTGGGATTTAATCTTAAAAATAGCTGGTTTACATTTTTAAGTATTTATTATTTTTGATATTTTTAAAATAAGCAAAATCTACATTTAAGTTCAGTGCTTATTTTCAATCTCATTCCAATCTCATTTCTGGAGCTGATTCACCATTGACTTAAACCTTTTTTGACTATTTACCCTTCTCAAAATTGAACCCTTGAAGGTGACAGCAATACACCATCTTTACAAAGAAGACTGATGCAATAAGCAAGGAGGAAAGGGAAATACCATCTCTCCCCACAGAAATACAGCTGCAACAAAACACAACAAACAAACAAACAAACAAAAAAAAAGACCACATTCCTTAGTTAATACTTACATAAAACTCTGAAGATGCAAAAATTTTTTTGTTAGACTTAAAATTAACATTGCTACTCCTCATAGTAGAAACTCCAAGAAGAAACAATGACGTTCAGTGGGGGCTGTACAGAAAGCAAGGAACCTCACACCATGCTCCCAATATATTTTACATATATTTTGGTTGAACAGATGAACTAAGGTACTGGGAGAGGAAGAGAAACCTGTGTGCCAAACACTCTCTCACCTGTGCCTGAAAGACTCCACTTTTGTGAAAGTGAAACCATAGCAGCTGGTGGCAATTTCTTTTCTTTTTTTTTTCCCAGAAATGTGAAATAATCATCATGGTGATATACAGATTGTGCAACAATATGCTAAGTCCTCAAGAGCCTCAACAAACCCCACTTCCAGTAGAAACTCTCCCAAAGCTCAACTCTACTGCCTACAACAACAACAACGTCTTGGATGTTCAACTGGTGCTTGTGTCTGTCTTGTACTAACGGCAAGGCAAGTCCACTGGTGGCTGTCTCATTATCTCCTACCATATATTTCTGTCTCATTAGGCTGGTAGACACTTCAAATAACCTCCCAAAACTCTGACCTTCTCAGACTTGAAGAAATCAGCAAAACTTTCAAAACCTTTAGGCTACTTCAACAGAAGAAAACCTGCTCTGAAGCTTTGGGTCTCTAATTGCAGGAATGTCCTTCGCTGCCTTCTCATAACTGTGTCTTCATTGGGAACTTCACGCAGTAGTAATTTCTAGGCACTTCTTACCATGTCTTATGAGCTGCCTTTTGCAAATATAGCTCTGTTCCCTTATTTCCTCATTAACTAAACCCAAACAATTCTTTCAAAAAGAAAACTGTATCATAGACAGTGACAAGCTTTGTTCCATAAAAATAAGTGATGGTTTCAGATGGTTTCAGCCAAGGAGTGATCAATCAAAAAATATCAGGAATGGAAACATGTATGTATGTAGGTAGACAAACGTCAACCAAAAACAGGGAAGGTCAACTAATAGTTATGAGTTGTTTGGTCAGCTGATGGTTGATTCCTAGTACAACTTCCATGGAATTTCTTGAGTCAAAACCTACATCATGTTTTCTGTATTGCTTTTGAGTGCTGACACAAGTGAAAGGATGACAGCTCTTCTAAAACAGTGGAATGGAACAGCAGGCTGTTACTGTTATTAATAGCTACAGCCATAAACACATCTGTTGCTGGTGGAATTAAAAGGGCCTCTGAGGTTTTGATACAAGTCTTAATACATATTCTGTGCTGGAGTGCCCCAAGATCCTTCTGTAGTGACTGGCACTGTGTTAGGGGAAGGAAGAGGAGGCTTGACCTAACAGAGGATAGAGTCCTCCCTTCCCAAAGCCAAGACCCAGCATCCTGAACTGGTATTTTCATATGGTTGTTGACCAAAGTATTACACATGCCAACCTGCCATTGGAAACTCTGCTTCTGAGCAATGGTCATGGGTTATCTGGCTGCACTGAATGCTGCACTTTTAGCATAGCACATGGGATATGACCAGTGAGCCCAAATCTTAACACTTTGAGACCCTGGTCAATGAATTAATTAATTAAGGCCTCTAACTTCTTCTCATACTTTCTGCACCAATACTTTCATGTATACCATAAACCCCAAAGTTCACACCAACAGACAAGGGTAGCTAAAGGGCACAGAATGGTAGATGAGACAAAACCTTAAATATGTGTTCCTAGCAACCTACTGCCCACATGCAACAAGGCCAGCTACCTTACAAACCTCCTGAGCAAGTTCTACAGCCCTGACCAGTATAAAAGTCCTTGAAGCAGCTGCCATTTACTGCCTCGGTTGACTGACACTCACATTTGAGCACTCAGCTTCTTTCCATTGTGTGACCCTATAACTCTGTTAGACAAAACATCTACTACATCCTCAACCACCACTGGCAGAGCACAAACAATGGAGTACAAAAATCCTCACACCCTTAAAGACTGGTTTGGTTTAATTACCATGCGCACTGTGACCTGGCTGACATGGAAGAAATATATATTTACACTCTTCTCACCAGAGCATTCCCACTAATACATTGGAGAAGAATTGTTAATAGATTAAAATTTTATTCATGCTTCTGACCAATGCAAAATTTTTTTCACTAAAACATAATATCAAATTCTAGCCTTCCAGACACATCAGAGTGCACATGAAGTTACTGCTTCCTGCAGTAATAAATACAATAAATAATAAATAAAAATAAAATAAATAAATAATAAAACTGTAGAACTGAACTTTGGTCCAGCCAGAGAACACCTCCACAAATACAGATAGTTCTACTCAGTTTTGGGAGGTTAATATGCTATACCCTACACAGGCTTGCTTCTTCCATGGATATTACTGCGGTTTTGTTCTCCCAAGGATGCTGTTCGAGTCCTCTTCCTCATTCTTTCCTGGGACTGATGATGTCGTGCCTTTTACTTCTAGTCCTGCATCTGTTACCTCCTCTATGTCCCCTACAACTTCCTTCTGCTACAGAGCTGGCTCAGCCCTCTCCTGCTGCACTCAATCTCAACTTCTAAACGTGAGTGTTTCCTGACCAGAATGATGGAGGCTCATCAACCAGCTGCATGCATACAGGCCACTGCTGCTGTTGATAGCTGCACCTAAGTGAAGCAAGTGAGAAAACCAGGCCTATTGGTGCTTCATTGCAGGCTTGCCCTATAAAGCAAGCTCAGTAGAGTGCTCAGGACATTGAGAAAAAAATTTAGTTCTCGTCTTCATTTTGTAAGTGCACTCACCAGAAATGTAGCAAGAGAACAACTGTCCAGTTTTACTTTTTCAAAATAAGAAAATACCTTTGGTATAAGTATATACGTTTTTCCCTCGTGATAAAATAGGTAAACTTGAAGGATGTGGTAAGTTCAATATTTTTAATTATCTTAAAAAGAAAAAATACCATTTTGCAACATCAGACAGACTGACTTTTACACCATATTTTCTCATTTTCTCTAATGTTCCTAGGTCATCGATCATGCACAAATACAGTCATTCAGAAAAGGCTTTCACTAATGCCACTGCTAACTACTTCTCTCACAGTTCTTCACGTGCAGTGCAGATACAAGCATAACAACTAAACCACCTAGACCCAAGACTTACAATTTTGCCTAGACAAATGAAACAAAGGTTTCTGTTTTCTTCTAAATACAGTATTTCTCTCTAGCATCAATAAAAATTTCTAGTGCCATTTTTAAGGTAAATCCCATATTCAGTCAAAGCAGAAAAAATCCAAACATATCAAAAATGTCTTTGTAGTTTCATGAAGAAAAATTTTCTTTAAAAAGCCCACATGCACAAACTGAAATCCAGAAATAGGTATCCTGAGGGGAACTTGCTACCCCTGCCTGCTTCTCAGGGAATACAATGAAATTCTCTGTCAACCTTGAACAGGGATCCTTCTTCAAAAAAGTAATATATTTAAGACTCTAAAATAGGTTGATTCAAGCAGTAGTATCCCTATTTTTGTGTTCTTGCCTAGGAAAAAGCCCAAATTTTAAATTAAATTATAAGACAATTAAGCAAGTAGCTATATGATTTTACCTTTCCCTTCATAACAACACAGTCCTCTTGCCTGTTGTTTGCATGAGTGGGTTCTCCACGAAGCCACTTGGTGTAGGTGACAGGTGTCCCATCACTCCATTCAAAATACATCTGAATCTTGAGGTCATTCAACCCAATCCACAGCTCATCAGCTGGTTCTAAAACACACAGTTAAAAAGGTTGATAACAGTTCTTTTTTATGATGTGAACTTTTATCTTCATGGAAAATAAAATAATTTACTCTCAGGAGGTTTAAAAGGCACTCACATGAAAGTAAGGCTCTCAGTTTCATAAAGAGGTCAAACCGCTCCTCATATGCCCACCCCAGTCATCAGGAAAGGTGGCTCACCATAGTGGCAATACAATAAGGGTGTTTAACTTGGCATAAAACAGCCAAAATGCTCCCTTTGTTGAATCATGCTGCTACACAGTTAGGTTCAATTTTTTCCAACACAAAACTCTTGTAACAAGACAAAAATAAACATCCAAATAAAATTTTACCTACTCTTTTCCTCCTACTTTTAGTGTAGTGAAAACAGAAGTGTCCTATTTTCTAATCTCAAGCACCCAGTGTTGTCTTTTAGATCTGACGACCAAAGTACTTGCAAATTTTACCATTACATGCGTTCTTATATTTTATTTCATTTCAGAGCAAAATGAAATTCATGTCGTTGTTGTACTTTCTTCACTTTACAGTTAAAGGAGTCAGCTGCTGTTTTTTTGACTGGAATGAAGGTGAGGACTGATCAAGGGTGCCATTTCACAGCAGCTGTTTCTTAGAGGTTTATATGTCTGTGTTTAAAATCCTCCTCTCTAAGACATTGGTACTATAATGGTCATATGCAGTTTTGTTCTGAATAAACTATTTGAATAAGGAGGATTAAAGATTAAGCTATTTATAATCAGTCTGAATTCCATCATTGTCAAAGGGTATTCCTCTCTAGAAAAATTTTGTTCAGTATAATTGGTATTTTTTAAAATAGCTTTAAATTATTTATTTGTAGTCTGATATCTGGCTTATACTAAAGGCAGCAACTGTGTCCTTTTGTCCACAGCACTATGACTCAGATCACACTGAGCAACAACATGCAGAGTCCTTTCCTTTACATGGCAGTCTTTCCAAGCAAAGTATTAATTTCTTGGTTGCCAGAATTTATTATTATAAGTATTTTTCATGAAGGATAGGAACACTACTTTTTAAGGATTTTTTTCCATTGTTTATAACTTTCTACAGCTTATCTACTGCACTCAGTGTTTTTTCCTGTTCAGTTTGTTATGAAAGTTCTTTCATTCTTGCCTAAGTCTTCCTCTAATGCATTCTATCCAGACTGACCACAATCAACCTGAGAGGGAAATCACACATGGAAATTAAAAGCAGGACTGTGAGTCCAACCAAAAGACATCAGTTGCAGGCGCAGGTCTCTCAATGGAATTGCAAATACCTCTTTTCTGTTGCTGCTGTCCCTAGCAACAGAAGTGGCTGTAAAAAAGATGAAAAATCATTTTGCCCAAGGCAATCCTTTCTGTTTAAAACATGTCAGATGGAGGGTTTCCTAAATACCCCCATAACCTAAAACTCTCCTGTGACTTTTCTCCCCTCTACTAGTTCAGGAACATGGAGGCTTCCCATTTTGACCAACCAAGCTGCTGCAGCAATCACCCTCCCAGACCGTCGCAATAAGGACAGTCAACTGTCTCTCCTTTTCACTTTCCCTCCCTTGCCTCTCCTGTCCTTATCATGTCTAAGTATGATCAGCACTCACAGCTCATCCATAATGTTCTTACCATCTATCCTGAAATAAGAAGCACTCAGATTCACAGGACATCAGGCTCCATTTCCAAACAGGTACCTTTACCTGTTCTTCCAGACTGCTTTTCATGATCAGAAGTTCCCCAAAATTCCATCTCAGTACTCGCCTTTAAAATCTCCTCTGCTGACACAACTGAAAGCTGTTCCAATTTCACTGCCCATGGTCCTCTCAGTCCCTCCTTGGCTACTGCCATCCATGCTCTCTAAGTTATTTTTTGAGCACTTAGCACAGTAGAGGCCTCATCCACAGGGCTCCTACTGTGGCAGGCTCACACCAAGGTAATACGAACAATAAACAGCATTCTTTAAGAAAATAACTATATCAAAGTCCTCAAAGTAATTCAAATCTATGGAGTCCATTCCTACATAACGTTTTTTTCTCACTAGTACTGCTGATTTTTTGCAATCATCTCTACAGCTGGCTGACTCAATACCAAGACTTTTTTTTTTCCCCAGCCATTTGTAAAGCTGCTTCCCATTCTCAGTCATGCAGTGGGCCACATTTGTGCCATATCACATGCTGGACTTCCGTGTAAACATCCAGAATGCACTTCTTTATTCTTAATGTTCCTCTCTAAAGTTCTCCTTTGTGGGTGATGCCAACTAAAGCTCAGCTACCATGACAATACTCGTCTCATTGTATCCCTTCTTCCTTTGTTTTATCATGGGACTGTGAATTGTTGGCACAATGACAGACTTTTGTTCTTTCTGTACAGCATTTATTCCAGCAGAGTTCTGATGCAGACAAGATTTTCCAGGCACTGCAATACATGGTGTTCTCCTCTCAGTGATGAACAAGGGTAACCTGATACAGCCATAAACTACCGTAAAAGGCTTCTTTAGTTGTTCCAATTTTACTCCGCTTAAAAGAATGCTTTCAAAATAGTGTGCCATATGTGAGAAGCCTGGTTTTCTTCAGGACTATTTGCCTTTCAGAAATACTCACTTCTACAAAACCCGTGAAGGACAGTCAGTTAAGGAAAGGTCTTTAGAGAAGGTATTAAACTCTCACATAATCTACTTCCAAGATGTAAGGTGAAAATACAATTAGTTTCCTTTAGAATCTAATTTCTTTCAAATGTCCTAATGTCTCATCAAGCGGCTCACCTTTCCTAATAATCTCTTCTGAAAGAGTAAAAGTTTCATGTTGTTCATGAAAGAACAACAAATCACTCTTTCAGGAATGTGACAAAAAGCACAGGTTGTCATGGAGTTGGCTGGGACACAAAAGTAAAGCGTGTGAGCTATTCTATGATTGCCACTGCAAGACTGCTGTAACACTGCAGCTCAAAGCAGATTGGTGCACCTTCAATGCAGGGTAAACCAAGTCACCCTTAGCTGGCACTAGAAGCACACATAGGATCAGTTACTGCAAAGAAGCACACCTAGGTGTGAACATGCTAGTCCCATCAAAAAGCAGTAACGGACCCCACATGCAAAAGCAGGTTCATGAGAAGCAACAGCAACCATAAAACTGCCTCAGCATCAGCATGGTTGCATTTTCCCTAATCAACACACAGCATCTGTAGTCTAACTTGCTTTGCAACAGCTCAAATGTGTGCTCAGAAAGCAAGCACCTAAGTACTATATTTAATGTGGGGCACATCTGAAACCACATACTGGGACACACAGCTTCCTTTTTCAGAAGCACAAGCAGTGTGACTTGAAAAATAAGGGCATCACAGTGCTGGTAATAGCACCCTGATCTTCCCAAACTGTCTTTGACCAGCAGGCTTTGCTTCCCCTCATTTATTTTTGCAGGTCAATATTAAAAATCCTTTCAGCTTCTGAAAAAGCTGAGTTTTTTTTTAATCTGTACAAAGGGAGGCAGAAGCAGACACTAAGAAATAGGCATTTGGGGATTATGCAATTCACATCACTGACCATAGCTGTTCTATGATGGTGCAGTCTGTTTGGGTTTTGTGCCCTCATTGTGTGTTTTTGCTTACAATGATTTTTTTAAACTTAAAATTTAACTTCTTCTGCACCCACTGATCAGGACAATTTTATTTTTTTAAACAGTTTCTTCATTTTATTAACAGGTAAGACATATTCAGGACACTTTCTTTACTTAGTGTAAATATATATATTTGTATGTTATTGTGAATATGTATCTATATTATTACAAAAAATTACTCACGGTACCCAAGCTGAGAAATAAGAAAGCTGTATTCTTCAACATTATGGATACTCGCCAGATCTCCATCTTCTTTCCTGCAAGATGTTAAGGCATCTTTCCATATTTTGGGGTCCCTATGAATTATGTAACAGTGACCAGCATATGATATCCATTGATCAGGACACTTAATAGGCACATTAGTCTCTGAAAAGAAAAAGTGCCATGAAGAATTTCAGAATTCTATTCTGAAGACTAAACAACATGTAAGGAAATATTTAACAAAAAAATTTAAACATATATTTTCTTCATGAACAACAGTAGAGATGAAAAATATGCACAGGGATAATAATCTGCATGAATAATTAAAATTTGAAACTTCCAAATTGTTTTTAAAGAATACTACAGTTGCAAACAAATACTTGCAACTTGAAAAAAATACAATCAAAAACAGTTTTGAATTTTACATGCATGCATACATACACAGTAAGGTCTGCAGAGCAGTGCTTTATAATTTGTCTACACTCATGTCAGCATCTTTCTTCAGCCTCTGTGGTATATAGATATCTGTTAAGAATCTGGGTTTAAAATACATATTTATGAGGGTAATTTTTTTTCCTCAAAACTTAGGCATTTTATGGATTAGCCCCATTTGCTAGATTAGGAAATAAGAAATAACTGATTCTACAAGATCACAAGAGAACCCAAATATGCATACTGCTTTTAGGAATTATTTTCAGAAGTTTCATGGAGAAAATTATACTGTCAAAGTAAACTATTGTATGCTTAAAGCTTCCTTTCAGAAGTTCAGCAGAACAGCACCAGAGTATTGCCAACAAACACATTGCTGTTCAGCAAACAATTCAGCCTTACAAGGAGTGCCACCAGAACATATCATAAACAGAGTATTGCTGTTGTAGAAACAGATTCTGATTCTTGCATCTCTTTATTTATAAATCAGCAGATGGGTTTAGCAAACACCAATATATAGAGTAGAACAAAGAAGGCAGGCTTTCAGAAATCCTGTTGCCAAAAAAACCCTTATGTCTGAAGGAGAAGCAATGCCTTTGTCTATAAGATGGGGTATATTCTGTAGAAATATTTAAATAGGCGTCCAAAGTCATGACCAGTCAGGACCAGGTTACACACACATATCCTGTTTCAACTGGAACATGCTGATGGTTAAGAGATACTTAAGTGTTACAGCACACATTTTTATTATAAACATTGTCTGCTGTTTTAGATCTGCCTCTAAAATCTGCTTGCATGTCCTCACAAAGTTTAAATAAAACCTAACTTTTTGTCTGCCAGGACAGGAGACTCAGTGCTCTAGTCAGAGCCCTCTGAATTCTGCTACAGAAGAGAAAGAACAGGAACAGCGGGAGAGGGAACCCCAGAGAACAAACTGAATGTACATGGTGATGTTGGGAGAAACAGGAGAGCACAGTGGTGGCAAATGTTGTTGTAGAGGTTAGTCTAATGCTTCAGACAACTCCAAATTAGTCTTATGCCTGGTCTCAGCTCTGACCATATGCATTTTACAGTGCTTTGCTGTAAGTCAGATAATATGCCCTTCCAGCACACTCAATGCACCCTTCTGCAAGCTGCAGACACTGAATAGAACAAAAATCAGGAGTTCAGACAAGGCTACAGAGTCACAGGAGTATTTATTCCTCAGTGATTCTGAAGCATCTCTTTTTACAAACCATTGGAGACTGTGAGAATGTTACTGTAAACACTAAAGCAGCTATGGCAGGGCAGGAAAAAGCTTTTGCTTGTAGACCCAGTAACAGCAGGGAGTTTGTTGCAGGCCACAAAACAAGAAAAGCAGTGGATGACTTAGTTTCTTTGGTGTGTGTCACTGAATTACATTTCTGGGGATTTCTTAGTAGGAGAAACTCTTCAGTTCTTCATTTCCACTAGTCAGCAAAAATTAACTCTCTTCTTCCCCATTCTCCTTATAAAGAAAATACATGGCAGCTCAAAGCCATACAGTCTACTTTTTCATCCTAATGGAAACAAGTATTACTCCCTGAACTTCATTTGACTTAAGCAAAAGAAACAATGCGAATTACAACAAATAAGATGTAATAAATGAAATTACGTTAATGTGTCAAAAATATTATTCCAAATGTCAAGCTGATGAATTTCCTTGTCCGTAAGTGTAGAATGGTTATTCCTCAAATAGAGAGCAAATACTTTTGTAAAGCTTATACTTGACTTTCTGTAGTCTGAAAACCTCACAGTGATAGGCTTTTGTGTCTAAAAGAATGAAAGCACCAACTGAAGTTTGTCTCATGATTCAGATATTCAAATTTCTTTCTCAGACCTATCCTCTGTGGTCTAATAGGAGAGAGCTCACACAGCAGTCACATTTGAAAACAATACTTTAAGATTACAACACCTTGTTGGCTTGGAATGAAATCTATTTTGGTGATGATCACTTGGTGATGATGGACAGACAGAAAGGCCTTCCTTAGAAAATTAAGTTAAAAATTAAGAACGTTTTGCAGTTGAAATTAATATGTTCCTGTTAATCTACTTTGCTGCATTACAAGGCAAATGCTGTGTAGCCTTAAGATTCTACATCACTTTGATGTATAAAATTATGTGGCCCCCTGCTGGAAAAAAGTACTTTTGCTAGAAAAAAAAAAATCCCAAACCAAACCAACGAACAAAAACACCCCAACCAAAAAAAAAAACCCAAACACCACAAAACAAAACTAAAACAAAACCACAAAAAAACAAAACAACAACAACAAAAAACCCCACCCTGAAGCTGTTGGCTTTGTGAAAATATATCTGTAATGAAAACAAATATTCTGTAAAGATTTTTCTTGACTTTGTTTTGAATACAAGCATGATTATATTCTGTTGTAAAGTGTTCCTCTCTCCCACAGTGCTCACATCTGCCCTGTTAGATTCAACTGTAACTTCTAGGGTTAAAATTTCAAATGATTGCCTCTGTGTTTTATGTCAAGCAAACAACTAAATACATGTATGAATTTGCAACTAATTCAGTTCTTCACTCAGGAGCCCTAGTCAGGAAAACATAACCTGCCATGAGTTGTCCTTTACACCTTTAGGAACTGAGGGCACTTAACATCTTGCATGATCCCATTCTTACTCCTTTTATGACTTCCCCTCATGGGACATTTTGAACAATATTTTATGAAGAGAACCACTGCCAATCTCTGGTTAATCTGTCACCATGTGTACTCAGCAATCTCTGTTCAATTGAAAACTTCTGTCTCTTCCTCCAAATTACTGGTAAACTGGAGGGCAGAGATGGGGCGGGGAGGGGGGAGGGTGAAGAATCAAAAGTAAAAGAAAGTAATGGCCATTAGATCCCTTCCAAAACTGAATTTAAATCTAAATAATATAGCAGCCAGTATTGAATTGATAGTATATTTATAGGTGTCAGTGTTGAAGAACTGATGTATGAAACCTGAGAAGATAAGCAGTAGCCAACTGAAGAACTTAAGACAACCTATATAATCAAACTATTTGAGTATCACCTGTATACAAATACTAACTAAACTTTACACCTTAATTTAAGAAATAATTAAAATATACATTGAAGCCTTTCTCAGCTAAGGCAACAAATCTGCTTGATTTTAACACTTAAGTATTAATTTAATTAAATATTAATAGTTATTTCAATTTTTAATTAAAGAGACACTGGCTCATTCTTGTTTTCTCTGTTAGCAATAAAGCAAAACTGGACTGATTCTATATTGGCAAAAGTAGGGAAAAGGTTTAAAAAACCCAACTGTTTTTTAAGCTAAATATCAAACACTGATTTTCCGTAACACCTGGTTTGCCAGTAGTGATGCATATTAATAAATGAACTGGAAATCTAGTAATGATTTAGCTTTCTTCTTCTAAAACCTACACAAAATAGTATCAGTGGATTTAAGAGATATAGGTATGTCCTGGAAAAAGAAAAAAATTTGGAAATAACAGAAAGGAGTAATGAAAAGTTACAAGGTGTTTATAGTACACAAAGAGATAATAAGGAAACAGGTGTAAATAAACCTTATCTCTGTTCTGTCTTTCCTATGTACATCAGGCATGTGCAAGAACTACATTTCTTCTGAAAAAGCATCTGTACACATATCATTTAAAAAATTTCATAAAGAATTTAAACAGTTTTACACGTATACAAATAAATATTTCTCTATATGTCTCTATATCTCTAAGATATATAATTATAATAAAAATAGCTAACTTTCAAAAGAATGTTATAAAATTCCTCTAGTCCACTACTGGCTTGGACTGACAAACTTACTTTCATAAGCAGTAAAAATTACAGGAAGAAAAAATGTGTTTGTTTCATTGTGTCCACTGGGCTTCAGATAAATACACCACTTTTTAAAAGATTGACTTTTTTTATTATTATTTTATAAACAAAATCTGACAGTTCTGCTTGGTTTTGGAAAAGAGAACTCCACAATTCTGTAATTTAGAACTCAAGACTACTGAAGAATATTACTCAGGAAATAGGGAGGTCAGAGCAAAAAGGAAGTACACACTGTTCGCTTTTACAGAGGATCGTGGTCAAACCACAATCCACAGAGTCCTTTGCTTAGTTTTACCACGTACAATAACACCTATTCCAATTACACTGGTCATTAATAATTTGTTGATTGTTTATTACCAAACCTACCTTTAGGAATAATGAAAGACTCTAAAGTAGCATTTCCTCGTTTACAAATATAGCCAAGTTTCTGATCACATTCCCTGTTCTCCCACTTAGCACCTTTGCCAGGATTTAATACACCACAAATTTTTCCAGGTTCTGGAGAAGGATAGCCTTTAAAAAAAAAAAAAAAAACAAACAAAAAACCACAAATCTCAATAACAGCAACAAAGCATAAGTAAAACATTGTTACTCTCCCAGCTCTCAAATTTATTCTGCTTCATACTTTAAATGTAAGATACATTAACACACAGACATCTGTGATTCTCCACCATCCTTTTCAAGATCTGATCTAATGTTATTAAAAAACATGCTTTTTCTTTCATTTCTATATTCTAGATTTCAATCATATACTAAATAAAAAGGATCAGAACTACTAAGCAATAAACTCAGCAAAACAGTATTTTTAGAGTGCAAGATTGTTCACTGAAAATTTTGTTATATCATTATAATTTCATTATCTTAGATTAGTAAGTCTTATAATTGCAGTCTTGTTATACCTTCTTCCCATGGGAGAAAAATATATGCTTACTTCCAAAATGCAAATTTAAATTGTTTTCAAATTTTTTGGCAGTTAACCCTCCCAAATGTCTAAGCAGAATAATTTTCATTCAAACATTGATTACAGTTCCCATTTTTTCTGCTATTTCGGGCTGGTGAGATGGAAAAATATGAAGGTTCCACAAATGTCTTTAAAATATGCTAGTGGAAAAGCAGCCAGTTCTTGAACATCCAGTGTAATGGCATGAGACAGAGGTAGGGTACACAGACCAATGGAAAGCCACGAAGGAGACAGCAGAAATATAAAATAATGGACATAATAGTGGAGTATTAACTTGAATGCAATTAAGGAAAATAAAGAGTTGAAGACATTGAGCCCATTTTTGCTACATCAAAACCCATCTAATTCTTTATGAGAATTGTCTGCAGCTTTCACAGCCATGAACAGCTCCCCTTGCTGCTTACGGCTCCACCTCACAATCAGTTTTCCCCCACTTCTCATTACATGCAGATCCTCATCAGTGCACTTGGATGACAGACCTATAAATACCTTCACAGTAACTTGCAGTTCAGCCCATCTGTTTGCCTTGTGTGCTCACTCCACTGGAAAGCTATTTATAAAGTAGTTCAATTCACTCTTCAAAGCTTACCTACTCAGGAAGTTTCTCCACCCAAAACATGCTTTTGGTCTTATCTAGTCAAGGAAGCCACTGGGTAATATGATGGACCACGCATTTATAGTTACTGATAGTTAAATATATGTTAAATGAGAATAAAGAGTATTTTCACTGCATAACTTCAGACATTTACTTTAAATTAGTCTCCAAAAGCTTCCTGAATAGCCAGTGCAAAGGAACAAGGCAAGGGTCCTCCAAAAGACACCTTAACACAGGCACTCTGAATAGTACACCAGGGATGCAGCTCTTCTGCACCACGTGTGCAGATGGCAAAGCTCATCTGAGCTCTGTAATGATGGCGCATTGCAGCTACAGGTGTGAAGTGGCTGGGCTTTCCTCTAAGTAGACCAGCTTAACATGTTCGGTTTGATACATGTTAGTGTTGTGGATAGGTTAAGCACAAAAGAAAATGAAGATCTGTTCTTTAAGCAAATAACCAAAACAAATTGGAGTTTAAAGAAAAACAATCAAACAAAAACCATCCGATACGTCTAGTCTCTTAAACGAAGTGTCAACAGATGACTTTTAAAACTTCCCTCTGGATTATGAGGATGCCATTTCCATTATGAACAATAAATTAAGCCCAGTGCATATCCCTAGCAAAAAGGTCATTACTCACAGTGTTTATAATCACAGTCAGAATCTTTCAACATCAAAACAAGCTCAATAACTACAGGAAAATCGAGTGCTGGAAAAGAAATGTGGTAAACAATGACCAAATTTTTGCCTTTCAAACTGAGTAAAAACATATTTAACCTTACCTGGAACCCAATTTAAGTATCGAAAAGAAGCACCACCAACCCATTGCCATCCACTGTTGAAATCCAAACTGTTAAGACCAAACCAGAGAGCTGAACTCAGTGTGCGAGTCAAACCTAAGTAACACAGACAGAGAGAGATACTGGAAGCCCACAGCAAGAATAAACACTTTCTCAAAACTTGTCACCTTACATGGGTCACTTTTGTTTCAGAGTTTTCAAATTTTTAGGTCTGTAGAAATTTATTGCAACAGAAAACAAAATTATTCTTCTACATGCTCCTTGTAAACCAATAATCACAAACATGAAAAAATTTTTTCCGTAATTACAGAATATTAAATTGATAAAGTTGCACAAAAGGTCACAAAACAAAAATCAGTTTCTTAAAATAAAACATGAATAGTTTCCTAGCGTGTATTTTCTCTTCCATAAAATTAACAAGCGTGAGTATCAAATTTACAAAATACTGCAAAAAACTTGCTCACATTTCATCAAAATACATCAAAATGCAACCATTGCAAACATCATCTTTTTAACAACACATCTTGTGCATTTTTCAGACTGATCTCACTTCAGTTCTATAGCCAATAATCAGTGAGGCTTCAAAAACCCAGTTCAAACTTATTGCTCTAGTTCTGAAAAGCACATAGAAATATCATGCTTATGTCTGGCCCTGCTGGATTCTCTAACATTATTCATAGTCATTACTAACCAATTGCCTATCTCTGCCTGTCATATAAGGCTTGGAAGCCCAGCTAGGTGACTGCTGAGTTTTGTAAAGTAAACGTGTTTCTTCATAGTTCTCAGAAGATCATTATGGGATATGTATTATTTGTTTCTGTTTCTATTGATGGCATCATACCAGGATGTTGAAATTTTTAGTTGCCTTTGACACCATGACTATGGGCAGCATTTGAAGCATGGCAAACTTAAAAGAAGAGGTAATTAAGTGCCAGAAAGGACTGGAATGTCATACCAGAGCCTAGTTTGGTGCCAATACATTAATGTGTTCTAGTACTTCTGTACAAATAAGTTGTGGTTAAGACAATCAAGAACTGAGCATGACAAGAAATCCTAGTACTGCTGGGGCAGCTGCATACTGAAAAGCTAATCTTCACATACATTGGGCAGCCATATCTCACAGTTTGCAATTAAAACATAGCTACTGTTAGGTACTCCAATGTTAGTGCCAGTTTCCTCCCTTGAGAATTAATTTCAACAATAATTTTAATCACACTTAGTTTAAAAAAAGAGCCATGTTTTGACCAAATTCTTAAAGTGCAAACAAAAGTTTAGATGGAACAGACTGTTCACAGCATTAAAAGTGCATTTGTGATTCCTCTAAGTTGGAGAAATATGGATTTGAATGGTGGACTATGAGATGCATAAGGAATTGGCAGGATGTTTGCATCCAAAGAGTTACAGTCAATGGTTGAATGTCCAAATGGAAAACAGTAATAAGTAGTGTCCGTCTAGGGTCTGTATTGGGGCCAATATTATTAAATATCCTCCTCAGTCACATAGGCAGTGGCATGGGGTGCACTTTTGGCAAGTTTGCAGATGACACCGAGCTGAGTGGTGTGTTTGACTCACTTGAGGGAAGGGATGGCAACCAGAGGGTCTCTGACAGGCTTGAGGAGGGGGCACATGTGAACTTCAAGTTCAACAAGGCCAAGCACCAGCTTCTGGAAAATCACAATATCAATATGACTAAGGAATGAACAGATTGAGAGGGAAGGACTTGGGGGTACCAGTGGATGAAAAGCTGAGATGAGCCCACAGTGTGCACTCACAGCCCAGAAGGGCAGTTGTACCCTGGGCTGCATTCAAAGAAGCGTGGGCAGCAGTTTGAGGGAGATGACCCTGCCCCTCCGCTTTGCCCTGGCAAGGCCACACCTGCAGTAGTGCATTCAGCTCTGAGATTCCCCAGTACACAAAAACATATGGAGTGAGTCCAGAGAAGGCATGAAAATTCATCAGCGGGCAGGAACATCCCTCCTGTGAAGAATGGCTGAAAGGGTTGGGCTTGTTCAGCCTGGAGAAGAGAAGGCTCCAAGGAGACCTTATCATGGCCTTTCAATACATAAAAATGGCTTACAAAAATGTTGAGGGAAGACTTTTTATCAGGCCTTGTAGAGACAAGACAAGGCATAATAATTTAAAAATGAAAGCGTGTAGATCTAAATTGGACATAATGAAGAAACTTTTAACAGTTATAATGGTGATGCACTGGAACAGGTTGCCCAGGGAAATTGTTGATCCCAATCATTGGAAGTGTTCAAGGTCACGTTAAAGGGGGCTTTGAGCAGCCTAATCTAAGGCATGATGTCCCATCCCAAGGCAGAGAAGTTGGACTAGCTGATCTTTAAATGTTCATTTAAACTCAAAGCATTCTCTAATCCTCTGACTCTATGAATTTACAGAGAAAAACGTGGCATAGAATAGTTTATCTTTCAACTGATGCAACATATTCAAAATATTTTCTAATCTATTTAATAGATTAATTAGTGGGCTATGTTGTGTGTACAGAGGCTAAGAAGGTAATAAAGAGGAGACTCTCTCATTGTAGAATGTAAATATATTCAAGTACAAATTCAGAATTTTTTCACAGGACAAGTTTGGTAATTACTTCAAAAAACAATGGAGACTTAAACTAAAAGAGCCTATTTGTGAGTCCTTTTGTTTATTACTTCTTTTTCCTTTGTTTTCATATTTTAGCACATAGTGATGATGAAAGGGTCTTAGTGAGATAGTCCAGAAACACTGACTAGTACACACAACAAAAAGAATGCAAAAAGGATTTAATCTTGGTAGCTGCATCTTTGGTTTAAAAGCTATTTTGCATTTTTCTGCACTCCAACATTCATTCTTTATTGCTTGTATTACTTAATTGTTGCATTTTTATGTTACTGTAAGTATATGGCACTATTTAATCAGGATAAAACAAATATTATCTGTTCTATATTCCCAAATGCATCATTCAGGATAACAATGTAAATCTACTAATAACCAAAATTGAACAAATAAAAAATTTCATGACGGAACATCCTATATAATTGTCAGTGTTGCAATAATATACTTTTTGAAAACATTGATGCATAATATTACCCTACCTGTCAGGTATGTTTGTTCATGTAATTCTGTGACGCTTAATAACTCTGCCTTCTGTTGTTGACAGCTTTTTCTTGCCTGGTGCCATTTCAGAGCTGCCTCAGAGTTTATCTGGTACTGGACATTTGTTAAAGGATCTGTGTTCCACAAACCAATACTGTTAACTGTAGGGAGAAAAAGAAATTCTGTAACTCATAATGAAGACGGAGCCAGATAAAATATATTTTTAAATTGCATAGCAAAAATACAGAAAACATAAGCAGAGCTATAGACAACTAGTTTGAAAGGAATCCTGAGGCTCTCTCAGGTGTTAGTACATTCAAGTCAGAGCTAAACCATGACAGCTGGGCAGAACACAGGGAATGGAACAAGGTCACCGTCTCCTCTGATATAACAAAGCCACTGCTTAAGGTGAACAATGAGTGTCTAAAGTCATGCTAAAATTGTTGATTTGTCCATGTCAAGAAAAAGACTCAAAACTTCCAGACTGATACTAGCTAAAGTGTATTTCAAGCTCACCACTTTTCTGAGATAAGAAACCCCAATTTTTTTTGCTGATTTGCGGCACTGTGTAAAGTGGCTATGGATTTTCTTACTGTGATATAGGTGATCAGACCCAGCACTGAATGCAAAGCTGACATCACCAGCATCCATCTCACACTTCCCTGCCATTCCTGATTTCTTGTGCATATGTCTGACATACCACAGCTTTCTTCTCTGCCACACAGCCTGACTGTGACCTCCTTGAATACCTGAACTTGGCACATTTATGCAATGTCAAAGCACTGAAAATGTCATCCAAAGGGCTCAACATAAGCAGTGGCACCAGAAGGTACCACACTCCTTACACTGCTTCAGTCTCTCCCGGTTCGTCTCAACTGAATCTCCACAACCAAACGACAGAAAACAGGGTGATCTTGCTCTGCCAAAAATGGAACCTACAGGAGGCCTCAACACTGAGCTAAATATCACATACAGAGAATAATGTTGCATGACAAAAGCAGAACACAACACATACAGAGGTCACTGTATTTCTGATGACAATGAGAAAACTACTGAAATTCCTGCAGTCTGTATCAGTTTCTCAAGTTCCAAACTGTGAAAAATTTGAGAGAAAGAGGTCTTTTCCTTTTTTGGAATTCAGAGAGCTCAGAAAATTTAAGTGTGCAAGTAGAGGAAAATAGTACAATAAACAAAACCCAAGACAAAGGACCATATATGTTAAATGTCAGCAGGCCTGGAACCAGTTCCACTTTTTCCTGTATTACATCTGATAGTCTATAGGTAATATGAGATGCTTATTTTCAAATTGTCCTGATTTTTAAAAAAAATCAAATATAATAAAATGTCACTAAAATTGGAAACTTTCATCCCATTATCATTATCCACAAATCAACTTCTGTCCAAAATATTTTATGACTATCAAAATCAGAACTTCTGATGTTCTGCACTTCACTATGTTCTACAAGACCATAAATCCCTATGCACAGGCACAAGCCTGGGACAAAATGAATATTGCAAAAATAGTAAAATCTCTAATTCAGTAAAGAAAGCTGGCTCTGACATGCTAGAAAAGGGTTTATGAATCTTGTTCAATTATTACAGAGGAAGACGTAAACAAGTCTTGGGCATTCATCCAACCTTCCACCTCACTCCCCCAGTCTCATAATTTATAGCTGATTTTCATACAGTGCTCTCCATAGAACTTTTGTCTTTCATAAAAATAAAACTCATTTCTGAACCTTGAAAAAGTTGTTTTTAAGACATTTGAGTTCTAGGAAGTCAAATGCCTTTGCAGAGCAGGATTTTGGAAAATCTATATGTTATTTTTTAAACCTTAGTATCCCCAGAGAAACCAAAAGATGAATCTTTTTTCTGGAATAACATATTTTAGCATCTAAGTAAAATTACTGTTAAACCACACCCATCCTTACTACATAAGTGGAAAATTAATAAAAAAGCTGAACTCTATCCCTACACAGAAGAATTCAACCTGCATTTTTTCCCTCTGAATTTTTTGTTTGTCCTAGTCAGCCACAAGTTTTATGCATAAGGCTTTCTAAATTCTTCAATAAATACTAACTCTTGCATCGGTCAAGAAAGAAGACTCAATAGATATTTATCCACTGGAATACAGTATAGGCACACATGGACTCATTCTCCTGATGGTGTTACAGTGTGCAATCTGTTTTCCTCTGCAACACCTACTCTGAAGTGCAACATATAGTTCAAAAAACATGATGTAACCTATAAAGAAGCAGCATTTCCTGGGGTACTAAAATGGTTTGCCGTAGCAACACTTCTCAGTTCCATTCTGTGGGCTATAAGTTTCCACTGTCACTGTATCAGCATCTCTTTCTAAATCACCAAATAGTAGGTCATACTTACAATTGTGTCACCTCCACTGATCAAATTCCTACATCTCTATTGAGTATAATAACTATTACAAGTATGGTCTTATCCCTCATCATTTTGGAGAACACTTGAGCTGGTTTTGCTCACAATGAAAAGTGAGCAAATTTTCATATTGGCTCCTTTGCTCCCCCAGACAGTTTAAGAAACAACAAACACTTTAATCTTATTAACATACATAGACTTAAACTTCTACTTTTAAAGGTGCTGTTGAACTTTATTAACTTATTACTCATATCCCACTCCTTTCGTAGGCATAACTAAAACTTCCGCTACTGTGGCCCATCTCATTAAAATGTATGACTTGAATATTTTATAGCCAGTACTGAAGAATCAGGAAGGAAACATGCAGGCAATTAGCATTAAGCAGCTTTTTTCAAAAACAATCACAGCCATCTGAATGAATTTCCTTGAATTATGCCAAAGAATTAAACAAAATTTTACTGATGCCTCCTATTTGCTGTACTCAAATAAGGCTAGACAGGCAGCATTCTTAAATGGATCTTGCGTGTGCTTTATTAATGGGATTGATATTCCCAACACACTTTTATTATCATGAAAATAATACTGACATAGGGAAAAAAAAGAGTAATTTTTATTTCTCTTAATTACTGACTGCAAGATTCATGGAAATCAGGCAAGGACACTAATACTTCCTCATCAAACCACTTAAGATCAACCCAAGCTGTCCTCTTTACATCAAAGGAAAGGCATATTTTTCTCCTTAGCTCTGACTCAATCAGCTAGAGCTTTACAGCAAAACACAATAAGAAAGAAGAAGGGAGAAGTGCTACCCTTCTCAGCATGTCAGAAGAAGCAGCTTGCAGTCAAAATGTGTCCTATGTATTTTACAGAAGCTCAGAGAAATTTCATTCAAATTTAAAAGAATTCAAATACTTTCAGGCATAAATTACTCAAATTTACTTAAAGTATTACCAACATTTCTAGATAAAATTCTATATATTCATAATACGGCATTTTAAACCAAATATACTCAAATCAGGGAATTTAGAATATAAGTACTTCTAGTTGAGTTATAAAACAGAGAACTACAATATAGCACACAGATTTGGGAAACACTGGGTTGTAATAAAAAGGTCATGTAAGCTTCTTCATGTCTATAAGGCAACTCATTCTACAAAGTAATTTTGATTTTCAGTTAAGCAGTATTCCAGCTTCAGTTCCACTGCACAAATTTCTACATGACCATTGGCATACACTATATATGCTAATGTAACATCTTTATCTCTAATTAACTTTCTATTTGAGTAAATAGTGTACGTACAGATTCTAGCACATGATTAACACACTTTTACCCAGATGTACTTGGCCAATGTTTTTTATGCTGGACCCTATATTTGCATGTTTGACTAGTTCCTAAAAGGATAGCAGGCTAAATGGAGATGGAAAAATGCACTATTTCAAACCGTATTTTGTATAGTAAAGCATACATTATAGACATATTTCCAGGGAGATGAATAACAGCACAGCATAATCATGAAAATAAAAGCTTACATTTCACTGGGCAAAATCCATATTTCCTGTCAACATCATAGTCCGAAGTGGTTCCACACCAGAACCAGCCATCTGATCTGCCAGCATCTGTGCAGTCAGCATACCATTTACCACCATATTTAAAGGGGAATACACACGGTGCTCCATTGTCATTTCCTTTCACTGTGTAGGTATCTAAGGAGACACAACAATTTAAAACTGAATAAACATTAATAAGTATGGGATATATATGAGTTTATGATCCTACTATAGAATGTTATAGCAAGGAAAGCTTGCTAGCTCAGTATACAAACTGTACTTGAAATGGGACTTTGATCATTTAACCCTCTAGGTCTAGGCTGTTACTCATGTTCACAATGAGACAAATTTTTATTGCTTAAGGAGATAACTGACCACAACTCACTGAGCCAAGACAAGTACAATCCCATGCTAAATTTTACATGCATAACAATCAAAAGTATAAAATCCACACAGTTAAGCAATTTTCTTTCTAAGTGCAAACAACTGCTGACTCTTTTGTCAATAACCCACTCAATTGCTCATTGATCATTTTAGACAGGGAAGAACATGTACATATACACTTTAAAGATAAATACCACAGAGTGACTCCAATATACTATGTCCAAATAAAATTTCCATTTGCACCTCAAGATAACTTTTGTTTCATCAGAAACCTGACTTGATGAAATTTATCAAAGTATCCACAGCAGCTTTCTGTATGGGCATATATAATGTACATGCATTGATGGGTGGACCTAGAGAGTAACAGTATTTGATAGGGACTGCTAGAGAGGTAACATACCAAGGGCGCTGTCTCACAGAGATGCCAGAAAACAAAGGAGGAAGGAATAGCAGGACATCATTCCATCTCCCCACCCCCGTCTCCTTTCACATCATTTGCTTTGCTAAGTGTTCTTCTATTCTGGCTTCAGGCCAAGGATTAGTACTGTAATCAGCCATAGTGTAAACTACAGAAACTGCATCCATACATCCCTTTGTGACCATTTCTGTTTATCACAGAATACCAAATAGGTAGTCAAACATATTCCCAGGTACTTATAATGAATATATTTATATGTGTATTATACATAACTTTTTCAAATTTAACTATTTAAAATATCTTATTTCTTTGTCTAACATTTCAGCACCAACTCTGAGACTAGTAGAAACTATCATCTACTATTGTGTAATAGAGACACACTTTTTGAATAACCATAGAATGTTTTCTCCTCTGCAAATGAATCTCTACTATGCATGGTTGATCATTTATCAAGACTTCAACAAGTTTGACAAAAAAGCAAAATGAACTTCCCAAAAAATGAAAAGCACACACTCAAATATTGCTGATTTCACCAGAAGTCACACTTACTGATCACTAATAAGTGGAAGGAAATTCTTCAAATATTTTAATTCGCTACACATAAAAATGAGTTTGAAATACAGAAATTAATTTACAGAACTTTACCTTCATAGCCTCGAGAACACAGATCGTCTGTGGTTCCGTAGACTTTCCACCTACTCCATAAACCAGATCCCTTGTACAGCATAATATTCCTTTCCTGTCTGTTTCCATAGTTGAAAAACAGATCTTCCCCTTGGATTGCAAAGAGAGTCTCGTTTCTGCATTCCCATCGCTGAAGTTCACTAGCCTTGTCACAAGGATACAGGGTGATGGGAACCCAGTCTTTCTTCGAAGGCACTCCCAAGCACAATTTGAATGCTATGCTCATAAGCTGGTGATCTGAGACCCACCTGAATTTTTGTGACTCATTTTCTTGAACACAAGGAGCAGTAGTCACTGAATTAGAACTTTGAGCCAGTACACAGCGCTTGTGATCTTCATTATATATTAAGAAAGTGCTAGTATCTGTAAGACAAATAAGAGTGGAATCATTTGGGTTGAAGTAATCTTACCTATTAAGTGGAATACAAATCTGAACACTGCTCTTGGGGTTAAAATCTCATCATCAGTTCAGCAAAAGAAGGTGTAGCATTCCTGTGGCCTGCACCTGTTAAAGTGACAGTACAATTCAACTAGCTCAGATGCAAGGCCATTTCATCTATTTTGTGTCAATGAAAGAATCTACATGCAAAAGTGTAAGGCAGCAAAGGGGCAAGATCTAGAGTCTTCTGTAGATTTAAAGTGTGGGTTGAACTAAAGAAAGAAAACACTTTCACAGTATTAGTCCAAGGTGCACCCATGGAAGTTACTGAAACAACTTGTGCAGCACGCACACTAGACTGCAGATCCTGACACTGAACACTCCTGCAGCGTTGGCTCCTTGATCCTGGCTCCCAGGCATGAGGAGATGGCAACAGTCATTAAGTTCTTTAGGCTCCATTCCCTCACAGTGGTGCGCTCTGTTCTCAAAAGCCCTGCTAAAATTCTTGAAGTATTAACTGAGGGAAAGGATATGTTTTTAAGTTTTATACACAAGCTGCTAGTAAAGCATATTTATTTTTCACTTCAGTCCTCAGTGATTTCTCCATTATGAATGAAATACCAATAGTGGGATTTGCTCACCAGGTATGCCTCTTCAGGATTTATGAAAATATAGAAAGCTCTTTGTAGTTCCTTAGGTTATTTGTCCCTCTTAGTAAACAGCACATGTTTTCACATATTCAAGGTTTATTTCAAAACTGTAGGCACTTGAAAAGTTCTTCGGATCTGTTACACTTGGGTGTGCTATGGAGCATAACACTTCTGAGCTGGTCTTGCTCAAACACTGAGAATTTTTCCTCTCTGGTGCCCTTGAGATATATTTTAGCACAGTAACTCAATCATTCTGTTTGATACCAGATCACATAGAGTGACTGGATGCACGAGGTCTCAAAGCTATATTTTAACTGGGCTATGAGCTAGGAAAGGGAAATATTAATTTATGTTGATGTCTCAGGGTTTTTTTTCTTTTTAACTTTTTAATTTTTATAGATTTTAGAAGTCACTGTAGATTTACTGTACCAGTAAAATAACCTCAGTAGCTTAAGGTTAAGACATACCAACCCCATCCTATATCAATCCCTCAAAATTCCAGTAGCTGTTTAGTCTTCATTTCAAGGTACAATTGCAGAAAAAAAACATGAGGTCTGCACCAGAAATAAAAGCATAGACAGAAGGACCTTCAAATCTAGAACTTTGGAAGACCTCCAAGGACCCAACTGCCGTGAGGAAGATGAAGATGATGAAACAGGGGTCCCAAACCCCCAGACTTAATTCCTGACGAAGTGTGCCGGGGGGTGGAATGGGGCAGGACCAGGGAGATAGCAGAATGGGATTGGATGGACATTATTATAAAATCTTGGTACCAGGATCAGAGCCCAGGGGGTGGATATGTATTCCTGGAGCCTGAAGGCTCATTAAAGCTTCTGCTCTCCTTATCTTATCTCCTACTAAATTGGCTTAAAAGATTTTTTTCCTCATCAATCTTTAAGGCATCAATGTGACTCTGGGGATTGAACCTAATTAAAACACTATTTATTTTAGTGCATGATTATCAAATTAAACAAATTCTATAATGGAGAAATGTTTAAGGGGAAAACAGGTTAACCACCAAAAATTATCCTCTCTCTTTGCTGAGACTTCATTGTGGAAACAATCATACTTCTCTGCAGAAGAACAACCTGAAAAAAAATAATATCTCTCTCCAAGAAAGAGCTGACCTAGAGTTATCGCATCCATAGTTCACCTTCCTCCCCCTGTCCTTTGGCTTCCAACTCACTGGGAACTAATGTAAAACTGATGAGCACTGGAGACAAAAATTGTTGTCTTTTGCCAATCTGTTTCACTCACAGACAATACAAGGAAATGTACAATTATCACTACTGGTGACAACTATTTTTATTCAGCTTTTCTACTAGCATTTAGCACAATGTTATTGTAAACATGCAATGCTTGCAACTCTCCTTTTCCTGAAATCATATTTAAAGTTTCTGGATAAAAGAGATATCAGACATTTTCACAGGTGTGGGAAACACTGCCTGATTTTTCAAACTGCTAAAATTGTATTTCTGGCTTATAATAACATTTCTTATTTTATGTTATTTATGGTGTTGAAGAGAGGATGCATGAAAAAGTCACCCCAAAATCACAAACCTGTATTGCTGCACACAAGCATGAAAGGGTGCAGAGTTTTGGCTTCAGAAACAAGGTTAGAAAGCTGAACAAAGAGCTCTGACCAGTGGGGGTGGAGAGGGGGACAAAACTTTGGCCCTTTACAATTCTGACTGCACCTTTACAAAGCACTAGCAGTGTGTAAACGCAACACACCTGCTTATACAAGAACCTCAGTGCATATTCCCAGTGCAGGGAACAGTATATGTGTGAGCAGTTAAAAGACCAACACAGCCAATCAGGCATTGAAAATAAGCTGACACCAAAACAGGAGTACAGAACAAGAGACAGCAGGATACAGGAGCAACTGTGGCTAAGACTGTAGTTGCAGGATTTCCTCTCCTTTAGTGTTGCTCCTGGCTCATTCATAACCATGCAGCAGACTTTTGACATGGTCCTGTATTGTTCTAGTTTACAGCTTTATTTCTGTGTTTGTTCTGTCTGCTTGGTCACTAAAGGAGATTCCCATACAACACTTTTCATGTGAGTAACGAGATAGTATAGAAGAAACATGTCAGGTATTTGTGCAGCACTTTCTATGCCCTACCAAGTCCTCTAAACACTTGATACCATTCCTGTCAACATGATGAGTTGCACCTGTAAAATAGGCTGAGCAGAATTACACATATAACCATTAACTGTGTTTCACTGTTCTGTAGCAACATTTGCTATAGAGCTCCGTAATAGGTGCTGTTCTTCACTATAAATGAGCTGCAGGTGGCACATTAAGGTCCACCACAGTGTGTTCATGAGTACCACAGTGTTGGTGCTTTAAACTGATTATACCTGTTTCTAACAGTAATTAATATGCTGAAAGTTACTCTTAGAAGTTTTTTAAAATTGATAAGAACCTGATAGGCATAGAAACAATTTATTCAGCACTGTAAGCCATTCAGGGAGATCTAGCATCTTTTTCCTCAAATGTCCCAAGTAGATCCTGACAGAATTTTTCTCAAAGGCTTTAATTTTTCTTCACCCACCACACTGTGACTATTTGCCCATCTCTGGCCCCAGCTTGTATCTCAAGAATTGTGCCATGTACAATAAAATCTCACCAGCCAATATCGTTTCCACAACAGAGATTTCCAGTATGCCAAACTAGCTTCACACTCTGCATCATTTGCAAACTATCACAGATTATGCAGGTTTAAATCAAGTAGTAACTCTTGAAGCTGGTAAAATGCTACCAGTGTTAAACACTAATGGAGAGCACCAGAAGAACAAAACCAAATGCCAGAAGCAAGAGAGGGGGGAGCAAGGAGACAGCAAGCAGGTTGGACAAATGTCTTCTCTGTGGAGACTCTTGCTTACCAGATGGCCTATGATGATTGCTGCTAATTACACAAAGCAAGAAAGGTTACAATGCAATGTTATGAAGTTTTTCTTCAGTAGATCTCAATCTGGGGAGCAGAGGATGCTAAGAGGTTTTCAGGAAGGACAGATGCAAAACTTTCACTGAAAAATAGCTGTGTGTTGGGAATTGTGGTAAATCTCAGATGAAGAGGGTGCGAACTCCAGGTATCACCAAGCAACAAAGCCTTCCCCTGTTTTCACACCTCTCTCCATACCAGCTCCCCAGCCACCTTAACACCCCTCCATGCAAGCCATTTGCCTAAAGCAGGTCCTTGAGGCCCATCAAAGACCAGAGGACTGGTGGACCGGCAGAGCACCAGACGCTCCTGCAGACCTTGGCAGTGAGAGGGTCTGTGAGGAAAAGCTGGGCGATGTTATTAAATCGATCAGGGACTGAACTAAGGCACAGCGGGTGACAGCGCTGTTCGGCACCCACAACAGTTTTGCCCACCGGATTCCTTGGGATGCGAGGGAGGAGAGGGAGGCAGCTGGGGCGGGCGGCTGAGGGAGGACCCGAGGGGAGGCTACGGCCTCCCTCAGCCGCCCGTCCGCCGCACCGACGGGCTTAACATGCTCGTGGGCTTCACCTCCGCGCCCGCTCCCTCCCTACGCCCCCAGGTCAGGTTGGGCTCTGTGCCCGCAGTGACCCCTCGTTTTTCGGCTCGTCTCATCCCGCACAGCCCCTGCAGGCACTTACCCAGCAGCGGTAGAACCTGGGGGAGAAGTCCGAGGAGAAGCAGGAGCGGCGAGAAAGCCATCGCGGCGGCTCCGCCCGTGGCGCCCCGGCGGCAGGGAGGAGAGCGCTGCCCGCCGAGCCGGTCCTCCGCGCTGGTGAAGGGCTGGTGGATCGCGGGAAACCTCTGGGCTCCAAATGATAAGGAAATATCCTGTCACATGGGACGTTTTGAAATAACAGGAATTCACTGTTCAAACTTTGCTTTCCTAAGCTGATTTTTTTTTTTCCCTTAGCGGAGGGAAGAGCCTCCTTCCAGGCAACATGCAGGTGATAAAGCGGTGATAGCTGAGGACTGCTTTTTTTGTTGTTGTCGTTGTGTGTGGAGTGTGTTTTTGTTTTTTTCTTTTATCCCCTTTGCGACCCTGTCAGCGTTGCATATGGGTCAGTGGTTTGTTTGCCAAGGAAATTAGCCAACCCAGCGCCGAGGGAGGAGGACATCCCTCTCCTTTCTTCCTGAAGTGAACCCAAGTCTCTAAGAAAATCCTCGCTCAAAAGACCGGGTTGCTCCCGGGAGCGAGGACTGCAGGGGTAGTAGAGACCTACTTTTGGGAACCCGGGATCTGGGCTGCGCCCCCGTCCCCCATCACTCCTCCTCCATCCAGGTCGCTCCGCCGGGAGCAGAGCGCAGCGGGCGGGCGGCGCGCAGCCGACTCTGGGCTGCCAAGGAGGAGCCGGCGGGATCGTGTGGGCTTAAAAACCCCTAAGAGGCATTTTCTGAGCTTCAATAAATGAACTTCAACAGATTTGTTTGTTTGTTTATTTATTATTCTGGCTCTATCTGCCTATTAACAGGACTTAAATCTTGCTCCTCAGTGCGAGAAAAATTGAACCTTGCCTGTTGGCTGGGTTTTTTCACAAGCTGAAGCACCCGCATGGAATTAAATGATCTCTCCAAAAAAGTACCTTCAGAGCACAATCTGCCTCGAGGTTTTTCTCGCTTCTTGCTGTGCTAGGTCCGAGACCTTCCCTATGTGCTTTTTATTGGAGACGCTTAGAGGTCGTTATCAATATAGGGTCTGAAGGGTCCCAAATGGATTGAAAACATCAGTCTTACTGTTGTTGTACATAGAAGCTTTTGTAACATATGGGACATATAAGTACTGTGATAGAGCATACATGAGGCTCAGGGGGGCACCTCATTGCTCTCTACAACTGCCTGAAAGGATGTTGTTGTGAGATGGGAATCATTCTCTTCTCCCAGGTAACAAGTGATGGGACATGAGGAAACGGCCTGAAGTTGCAGCAGGGGAGGTTTAGTTTTCGACTGGGAAAAATTTTCTCACTAAAATGTTGGTCAAGCACTGTAACAGGCTGCCCAGTGAAGTGGCAGAATCACTGTTGCTGAAAGTGTTTGAAAATGTGTAGATATGGTGCTTAGAGACATGGTTTAGTGGTGCGCTTGGCAGTGCTGGGTTAGTGGTTGGACTTGATCTTAGATCTATTTTCCAACCTTAAAAGTACTAGGAATTTGCAAAGCATCAAACCTACCTTGTGTATGAAGCATATTATAAATGGCTCTCCTTGGACTGTCATCCACTCAGAAATCTCTGGTAAGTATTGAAAATCTACAAAAGCCTCCTTTCTGGAAGTTCTGGGTGGTAAAGTACAGCACATCCAGGGAAACACCAATATGAGATTACTATGGAAAGAGGCAAGGCAGAGTAAAAAGGTACTTTGACACTATTATAAAAGGAGAAGAAACACTGAAGATAAAGACCAAACTCATTTGAAGTTGATGAAACTATTGTTAACATTGGAAAGTATTCCAGCCAGGCACTTCAGCTATGCTGGGCCCTCCTGGACTACGTGAGGAGAGGGAAGAGGAAGTAGATCATAATTTCTCTGAACATCTGTAGACCCACATAAAGGTCAGGAACAGCCTGGCCCAGGGACAGGAGGTGGGAAGTATTTCAGCCATAATCAGCAATGTTCTGTATTGTTATGTTGATGAATAATCATCTGGGAAACTTCATCTCTTGCTATAGTGTATGGCAGATATGTGTTTTTCCTATTTTCAATGGTCTTTTTGCTGAACAGCTAAAAGATCTGAGAACTTGCACTGAGACTATAGCTAACACAATCACAGCCCAATTCAGAACATAGAATTCCTCTACATTTTAGCAGTACCACATTCAAAAGACTCAGGCATTCAAAGCATGTGTGAAAAGGGTTTTTAAAGGTGGAGGAGGAATATTTTCCTAAGTCACCTTAGTATTTGTTTGTATGCTTATTTTAGTAGGAGTGAGCAAACATGGAAGCCCAGGAAAGCATCTAGTGCTAAAAGGACCAAGTCAGAAGTCTGAGAACACTGCAATGCTGCTGCCCTAATACAGTACTATTATTTGTAAGACCGTTCCTAAAAGCTTGGGAATTTGTGGTACTCTTTTGGCTCAAGGTAAACAAAGGGAGGCACTGTGAGAAGTTCAGTCTCAGTGTAAGAAAGTAAAACTGCCATGGAAATCTACATTAAACCTTTATGGCTATGTGCAGCAAAGCGGACTGCACATAGCTGAAGTGTACATGTGTGTAACATAGAGAGGCAGGAAAATGAATTAAGTAGGTGAATAGTGTGGTCATCAGTAGCTATATTTGGCATGAACTGTCCTCTGAAGTGACAGAAAAACTGTGTTAGGTCATTCTTGGAGATTCTCAAAACTGAACTGGATAAGCGGCTGAGCAACTGGTCTAAATTTCAAGTTAGGTATGCTTTGGAGAGGAGGTCATGTTAGATGAATTCCTGAGTTCCCTTCCAACCAAAATGAAAATTCAGAAGAGCAACTTTCCAGAGAAATATTCCAGCCTTCCTTCATGATGTGAAAACTGCCTTTTTCTCATTGTCCCTTGCTCTCACTGGCAATACTGGAGATACTGCCAGTTCAAAGCTGTTTTGATATATGTGATATATACATATGTCTATATGTATATATACATTTACACATATCCCCATCTAGAGCAGTACAGGTCTTGATGAATTTTTTCACATAGCCTCTATGTCTCATCTACAGCATACTCCTCAATAATTATGTCTGGATCTGGCTTCCTCTTTGGGAATCATCATGCAAATACATGAATCATATGTTCTGATCTGATATAGTCAAAAGGAAAGATTTTCTCTCCTTTGAGACAAAAGCATTCAGCAAAGTCTCAGGCTGTAGTGATTTGTAGGCAAATAGTTACCAGAAGCTCAATCTGCTAAATAACTAATGACAGGGTACATGTCCTAGATAGACATATGTTTTCATCTCTCCCTGTGGGTAGGAAGCCATCTGCCATTTACCCTTGGAACAGAAAGGCCTAAATTCCCCTGAGACAGGTTGGACCCTCTCTTCTTCTGGCACATCTACTACTTGCAACTGATGACTCTTCCTTGCAAAATACCTTGAAATCCTGAAGTCACAGTGGCCCTTGACTTTGATAGTCAACACAAAGACAGAAAGTTCAGTCTAAACGAAGTCACATCCAGAACTGAAACATATTATGACTATTTCATTTGTGTTGAAGAAAAACAACTAAATTATTATCCATACTTTCACATTTGCACCCAAGATGTTTTTTTGGTATTTGGCGTGGGAACCTCTATCTCTCAGTCTCTCTCTTGAACAGTTTTCCCTACATTTCTAATGTTTGCATGGGTGCTGTAGTGAGCTACTTGCAGTGGAAGCCTATGAACATTTCAGCATTTAATTAATCATTGTAGACTATTAAAAATCACTCTATTGAATGATTTTGGAGAGATAGCTTTCTAGAAGATTGTATTGTTGTAAAGAGCTAATTAAAGTTAGACACTGTAGGTTTTGGCTAGGATGGAGTTAATCTTCTTTGTAGTGGCTCAGATGGTGCTATGTTTCGGATTTATGAGTAGGTTTTGCACAGCCTCAAGGCCTTTTCTACTTCTCATGCTGTCCCATTGACAAGAGAGCTGAGGTGGGCAAGAAGCTGGAAGGGGACACAGCTGGGACACTTGACCCCAATGGACCAAAGAGATATTCTACACTGTATGATGTCATGCTCAGCCATAAAAAGTGGGGGAAGGGGGATGAAGGGGTGACATTCAGACTTCCAGCATCTGTCTTCCTTGGGAAGTAGCTGAACACCTGTCTGCCACTGAGAAGTAGTGAATTAATTCCTTACTTTGCTCTATGTATGCATCTTTTTGCTTTCCTTATTAAAGTGTCCTTATCTCAACCTACGAGTTATCACACTTTTTACCAGTCTGTTCTCTCCCTCATCCCGCTTCAGGGAAGTGAGTGAACACTTGTGTGGGGTTGAGCTGCTAGCTGAAGTTAAACTGCAACAGACAGATTAAAACATTATTTATTAAGATCATTTCAAGAACTTTACTATTCTATACTGTCTAATTAGTATATAGAATTGAGATAATTCATCTTCATTTGAACCAGAATCTTTCAGGGTCAAAAGGAGTTCAAAGCTAAGAGGAAAGTCACAGAAAAATGGACAGAAATCTTGAATTTTCTCTAAGAATTTTCAGTGACAGACAAACTAAATATAACTGTCATATTGAGGAAAAATTGTAACACTATTGTGCATGAACTAAAAGAGCCAAGACACAAACCTGTGAACGCTGAATGCTGATCAACAGTCACCACAGCCGATTTCAAATGTAGCTAAAGCTGAATCAGGCACATTTCCTTTATACAAGAGCAAGTAGAAAAAAAGGTTTTAAAACTTGCAGCACTTGTTCATCCCATCTCTTAACTTGATAAGCCTTAAGATTATGTTGTTGATTTCTGCAAGCACATGGAAATGAGGCAACTAATTGGAACAGTGAACAATACAGCATGTAAGTAAGATCCAGTTCAGCACTGGTTTTACAATACCATTATCTCAACAAGAAATGTTGATCACTGGTGAGGAAAAAAAAGTAATGTAGTAATGAACAGCCAAGAAATTATATTAGTTGTTCTGTAATTACTTTAAATCCACCAAGAGAAAATCTCCTCTAAATACACAAACATGTTCAGACCCTACACATCTCCTAAGGCAACAGTATAGTCATCCTAAACTCCCTTTGCTGTCAGTGGACAGAAGTAGAGGAGCAGTTTGGATCTCATACCCTTCCAGGAACACCTTAGATGTTCGATCTTACCAAACTTGAGCCTAGGCCTGCATTCCTGAACAAGATACATACATCATTGTGCTAAGTAGATATGGGTGAGAGTGGAAGGCTTAGACAAACTGTATTAAAAAGGTCTGCCATTGAGTCACAAGGTGCCAAAAGGACTCCCTTGCTTTCTAAACTCCCTCTCAGAGAGGAGTCTCCATGCAGCTGCATCCAATCTTAGCCTTGGATTACGTCAACAGTTTAAATTTAAGGAATTACAGAAGTGTGAATGAATCAGTTTTGTTCCACAGGTTTTAACGATTGGCAAACTGAGAATATTTATATAAAATTAATCACTTATTATTACAAGTGATGAGATAAGAGATCTTAATCAGAATTATTTACTACAATATAAAAGCTAAAACTACTAGTAGTATAATATAAGATAGGATAGTGCACTGTATTGAAGCAATTATTGAAGCAATTATATTAAAGTTAGCAAAAAGAAATAGTTATTAAGTAGGGATTTGATGTAACTCACCCATACCAATGCCCATGGGGAGATCCTTGGAGGGTGTCCACACCCAAGGGAGGAATCTCTACACATACACCCCACAAAGGGTTATGTCAGAAGAATCTGACTATGAAAGAGCATTGGACTTTTATAATATGAAGTGATTGACTGCTAGTCACACCTTTGCAGACCAACTACCAGCTTATTTGTCACATCCAACTTCAAAAAGCAGGATATGTGTTTGAAGTTTGGTGAACAAGGCTGGTTTTAGCATAATTCCATACCAAAATCAGCACCACAGTGCCATAGACAGCTTGCATGATAGCTTACACTGTTTGCATTCTCTGATCGGATTTTAGGTCTTATGAAGACCTCCTGCCACAGTAGAGCCATAGAATAAATACTAAATCAAAATAACTTTTTTTTTCTCAAGACAATATCTCAAGCCTTTATTGTGAAGTCCTACATGCCTTTATTTTCCAAAAAAAAAAAAAAAAAAAACACCACCCTTTTTTTAATTACACGAAATCCATGCTACAAATCCCCTGCAGCCAGGAGGAAGAAATAGAAAGCTTTTGTAGAAGCATTAATTGATCATGACAGTCTATTCCATTTTCTCTCTCATTCTGTAACAACAAATCACTCCCAAGTGATAACAGTGGGAATTTTGCTTTAATAACAGTACTCTACATGGCAAAGAGCTGTACACAACCAGAGCAGTGCAACTCACAGCTCTGTTATCTGTACAGGAGACAATTACACAGCTCTGGACTGTCATTTCTCACTTATCTTGGTGCCATAAGTAGTTTGATAAGTCTGCTTCTCAACTAACAAAATGAATACACATCTTTAATCCCACTTATAACTTTACAAGTACACCAGTAGTCTCCAGGCTTTCTCCATGCATAATCACACCAAATCACAGAATCATCAATGTTGTAAGAGACCTTCAAGATCATGACTCCAACCATCAACCCAGTACCAGCATAATCACTCCTAAACCATATCCCCAAGTGCCACATCCAGGCACTTTTTGAACACTTCCAGAGATGGTAACTCCATCACCTCCTTAGCCAATTTGTTCCAATACCTAACCACTCTTTCAGTGAAAAAAAAAATTCTAATACCTGATCTGAACCTTCCCTGGCACAACTTAAAGCCATTTCCTCTCATTCTTCCACTTGAGACAAGGCAGAAGAGCCCAATCCCCCCTCACTACAACCTCCTTTCAGGTAGTTGTAGGGAGCAACGAGGTCCCCCCTGAGCCTCCTCTTCTCCAGACTAAACAATCCCAGCTCCCTCAGCCACTCATCATAGGACACCTTTTCTAGACCCTTCACCTGCTTCACTGCCCTTCTCTGGACACACTCCAAGACCTCAATGTCCTTCCTGACGTGAGGGGAACACAGGATTTGAGGTGCGGCCTCACCAGTGCCAAGTACAACAGAACAATCAAATAACTGGATGGATATTACTGTAGTGTCAAAGGTCAGAAAAATCTGGAACTCAGTCGGAGTCAAGCAGAGCTCACTTGAAATTAATGTAATGTCATGACATAACAGTTACTACCTTTGAGCTGTACATTCATTTCCAGTTATTTATCACGGTTAAAGAAAGATGCAGGAGAAATAGGGAAGTTCACAGATGAAAGAGTGTTTAATAATAGTGTTTAATAAAGGATGAAGAGATATTCTTACAAGGAACTAGTTCTTTTTAGAAATGAAAGGCAAAAGCTGATACATGACAAGAAAAATTATAAATTATACAAAGGTGATTTGTATTTTTTATTTTTCATTTCACAATGTAAGCACAAAAAAAAATTCACCTTAATTCAAAAACAACTGTCTTCATATCCATTGTCATTATCAACTCAAAATACAGCCATGACATGGGCATAGAGGTCATTCAAGAACTATTGTCCTTTATGACAAAAATAATTCAGCAGAAAGAAGCATTTAAGAAGAAACTTCCGAGGAGGAGGTTAGGGGATTGACAGGCAACTGTCAGGTAGAGAGATGTAGTCTCTAGATGTAGAGATGTGGCTTTGTTTGCCGAGGAGAGGGTTATTTAGTGGTTTGTTTGCTAGTTTAACTTTACTTCAAATAATGAAATTTTGAATGAACTCATAGGCCACACTCTTTAATCACAAATTTGATCCTGTCTCACTAGAATAGGAATACCATGGCATTCCCGTAAGTATTAAGAAGATACCTGAGAAATCTTTAAATAATTATTTGGCAAGTATTCTGTTGAGCAGCAGTTGAGAAATGTGGCAATACTCTTTATTATAAATAAAAGTCTGCATGCCAGTAAATCTATGCCATCATAACTATTAATTTGTGATGGCTACAGTAGCAAAATACCACACATAGGTCACATAAGGGTTTTATTTAAAGAAAGGAAGCAGGTTTCAGTTCAATTTCCCAAAGAACTATGAACTTAAAAAAATAGGTGTTTTTAAAGCACGTATTTTTAAAAAAAATCATACTATCCCTAATGTGAGTCACATTATTGCTACTGATTACTGCTAGACTTCAAGTTTAGGAAGTGTTGTCTGTAGTATATATCCTTGAGCAAATTATTAGATTTTTGAATGGATTTGTAACTAATTTCACTAAAGGTGCTGAGAATTGTAGTTTTGTGTATGATTTAATGTTCAAAGCTTTTGCCTTGTTCAAGAATTCCTGAATCCTGTGCTGTCTGCATTTTTCCATCATTTTTGCAGACTATAAAATTTTTTTAAAAACATTTAGAAATATTTTTCTTCAGTAAATTAACGCAGTAAAAACTGAAATATTATGAAGTATTATGTAAACTAACAGGATTTTTATTTTGGCAATATTTCCTGCAGAACAGAATAAAATTTCCGTGCCTCAGTTCTGTCTGTGCCAGAGCAGACAGAGCATCCCTCTCAGGGACTTCCCCTTAGACCAGCAGCAGCACCATCACCACGAGATGGCCCCCTGTCCACTACAGTTCACCCTCTGTTTTGCTCGTACACATTCTGAGTTTGTCTCTCCAGAGAATGACCGAGACTGACAATGATGTTTTTATTTGACATTGTTTAGTCACCAAATAATGTCATTTTGTTTAGTTCAAAACTGTTTATGCATTCTGATGTGGTTCACCAAGTTTGTTTAGAAAGTGATTGTCATGCTGGATTCACACAACGAGGTGACTCATTAGACCACAGCAGGTTGCATTAGATCTGGGCACATGTATAGCGACAGATGCCTCCCACAGTGGATTTCAGATCTGCAGCACATGTTCTGTCATCCAGGAACATGGCCAGCCCTAAAGAACACCCACAGTTGTCCATAAAGTCAGTCCTAGGTAGCTAACCTCATGATCACATGTTTCACTTACCTTTAAAATTACTTAATTACTACTTCCCTCACCTTACTAGATGAGTAAATAGAGTTATATATATGTCAAGTATGAACATAGTGGAATTTGGGAGTCAAAAAGTAGCTGAGAGAGTCTCAAAACTATTCTACCCTCCAACCTATTTCCAATGACATTAAAACCATGTAACAATTTTGTAGATTGTTGCCTGAAATGGTATGTGTGAAGGATGACAAACTGTGAGGCCAGAGGAGAGGGAAGGGGGCTGGTTCCACCTGGTGTGTGGGAGTAGCTCTGATGGAGGGACAGGGGTGAGGAGGGGCTGATGTTGCTGAGTGCTGCTGTGAGAAGGCACATGCTGAAACAGAAAGCTGGGACTGGTGTAAAGGATACCTTCAGACTTAATCCTTCCCTGTATCCCCGAAGCCTGCTGGAGTTGCGGTAATGAGCCTTTTCACTTATTCCCCCATCTGCTCATCTATAGCTGAACTTCAGGGCAGTGCGGCTCAAAGAGGCAAACAACTTCCCACCTCCTCCCGATGCAGTGCCTGCTACATGAGGTCTTAGTGGGAGAAAGATAAAGAGAAGACAAAAGTTTAAATTGCTCTCTTCCTCTTACAAAGTTTTGATAGCACAGTAGGGGTGAGGCTGAGTCTGCAGATCATAATTTCTGGGAAATTTGACAGCCTTGCCTTGAATTTTAAGAAGTTTAGCAAGAGATCCAAAGTTAATAATGAATGTAGCAACATGATAAGTACATGAAAAACACTACACCATCCCAAGGAGCCTGTCACCTGAAAACTGCTCAGAGAACCCTTAGTGAAATGGCTCAGGCCAGAAGCACCCTCCTGTAAGGGTCTCAGATGCTGTTTTGTTGTGTGTTTGCCGTGTGTGGCGCAGTCACCACGAGCCTCATGTCTCCAGTTTAAGGTATGTTGCTGTAGTGTACTGAGCAGGTGGATCCATACTTATAGGATGATGACCACTCATTGGTGGGATAGTAATGTTAGTCATGATAAAACTTGTTTGCAGACCAAGGGATAAAGTACAATCACAAAAGCTTTCCTCAGAAGAGCAGTGAGCCACATTCCAATGCGGTTCTGGAAATCCTGCAAAAGACCAAAATGGTAGCAGCAGCACCTGGGTCTTAGCTAAAAAATGCCCTGTCCTGTAAAACCATTCAGAGTACAGTACTACCTTCTGGGATCATTATTATATCCTTTTTTGGAACCAGCAATGGGGATCAGCCCTCACACCTGTGGATATTGACAGCACTGTAGCCTCATACACTCTCCCCTTCTCTCCTACAAAATAGTCGTGTACCCCTTCCCTGACCAAATAGTAGTACCAGGAGAGCTTGATCTCTGTTTTCATGCAGATATAGGTTCTTTATGGGTCACCTGACCTCCAACTTTTGTTGGTATTTTCACAGGTGAACATTTCCCATGTAAGTCAAAGTTAAATATAAACAAACAAATAAATAAATAAAACCAAAACCCAAACAAACAAAAACATCAAAACACACAGGGGAAAGAATGGTCAGTCAAAGATAAAGGTACCTAGAGAAAAAGTATAATAATCCCAAACCAGACAAAGTTCAGGATTAGTTATTTGCCTTTTCTGGTGCCTTGGCTAACAGCAAGGAATCAGCTACAGTTGTGGCTGAATTATTTTGATGCCTCATTTCAACGGGAGTTAGGCATCATAATAACTTTTAAAATATGAAACCCAGCTGTTAGTTTAATCCTAAATGTGAAGTCTCAAAGCTGACTAAAAGGCAGTCAAATCAGATTTAAAAAAAAAAAATCAAATGGAAATAATTACTCAGATAGGTTAATAGTTTTGTGTTGGGGTAGGTTTTTGCCTTTTTTTGAGACTCTTTGTCAAGATCAATATCTTTTCTATAATTTGCCATACCCACTATTTCACAGCAGAAGCTTCTAAATATTTCAAAGCACTTCTGTCATTTCAAGCACTATGAGAGTCCTTAGATAAAACAGACTGATTTTTCATGGACTAATAGCTGGCTGTGCTATCTTCATTTAAATCCAAAATAGTTTACCTCACTAGCAATCCCAGAAATGAGATATCTGCAGCATTCAGTACAAGAGATCCTCGTGGTCTCTTTCTGGAGATACAGCAGCAACTGTGCCATTTGTTATTTCCACCAGTACAGTGTGAGCTGCTCAGGCAGCCCCACTGTGGCAGACTGCCAAGCAATCCAGACACCAACGAGACTACAACTTTGTCCTCTCTTTATTTCATATTGTCATCTTATCTAAGCTTTCTGTAGAGTAATGGGTTTGAAACCTCAAACAACTCAAAATATCTGTATTTTCTGATAACAGCTTCCTTTTGCAGTATCAAAACACGACATTTGTTTTTTCTTCCTAAAATAAAAATATTCACTTCAGCTCTGTGCTGCATGGAAGATTTTAATGGTCTATTCTTCTTAGGGGTCCTGGCAGGTCTTCCTGCCTGTTATCTGTGACCAGAAGTGAGCTGATTATCAGTTTTCACAGGAAACCAGATCAGCAAATGTCACGCAGGCAGCGAAGCAGGATATAGTAAACCATGCTCCATATATACATCCCATGCTTCCTTTACGCTCTTAAAGCTGAGACCCAAGCAGCAAGCAGCAAATGTAGGTAAAGGGGAAAGAAAGCTGAAGTGCTTCATAAATCTTAAACCCTACAAACTAGTCAGTGCAAATGTAAGCAACTGAAGATGAACACTAAAGTGCTCAGGATATTGCGTGCCACAGGAGTCAGAACACTGACCAAAAAGGCTTGTCTATAGATATCCTTAATTTTTTTGTTTTAATAATTCTCCCGGGTGAGGTATTTAACTGCTGCACCCAGAGCAGAAAACTTCTGCAAATCTCTTGACATTACCAAACATGCCATAACTCTGATTTCACTCAGAGCCCTGGCTTATTTTACATCTTTTATAATGTAAAGAGATTACTTTTGACACAGACTTAAAATACTGCTTGATTTACAGACACTTGAGGGTTTCTATGCATGACTCCTCTCTATACAAACCATGTGCGTCCTTCTAGAAACAAAGCTTTATTATTAAAGATTGAGTTATTTGCATGGTCTTCTTCCTTCTTTGTCTTTCCTAGTTGCATCATTCACCTCAAACTCTCATTTGCTCTTTTTCTTTCAATCTCTCCATTACTCTCAGTTCCTTGAGACCCTGCCCCACATGTCATACCCAAACAAAGTGAAGCCATATTTGACATATTTGGCAGTGAAGCACTAAGAAAAGGATTAAATACATTTCATGATGGTCTCTTGCTTGTCATTGCTGTTCCAAAGTAAAACATTACCCAAAAATGTTGACTACTACATTCCATGTTTTGCCACAGATACCTTCAACAGCTGCCTCTTCTGTTGGGTTCTGCAAGACAAACAGGTGTCACAAATACAAAAGACCAAATACCTGTAGTGAGCTATGGGTAACAGCTCTGGTCTAGCTGAGAATTTCAGACAAAGTATTTCTGGGTAATTATGACAGGCTGGATCTGCAAATGAAGATCCATTTAAAAGCACAACATCAGTTACAGTTTTGCATCAATGAAAGATCAAAGAATCAATGTGGGAAAGATTACCATTCATACAAAGCATATCCTTGAAGTGGCATCTGTATCAATACCTGAATACAGCACCCTCCTATCAAAGAAGGCAAAGATCCTTCCTTACCAACCTTTTCAAATGAAACGCAAACTCTTTAGGCTTGCAGTACTGATACTGGTCTTATGCAGAACTGATTTTCATTCTTAATAGAAATTAACCCAAGACTACTGTACTTCAAGGGCCAAGTCCTCTGTTTTCCAAGGGATAATCTAAAACTTTGTGCTCCCAATGGAAACAGGAAAAAAACAGACAGTCTTGATATTCCAGTAAAGGCAGAGCACAAGGCAGGCTTAATATTCTGTGAATATGTAGACAATGCCTGTAGGATCCCAGGGCTTAAGAGGGAATCATGAAAGGGAGACTTTTTTGCAGACTTTGTTGATAAGAAAGATTCTTAAGCCTGTAGGATTTACTATTGTGGAACATGCAGCTGATAAAAACCATTCTGCCAAAAATGAACCAGGAGCTCATATTCCTTAATACGGCAGTAGAACATAGGAAATATATATTAGAATATCTTTTATAGAAATATAAAATTGCATGTATAGGAGGTCAACACTGTTTTTACCTGACTACTGGTATTGCGACTGTAATAACACAAGTTCTTCATAACAACAGTTAAGGATACGGAAAATTAAGTCCTCAGGCACGCACCAATCAGCATCTAAGACCTTCCAGTCCCTCCAGTAGGATGAGCGAGTGTGCAGTGCCGCTTTCATCCCAGAGTGCTCTGATATCTTCCCTTTGAATACCACTAACCCAGTACGTGGAAAACCCCGTGACACAGGTATCTGGATTTGTTGGAACATATCTAGGGTATGGGTAGCATTTATCCTGCTTTTTATAAGGAAAAAACAAACAAAAACCCCACAAACAAACACCAACATTAACTAAAAGTAGTTTTTATCAGAGCTGCTACCTAGTTGGTTAAAACTAACTCAAATGTCTTCCAGAAAAAAAGGGACTTTATAAATATAATATAGTCAGCACTGGCATTATATAGGCAAGAGAAGGGAGTATAAAGGGTTAAATTAACATTATTATACAAAATTCCAATACATAAGAGGGACATTATCACTGTCACAACACACACTGATTCTACATGTGCTCAAACTCTTTAAGCAAGACTTGAAACTTGGAGGAGAGGAAACTGCAAAGTACCCATAAGAGTTCTGCAGCATTTTTAAAAATTTAAAATTAAACCCAGTGAAGAAAACAGCCAGAAACAAATGAAGTGGCCATAAATGAAAAGAAAGCAAGAAGATTCATAACAGATCACAGGGGGATTTTTCAACAAATCTCTAATAGTGAACTGTTATTTCCAAATACTGAGAACCAGTACTGAGTGAGCCATTACTTCCAAATACAGACAGCAGCTTGAAAGACTTGCTGGGAATGGAGACCAGTCAATTCAGGTTTTTTCAGAAAAAAAAATAAAAGGAAAAGGCAACCATAGGAAGGATGAAGAGGAAGGAGGCAAGACAGAAAATAGAAGAACACCAAGATCACCATGCTTTTGTGTGCAGTTATTGATTTATTTGAAAAGCATCCAGTAAATATGAGAGAGGGAAAACACTCACTTTTTCCACCTAATACTAAAGAATAAAAATAGGATGGCGCAAGAAGTTTGTTAAATAATGTATTTTGAAGACCAGGATGGGTACTTCCAACATGATTACCAATGTGCTGCACTTAAACCTGTTGCTGACTCCATATTTTATGAGTGTGACTCTCTTTTAGCTGGAAGTTGCCCTTATACAAAGTCTATTAAAAAAATTATCACTACAATTACGCAAAATATTTTGCTATTTTTATGAAGAGGTAACAGATTAATAACACAAATACCAAGATAAAAATACAGAAACATACTGGATTTTTATTAAGTGGAAGCTCTTACAAGGTCTCTTGCGAATTCCACTTCTTAGTAGGGTCAGCTAATTAGGCAGACAGACATTTCCATCAGAATATTGTATTCAGCACAGCATGACACTTAAAAACAACAACTTCCAAGGGAAAGTATTTACTTTTAAATACTTAAATTTATTCTATTTGCTCTACTCAAATGGTACAATTACAATAATTAAAATAACCTCTTCCTGACTAAAGTATGAGAAAGAAGTGAAAACCTGATTAAGAGATTTTGGTTGCTAATCTCTAGATCAGTTCCATCACAGAATACTTTTTTCTAGCAATTTATTTTCAAAAATGAGAACAGTCCTGGCAGCATTGACTGACTGACTTATTGTTGGAAGATCTTAGTGCTCATTTACCTGTGTGGTAAAAATTGTAGCCATTCAATAATGTTTCAAAAGGTATCATTTCTAACTACTTGGAATTTGTGTGCTCATGTTAATTCATTGTAGAATAAAAAAACACTCTATTTGCAAAGCAATCTATGGTGTTTCAGAAGTACATCCCTATTTGCCATAGATTTAGAAACCTTTTTTTAGGAAGCTGCAGAAACAACCTATGCTCTTGCTTTCACTTTGGAAGAGATAAATTAACATCTGAAAAATCTAGACCTACAATTGGATAAATACTCTTACACTATCAACAATCTACTTTCACCTACATTCCCTCCCCACCCCCATACATTCATCATATGAAGTCCTCAGTGACAAACCAAAGTTCCAAGAATGTGCAGTCTCTCACAGAAACAAACAAGACTGCAAAAGCTGTCAAGTGCATGGTCTAGCTGGAATGAAAGCTGAATCATCTCTTGGATTGTATAGACATAATCAGATTCTGCATCAAAAGCAGTGTGGGCAGCAGGTCAAGGGAGATGACTCTGACCCTGTCCTCTAACCTAGTGAGACCCCACCTGGAGCGCTGCATCCACCTCTAGGGTCCCCAGCACAGGAAGGACATCAACCTGTTGGAGCAAGTCCAGAGAAGGGCTACCAAGATGATTAGGGGAATTGAGCACCTCTCCTATGAGGAAAAGTTGAGAAAATTGGAATTATTCATCCTGGAAAAGAGAAGGCTTTGGGGTGACCTAATTGTGGCACTCAAGTACCTGAAGGGAGCCTACAAAAAAGATGGAGACTATTTACAAGAGCATGTAGTGATAGGACAAAGCGGAGTCGCTTCAAACTGAAAGAAAGTAGGTATAGATTGGATATTAGAAATTCTTTACTGCGAGGCACTGGAATATGTTGTCCAGGAAAGCTGTGGATGCCCCATCCCTGGAAGTGTCCAAGGCCAGGCTGGACAGGGGTCAGAGCAAACTGGTCTATCTAGGGAAAGGGGTCCCTGCCACAGTAGAGGGTTTGGAAATATGTGATCTTTAACGGACCTTCCAACTCAGGCCATTCTATGATTTTTAAAAGCAACACACAATGTATGGCAAACCCCACAGTTTATGATGTACTTGCCTCACATACTGCAGTAACTGTGTTTCTGAATCCTGCAATGAATAAAATTCATGAGTAGGATGCAACTATCAGCATGTATCATTAAACCATTTGGAACCAAATTTGGTCCACAAGAACAGAGGTGCTCTCTTCCTGGGTTGATATCTGGCCAATTTCCTTGTGAAACTGTACCACAGGTGAACAGAAAATAAAGCGAATCAGAAAATGATTCGAAGTTAATGGCAAGGTGCTATGTAAAGAACACCCTGTAGGCCAAAGGGACACTGCAGAAACATGAAAAATGCAAAGCCCAATTACAGCAGTTGTGTGACTGAGCCAGTGATGAGGGAGGCAGTCCAGAGGTTACAGATTGGGACCGTCTGCATTTCTGAAAACAAGGTAAAAGACTCCATAAGACACCTGCATTGTTGTGGAAGGACAAATTGCAGAGTGGAAACATCCAAAGATAGATAGATTGATAAAATTGATTAGAATTATGATTAACTAACCATTAGTATTTGTGGGCAAGCTTACTATAAATATCAAGTATGAGAAAGCATATGAAAGGAGATAACTGTTAGGAAACACATATACTACATGGAACTGATTTAATATAAATACAGGAGGGCTGAGATTTGGATTGTTTGCATTGTTGCTGCAGTACAGGATCCCCTTGAATGCTACTCTTCACAGATACACAATTAATTGATTGTTACCTACCACCTGTCCTGAATAAAGAAAACCGAGGAAGAAATCTGAAGTCAATTTGAGCCTCAGGGATGGACAAATTCAAGGGACTAGTTCTTGGGAGAGGCAGTTAGGAAATCATTTGAGCAACTAGGGCAAATAGCTGCCCCCTGAAGTGATCAGAGGGACTCTGAAACCTTGGAAAGAACAGCTACCACTTACAGGAAGCCTTGATTATCTGGAAGATAAGAGGTGCTCAAGAGTAGAAAGCATGTCTATTTTGAGAGAACAGGCTTACTAAAATAAACTATTAAATTACTTACTTTACAGTTAAGTGAGTAGGAGTCTTAAAAATTAATAGTGTTATATCCTATTTGAGTGTCATTATCCACAAAATCAGATGATGTAAATCCTGATTCCACAGAAGCCGCAACAAATATGTTACAAAGTGAGATTGTGGACTCCATTAAATCGAAAAATTCTTCACTGTTTGTTTTTTCTCACTGCACCAGGAGGAAAGAGGGCCCTCCAAACAAACACATCCCTAACAAGAGTCTTTTAGACACCACCTTTGACTTCTGTAAAAAAAAAAAAGAAACCAAAACAAAACCAAATAACCTATTTGAAACTTTCAGTAGCACATTTCAGTGGGGTGCTTGGTGCTGACTCTGTATTCATACACAGGTTCAGAGAACCATAACTTCTCTGTCCTACACTCAGCTGAGACTTCCATTTGTTCTTATATAAAATAACATATTTCTGTGAAAATCATTGTATTACCTATATTCCTCTGGCCACATGATTTTTGCTGCAGGGTTTGTCTAACTTCAACACAATTCCTCAGCATCAGCTATAAGAGCATGTCACTAGGGAAAGGAAAAGACTAATTTGGAGAAAATTTCACAAGTCTAAAAGCCATTAAAACCAAGGGATCTAAATGTTCACTCTCCTTTGTGAAGCACAGTAAATCAGGACAGTCTGACACACAGACTGCAAAGTAAAACGTGCCGGCATAATCCACAAATACCTGATGATGCATAAGCCAACAGGGGTGAGGCATCACAACTGGCTAGAAATAGATCCATGTGATTTCTGTTGCAGTCAGGGGAAGACTTGTTTCCTTATTAGTAATCAAGCTTAGAAACCTGTTACAGCGTAAAATTGAGTGATCCAAGCATGGATACATTGAAGGGTTCCATTTCTTGATATATGTGCTTCCTGTAAAGTGGTAAATAGGGAGACGGACCAGTGAATGAGCTTGTTCTATTGAGCTCTACCAAGCACCCAACATCTTCCTGCTGGATTCTGCACCTCTATGAGGGTTCAAAGTACAACTGCTAAGGTAGTAGATGACACCAATCCTGGGAATGGAGGCCATAAGCACTGCTTTTTAGAGATCAAAGATGCATGCATAAGGACTCAAAATGCATGTTTAACAGGGTTAAGAAAAGTCAAAGCAAAATAAGAGGTGTTACAATCACTACATTCCTTATATTTTATATCAAGAGATTGTATTTTAAAGATGCTCTAAACCTACAACTCGAAATACATATTTGCCCCATATGATTATCTGCATTATTGCTTGTTGCCCAAGTATACTCCCAACCCTAATCAGTGGAAGTTTCTCCACAGGTTCTCTCATACTGGCTTAATTCTCATGTCTCACATAAAATATAGATTCAAATCAGTATCAACCAAAACAGCCTTGAATTAAAATAATCCAGATAATTTAAGTTTACAAATATTGTGAGAGGTAAAATTCTATCCTACAACAGACTAGAATAAGATTTAGGAAAACAGCTATAGTAGTAAGACAATTCATTAAGGTTCCCAGGTTCATAATGGGATATGAAGTGAGTGTTATGAAGAGAGATTATAAATGACCCAATTATTCAAAATTTTAAGTGAAGATAATTGGTTTCATCTCCTTAATTACAGATTGATGCTTATTTTACCTCTTGCCCAGATTCATGGCAGCAGATTTTACAACAAACTTTAAATACTATGGAACAAATTCTAAAACTTTTTTCATCGTAGGCATCTCAACAGAAATGCTTTCCATCCAAAAGAAAGGGGCAGTAAACTCAGTATTAATACCCTCTCCCAGTTCCAAAACAAAACATGTTTCATTTCTACACAAGCTGTAGGACTTTCAATTATGTCAACTGAATAGATATTCTCTTGAAAGACAAAAATTATCATACTGAATTAACACACAGCCCACACAACCTTTGCCCTAAGGTGTTTAGCTCACATTTTTAGGAAGAGACCCTAAGAACAGGCAAAACAGATACTGCTGCCCACCAGTCCCAAAGTCCCACAATGATCTCAGATATTTACACTGGTTTAAGCAAGAAATCTATGTTTAACAGTGTTTTAAGAACACAGCATACAGCTGTCATCTTTCTACAGTTTCAATTATCACAGCATTTTAAGCATTTTAATACTCATGAACCAGGTTTTAGCCTAATTTCAACTCATTTCACATAGATAAACCACCAACTTCTTTCTGTTACTGTCATGAGAAATGGAATCAACTGTCAGATGACCGCATAAATTAACTGTCAACCTACCATAGTATTTGCTTACTGATCTGTAACTTCATATATGTATTAGACAATAGACACAGTTGTTTTCATTTGTGCTTTATGATCCCTTTAAACTATTCATGCTGTATTTACCAAAAGAGGATATGTAGCATACTTGAAATAAGATATGCAATGTATTATTTTAATTTAGCTGAAGGAAGTTAATGACAGATTTTAAAGTAAAAATAATGTAATCTACGTGTAAGCATCATACAACACCCCCCTCCCCAGCTTCCCAACCAGAATAACCAAACACCCACGTCCACCCCACCTGAAATCAGAAAATTTGAGCTAAGTGCTTCCAACAGACCTTTCTTATTGTATCTTCAAGTCCTTCCAGCAAAGGAAGTCCTCTTCAGATTATTCTTCCATTAAGTTTATAAATTGACTTTGCAACATAGTGAACTAAATACTCCAACTTTAATATTTTGCATTCATACGAAAAACAATTAACAGTTTTTACAAATAGTGTTATTTACTAAAACAATTCTTGTACAACAGTGCAGTATATCTAAATATATACATATGCCAACATCAAAGGGAGCATCAAAACAAAGCCAAACAAAAATGCACTTTGCTACTGTGTACACTTTATTAAAACCAAAGCAGACTGCAGCAGATTTCTTTTTCATGACAAAGACAAAAATTATTTGGATTCCAGGACATGCAAGAGAGAAGAACAAAAGCCCCTACCACCTTTTTGCCAAGGCAGCAGCATGAAAAGGGAACTTCAGATCTGCAATTTTACATAGTAGCAAATGGAATGTTTTTAAACACAACCATCCTAATTTAAGAAATAAGGTTCCAAAAATGTACATAGTGTTTTTTACATATTGAAGCAAAAACTTCAAATGTCAAGGCCTTCTCAGTTTTTCCTATGGTGTTGGACAGACTGTGTATGAAGGTCAATATTCTACATTGTAGCTGAAAATGAGAAAGGAGTAGCTGTAGTGTGGAGTTGCTCAGCTTTACTAAGATTGAGTAAGAGTAAAAAATGATTCTGCCTGCTGTTAGCAATGGAGGGTTTTTGTAACTTTTACTCTACATTTTTCTTTAAAAATATCTCCTCCCAGTTTTTAACTGGAAAAATTATGCTCCCTTGTTCTTCAAAATCGATACATGCATCTTCTCCAAAGGAAGCTGCAGTTGTATAATTCAAAGTGCCAGTGTAGCTGCTGTAATTAGAGATGTCCTTTTTCATTCTGTCTGTGAAATCCAGCAGAGAGGGAATAAGCTAAGACCTTTATATGTAAAGGCTGCACAGATATCTTTGAAATATGAGTGGAAAATCAAGTAAGTGATATTAGAGAAAACACCAAAAAAATTGGAGAATGAGGTATTAAGCAGTTCTCCAGTGTAAATCTGATGTTCCTGCCATCTAGATGAAATCAGAGAACTATAATAGCAGCCTAGATTTAATCAGCAAAATATGTACATGGTATTAAAAGCAAATCTATCTCCTTTGTTACATCTAATCATTTTCAATGTGGAAGAATTTTCTGAAGTTCAAATTCATTTCAGTTTCTCCCTGCCTCAAAATTCATGAACAGTAACTGTACCATGAGGGCAGCATGCTGCCCCACACCTATTGAAAAGTTGCAGTAATTCTTATAATTCTTGTATATTCTTATTATAATTCTTATATTTTGCTCCTTTTTTGCTCGTTTTACTACTGTCCGTATGTGCTTTGGCCCATGATATTAAATACACATCTACACCAGTACCAGTTACTAAACAGAGGTGGGCAAATATGTTGTAACAGTTCCTGCAGCTGCACACTCTGGAACACACTGTCATTATATCAGTATAGTAATTTTTAACACACTGTCTCAGTGTTTTTCCTGGGATCCTTTACAGTAAATCTTAACACCTTTCTTATGCTCACATAAATCGAGATGATACACAGGGGTAAAGAAGTGTTGCTTATAGAAGTCAAATGCACAGAAGGCACTTTCCAGAATTTGTCCCAGTTCAGGCTAACCAAGCCACTGAAATACCCCTTCTGAAGTTAATTAGCATTTTTGTGTTCCTTAATAAAGGGTTAAGTAACAAAGGGTTATACAAAATATTTTGAAAACATTTTAGCCTTACATCAACAATTTATATGTAAAGAAACAAGGCATTTAAATATCCAGTCTTCTATTGCAATATGAATAACATTTCAAGGGATTCTTAGCTTTCAAATAGTTTAACTTTCTGACACTTAATTGCTAAAAAGCTTTTCCACACAGTAGCTGTACATGTACTTTCCCCCATTCACCACATTTCCGTGTTCAATACCATAGTAAGGTAGAACACACATGAACTTTGTCAAAACAATCCATAAATGAGGAATCTGAGAATAAATCATGGCAGAGAAGCACCAGCAATGTCATCTCCAGGTAGATGATAACAAACGCACAGAGAGGAGGTGAACTGACATATAATTTCTAAGTTATCAGAGAGGATACAAGAGGATGACTGAAGGAATGCATGCAATGACAGCATCTAGCAAGGTAGGAGAAGGCATCACTTTAGAATATCAGGACACAACCAAGCAAGAAGACAAAATTATCTTTTCTTATGAGAAAAATCAACACAAAGCAATACAGCTCCAAACTTAATCTGAAAATTGCATGCGAAATGGAAAATGTAGGTTGCAACAGAAATGCTAAGACTCTGAACCTAAAAATACAGTGATTACTACACCAGCTTAGACAATGAATTCTGATTCAAAGTTGACTAAAATTCCTAGTCTTTTACAGGAGATACGCTAGAGCAGTGACTGTAATAAAGGTAGGAAGGAAAATGGAAAGTGTGCATCTTATATTCATTTTCATTATACGTCAGTATATATATTAACTCTCATTATATTCAATTTAGAGGGGCATTGAATTTTAGCAAGTGGGTTTTTTGGTCATGATGAATATCATTGAAAAGTGATTTTAATTTTTGTAAACATGGATGAATGCATAAAATAAGCAAGTTGAAAGGCAGAAAAACTTTAGATACACATAAGGTTTCAACATTCAAGTGAGAAACCAGGAATAAGCATTTCTGTATTTCAAGGAAAGACTTCAAAAATTCTAAAAAAAATTACAAATTAGTAACAAAAAGTATTTTTGCCAGGTCATTTCTGAACAGAAGTTCCACAGGCCTTTGTTAGGGAACATGTGACACAACATATGTAAACCTAAGAATACAATAGTCAATTATACATCTTTTCTAAAGCTATCACCCCTTTAATCCATAAAAAATTATCTACGACACAATATCTTTGATTATTATTTTTTTCTTTAGTATTTATTTTCCAATTCCATAATTTCTGGGATGACCCCAAGTACTGAAGTAATGGCAGTTTGTGAGGGTGCTTAAGAATTCTAGAGAAGAAAATAAGTGAAAATACTAGTATTGGAACAACCAGCAGGCCACAACACCCCCAATTGGAACAAATCAGCTATGGGCATGTTTTGTAACCATCCCAGTCCAAAGTTATGCAAAGCAGTCATGTGAAAGCATCTGGCAAAACACTGGTGTCAATTAAAACAGTGAAACAAAGGCATGTTAGGTAGCTGTGACAAGTGCATGGGATAACCAGGGTCATTTTATAATATAATGTATAATTGTAACATTTAATTCCAGAGACATCACACTAAAATATAGTACACAAAAGCAAACAATATCTGACATACACACTAACAAGACAAAAAACCACAGATCTGATGTTGAAGCCATCTAGTATTGCTCTAAGAGGAATTAGAGTAGCTGGGAAGACAAAACCAGGATTCATTACTAGATTGAATACAAATGGAAAGTAACAACAGTCTTTGTGCAAGAAATTCAGATCAAGCACACCTAAAATGCTGCCTTCCATCACCATGTTTATTTTGCAGCACCTCAGCCACAGAAAGAAAATATTATGCCTTAAAAAGCCAGCCGTCTAGGTTACTGAGAAACACGAGGATTTAAAACAGGGTAATGCATGTTGCTGCAGAAGAGAATTCAAAGTAACCTGAAAGTGGATTAAAATGAGATGCTTCATAAACTATTGATACTATAGAAGGGCTAATAAATTCAAATGGTACAACTGAAAATTGAAACAGACATTTAAGGCAGAAGTGTTTGTGTTAGAACAGTAAACAGAACAAATTGCTAAGCAAGGCCACAAGAGATAGAACGAAGCCCTGAAGGTTTGTTCAGCAAAGTGATTTAAGTGTCCATAATTCTCCATGTTCTAATTAAGAAGACTCAAATAAAATTGTGTAATTCATGTTGTGTGTTCCAGTTTAAAATTCCATTGTTTCTCTTCAAACTCAATTCCTCTGTCTTTCTTTGGTGTAATCTCTACCAACACACAGAGAATACAGTTCTGGTTCTCATTGTTAAAAACCACTTGGAAAAAATAAATTACATGCTTCTGATGATAAAACGCAAGATCCTGATCTGTTGCATGGTCCCACGATATGTTTAGCAGCCTCCGAATAGTAGTTTTAAGTTATTAATTATGTCTGAAGCAGAATCATAATTTGCTGTTATCCTCCCAAATCACTTACTAGTTAACAAGTTTACTTTGGTAGATAAGCTATCTAATAGTCATGATACGCTTGTGTTCAATTCGAGAAGTAGTGAAACTTAGACTCAGTTAACTTTGTAAATTCATATATAGACCCTAGCTTGTAACTGTAACCATGATATGCAGAATTACTGCTTTTCCTGCATTGGAAAAAGACATCACATCTGTCTTAAAACTAGACAAAACTATGAAATACAGTTGTCAGTTCATGATTAAAATAAAATAGTAAAGTAAATTATTTTTAAACATTGTGTTAAATATATTCACACGACCACCATAGCTATACGAAATGGGCACTACTGCAATCACACACTGTATGTACATAACATATATGCCACAACAGTTTGCAGATGTTGAGTTTTCACAGACTAGCCAATTTTACCATACATAAATAAACTTGTACCAATTTTTAGGCATTTCAAAAGGAAGGAAAATTCCTAAATACATCAGTTCCTCTGCAAAATTAAAAAAAAAAAATCCTAAAAAGTCAGTGCAAATTGAACTTGTTCACCAAGAGAGATTCTTATTAAGCTGAGGATAAACACAGTTTAAGAGATTAAAGGAAGAAACTCAGAATCGCCAACTGCCTTTAGCAGAGGTTAAAGAAGGTTAGGAATCAGAAGTCCTGGATCCTATAGCAGAGCCTTCTGTGAGTAACTATGCTGTGGTTGTTGAGGTGGTGGAGGCTGTGGTTGTTGTGGGGGTGCTTGCTGACTGCCTGCTGTCTGTGGCAGAGCTGTAGATGGTAAGTTATAGTTTGGCACCTGGGACATATTAGTTCCAGCATTCTGATAAGCAGCAACATCAACAGTAGCAGGTGGCGGACTATATACTGAAGCCTGATTGGAGTAAGTACTTCCAGCAGCAGAACCAACCATTGCACTGGGGGGGGAAAAAAAAAAAAAAAAGTTGAATTTACAAACAATTTACCAACAGAACAGCAAAACTTTATTGCTTCTTCAGTTGTTCAATATATACACACAAAAATCTCTTAATTCAAGACACCTTCCATGTTTAAAACTATAGCCAATGAGTATTCCCATTAAAACTCAAACACAGTCCTCAGATTTAAACACACATCAGACACCTCCCATGGATTTAAAATTACACTGTAAATCAGTAATTTTGTTTTACTTTAAGGTGCAACTTGAAATGCCATCTACCTTCATTTTTGTTAATGAAAAAAACCAAAACCCAACTGAACAGTTTTTAAAAACCCAACCAACTGTTTTAAATAGAAAAACAAGTCAGATGAAGTATGCAGACACTGGCTTTGTCAATGTATGCCTTACTATCCCAAAAAAGTAACTTTGAGGGACAGAAACTAACAAATACATTAATGACTCCAGATGGATGTCTCTCCTAACTTTATAGAATAAAATTACTTTACACAGAGTAAAAAAAATTCAAAAACCAAACAACAAACCAAAACCCCCTCATCTTTTCATAAAGCCAATTCAAAACTTTTTCACAATATAGGTAGCTTAACCAAAACTTAATATCTTTGGCCATCTACTCAATGTAGGAAGCCTCTTGTAACTCCTTTATATGGGCAAGCTGCATAAGCTTTAGTAACTATTCATAGTCCATTCACTTCTTTTACAAAATTAGCAGAATTCTCCCCATTCTTCTACAGTAAGGTATTTGAAAAAAGAACAGTAGAATAAACATTCTCAGAAATTATGCTAAACCAGCCAGAGCAGCAGATAATCATCATTACATGTATATTAAAAGTCATGTCTATATAATTGTCTCTATTTTTATATAAAATAAATATAGAGCTATATAAATTACATATTTAGTACATATAAAATTTAAAACTACAGAAAATTATAAAAACAACAGAAAATTTAGAAGTTTGACTGGTATTTTTACTAAATACATGACACCAATAAAAAGCATGCTGGAAATTATTGCACTAAAGCATCTTTCAGTTGTGTTTGTAATTATACTTCTATAAGGAAAAAAAATCTCCTTTAAATATATCTGTAGTCCTTTATGTTTAAATTCATTTAAACTTGAACAGGAAAATATTTAAAATTACTTTGTGTAAGACGTCTGTGCAGGCTGACCAGGCAGCACTGAGCTGGCAGATGGAGTAACTGTGCCTTGGCTGAGAGAAGGGAGCTGTTCAGGAGGAAGACTGTAACCTTGAATATGGCCCATCTGTGCACTCCCTGCCACCAAGTATGCATTACTTTGAGTTTGCCCTGGATAAACCTAAGAAGTTAAATAAAGGTACATTAGAAATAAAATACAAGAAAAATTACTATTTAATATCTGACTTCAGAACTTTAAGACAGCCTCTCAAGACTTCTAGTTTCCTCTAATTTAAATTACTGAAGTTAAAAACGGCAATTCTCTCACGATAGCATTCCCATGTTGACTGTTATCTCTGCGTAGATAGGGGAGGACAAAATCTTAACCAGGAATTGTACTTCCTTGGTTCTTTACTTTCTTTGACCCACTATGCAAAGCCCTGCCCTGGCAGCTAGAATTTTTACCTTCATGTGCAACTCAAAGCCCAAAATGAGCTTTTTCCTTGATCAGAAGGACCCGAATAGACAAAAACTAAAAGCATTAGAACCTGCAAAAGAATATCCAAAGCTTGCAGCTGAAAACAAACATTTTTATTTATATTTGTTTAAGTATTATGTTGAGAGAAAAGACTACTCAAGTCAGTACGCACTTGGTGAGGTCAATGGCTATTAAAGGTTACATACATACCTGAGAGCCAGAAACACCAGATGACTGCATGTAATATTGTTGGTTTTGGAGTTTTGCGTACATGGAATACATTGGGTCCTCATTCATCAATTTGTTATACAAAGAAAGAGCCTCCATTGCTTTAACATTGAGCTCTGAAAGTTCCGAATGTTTTCTAGAGAACATATTTTACAGTTTATTCCACAATTTAGATAACTTCAGTATAGAACACACAATACAGAGAAATTTCATATGCTTGCTGTCAAGTGATGCCTGACAAGTGCCAGGGCATCAAATTGTACAATACTATAGATTATTATATGACTAGGGTAAAGAACCCTCTGACTTCTTCCCAGAGAGGAAACTACTAATAAATACACCTATTCTCTTTGCCAGTATTCACAGAAATGATTAAGATACCATTAAGTAACAACACAGGCATTTCTAAGAATGAATTCTAATTGGAGCCAAAACACATGATTTATTTTTTTACCTGTCTATATCTTCCAACTTTTCATCTATGAGAGGTCCCATCTGGTGGCACATTGCTAGAATAAAAAGACATTAAAATATATCAGATTAATAAACATTTCCATACTGCAAAGTCAGAAAGCAATTGAAAAAAAAATTACCAGATAGAAATGCGTAGATGCTAGTCCAACTTTTTTTTTCAGTTCATTAGTATAATCTGTATGCCAAGAGATTTATAGTAACAGAGAGAGCATCATGAACAATTTAAGAATGAGATCCAGGTGAAGTTTTCAGTAGTGGTACAATTTTAAAAGTACATTTTAAAATAAAAATAAACATACAGGAAGTTTAAAACTGAAACTATTTTGCATAAAAAGGTTCAAGTAAATCTGAAAGGTGATTTCTTCAAGGAAGAAAATTTGCCATTGCAAATCATGTGCTCAACTAACATTACTACAAAAAGATTATCCATGAAAACAGTGAAGGAGAAAACTGGTTGCAATAATTCAATCACCTGCATGTCAAAGACACTAATAGCACATTTCTCTCTCACTTGATTCCTAATTGGAGTAAGGGGGCTTTGTCAAACTACTAACATGTGCAAAGACCAACACAGAAGCAGAATGAAAAAGCACTAAGATAAACAAAAATGCCTCCTTTCAGCACAAGGACATGGGGTTCATCCAACTGCCAAGCAAACCACAGATAATTAACAGGAAGACAGATTTTGTAAAATTTAAAATAAACTGACAAGGAAACCGAAAGGGAAGTTTTGGACATTAGAAATGCAGGAGGTCCTACAAACGTCTGGGCCGTGATGTGCAGAAGGGCATTTCTATTGTGTTCCTTGAAGGCAACTCCAGGTGAAGGGGGAGTTGTCTGAGAGGTACCCATCTGCTTCTTTGAACCTTGATCAGTAATACATTGACAGAAATGCTGAGAAAAGATGTAAAACCTCGTCTAAGTTCTGCCTATTTTTTTGTATAGCATAAAGTGTGGTAAAAGGCTGGACAACGGTTGCTTAGATGTCTGCTCTCTAACATGATGACTGCACTTCTGCCAACCACAAACCCTGGGCTCCTGAACGTGTTAGGATGAGCTCTCCAATTTAAAGACATTTGTAACTGGATATGTGAATGGCAGAAAAAAATGAAGTGGGTTTTCCATCAAATGTTGATCAGCACTTGGCACCACTGGTAGGAACAAGGATTCAAAACACTCCTGTAACAAAATTCCCAGAACCTAGGCCAAAAGCAGTAGCTCACCAAAGCCTACTTAAGTGTAGAGCAAGGAATTTTGAATTGGCACTGTGGAACTCCATGCAGCCATACGTTTGGCAAATGCTGTTGTAGGTAGCTGGGGAATGATCATCTGACCACACTAGTGCTTTCAAACTCTGGGACCAGTCCCACAGTTCAACATACAAGTCAGCATTGTTTTAATGGTCTCACAATGCATTTTGGAGGAAATCCTAACGTAAGCTATATCTGGAGGTTGGTTGATAAGCATACCTTTAATTTCTTTGCCTCTGTCCTGGACCAGATACAGGCAATCTGCCTCTTAGACACCAACTTCTATAGCTATATTTGGGACTTAAAAGAATAAAACCAGTCATGTTTCTTTTACCCCCCTTTAGCTTTAGCAGAACTGGAATATGTGCAGACATGTCCCTGATGTGCAGTTTCTAAAACAGGATTCATTTACAGGCATAATGAACCAGATGGGTGCAGAAAGATGAGAAATATCCAAAAGCTTACAAACTATGTACCTTCTAATGATTAATTTCTAGACAGAGGTAAAACCTGGCATTTTCTTAACAGTCTGGTCCTCTCTGATGTAAGCCTATGTTCTGTCTCATAACTGGTAAGTTTTTTTTCTTCCTTCTCCAAATTCCCTCCCAAAAATTTTGGTGCATCTATCAGCTCAGGTAATAGAGGGTCTATAATGCCTCTATAAAGAGGTTGTCTGAATAATTTGACACTAAAAGACTAGTACAGTTTGTAGCACTTTTAAAGTGTTTTAGTATGCAATTCCTACAGAAATACACATGCAAGTGAAAGTGTGTGGGACACCCACAGGTCTATTATAAACCTTAGCAGTATTTCTGCTTCCTCTCATGGTATCTTCCTTACACTCCTTTTGCCACTCATGCTGTGCTACTCTATGAAGCAAAAAAAAAAAAAAAATAATGGATGAATATGATTGAATTAAGTATTTCTGGGTCTTGAAAGGGAAAAGAATATAAAAAATAGTCTTCTTGTAAGAAGAATGGGCTTGTTTTAAGGAAACATTTTGCACTTTGGTCTCTTAGATGTGGGAAACAGGAAATGAGAGAATAATTATGGCTCAGGCACTTTTCTCAGGCATGCTTTTGCATGCACATGAAGCTGAAGCAGTCTCAGCTTAGTTTCAATTTGGTTTGATATAGGTAATCACTAGAGAGGAAAACAACAACAAAAAAACTCATTATATTTTCTTACCCTCAAGATGGAGCAATTCTGGGAGGTCTGGCTGGTCATCAGATGGATCCGCACTTTGTAACATCTGCAAGAGTTGGTCCATTTTATCCTAGAATGCAAATTGTATAATCAGGGCTCATATGGCAGGAAGGGAGTTAGCACTTCCAGGATCGTAAACTAAAGCAGCCATTTACAAGAGCCACTTTGATCTCTTGGCACTTGAGAATCATCTAGACTAACTTTAATAAAATACAAATTATACATGCTACTTTATAGGAGTGAAGATGCTTGAACAAGCAAAAGCCAGTTGAGAAAAAGAATTAGTCATAACAAGTGGAATGTGCAGAACACTCCTTTATTCCTAAAGGTCCTTCTAGAAAGTATTTTCTGAGCAGCTTCTATTTTTCCATTCTATATGCAATAACACCACCTAGTGGGATTAGTGGAAATATTTTGACAGAGGACATTGAGAGAGGACTTCAAATTCACTGGAAAGCTATCCTGTTATTCTGCATTTTTTAGTGTATGAGGCCTATTCAGTACATGAGCCATGTCATTACCAATATATAAGAAAGTGTTGTTTTAAGATGATGTTCGGAAGCGCTGCATGGTTGACTTCAGAATAAGTCATCCTTGATTAACCAGTTTAAGCACAACCCTTTTATAATAAAAATACCAAAGGTTAGAAGATTAACAGGCATAAATTCCTTGAAAAATATGTCTTGCAGTGAACTATATTGCTCAATGCAACATTATATGTAAATGATGTAAAATAACTTTTTAGCTCAGCGCTATCAAATAAATAGCCTTTATCAGGCCAGAGTTATATAGGTTGTGTCAAAGTAGAAAATAAAACCATTTTTTGTCCTTCTGAAACCCTAGAAAGGCAGGTAGAAGCCACATGAACTCCTTTCTTAAATATTATACTATGGAAAATTTAAAAACAAAAGAAGACACTAAAAAAGCAATATGGACTCACAGAAGACAAAAGCTGGAAGGCACCTCAAGGCAGGCCTGAGATAAGCTATTCTGGCAGATTACAAACTAATATCTCTTGGGAGGAAGAGTTTGTGAGGTGGGACTTAAATAGGACTTTACAAAAGCAGTAACTGATTTCTCATTTCAAAAAAACAATGACAGAACCTGTGTCGAGGAAAGAAGAAAAAGGAAAGAAGGAAAAAAAAAGGAAAAAACCAAAAAGCAGGGCAAAAACATTCCATTTTCAGAGATGGAAAGAGATCTTTGAGTCTTAGGGTAAACATGGTGGTTACACTGGAAATAAATGTAAGAGCGAAGTCAAGATGGGTATCTCTGAGGTATCCTGAAGTACTTAAAGCAAAATTTGAAAGCAAATATATCACTGAACACCAAGCTCCTAGTTTGGAGGTAAATAGATGTACAATCCAGAAGCAGGGCCCAAAACGGAATGCAGTTTCCAAATTCAGTTTCAGAAATTACTAAGAGCTTCAAGACTCTTGAAGAAATGAGAAAACTGAAGATTTATTTTATTTTATTTAAATCAACTTTCCCTTCCCATTCTCTTTTGATTGTTGGTTTTAAAGTACAGGATAAAAGGGTTACACACCACATATTTAAATGTACCAGTAGTTGAAAATCAGTACTTTTAGTGTGCTTACTTCATCAATATAAACTGGTTCAGGCTCAGGTTCTATTGTTTCCACTTGAATTTCATCACTGAACTGCACTGTTTTCTTCTCAGCTTTCACTGCAAGATAAACAGGCAGACTTAATTTTATAAGATAAAAATAAACAAACAATGACATAAATATTATATAGCTAGTATATTGCCTAGGTTCTTTGCATTTGAAACATTTACTGTGAAAATTTTAAAAATTAGTATTTTTTGACATTTGAAAGCCACAAAAACAATTTTCTTAAGCAAATCTGTAAATCGCATGAAAAAAATGTGATTTACACATCAGTTCAGACAAGGTCAATGGAATAATCTTTTATCAAATGAATGTCTTTACTATGGTCTCCCTGACCATAACATAACATAATAAGTCATCAGGAAAAAAGACTAAGAAAGAGTAATTGGAAGAAATAGGGCTAATGAGTCAGGTTTAAGAGAAAACTGATAAAATGATCATGACAAACTGAGCCTTCTTTTCTCCAGAGCAAAATACAGAATCAAAAGTTCTCAAATTTCATTATTCTTTCTGCATCAAATCATAACTGCAAAGCATCTCATTCTTCTGTACTGGAGGCCAAAACAAAAAAAGCCAAATACTGCTCTTATCATACCACTCTTATTGCATGGCCAGACTTCATGAACAAAGATCTGGGGAAGGGCTCTCCCCACGTGGGTGTGCCCTTCCGGCCTGCGCAGTGGATTTTTTAGGTGAGGCACAGCACGTGCAGAACTGGCCCCACCATTTAAGTCCTAAGGTTCATTTGCCACAGCTGAGTGAGCTCAGACAGTGACAGTGAAATCCTCGGGACTGTCTACAGCACCCGGTACTAACTAACCGGGGCTGACCCTGCTGAGCATCCGAGATCTGACAGGATTGAATGGCAGGGAGGCATTCTGGGGCATTCTCCCCACTGGGACTCGAACTCGTGGCCTTGGGATTCAGAGTCCAGAGTGTTCTCCATTACACCACGGGACCGCCCCTACTACTCTTACTAGATAGTCTTAACATATCACAAATGACTGCTACAGCATGTAATTCTGCTGACCTGCTCATACCTTTAGAACCCTCAAATTGAGACCACAGGAGATTAATCTTGCAAACCCATGAGATTTACAGATCTTAAAGTCATGTCTAACATTTAAGGGTTTTATTAAATATTTAAAGTAGGCCAGACTGATATAAGTAGTTACGAGTAGCTAACCCGTATACAGAAAACCCCTCTTTCCATTATTCCCACGTACACACCTACGGTATGTAGGTTTCTTGAACTATTTGAACAATGGCAATCTGTCTCTGACTCACATCTGCCCAGGGGCCTTCTGTTTTACCTTGATTAGATATTTACCATTGCAACCTGGCAAAAAAGGCCATTTGAAAAACAAATGCTGTTGCCCACATTTATTCAAGTGTCAATGGAGTGATTCAATGAGCCTCAAAGAAGCTGCTGACAAACCAGCAGCAGACAGCATCATATTTGTCAGCAGAACCCAGCTTGGGTAACCTTGATCTGACACAAAGGTATGTCAGTTGTTTTTGAGAGTATAGCAAGCACTCCTCAGTTTTACTTCAATTATCACATGAACTTGCAACTGAACTCCATCATAAGCAAAAAGAAATCACTACAGAAATATCCCTTGGGCCATAGCAGGATTTAACATACATACATAAATGTAATGTTACTTACTCATTTCTGGCTCAGCAGAAAGATCAGCTGTTACAAAATTAGATGGAAACAATCCTATACCCTGGTGAGTTTCACCTTTCCACCAATTTGGATCACTAAAGATAAAAAAATAAATAAAATCCCCATATATTATAAAATCCATACTCGCACAGTATTTTCCTAGGAATTTCACAGTAAAGGTTTTTATATTACTTGTATATAAATACAATTTGTGCATATGCAGATAATGTATTCTTGTGTATACACAAGAATTTTTATGCAATTACATTTGTTTGTAAAAAAATATAGGAGATAACTAAAGTATTTAATATATAAATATGTTTCCATGCAATTGTATCCCAAGGTATGCTTCTGCATAGAAGATATCATTATTCCCAATTCATTTTTACAGTCTAATATACTTCTAGCAGACATTATGTATAAATTACCTGTCATCAAGGATAGTTATAAGTTCTCCAGCTTTAAAAGTTAATTCATTGTCTTCAGCAGCCTCAAAATCATAGATTGCACGAACCTTTCGGCCCTCATGTTTGTGGTTTGTTAAAAGGCTGGAGGTGCTCGGATACAAACTGGAAAGTGTTGTTTGCTGTTGTCTTTGTTCTTTTAGTGACAGTTCAATAGCTACAAAAGAAGAGTTACTCAGATGAAAATTCCCTATAAAAGTGGGTTGAATGATATGAAGATTTAATTCTGTGAAAACTTTCAGTATAATTCCATCCCTGTTGCATTTTAATCACTCTCTGCCTTTCTCTTAGAAATAACAGTAAAAAAACAACTCTCACAACTAGAGAGCACAGTTCTGCCTACACATTTACTGAGGCTTTCAACATGGACAGGATAATAAACAGCACTTAGGCAGAAATGGAATAACTCAGTTAAGTCATCCATTTTTTATTATTATATTATTGTTATAAGCTTGAACTGATGCAAAATACTTGCATACTTACTTTACATCTTACACTATACTGAACTTTTACAGACTGCTTGAAACATTAAAAAGATACAGCTGTTCCAGTACACACTGTTTCTCTGTTAGACAGGAGCCTTTAGCCTGCATTCACAGAATCAGAGAATTACATGGATTGACTGAGATTGGAAGACACATCTGGAGGTCATCATGTCCGATCCTCTGTTCAAGCAGGGTCACCTAGAGTTGACTGCCTGGGACTGTGTCCAGACAACTTGTGAATATCTCCAATGATAGAGACCATGACATCCCTGGGAAACCTGTGCCAGTGCTTGGTCACCCTCACAGTAAAGAATTGCCTCCCTAATTCATAATTTACAAAATTATTTTTGCTTAGACATGCAAAATTTTGTCTATTCTTTTTTTTTTATCCCTATCATTCCTTAAATAATTTCACATTTCTGGGTAATTTTCAATAAAGCTTGACTGAGCAGAAAGGTTTCACTCATATTAACCCCTCCAAGTTTGAGGACAAAAAATTGATCGTGTTTAAGAAGGGACAGAGTGGACACAAACCCACAGGAAACAAACATTAGAAAACATGCAGGATATGGACTTTTGAGACACAGATTTAAATAGATTTTGGTGGACTGACTGTTGAAGAAACCAATAGTAATAGATACAGATTGATTAATGGTGATTTAAATAAATCAGTGTTATAATAGATAATAGCTAGCTAAAAAAAAGCCTAAGATGAGAAACTGCACACATTCACCAACTACTAACACAAGAACTTCACTCATATAGTGAACAGCCACTGTTACAACTTTAAGCCCAAAGCCATTTTATGTATACATCATAACATTTGATGCCTTTACATTGCTGAAGTCTTACCTCAAAAAAATAGTTCTCAATCATAAATAAAACCACTCTAAGAATAACTCTTCACACATATCTGGTATAGGATCATTAAATTACCTTTAAATATATTTTAGAACAACAGTAAATCAAAAGAAACCACCCTAGTTTTGTTTATGGGGACTGATGTGAAACATTTAATAGTCATTTATATTTACAGCAATCGAAGCTTAAGGTACACTACAAAAGCAGTATGCAAAGGAATAAAAGTAGTATACTGAGAATACTTTGCATACAATGTATACCATAATATTTATTTTCTTCTTCTATCAAATGTCTAAACTGCAAATGAATGTGCTTCACTTGCCCCAGGAAGAGGGAAAATCCAAGTACAGCACTTGCATCAAAGATTTCCATAGTGGAGGCATGTCCTTAACATGAGAATTTTGAAGATTAGTTTCACTTTGGCAAAGGAAAAAAAAAGGTAAAAATCAGAAATTTTTTGCATTTTTTTACCCATAGAATACTTTTAATCTCTAACCCTCCAAGAAGAGTACAAAAAGGAAGGAATAAAAATCATGACCCCAATCCATAAATAAGCTATTCACATAAAGGAAGGAAGCGAAACATTTGTTCCTGCTTTCGTTGACATTTGTCAACATATATATCATGTCAGCAAGTAAATGCACTCACCTTTAGCTAAATCCTCTTCTTCCTTTTTGTTGGCTACTGTACCAGGATCTTTGGCAACTAGAGCTGGACTTGCTTTTGCCTGTTCAGCAGCCTAGCCAAAAGTGATAGATGTAAAAATTAATCCAACAAAAAACTGACAATGCATAAAGTTCGTCCTTTTGATTTGTGCTAATCTGTAATATAAAAATCTAAAGTAAGTGAGAGCATTTAACTCCTCAAAGAAAGGTTTTATTAAGACAAGAGTTTTCATTTTGTTTGACAGGCACATTCTAGAATTCAAGACTACAAACTGTAAAATACAAAACTGACAACAAAAAAAATTTGTGACACCCTTTGAGAACAACCAAAAAAAATCTAATGTACCTGTGAACCAACAGCTGGGAAAGTAACTCCTTGTTCCTTAAGATTTTTTATCATAGCAGATATTAAACTAAGTTGTGGGTCATTCTTGAATTCATCAGTCCATTCCACCATAAGGGCTTTGAGCTTTTCACAAACTTTTGGATGACCCTGCATGGACAGTAGGAACTAGTTAAACACTGTAGAAATGTGTTGTTAATTTCACATAATTTCATGTTATTGCCAATATAAACTATATAGACACTTCCTTTCACAATCAAGTTTAGCGCTCAAAGATGTTTTATTAGAAAGGCACAATAGCAGACCAGCATCATGTTTGTACTAGTACAATATGTGCTAGGCCCAAAATAAAGTACAATAAGGTTACATTGAAGCCCTGTATTATCTCCATTTCACCATATTCATATTTACTGTTTCACTGCTGGGTTTTTAACATGAAAGTGAATTAGTTTATTTATAAATTAACACACTACACCTCCCCCAAACAGAATACCTAGGTAACTAGTGTGAAGTGACATTCAGGAAGTTCTTTCTGATAGCCACAGTCTTCCCAGTAATCTTCTATCCTTCACCCCCAGCCCTTTCCAGTCTTCCAAAAGAGAATGTCATTCCAATTTCAGATTACCCCAACTCTCTAATTTCACTTAGAGAAGGAATGTATAAATCAATGCAGTACATTACCTTATTCAACACATTGCTTACTTCACTGGCAAAATCTCTTGAACAAACTTCTAAATGAAAGATTTTGCCACAGTTTGATACACATGCTCCTAGAAGCTAACAAAAGAAAGATTAAAACTCAGAGATTTTGTGCAATACAACTTTTCAGGAAGAAAAATCACTACATTTAAAAAGAGCCTACCGTTAACGCTTGCATGGCAACATGAGGATCTTTATGATTCACTCTCTTCATAACAGAGCGGAGACAGTCTTTAGGCCTAAAGACATTCAAAAAAATGTAATGGAATGAACATTTCCTATTGCACATATGACAATGCTGATGACTTTAACAGACAGCAAGATCTCCTGAACGTTTTCAGTAAATTCTTTAGCAGCTTGTAACAGTAACATTAAAAATAAATTAACACTATTAACAGTTATAGCCATTTCTATCTGTAATATTTGTAGCTTTCTTAGCAATCAAAACCTCTCAGTAATTTGTTACTTTTTGTACTTAGAATTACTGTAAATACTCCAGAAATGCATAAAATCCCTTACAATTAGAGAACTGAAATTCTCTGCAGTCCATGCACCTACTCCTTTATATTTCACACACATATGTGAGAACATTTCCTTACATACTGATTTACTAACACCCTTTTGCTACTTTCATTTTGAATTACTGCCACTATGTTCCTCAGAGTGTCTTTTAATTTACAGAATGACATTTATAAAGAGGACATGTATTGAACCAACAAGTTCTGAAAAAACCAAACTGTTAGACATTCTACATCAAGGTTTCAAAACAATTAAATACAGAATTCAAGTCTTACCTATATTGTGGTAGATAGAAATAACATAAAAAGCAATTTCAAGAAAGAATTTGAAAGGGAGTTTCAGACAGTTTAGCATATTAAAATCTGTGTAATTTTCTGCTCTATTGTTCTGTCATTAAAGTAGTGGAAAGCTGAGTGAAGCTGGGGTAGGAATTCTCATGGGCATACAAGCATTACTTGGTGAATACCCCTGAGAAGACAACCCTAAAGAGGGCAAGTAGGGAAAGAGGAAAAGAGAAGGCAAATGTAAACTAAGAGATTTTATATATTTATGGATTTTACACACTTATAACAAGTTTGTTTGTTTGTTTTTAAGCAAAAGTGTCTTTCTATTGAACTGGTATCCAAGAACTAACATGAAACTTAGGTATAAGTTACACCACTGCTTGGCTATACTATATTTGGCAGTGTCTACATTTTACAGAAATGCCCACCTCATATTTAGTGGTACTAATTATAGAAAATGCTGTCATGCAGCATGAGTACATATTATTCAGTGTATACTTCATATAACCAATTATTACAAATGAAGGCTCTAAGGCAAGTACTCCCTTTTATCTATTAATTATGCAAGACTTCTCATATGTTAGCTTTGAGAAAAAAATTGTGCTAAAATTTTCAGAAATAACTGCTTTAGCTATTAATTTATAAGTATGATTAACAATGTGATATGAGTGCAAGCTCAAGAAACTGCATGTCCATTATTAAGCCAGTATTTGCACAGGTAGGGTGAAGGATCAAGAGCTCAGCAGTTCAGGAGCAGGATCATTAGCCTAAGATTTTTTTTACTACGGAATCCAAAGTCTTATTAAAAGGAATAAAAGTAAAAAAGCCTCAAAGCCAAATGATTGTCCACATGTATTAAATATAATCTACTAATCATACATTTAAGAGAAACAATAAATACTTGAGTGTTAAATGTTTTAACATGCTCAAATGTTTAAAATAAGAAAACTCTTGATTACACCTACATAACAACAATAATCCAGACTTATCAATATTTACTCACACAGAAAAAGGAAACCTATTCTAGATAGAACTGTAATCGTTATTTTTACTTCTGATTAATTCATCATGCAATTTAGCATGTAAATTGTGAGAAGCACTATGCAGAAACCAGAGGGAAGTATGCACCCTATGATTACAGAATTCTATCTACTTATTAGGCACCTCTTCAGACCATACTATGCAAATATTGGGCCACAGTTCTGCTCCAACAATTCTATAATCAAAACTTCAGAGGCACCACAGTGAGTAGGAATAACAAAAGAGTAGGGCAAAAATATGGCAAGATATAATAGAATCTATGTATCACATATGATATCACATACTAATATATCAAGAAAATATTTACAATAAATTTTAGGTTTAGTTCTATCCAGTCAAAAAAGAAAAAAATCTGATTATATTTTATTTAACAAAAACAAGATTAGCAGCAATTGCAATCTAAAATACTACTCTGCAAAAAACATTTCATATATTTTCAGGAATTTCTTATTCATTTACAGTCTAAGGTACTGTGGGGCTCAGCACTACACAGGTGATGCAATTTTCCTCCTTGCTCCTTCAGAAACAAGGTAGTCAAAAAGCTTCCTTTTCAGCCTGTGGGACATACACTGCAAGGACTACGTAAAATGTTACTGAGATTGTGTAATTTAGGGAGTGGGGTGGGGGGGATAGAAGGTACTTTGAAAAACTAACAAGTAAGCTATTTTGCTGTTCTCTCTTGCATGAACAGGCACAAAAAGGGCCAAAGAAGAAACAGCTAACCAGAATACTGACTCACTGAGGCAGTGATTAATCCCTAAGGAATCAGGACAAAGTTAGGCAAGCAGCAATACAGACAAACCATTTCCCAATGACAAATTTCCAATACTGACCCCCAAAAGAGAGTGCTGCAATGATAATTTCTATTTTCTTAACCAGTGGTGTACTCCCTCAATCAGTGCTTTCATATTTTTTCCGCCACCTTTTTTTTTTTTTTTTTTTTTTTTATTAAGCAACTTCTCTGGAGGAAAACTGAAGTTGTGATAGCTGCAAACATGTAGACTGATATGTCTCATGAAATAAATATAAATGGTACAACTACTTCAAAACCAAATGCAAACACAATCAGAGTTAGGAACTGGCTAGCACTGAACTGACTGAGGAAAGGGGGACACCTTATCCTAAAATATACATGCCCTTAATTTTTCCTTTTATTCTGTTTAAGGAATCATTCAAATTTTACAATATTATTTTATTCTGAGCTGATAAACTATAGATTTAGTTGTGTAAGCATTATCACTGCAGAAAAATAACACTGTGCAAAAATCTATACCTTTCCTGTAGTCAAATTTAAAATGTCAGTCAGATATAGAATCATAGAATATCCTGAGTTGGAAGGGACTCACAAAGATCATCAAAGTCCAGCTCCTGGCCCTGCACAGGACAGCCCCAAGAATCACACCATATGATTAAAATTTTTAAAATAAGCACATTTTCAATAATGCTGTACAAAAACAGGAAAAAAAAAGATTGCCTCTAATAGTAAAAGCTTTGTTTTAATATTGTTCCCATGTTGAAAAGGCAACTTGCTCACTAAGCTAATAATATTGTCAAAAAACAGGAAGCAAACAATGTGATATGCAACTGCTGAGCTGTATGAGTTCCTAAAACAAATTCAGAGACAAAACACTATGTTGATTGTCACATAGTTAGACAAATTTTAGATCATCTTAACTGATATGTGAAACATGCAGAAAGTATCAAGTTAATGCTACACTACATATGGCAATATTCTACATACACTATTGTAAAGAAGTCATATTATTAAAAATATTATCACATTTTCTGACTTTCCTATGTTTTCTATGAAAATTCTGCTATCAATTAAAACCAATTTTGAAATTCACCAAAAATAAAGAAAATAGTCAAAGAGAGGGATTCAGTAGAATTCTAACTTGCTAAAAACCTGTCTTGGTTGGATTAAAGGAAGTAAGATAATATTTTCAGCCCTTTGTGATTTTGGGTAAGGAAACTATTGCATAAAAATTAACAGTAGCATTTCTGTTACTGATCTGTAACTTATGAGAAAATACATCGCCATTGTAGCATAATAGGTTTCCAACAACTAATCTGGATACAAACAAGCTGGCAGACCTAAATGAGACAAGGTGCCATACAGCATTGTGGGACAAAAAGTGCTACCTAATGAATAAGTCCTGGTAGTCTACTTTTGGCTTTGCCTTTAAGACAACCCACTTCAAAAGGCTGCAGGCATGCAGTGGAGCTTACAGACTGGTACAAAGAAAGCCATAAAGCAGAGATTTTGTAATTTAAACTTCTGCCAAGAACAGCAACAGTACTGGAGTAGAATTGGTTAAAAGATTAAAGCCAATCCCAGCTAAGAAGACTAGCATCCTTGTCAGAGGAACTTAAACTGCAGGAGAATTTCAAACAGCTAAGCATATCTTATTTAAACTTCTTAATGGGGCAGATTGTCTTGCTTTACCTTGCTATGACATGACACAATCCATCAAAACAAAGAAAGCCAACTATCAGCAACTTTTAACAGAATCTGAACTTAAGCAACAAGTCAGCTGGCAGCCTATTACAAGCAGGGCAAATATTACAAAGGTTATAGTACCACTTTTATTTTAAAAAAAGTTTTAATTAAAAAAAAAAAAAAAAAAAAAAAAAAAGACAGAAAAACACAAAAGAAAAATACCAAAACCAATACAAACAAACTGGACAAACCAATCCCAAAAATCACAACAGGGATTTAGCTACTGGGATTTACCAGAAGATCTCCAGCTTTGTCTGTACTACTGTCTCTTGCAGCTACACACATTCAAGCACTGTTCAGGCTATGTTACTGTGAGACTAAATCTCACCTGTGGAAATGCTTTCAGCAATTAAGTAGAATACTGAAGCCTTCAATAGTCACTGTTACAGGCTCAGCATCAACATACACAAGGAACAGAAAAGCAGTTTTACATACACAGACTAATAGGAAACATTATTAACAACTTGCCAGCTGTTACCTTAACTACAGTTACACACAACAGCACAGAAGTCTCAATATGCCATGCTATTTATAAGATCATCTCTAATCCCAAGGAATAAGCCTATTTGCAAACCCATCCTTTGGAACAAAAGTCTCAGGTGGAAATTTGCCATCTGGCATCTCATACTGTTTCTTGCAGTTTTACAAAGCAATCCAAGTCATTCTCAGAGAAGCTTTTCACTAAAGTCACAATGGCAGAACTTTCTTTTTCAGTCTGTTCCTTACCTGAATTGTTACAGGTAACGCTTCAAGAAGTTGTATTTAAAACATTTCAAAAGCCTAATACTATAGTGACTAAAAACATTACAGATACACTGAAATAATATCTTTAAACTGTATTTTTAGTTGCTCAAATTACACTTTAACATTTTTTTGTCCGAAAAGCAAGTTCATGTATAAATTCTATGAAAGAGCTCAGTAAAGAATCAATAATGGAAATGTTAACAGCCCATATTAAGATGTGTTTCATTTAATATCACATTTTCAAAATGTAAATTTATGAAAGCCCTGATGACAGAGAATAGCTTCTGAAAACAAGTGTAAGAAACACAAAACCTTGTTGTTTCCTGTAACAAAGATGCTAGTGATCTGGTGGCAAGGACAATGGAAGGGCAACAGATGCTTTATATCCTGGTTTTAGCAAAGTTTCAACATACAGTTGAAGACCTTATAGTCTCCTTATCACACAACTGGTGAAATAGGGGCTGAATAAAAGCCCAGTGGAAAATTGGCCTCTTAAGCTCAAAGAGTTGTCACCTGTGGTGCAAATTCCAGCTAGCAGGCAGTACCTAGTGGGATCCTTCAGGGATTTCTGCTGGGGCCAACACTGCTCTCAGCAACTTACTGATCACAGTAAATCAAAGGGCAACAATCAATATGCTGGAGGGCAGGGCTAATATTCAGGGGGACCTGGACAGACTGGAACTTCATCAAGTTCAGCAAGAACAAGTGTAAGGTGTTGTATTTTGGATGTAAGATTGCACCTGGAGCACTTTGTCCGGTTTGGGGCTCCACAGTGCAAGGCTATTGATGCACTGCCCTAAGCCCAATGGATGGCTGACAGGATGGTCAGGGAGGGTCACATACAAGGAGAGATGGGAGAGCTGCATTCAGTTTTGAGAAGGGCAGACAAAAAGTGGACCTTACTGCTTTCTACAACCAATTAATGAGAGAATACATAGAAGATGCAGCCAGACTCTTTCATAGAGCTGTAAGTCATAGGACAAGATGCAACAGACATGCTGGAACAGGGAAAATTGTTATCAGATTGTAGAATTATTCTTTTACTTACTAACTAGTAGTAGTTGAATACTGAAACATGTTGCTCACAGAAGTTGTGAAACCTCTGACCTTGAAGGCATTCAAGACTCGACAAGGTCCTGAGCAACCTGATCTAATTAGACCTGTTTGAAGCTGGGGAGTTGGACTAGATGACCTCTGGAGGTCACTTCCAATCTAGTTCTGATTCTGTAAGAAAAATCCCTTATGAAGTCTCCTGGGTTTACAGTGATACTGCTAAAACATATCAGTTTATTTATTCTCTTACATCAGTGAAAAGCTGCTGTACACAAGTCCTGATTTTAACAGATAAGTTAGTATCTCCAAAGGAAGAATTCCAAAATATTTCAGCAGAAACTCCATATGTTTTCCTTTTACTTGTAATAAATTTAAATTAAATTGAGCAGTTGCAAAAGTATATAAAAGACACCAAAAATTTCATTCCTCACCTGAGTATGAGGAAAGCTTGGGGAGGAAATTCTTAAGTCACTTACCCTGTGCGTGACTGTCCAACTTTATCACAAATGTCTAAAATGAGGCCCCAGTCTTCTGCAGTGTTCATCTCACTGGTTGCTTTCTCTGATGAATAAAGTATATCAGAATACAAATTAAAAACAAACAAACAAAAAAAAAACAACACAACTTAACAACACTGTCAAGGAATATGTTGAAATATTACTTCTTTGTATATTGCTAAATGTATGAAAAATCCCTATATTTAATAAAACTCATATATTAACAGTACTATACATAATTCTTTTTAATTTTTGAATGTTAACTTGTGGCCATTAATTTCAACTAATGACCAAACATATTTTGGGGTTGTTTTCCCACATAATAAAGATGCACCCAGTATATGACACAAGGAGTACAGCTACCAACAGAATTTTTTTTCATTTGAAACTGCAAAGTATAATAGGATACGAATACCCAAGGCATTTGTTCATTGCAGTCAGATACAACTGAATTTATCACTTTCTCAGACACTAAACTGCTATGTCTTGCATTTCCTTTCTATGTATTACAATCAATAAGGAGGATTTAACAATTCATTAATAATCACTAAACTTTTAGCTTCCCATTCTCATCTCTACTTTGGATGATATATTTCACTGTTTCTTTTCAGCTATAAGGACTGCTAAACCAAAGCTAATCTCGTAGAAGCTACTGGAGAGTAAAGAGAGAGAGAGTAGATGGAGAAGAAATAGATTTCATGTTAAAAAAAAAACCAACATAGAGACTCCCTCCCTATTTCTCCTCCAGAAAAGCTTAGTTACACCAATGATAACAATAAATAAAACTGTTAAAGGAAACTGAGCCTTACACTGCAGCTGAATGGAAGATTATCTAAATACTGGTAGATCAGATCAGGGCTGGAGATCATAAGAGAATGTACAAGGATTTTCCATTAGTAACCAAAAGAAGGATAATGGGCACAGAATAGTACATAAACTTTGCTTCCTGTCCCTGCTTCGTCTAATGTTCACACCTTAATCTACAAAAAACAAAATATGCCTCAGCAATGAGTACCATCCTTCAGGGAATGTCTCAGACTACTTAGTTTTATGAGAGGAACCAAAGACTTCCTATAAAAACTTATCTGTCAGGAAAGATTCATTACCTATATTAGCGCTTGCAAGATTGCAAAGAAAAGAAAGACAAAGCAAAACATCTAATCTCCAAAAATTACAAGGAATTATTCGTCTCAAACTTGATGGCTTTTCTTATGAATGAGTTTGTGTGTCCTACAAACTGAAGTAAGTTACAGTTAATTAGTTTCTTAATTCAGATCAAAAATGCAGAAAAGTAAAACTCTATGGTTATGTGCTCTCAAACTATTTTTGAGGAAAAATTAAACACTGGCAACTGAAAAGACAACACATCAGTTATATTGGCTGATGCAAGGAAAACAGCAAAACACTGTAGTGAAATCCGAAATGGAAGCTAGTTAAAATTCCGTATATTCTCTCAGATGAAGTAACAGAGCACTGCCTCTTCTGTCTAAACACAACCAGAAAATTCATTTGATTCCAAAAAGCAGTTACAATCAACAGAAATATGAAAAATTATGGGTAGACATCATACTAACATCTAGCACTAAGACATACCAGCTGATCAACCAACCACTTTATTTTTCTTTCAGTCTGCTATTGTTCCAAATCAGGCTTATGACTAGCAAAGCTAACAATCACAGAAATTCTTGATTTTCAGGTAAGACACCTGAACTGAATGCCTTGCATAGAGCCATCACAGGCCAAGGCAGTCCTCTGAAATCATAGTCTATGCACCCAGCCGCTGTACTGCTACCAAAGCCCACCTCAACTCCGAAGCACCAGAATTGCTTTTATGAAACACAGAGCCTGAGCTGGCTAAACTGCACTTCCCAAACTGAAAACAGCTAATAAGAACAGTCCAGAGACACACAGACCACATAGAGGCAGTTTACTTTCAGGACTCCACTGTTTCAGTTCATTGCCAGTTCCACTGGAGCTGGACCAGCCCCAGTCAAAGTGTGTCTGCACATTGCCCTCCATAGCCCTAAGTTCCCACCAGGCTCAGAGCTCACACACGGAGCCTCACAAACCCACCTTGGTTACTCGTGTCTAATGCTGCACCTTAGCACATCCTTCAGCAGAGAGCTGGGTAATTCAGTGGAACTGAAAATCTGATCTTTTCCATTATTCTACATAACAGACAGTTGTCTGTATTTTTGACAATTGATCCTTCTTTCCTCACAATGTCATCAGAGAGAAATGGCATGGCAACTGGTCTTCTACAAACCAAGAAATAAACTAAAGTATGCTTAATGTCTTAAGATAACAGCAAACTGTGCTTTTTATGCTAATTTAAATACTTTGGCTAAAACTACAAGATGGCAATTGATGAAATCCCTGATCTGTATTAACCACATTAATTACAGCCTTTATTTTAAATCTCAATCAGAATATTTTGCAAATTTATCCATGAATACAATGAACAAGTTTTCTGCCATGGCTACATTCCTTCTTGGCAATTGAAGTTAGTCCTATATCAAAAGTACCATTTGCTTGCAATGTGTTACCCCTTGTTAGTCAGGGCATTTCCCCCACCAAACACTAGGTAGTTTCTTACTAAATTTCAGCTTGAAACTCAGTTTCATTGTATACTTTCTGTCTTCTGTAGTAACAATCATTCATTGAAACCCTTGGATAATAAAATTTATGGCAAGACATGATCCAAAAAAGTTGCCTTGAGTTTTAGTGAAATTCTGTCTCAAACAAGGACCATTAAAAGTTAGGGCATACTGAGAATGTTATCAGCACAGTGATGCTGACTGTTGACACAAAAGGCCACTATCTCTGTCAGAGCATTAGCAAGTGACTATTGCCTTTCACCACTCTGGGAACAAGAGTGACAAAGACCCTTTGACAAAATTCCTATGATGCATCCGTGTTTTGTAGACAAAATTATGACTTTAAGCTACTTAAATTACTTACACTATTATGACTTAAAATCCATGAATACTCTCTCTCCTAACATGAAGCACACATTCACAGCTGAAAGAAAAGTTTATGTGCATTCATTTTTTGCCTACCCTGCCTAACAGCTGGCACAGTCCCAGCCTTCAGGTACAGCTGACATGTCACTGGCAGACTCTATCTTAGTACTGAAATGGACTCTGATAGAGAAGGAAGAACAGACATTTGTGTTTGAAGTCTCAGGACAGATTAGAACAGCACATAGAAGATAAAGAAGAAATGCTCTTCATCTTCCACCTCTGATCAAAAAGAATTCTACCATAACAATATGTTTAGTTCAGACCCTACCCCTCCGCCTCATCACGGCTTCAAAATCTTATTCAACTTAAAGAATGCCAAGACAGGATCAGATACTGTTTCACACTTTACAAAAACAACTTTAAAAGACTGCTGGCTCCTGAAATCAACGTTCTTCAAAAGCTATTAATGCTATGTCAAACGCAAAGGAAAACAGGACTACGTGACATAGTTCTCTTCCACGAAGCTGTACCAATTCGAGGCATTGTTTTTGGAGCACAAGCAAGGCCTACAAATTAATATAGTAATTTTAACCAGTGCACAACTGTAAACTCTTAAGTTGCATCAGATTAATTTTTAGTAATTAACAGTTATTATTGATATTAATTACTATTAAGAGTAGTTAGTAAAATAGTAGTTTTAATTTTTTTCAACTGACTTTTTTCCTTATGTTTTTTTTTTTTCATTACATATCTTCATTTCTCACCTTTATTTTTCTAGAAGTTATTTAATTTTATTTTCTTCCAGATAATTCCACAAAGACAGACACACTTAAGTGGTAAGCAGCATCATTTCAGAGGAAAACAATACTTGGATCTATGGGTTCTTTGGTCAAAAACAACAACAATGATCCTGCACAATATAAGAGCACCTTTCTGAACATCTTCAACAATTTATTTAAACCCTAAAAGAAAAGCAAGAGACACAAAACCAATATATCACATTTTTCAGCCACTTTGCAAGGCACCCAGGGTTGGGACCAGGAGGCCTCTCCCTTTATACTTCTTCTGTATTCAGAAGAATAATCATACTGAGCCAAACCAATTCCACCTTGCCCAACATTCAGTCTCTACAATATACATCAAACCTAAAGCAAATGTCTAGAAAAACATAAAAAAGAATAAGTGTTAGTTGTACTTCCCTACCAACACATCTTTCAACGACCAATAATTTGCAGCTTCATAACTCCTGAGCCAGAACTGCTGCTCCAACTACACAAACACTGCCACAAATCACATATAGAATAAATCATTAAGTATTCTGAAGTAAAATATATCTCCTATGACAGAAATCTTAGCTGTGTTTGTATCTTTGAAGTTACTCGATAAGTTGTAGAGCATCACGTCCTTCAAATAAAATACCTAGATGCTGAAATTATTCTTACAAACATATTTTCTATCTTCTTTCTTTTTTCAGCTCAACCTCTGAATAAAATTTATGCAAAACAGTATCATCTGCCTTCTAAAGAAAATACCATTCCTCATTACAAATGCCATATAGTCTCACTGAAATACTGCACCTAAAACCCAGAAGACAGTCACACCTATTGATGAGAAACCAGACCAGAAAGATCTAAATATATGAGTAGAATTAGTTATGGTAAAAGTGGCTCTTGCATGGGCTCTTTCAGGCCACCTAAAAAAACCTGCCTCTCCTTGTGCTGTAAAGTTCATTAATTTTGTTGAGGCCCCATTTGCCTAAAATGTACACAAACCTGAAGCCTGGGAGCACCAATAAAATTCTGTTTCCTCCTCTGATTTTGTGCATTACTTAGAAATTATAAGCAATGCAAAAATATTTGCACTGTGATTCTATTTGAAGTTCCATATTATACACAAAACACAACTGCAGTTGATCATTTTAGGACAGAAGAAAAAACACTTTTCTCCAAAGGAAAAATAATAATTTCCTAAAATTCATAACTGCCCTAAAAGAAATTTTTCATCAGATTTATAAAGCACTATTAAACAGAAGAAAGGCAGTACATTGCTGAAAAAAAATCCACTACCAGGCTTAGTGGTTGACTCTTTAGGTTCTGGTAAGAGGAATATAAACATTGCTGCAAATTTTCCATGCAGACATGTGCTAGTCACTTGACTGCCTTAGTTCTGCATTTTAATAGCATTTTACTGCCTTATTGAAATTTGCAAGAGTAAATACTTCCATCAGTGTTTGGATACTGCAGTGGACCCCCACGATGCATTTCTTAAAGCAGAAAACTTAGCAACTACCCATCGCTAACATCATTTTCAGAGGGAGGTCTTGGCACATTTGAGCTCCGCAAGCTTTAGATTTTACTGAAGTTATTTTGAAAAAAATCCAATCTTAGAAGTGAGCTATTTTTCTGCTACAAAGCCTCAAAGATGTTACAACTAGCTAGAACTTCAAGAAATAACAAATCCAGATCAAAATGCCCCCAAATCCAACTTTTAAAATGTACATGATTTGAGATTTGAAGCAGTTAAATAACTGTAAAAACAGTCAGAAAAATTTAGTAGGGTTTTTTTAACCATCCTACTTGTTATTTGCTCTTACTCTATCCATGGACATAGTATTATTTTCACAGTTGGATATCTCTAAAATGAAATACTGAAGTTCTCGGTAATCAAAGTTACAAAGAAAAGAATGGCTATGGAAAGTCTTCAAAAGAATAGCTAAACAGAGTCTTCAACTCACAGACTTGTATTACAACCAGTTTCTAGTATGATAAAAAATCCTCAAAAATCTGTTATAACATTGTAAACACCACAGAATTAATAAAAAATTTAACACTCCCCTCAGCCTTCTCTCCTTCCCACTGAAAGTCTTCTTTTCCTCCCAAGGCTAAATAATTTCTCCTTCTCTATAAAATTGCAAACACTAAAATTCCAAAGCAATATAGTTTAAATAGTATTTAAAGACTGAAACCAACTACAAATTCTTCTTTCTTTTTGCAGACACTTGCTGAGAAATTCAGATTACATACCATTCCACATCACTGAAGTTAAATGCCACTAAATTTTGTTCCTTTTGTTTGAAATAAAACAAATGCATTTGTTGGCCCATTCTACAAAAGCCACCAACAGAATATTAACCACTCTGCATTTCACTAACATGCTCAGAACTGCACAAGAAGAATACATCCAACCAGATTCCATTTAGACAAGATAAAAAATAACCTCTAAAAGGTGATGCCACCATAAAGAGAAACTTGAATTCCATTAACCATTAACTCTGGCAAAGCTATTAACCAACTTCTGCAGTTTAACTGTATCCCCATTTACAGTATTCCTAAGAAGTCCTTAGGGGAGCAATTGTAGAAGGTGTCCTATGGAAGCACTGCTAGCTAATCCAAGGCAAAGCAAGCAATGGTGACTGAGCTGACATGAGGCCCCCTCAACTCATTCCTTCAGAAGACCATGTAGGATGTCACCATGCATGAGGCAGTCTATCCAAAATAAACCTTGCTCAACTCAGTGAACTGAGCAGAATGAAGACAAAAAGATTCCAGATTTGGTAAGAAAATGCTGAAATAGTAAGACCAACTAAGCAAAAATAATTTGGATGTTTAGACCTCTCATGAAAACCCTAACAAATCCACAGAATTCAAACTACATTTCACACAGAAATATTACAACAGAGCAGGAAGGTGAGCACATACAGATACATGAAAAGGATGATCAGTCTGTAAACAAGATGTATCACAGGCATGTTATAGTAATAAATGGTGCCAGATCTCTTTGCAAAGGCCCACAAATCAAGCACAGTAGAAGCAGCATTTCAGAAGGAAGACCAGCAAAATACTTAACTTTTCACATCAGGTATGTAGTGTTATTTTTATCAGTCAGAGGAACAGATTTTTACATGTTGGAGATCTACTTTGATTCTTCTGAATTTTGATATTGTAATGCATACTGTCACAGCTGAAATGAGGAGAAGCACTTAAAGTGACAGCTCTTCCCTGGGAGGAAAGAAAGAGAATTACCAGGAAAGTACAGTCTTTGACAATGGAACATACTATGTTGGCTTCAAAGTGCCCAGTTGAACCCAGTCTGATTGATAGTGAAAAAGATATTTTTGTTGGCTGATATACAGAAGGGGCATTCCACTCAGTTTTATCCTGTCAACATTGCCATTTTTCAGAGAACATACACCAAGGTATCTTTAAGTAAAAAGTTCTCATTTTTCATAAACATTTATAAATAACTGAAAAGGGAGGTGACTATAGCTCCTTTCCCACACATTTTCTACTCAGTTTCCCTGTGAGTTCACAGTTAATGTTCTTCTGAAAACAATGCTGAGAAAAAGCAGTGAGCCATCTTAGGCAGAATGTGCCAACCTCATGACAAGCTGAACCAATCCTTGGAATTCATCTTCTCTTGCAGCCAGATGTTAATACACAGTCTGCAGTCTCCATAATTATCTGGGGTCAAGAAACTGATCTGCAACAATTTTCACTCCTTTTGGCAAATGTGGCCTAACAGAGGTCTCTCCAGCTGAGAGAGACATGTAATTAGATTGTTGTGAAGATGTTGACTAACCAAGGGGAGAAATCTAAAGAATAATGAGTTTAAAGAGCAAGACAATTTTATTTCAAGAAATTGTACCATAGCAATCAGGGTCAAACCATTTCTTACATTCTAATAACATCAAACTATAGGCTGGTCATATGTACAGTTATACGGAATTCATGCATATTACTACATTTCTGAAGAGCTGTAAGCATAAAATTATCAACAACTGCTAGAGTTAATAAAATATGGGAAAAATGATTGTAAGTCCCATCAGGTTGACAGTTCTACTACGTTACTAAACTACCCACTTAATTTCCTATTACTATAAATAGTAAGCCTGAATGTCTTCCCACTCCTGCAGTGCCTCAAACCATTACCCTGAGAACTAGATTAACACCCAAATCAAACGCAAATATCTTCATCCTTTACTGTGCATAATGTGTGATTTTTATGACAAGTCACACCAGAACCTGCATTTATTGCAGCTTATAAAACTTCAGAAACAATAAGTTTACAGCAGGGAGTAAGAAGTTCTTCCAGTTCTCTTCTTAAAATGTAAATTAGGTTTACAGTGCCTGACATCAAGTTAGAATAAAGTATGCACCACATTAAGTCCAGAGTTACAGATTTTATTCTTGAGATAACATCTAAATGACACTTCAGAACTACTTTAGCCGTAAGTTCTTTACCAAACCTAGCTTAAGCACCGCTATATTACTAATTAGCCTGTCATGACAGACTAGTAGACAGTCTTTTGGTTCTTAAAGCACTTTTCATCATTATTTTGCCTGCATCAAACTTACACATAAATCTGTATTTCTTAGGAACAACTCTCTGGGGGTAATTTTACGATTAAGGTTGGGAAATATGGAAGAAACAGATGAACCACGGAACTAATAAGAATACCATTAATTCTAACCCCTTAAATGGAGGATTAGTTTCTTAATTATACTCTCAGCAGGCTCAGTGTCTTGAAGATCTTTTGTTTTGTTAAATTCCAATATTAGGTTCCCTGACTTTATTGTGAAAACCCACACCAACTTGTGCCACCACTGATTAGCATCCCTTTCTGTTGAAATATTCCTAAATACGATAAAAAGAAGTTCAGAAAATGAAAAGTACTTGGGCTTCATCCAGAGATTTGCACTCTTTCAGGATGACAATGGCTTACCTCCTCAAATATCTGGGCACCTTAAAGCATATTATTAATTTAATAGCAGTCTTAAACAACATTTTTTTGCCAACCACACCTAAAAAAAAGAAAAAATAAAAAAAATGGTGCACCCCTCAAAATCTCTGTATAAAGTTGACTCTAAATGGTAAGCTATTATGGATGACCAGGTTCCACTGCAGCAGCATGGTAAAAGACTAGCCAAATGCTGATAACTGGCTGGACAAACCAACAAATTTCTCCTGAAATTAAGTAATACTTATGCTCCTCAAAACAAAGGAAAACAATTTAGCTCCAGATATGTTCTCCACAATCCATCATCCCAAATGGTTCCAAATTAATTTCCAACTATTCCACAATAGTGATCAGCTGACCAGTAGACAAGAATGCTCAGCTGTCACAGCAATACTATCAACTACACCAATGTCCAAATTCATATGAAATTAAGAATAGCTTCTGACTGCCTTTCTGCTTCAGGAATCTGATTTTCAAAAAAACAAAAAAAACTTTCTTGCTGGACAAGAACAGCAGCAGAGTGCTCAACATTCACTCTGAGAAAAGAATCAAAAAATAACACTAAGCCTTGACAACTTTTGGAAGTTTCCTGAGAAGAGAGCTTACTCTACAGCTGATGTTATCTTATGAAGCCTGCCAAAAAATTCATTCAGATAATAGCACATTCCCAAGAGGCCTCAGAGAAGAAGTGCTCAGGGACACTTTCCAGGAGACTTCACCATTCCCATCTCCCTGGCACAAAACTAGTTAAGTGACAGATAAAGGTAGCAGGCTCCTGAAACTAGGCTGTCACCAGCTGAACAGACTGCTGCTCTTTCAGTCTCCCTCAGGACACCATGAAAGGAGTCGAAAGAAAAGTGTTTACCAGTGAAAATGACCTTATTGCTCACTATTTGCTTTTCCAAGAACAATTTGGGATTGAGTGGTTATTTCCCTGTCCTCATACAATACACAGAATAATGCTTTTGAAAACTATTTACTGGTGGTCATATTAGGCATGCACAGTAGATAAGGTACTGGCATCATCTGCATCTAGAAAACAGCAAATAAACCACTGAAGTAACTGCTGGGTGCTACCGCCTTGCGTTGTGAGACTTGCAGTGCTGACAAGCACATCCACTGGACTGAGCTCTAAAGAAACCCATTCAAGCAGCCCAAGGCTTCCCTGCTGGCCAGCAGCCTTAGGAAGTAAAAAAGTGAACACCTGTCCAAACCTGAGCATATCACTTCTTAATCTTATTAGTTCAAATAACTCTCACAGATAATATTACCCATGCTTCAATCCTCTAATGGTCCATGGAAAACTGGCAGCCAATACAATCTCTTCCTCACTTTCAACTGCTAAATTGCATTAAAAGGCAGCAAAACAGCTAAGAAAAAGCATTTACTGCTTTCCAAAATAAGTCAGTCAACTTTGCCACTAGCAATATCATTAACTGAAGTGCAGTCTTCATGCTAAAAGTTTTCTTAATAGTTCAAAACGAGGAGAGCAAGCTGTGCCTTATTAAGATGCAACAGACTATGAATTTCTGATAACATACATACAGAATTCATGTCACAATACTTTGTTTATGCACTAATCCTTTCCCGTGAAAGGATACATACTTTTCAAACAATTTTGTTTGGTTGTTTTTGGAAGAGCTGGGAGAACTAAATCGGAGCCCAGACTCTAAAGTGAGCTACACATTAAGAAAGAAACAGTATCTGTAGCTGAAAGTTACAAATAAACTGGTTCCAAGAGACCTACAGAGTGTTACACTGTTGTAAGAAAATAATGGGGTGAAGGGGTCGGGGGGGAGGAACTGGGATACTCAGCCACATACGAGCTAAAGTCCCTTTATATTATGTAATTCCCCAGACAAAACTTTTATCACTCAAAGTAAAACAGATGTCAACAGCAGGCTGAAGACAAACCATATCACACAATCACAAATCAGACATACAAAACTAATTTTTAACTGCCTATACGTCATTTTACCCTCAGTTTGGACACATCAGCATTAAGCACAATTTTTGTCAAGTAAAAGTCAGATATTTCTTCTCCATCTAGTCTGGCCTTGGAAGAAGCAAGGTGGGGGCGAGACCTGATCACAGCACGTCGCTTCTCTTGAAAGGGAAAAAGAAAGCTCCCACAGGAATCCGCTCTAAAGCACTAAATACAAAACGCTTTGATGATTTTCCCAAGCCTGCCTGCGAAGCAACTGTAGATGGTGCTTTTATCTGCTCATCCTTTCACAACACTCCACCTTTCTCGGTACTTGTTTTGCTGTGCTGGAGCGCTGCTCAGGCCGGGCCGGGCCGGGCCGTGCCCCCCTAGCCCGGCCGGGCCCGCCGCCCCCCGCGCTGTCACCGCCCAGCCCGGGAGGCGGCCCCGGCACGGCCCGCACCGACACCGCCGATCCCGGATCCCGGCCGGGCGCCGGCCAGCCCAGCAGCGGCGGGCCGGGGAAGCGGGGACTGCCGGCGGGAGCGGGTCGGAGGGCCGGCCGCCCGCGGGGTTACCTCGGGGGGAGGCCGGGCCGGGGCGCCGCGGGAGCCACTCACCCACATCCTGGTCGAAGGGGTTGGTGGCGAAGAGCGGCATGGCGGGGCGGGGGGCGCGGGGCGGCCGCCCCTTCCCGGCAGCAGCGGCGGCGGCGGACACAGAGCGGGCGGCGGCAGCACCTCCTCCTTCTGCCCCGGGCAGCGCCGCCGCCTCCGCCTCCCAGCGCCGGGCACCGCCCCCCGCACGGCACGCCGGGAGCGGGGCTGAGCCCGGCCGACACCGGCCTTGAAACCAGGTCCCGACAGCCCGCCGCGACAGCCGGCCGCGACACCCGGCCCCGGCTGCAGCCCCGGCACGCCCCGCCCCACCGCCCCGGGCCGAGCATCTGAGGGCCGGCACGGCTGCCCTAGGCGGAGATTCAGATTGTTTAGGGCTGCGGGGCTATTTCGTGCCTCCCTAGTTAGGAGGCGAGTCGCATGTGTGTCCAGACACGTCTGCTCCATATAGAAATTTTTTGGAGCATCCCTACGTGTTGGACTGAGTTGAATAGCTCCATTGTTAAGGCCATCGTGCTTGTGGGGTGGCAAAGGTTCAGGCTGGCAGCTTCGACGGCATTTGACAGCACAGCATAGAAGACTGACTACTTCTTCGCGGATACATCCCTTGGAGATCCGCAGCTGTCGGCTGGTCACAAGGCCTGGAATGTCCCATGCCCTTTGGTTGCCCAGTCCTATCTTGCTGCCCCACTTCCCAAGAGTATGTTGCTGGCTTCGATGGGGTGTGTCCGACATTAACTATCTGACTCATAGGATAAGTCAAGTTCTGCCTATTCCTGCCGTCACAGAAAACTCGGTCATTATCCTTAAGGCCTTTTAGTACCATTTGATTGCTCTGAACTAGTTGGATTGCAAATTAAGTAAAACCGGGGCTCATGTATACACTTCAGGGAAGAGTTAGACACAGAGCAATAAGGGCACGTCACACAAGTGCAAACAAGGAATGGAAAAGGTACTACTACTCTTTGAAGTGCAGAAATACTAGATGAAATCAATAGAACTAACCATGCTCAATAGTAAATGTGATTGCATGCATTAGGCAGACTTCTGATAAATCAAATGAAAACTGCACACCAAGCCTTTTCCCAAAGGGATTTCCTATCACTAGGCACTTTGTTATTTTACTAAATTTTTTTTCTGGGATCTCTAGTTCTATTTCTTTACCTATCCACAACAACTGTTTTCAGGAGCTGATGCAGGTCAGAATTGATTTACTGCTTGGAACTGACTGCTTGTAAGGAATTGCATGTTTTCTTTGGATTCTGCCTCAATTCAACATCTGCTAGATATTCTCAGAGGACGCTTTACCTCCTCACCATTCATCATCCCCCATTATGTTTGCAAAAGACATATGGTAGATGTTCTCGGAGCCTGTTTTATCCCCTCCTTTTTCATCCCTTTATTCTGATGGGTTTCCAAAGGAATTGTAAGAATCCTTTCAAAACAAGCAGAGCTTATAAGCACTAGTCCTGTCGGAAGAGCAAACACAAGATGTGGGTAACTGGTATTTTAGACTGTCTTCAGCATGAAAGAATTCCAGCGCAAATTTACTTCCCAGCACCCTACTCAACATTTTGAAGATAATCTACACTCAGAGAGTACCTTAAGGCTCTGTAGTAATTGTTTGTATTTTGACTCTGTAATGACTTTTTTTTACTGTTGAACACTGTGAAAAGTACAAGAGTCCTTTGAAAACTCCATATTATATTGTATCTCCATCTTTTTCCTGTTTCATGGCTCTCGAATTTTCCCATGGCACAGCAATGGGTAGTGGTTAGAGCACTTTTCCACAAAGTGTGGGGTTTGCCTCTCAGACACAAATGGCTAGGGGAACTAGCTTTTCCACCTTATGTGTGAGTAATATAATGAGTATGCTATTAAAAACAGGTGTGTTAATCTTCCTTTATTGGATGTACTTCAAAATGTTTCTATTATTTCCTACTGCTGCCTAAGTTAGCTATCTAAAAGTAAGGAGTCTAGTTCAAAGGTACAGTCTCAAATTGCATCTAATTTCAGGGCATCTACAGCTGATAGAGAATGTAGCAACACTGCACTCCCTGTGCCCACAACTATGTGCTGCCACCACATATCTCATATTAGAGTTGGAATTTGATCTATTTCATTTGTGGCTGCACAATCAGCTGATCCAGCCGAAAACTACCTCACTGCAGAAAATTCCCTGTTGGATCATGTCATGCCTCTGACTCACCTTGGAATTAGATCAGGCAAGTGAAGTGGTTGGGAAGGCATGGCTGGGGACAGTACTTCTGCAGACTAGGTCAGGAAAAACAGGCATATCCAGGGGATAATTCATCTGCTCTATTTCAGACCTCATTCCAAAAACAGTCTCTGCAACAGTGACTCTATTGATTTCACAGAGGAGCTTATCTACCCGACAGTTCTCTGACATAGGATTTGTCTTTAGAAAGCCTTATGGCAAATTTTAAGTATTTTTTTTTCTTTAAATATGTGCTACTTTTGTCCAAAGTAAACAGTCTGAGATGACTGGTATGGACATTTCTTCTTTCTTTGCACACTTCTTTTTTTTTTTAATATAGTACTGTTGTTCAAATACAGTTAAGTGATCACAGAACCATAGAATGGTTTGGGTTAGAAGAGACTTTAGAGATCATCTAGTTCGAACTCTCCTGTCATGGGCAGGGACACCTTCCACCAGACCAGGTTGCTCAGATCCCCATCCAACCTGGTCTTGAACACATTCAGGGATGGGGCGTCCCCAGCTTCTCTGGGAAGCCTGTTCCAATGACTCACTGCCCTCACAGTAAATAATTTTTTCCTAATATCTTATCTAAATCTACCCTCTTTCAGTTTAAAGCCATTACCCTTATCTTTAATATGCCCTTGTAAAAAGTCCTTCTCCAACTTTCTTGTAGACCCCCTTCAGATACCAGAAGGCTGCAATGAGGTCTCCTTGGACCCTTCTCTTCTCCAGGCTGAACAATCCAAACTCCGCCAGCCTGTCTCCATAGCAGAAATGTTCCAGCCCTCTGATGGCCTTCATGACCTCCTCTGGACTTGGTCAAACAGGTCCATGTCCTTCTTATGTTGGGGGCACTGGAGCTAAATGCAGTACTTTGAGTGGGGTCTCATAAAGGCATGTATTCAATTACTTTGCAGTGTAACTTACTTCCTGAATTTTAAAGATGTGACATACTTCTAAATTTGCCTAAGTAAATGTTCCATTTATATAGTTTGTTTATATACTTTATGACTCATTTTTTAACTTATGACAAGAGTTCATCCATAAAAAAGATCTGATGATATACAATGATTAATTTCCCTGTAGTCTTCTGGTAGGAAACAATACTTAGGAACAGCAACTTGCAAATGACAATCTGCTAGGGAAGTTCTAATGTTTTTTACAATAACTCGACTGACATATATCAGCATTAGACAAGAATTTTCTTAGAGGAAGGCAAAAACTTTGTAGCCATGGAGGTCCACCGCAGTTCCAGTTTTCTGGGGGAGTATTTTACTTGTGATGCCCATTTATTTCAGAACATATTAGTTTTATGGCTGCTGCGTTGTAAAGATAAGGCGTATGATGCCAGGAAAAACTCACACTGGTACACTTTTAGTAAGGGGACAGATATGTAGAACAATGGTTGTCTCACAACAACCGCTGACCTTTAACTGCATTTTCATTATAGTCCACTGTGTACATTGGTTTTGGAACTGGAAACTGTGGAGAAATGATAATGAAAGGAAAAGAAAAAGGTTCAGAATACAGAAAGAGCCAGCAGTCCATTTAATCACAGCTTTTGTCTTTCACTGGGCAAGTACAAGATGTTTTGGAGGGCACACAAGATTCTGTAATGCATAACAATAAAATGATATGACTAAGACAAAATTTATCCAAGTCACAGGGCACATGTAAATGTTCTAAGAATGGGACTACAGTGATTTACTTCTCATCTATAATGTTATTGTACATGTCCTAATATTTTGCAAGTGTCCAAGTAGCATGGCTTGCAGTATTCTTATCTATTACCGTATATAAAGAGAGTATGTGAAACATACCAATACAATAAGTCCGGTGTATGCTGTTATATAAGAAGTCAGGCTACAATTATTTAATTGCCCCTTTTTACCTTAGTATTTATGAAGTATGCAAGTACAATTATATGAAGCACATAACTGGGATTCCTTCAAATCCATGTAATCTTAGAACTAAGCAAGTATTCTAATAATCAATTTAATAACACAATTCATTTTGCCCTGGCCACATTAAAAATTGTGATGTGCAACTTTATAGTTAATATTTGCACATAAATGCCAGAAATGAGCGCTTATATATTCCTAGGTCTCTCCAACTTCAAAGCAGTACTTGCAAACCAACTCACATGAACTAATAGTTCATATGTTTACACTGCTGTTTTGTTAAATAATTTTGGATAATAAGTTCACTGAAGTCAAACACAAAAATGTGCTTATAGCATTTGCTTTTGTAAGCTTATAGTGATGTATTGTGATACATCTGTAAAAGGCAGATAATTTGGAAGCTGCTGACTGCTGAGATCTCTGGGTGCCTGAGCTTCCATGGCTGGAGCATCACTCTGTGCCAGCCTCCTGACACTGCCATAGGGAACCGCTTGTCCTAGTGCTTTTTTTGGCACAAACACCTGTTCTCAGTGTGGCCCAACTGGCTACAACCAATATTGTCACTTTTTCTTGCTGATAACTCAGAACAGTTTTCAACCAATGATGAGGTCAAAATTAATCTTTTTGTTCTCCACCACTCTTTGAAGAAGGAAATAGAAATGCTTCTACTGACCATAATAGGCATTAGATTAGAACACTACTCACTTGATAAAGAGCCCTTTTTAACTTAAGTCCTTGAAATAAAACTGAATAACAAGCGTAGACTGTGTGTGCTCTGAAACTAATAATGTAGGCACTCTCCTCTGTAGAGATTGCAGTGCTTACACAAGCAAGCTACCATTGAAATATATGAAAAATTGGAAGGTATTTTTAGAATTATTGAAGTGTGTTTTGGGAAACCCTGTGAAAAATTTGCCTATGTTGGCAAGGTAGCAAAGCTTCTTTATTTAAGAAAAATATTAAATGTTTTACATAATATAGAGAAGGTAGTTTAAGAACATACTTATGCTAGCAGTTAATTTTTAACATGTATTTTATTTAACTCACATGAACAGTATAATTGAAGTTAATGGTACTAATTTAAGTTTTGAACATTTTATATACAAATATCTATACAATTAGAACATTAGAGTGGTTTTAGCTTCTTGATACAGCCAGTCTGCAGTGTGCAAAGGTGCCAACTGCACAGATCACAGTCTGCAAGTCTGGTCTATACATAAATTTATCCAAGTTTAGCAATGCAATGAAACACCAGGATAGTTAGACAGTGCTACAGTCTAAAATATCCCATAAAGAAGATAATTATTGTACAGAGTTCACTTAACATATTACTGCAAAAAGTACATGGGGTTTGGATAAACCGAAAACTCAGATAAACCAAACTCAACTGAGCAGGATAGCCATCTCCCTTTAACATGTGTTTATTCTTCAACATTGCAGTTTATTTTGCAGTAGCAGTGTACAACTTCAACTGCTTCAGACGTGTCAAATACAAGAACATCTTCTAGTTCTTCCCACAAGATTTACACAATCCATTTTACACCACATCATTTGAAAGCATCTTCTGTGAAATTCCTAGAGCAGTAAACAAAATAATAGATGTACACACAAAAATACATGTAGACATCATGTTGTTCAATTTAGACATAGCTAAATTCTGTTTATTTGCATTTATCCTTGAATACCTCACTGGTTACTACATACCATAAACCTAAAATAGAATGCACGGACTATATGTAAGTCTGTTGTCTAAACACGGTCTTGCAGTGTGTTCAGAACATTAAGTGAAGACAGGGCAGAAGGACAAGCAGAATTTAAATTGCCTATTTTTTTAACCACTTCTCCTTCCTCTGGATTTTAACTTACTGTCTGGCATTTAACTACTCTGAAGTATAAAGGTAATCTCATGATTCTGCACGGTTTATACCAAGTAATTCTTGCAACGTTTCATAGTAGATGACCTTCCTCTGTGATAGTGGAGCTGAAAAGTCACTGTATTATTTTCAGAACACTAAATCTTTTAATTTCATAGAAGTGCTCCCATATAGAATAGATAAATTTTGCAACAACAACAAAAAAATTTTTGTAGAACAGTTCATGAGAAAATAATCTCATAAAAGCTCCACCTTATATTTCTGGAAATAGATGGGAAATAAAATAAGTTCAGCTTTATAAGGTATTGAACATCTACATGTGTAATAGGAATATAGAAGATAAATATATATTGATGATATCAGTCATGAAGAAGACGAGGAAAACCACTAATTTTTGTAATAACAATATAGCAGTATGGATGGTTTGGAACTAGAGTGAATAAAGGCAAACTGCCTGGGAATGTTGAGAATGAATATGAAACACGATGCCCTCACCTACAACACAAAAGACCTTGATCTGACTGTCTTAACATTTATTGCGAAGGTTGATTTCAGACTGTACTTGAATAACAGCAAAGTTGAACTCAATTGATAAGCTGATTTACATCATGCAATTAATGTATAAGCCTATTCAGTTGCTTTGATTACGTTTCTGTATGTAAACATGATCCGTTTTGTGAGTAACTTTGAGGTTTTTTGGGGGTCAAATGGTGCTAGCCAAAGTTGAAATACTAAATGAAATCATTTTACCGCCATAAAAGTACACTATTTAAGCACAGATACTGCATTTAATGCTGTGAAAATAGCTGGCATTTTATCAAATTTAAATAAAGGATTCAGAAAATACAAACTAGTAAACCACAAATATATACATTATAATTGACAGAAATCATGATTAAAAGCATAACAATAGGAAACTTATGAAAAGGAAATTACATTTCAACTAATTTATTGCTATTCCTGGAACATGTTGATAGAAAAACAGATTCAAAAATATAGTATTAGCACAACAAACACATTTTGAAAATGGTGCTGAAAAATTGTCGCACAGGAACTATCAATGATATGAAGTAGTTACAGATTAAGGAACAAAGTATCTCCATGGATCAAAACATGGGAAACGGGAAAAAAGAACAAAATTAAAGCAGTGGGATGTTTAGGAATGTTCTGTAATAAGTTTTATGCTTAATACATTAATAAATGGTCAGGAAACATAAACAAATGTGGAATGGCAAAACTTTCAAATGGCAAAAAATATTTACTTTTTTTTCAAATCCAAAAGGATTATGGGGCTATTCAGGAAATTCTCATCAATTGGGTGAGGGTATGTGTTAGCAAGAGAAACTGTAAGCTCATAAATATTAATGGCAATATTAGAGTAAAAAGATTGAGATACTTATCCTAACTAGTAAGTTCTTAGTTGACTAAATCAACTGAAGACAAACCTGATCATCATTACAGATAGTGTGTGCATCCAAAACCAAAAAATCTGAACAAATTAATAGGGGAAGGAAAATAATATGGAATTCAAATGAGAAAGTATCACACATTACTTATTAAATTTCAAAAGATTCTGTGCAAAAGCATGGAAAACATCCAAGGAGGGATTTAAAAATAGAAAATGTTTACTTCAGAAAGCAAATAGGATTCATTCCTTCAAATCTCCTGTGGAAAAATCTCAAGAGAAAAATGGCAAAAAACAGTTAAAAGTAGTAAAAAATAAAAACTAATATTAAAAATTTGGATCAGGTCACATCTGTCTCCATGTATCATAATTTAAAATGAGAAAGTCTTCATCAGTTAATGAAACCGTAAATTGACAAAATCAAATGAGACGAAAACCACTTTACTCATAGTGCATTGTTAATTTGTGATGCCCATTTCAACAGTACATTCTCAAAGCCAAGAATTAGAAAGATTTGAAGAGAGAAGTGAAATTTGAGCAGAGAAAATGTGTAAGTAAGATAGCAGAAATATCCAGAATTAAAATAGTTAATATGGAAAATATTTTTGAAAGCTACAGTTTAAACCAATTTATAACTGTTACACTCAGATTAAACATAGGCTCAGATTGTCCCATATTGGCAAAAACTTCTGAGTTAGGTCATTCAATCCTCCGTGTAAGTTCTTTTTTCTCAATTTTTCAACTACAGGATACTCAAACTGGGTTATATTTATGACTTGAACACAAAAAACACCTGTGTATATATAATATTTTTACCTACTGTTATCATATTTGCATATACAATGTGCTGGTTTGCCAGCTACTCATTTTGCACATACATGTGTTTGCTGTTGCCAGTGGGTCTGTATTTTGAGGCTGAAAAGTGAACATTTGCTTGTGCACTTTGGTGAGGAGGGGGAGACTTAGTTTTTGTATGGCACATCTGCTTATATTTTATATGAAGGCCCTCAAACTGAGACCATCTATGTGTTTTCAACACTGAGATGACCTACTCCATTCTAAAGTAAAGAGATTTGGACTCTTGAAATTCTTTAGGACTTAATAAGCAGCATTTCAAAGATATCCTGACCAGTTTTGAAATTCTTCTGTCTGTGTATGGCTGTTCAAGGTGTTTGGGTTGAGTGGCCATAGTCACCATGCTTGGCTGTGGGAATGAGGAGTTTGTGGCTACATGTACACTGCCCTAAGTAGGGAACGGCATCCCCAGGCTAGCACAGACTGCAGGTGTCAGGTTAGCAGGTGCAACCCACAGCTGTGAAGGGTCATGTCACATCAGCTTAGCTCAGGCTGAGGCTGTCCCCGTTCTAGAGCCAGTCCCAGCAATGCTTTCTGTGCTGGCTTAGCTTCCTTGTGCATGTTCGCAGAGAGCAAGGTTACAAGACAACATGCATATTCAAATGCCATCCTTCAGTCTGCCAGCTGGGTGCTCTTCAGGCCCTTGGAAGCTATTTCCCCCTTCTCAGGTGTGGGCCTTAGTGTTCCCCATGTACTGAGGATGGTATTTATGGAAACCTACCAGACTGGGAGTCGTTCTCTCCCCGAGGTCACTCAGGCTGTTTGGCCTCTGAAATGGGCACCTGGTCATATTCCCACTGCTCGGTCTCCATCCAAACTCTCAGATGTTCAACCTCAGACACACATTTCAGTGTTTCCAAGCACTGGGCTATTTTCTGCCGCTTTTGCTGAGTTGCTGCTGCCGCTGCCGGGCCGTCAGCGGCGGGGCAGCGTACGCTCCCGATGGGCCCTCCCTCTCTCCCTGCGGCCGGAGACTCGCCCGCCCCCGCGGGGTCCGGCTGGCCCGGAGGGCCGCGGGGCGGAGGGAGGAGCGCCGGGCCATGTGAGCAGCTGGCGGCGGCCGCGGCCCCGGCCGGGCAGATGGGGTGAGAGCCAGCAGCCGGCGCGGCTGTCAGCGGCCGCGGCCCCGCGGAACCAGCCCCTCCTCCCGCCGCAGCGGCCGGCCGCGGAGCCATGGCGGCCAGCGAGGAGGACGGGGGCGGCAGCGGCGCGGCCGAGGAGAAGGAGAACGGCAAGAAGCGCAAGCTGGGCGCCCTGGCCACGGCCTGGCTCATCTTCTACAACGTCGCCATGACCGCGGGGTGAGCGGGCTCGGGCGGCGGCGCGGCGGGGCCGGGAGGCTGCGGGTCCGGGAGCCGGGATGCGGCGGAGCCGCCGGCAGCGGGGTATCCTTGCCCGCTGGGCATTGCCTAATACGGTGCAGCGCTGCTGCCGCTGCCGAGGTTAAGTATAGCCGGCACCGGAATGCCGGGCGGGGAGGACGCGGCCGCCGGCGGACGGAGAGCCGAAAGCGCCCCTCGGGGCCGCCGGACGCTCCGCACCCCCCGGTCCCGTGTGGGGCAGCCCGGCCGAGCCCGTGAACCCTGGCCCTGGGCGAGCAGAGCCCACCCCGGCCCCCGCAGGGAGAGCTGTCCAAAACCGAGCAGAGCCAGCGGTCACCAGTGATGAGCGGGGCGGCAGGAGGGGCAAGAGCTGCAGTAGTAGCCCAGAGGGTTCTTTTGAGCTTGTGCTCCGTGCTGCGAGGCTTTGCTGTGAGGAATGTGGGTAATTATTTTGAATAACAGATCATAAGAATACTCAGGTTTATGTTATTAGTGCTTGAGTCACATATTCTCACTTCTTGAAAATTTGCCCTGCTCACTAGCTCTTGGGAGGGAAAAAAGCCCCAACTTGTTAATTTCCACATGCTTAAAAGAAAGCTAAGAATTAACCATTTTATAACTTGTAGGGTGATATTCATCATCTGACCGGTTTTACTTTGGTTCCCAGTGAAGTGTCAGCCCTTTAAATCCTATAAAGCAAAACTGACAAGCTGTAGTTGAAGCAGGAGTGCAAGTTCTGATGGAGAAAGCCAGGAAAATTATCATAATGGTTTTCTTCTCTCTAGCGTCTGTGAATCTTGAACATGTATTTAAGTCTCTTCATATATTTCTGCAGCACCTTTTGAAAAGTGCTTTTACTGAACATAATGTTTTTCTAGCTGGCAGATTACTGTTACTTCGTTGAACTCCCAGACTTGTGGTCCATGTGTGAATTTGCTAATGAACACTGACTCTTGCCATTGACTTCTATATGTCTGTAAAAGTTTATCGAACCATGTCAGTTTTGACCTTAGGTGCTGCTTCAGTGTCTCTCACTTCCTTCTGTCCCGTCTTCCATTATTATCAAAAAGGATTAAGACATGCAAAATTGGATATTTTATGTGGAAATGGGGGGGGGGGGGGGGGTAAAGAGATAGGAAAAATTTCTTACAGTCTTTTATGGGTACAATTTAAGAGAAAAAAAGAACATTTGAAATAGAGCAATACATAACAGAGGTACTACACAGGATAAATAATTAGCTAGAACAGCATATTTGCCCAGTTGTCCAGACAGTGAGAAGTGAGATATAGCAAAATGTTTCTAGAGTTTTAACAAACTAATGCATAACTGCATGTTAACATCCATTATAATAAAGAAAACTTGCAGTTTATCTTTCTTTCTAAGACAGGTTTAAGGGTAAGGGACTAAAATGACAGATCAATACCCAATCTTACTTAAGATCCAACTGGAAATGCGCACTTTATTATAGAAAGTGTTTTCTATTTCCTCGTGATTTGGAATACTCAGTACAAAGGCTTTCTTGAGATCCAGAGTCAAAGCCACTGACGGCTAAATAAATCCATCTACAGAAATTCATGTCCACATAAAAATTTATTTAAGCAAAAACAGCCTTTGCTTCTGTGTGTAGCTCAAGATTACTTCTCTCTGCAATGCTTCTCTCTGCTAAACTTTGGTTATGAATGAAGTACAGAAAATGCCTTGTTAGATTAGATGTATTATGACTTCTCAGTCTAGGGCTAGGACAGAGCTGTTGCTGTCACCATTCATGCTGCCAGCTGGGTATAAACTTGCTGTCACCCTCCTTTTGTCAAACACTTCACTATAAAACAGGATAGCTTTACTGTGGAGGAATACCAGTGATAGTCCAGTAATTCCTCGTTTCCACAGTGGTAGGAGACAACCTGAAATAAATGCACTCCTATTTAAAATCTAAGTAACACTTGTGGGGGAAAATTTTGGAGCTCTGGCAGATCGGATTCATGGGCTTAAAGTAGAAGGGATCAAGGAGGGGAATCATTCCTACCATGTGGGGAAGCCTGACTAACTATGTGAGTTTGAAATGCCGTCATGGAGTGCTGGAATGGGCCACGCCAAGTGACTGCATAGCAGTAGCCACCTTGCGTAAGAGTTGTTAAGGGGCTGATACTGAGGTATGTGCCATCCGAGGTGAACAGGGAGCTGACACGACCCATGCGACGCTCCTGCTGTTACAGCACAGTGGCTCTGACTGGAAGATTAGCATTTCCTGGTACCCTGTTTTCAGCATTAGCCAATACCTTATGCTCAAGGAGTATAAGAACAGGAGATGAGTTAAATATTTATCCAAATGTTTATATAAATATTTTTCTGAATGTTTATATACTCTCTAAATCTGCCTTCCAGTATTTCTCAGACCTCTCTGCTTTTGTCACTTGCGCCCTTTCTTAGCCAGAGCTCTTGTTGCTGTACAGCATGCTTGCTATAAGCCTATGGAGAATGAAAGGACTGAGTAATTGCTCTGAGTATCAGAAGTTAAACTAAAATTATTATGATTTTTGATTTTTATTTTTACCTCCCAAAATAGCCATCCATAGCTCTGGTTATGCCTACGTTAAAGAATTTGTGTACTTCCTTAGTCTCTGTGGATTGAAACGTGAAGTTTTGAGTCATCTTGCTAGTGTGATATTTTATGCATGTGGTATAGCTCTGAAAGGCTGAGAGAGTTGAGATTGTTCAGTCTGGAAAAGAGAAGGCTCTGAAGTGACATTATTGCAACCTTGCAGCACCTGAAGGGAGCCCACAGTAAAGCTGGAGAAGAACTTTTGACAAGGGCCTATAGTGATAGAACAAGGGGGAATGGCTTTAAACTGAAAGAGGGCAGGTTTATATTATATATTAGGAATAAAATATTTACTGTGAGGATGGTGAGGTACTGAAACAGGTTGCCAAAAAAACCTGTGGTTGCCTCATCTCAGGAAGTGTCCAAGGCCAGCTTGGATGGGGCTCTGAGCAACCTGATCTAGGGGAAGGTGTCCCTTCCCAAGGCAGGGGGATTGGAAATAGATGATCTCTGAACTCCAAACCATTCTATGATTAAGGAACATACAGTACACTCTTTTGAAAATTGTAATTATATAAATACAGATTTATTTTGTGGAAGGAACTGTGTATGTCTTGGGTTATTGTACAGTGTCTGGGCTGATGGTGGGGATCAACCCACCACAGTTTAGAGGTTTATTTTTCTTTAATCTCAATTTCCATTCAATTTAAATTTTATGTCAAGTTTTATATATACTGTTACTCTCTTTCTTTTACATTGGAAGGGTTACTAGTTGGCATAATTGTTCAGTTTCCCCCCAAAAATAAATTATCTAACACCCTCAAATGTGCTAGTTAAATATGCCTGCCCCTGGAAACCAGGAGCATAGAACACTGATCGTTCAGCACTTTACCATCTGATTTTTAAAGATTTGTTCTCAACACTTGAAAATATAATTGTAATGGTAACTTCAGTTGGACAGTCACAAACAGAAGCATTCAGATGACTGGTGAGTCCTGAAATCAGTGTGTTGAGGGGCCACGAAAAATGTAAAACCTGTGTGCGCAGATTCTGGTCCTTTACTCATTCAAACCTCCAACCCAAACAGTGGCTTCAGTGCCAAGTTCATCATGCATTTTCAGGTAACAGTAATTCATACATGAGGATTTAGTATTAAAAATATTTCGTCACTGCTAGAGAAAAGTCTCATGGACTGGTGGTTTTGGAAGGTTCCCTCAATTCAAGTCAATTCTTTGAAGGTAGCCAGTCATTTTCCAAGTAAAGAAATAAGAATATAATGTTTACATAACATAATATTTATGTCTAAAGATATTTTTTATGATCTAAGAACACCGACAAGTGAAGAAGGAAAGATATTCTGTGGAGAAAAATACTAAATTATTTACAGTGGATGGATATTTTTAGAATTCTAATTTGAAATGTATCCATTCTCTTTCTTTTGTAGGTGGCTGGTATTAGGTATTGCCATGGTGCGGTTTTATATACAGAAAGGAACACATAGAGGCTTATTCAGAAGCGTTCAAAAGACGCTTAAATTTTTCCAGACATTTGCTTTGCTTGAGGTAAATTTTAAACATTAGTTTGCTTTACTGGATGCTGCATATCATAGGCAAAACACATTATTATCCTGAATTTAAAATCAAAATATAATATTAGTACTAGAAGTCCTGGTAACTTTATTATTTAATGAAGGTTTGTTATTATTTAATGAAGGGGAGGCAAGGTGATTACTTGAAACAAATGGGCATGTTTTTGTCACGCTTAATTCTAATATTTCTTTAAGTCAAACAGTGCCTGGGAACTGCTTTGATTTGAGAGTCTTCAATGAAAAAGGCAAAATTTCAAAGGCATTCCAGCCCCTCTATCGTAGGAGATATTTCACGACCATCTCCAGAGATTAAAGCTTACTTACTATTCCTTATAGTGGACTTATTATCCTTTGTGCCTTTCCTACTTCTGCTTATTTCTGGACTGGATTCATGTACATCTATGGAATGAAGCTGTTGGGTTTATTGAACACTTGCAGTTCTTTCCCAGACACAGCAAAGAGTGCCTATTTACATTTTAACTTTTCCTCAGTCTGCCTACAGCGTCTCTTGGTCAAACCACTATTAAAATCATGTCACCAGCTGAATATAGTAAAATTCTGTCCTGTAAAATTCTTCTTTGAATAAGGTAATGGAAGGGAAGCTTACTAGTTGGAAAAAAAACCCCAAAACTTTATAAGTATCTAAATGTCTAATAATGTGGTTAGTTTTGAAAATAAATGTCTTTCACACATTTGGACAGCTGAGATACTGAGCCCATTGGCTGCCAGGGCTCTGCTGTGTATTTCTTTTGAAGACCCTTAGTTGGAGACAAAAAATACTTCCCTTCAGAATTAAGCCTAGGTTATTTTAATATCAAAAGGCCGTGTTTATAGTGTAACTAGTAACATGCTGCACATCAGTAACCTCTAACTTATTCTTATTTACAGGTAGTCCACTGTGCAGTTGGTGAGTTCTTTGCTTCAGTTTCTCCTGTAACTAATTAAAACATGAATTGTGGAACAGAGATAACATGTTTCTCTTTTTAAGGAATAGTTCGCACATCTGTGCTTGTGACTGGGGTCCAAGTGAGTTCAAGAATCTTCATGGTGTGGTTCATTGCACATAGTATAAAACAGGTATGTGTGTGAGCAGGTTATGTTTTGCTTGTTTTTAAGGAGAAGCTATCGATACAGTTCTCATTTCTAAAGGAAGACCCATTTAAAAATTAATGATATTCCCACAGAGAGTACTTACATAGCCAAGTGCAATTTTGGAAGTTGGAGTTCAAAATTGAATTTATTTGCTTCTTCCCAGGAGACTGAGTCTGGGTCTTAGCTGTGAATCAGCAGTGTCTTGGGCATCGTGCTGGCTGTATTCTGCCTAAGTGAGATCAATGACTACTGCTATTATTTAGCAGAAAATCTAGAGCAGTGTTACCAGTTCCCTTTCAAAAACTTCAATTAGCACTTGCTGAATTAATCTGTTTCTGTGAAAGGCATTCTCTGAAAGAATTAACTGAGGGATTTTGCGCTCCTGAATTTCTTTAGAACTTGAAAAGCTGAGCCATTAAACTGTCTCACCAGCAGATGGCATAGGCCTTTCTGCAAATGGGTTATCCTAGCACCTGCCTCATCAAATCTCTTTGTTTCAGTTCACAGAGGACTCATTTTCTACACTGCATCTTTTCGTTTACTGTTGCTTTTCTTAACATTGAATAGGCTTTTCATAGCTTGTTTGTTTGTTTGTAAGCTAAGTGTTTTCATTTTTTCCTCAAGGGAAAATGTCTCAAAGATTAACAAGATTTTTATATTGAATGTTTACACAAATGCTGGACTATAGCACTGCATTTTGCCATTTTTTATTGTCTGCAATAGACTAAACCTTTAGCACATCCATTTCTATTATTTCCTCTATCTACAGTGCAGTAGATCAAGCTGTGTTCAAGAAAAAAATAACATCTGATTGTATTTCATGCTGTTACTGCTTAGCCGGCATGAATGTTCAGGGTCACTTTAGGTGGTGAGAGGTATGTCAGTGGTAATAGCCAGACCGAGATCTCTCCACTTGACTGAGATTTGCAAGGCAACAGATAGGAATTCTCTGCATACTTATTTAAAAGCTCTTCTGCTTGGATTTAGCACTGTGACGTGAATCCAAGTTTGGGTTATCAGTGTCTGTCATTAATTGCATGAGGAAAAGAACAGCCTAATTCTGTCTTTACCCTTGCGTATTTGTTTGGATGTCTTTGCACCTCAATTGGTCCTAGTTGTTTGTGATTTTGGTGCTATTTTTATATCTCTGTTTCTTCTATGATGTTGGTGAGGTCCTTCCACTAAAAGTGCACCTACTTTGACTGACACATTAGGGAGTGATTTTATGAGCACTTACAATTTTCTTGACTTTTGACAGAGTCGTGGATTTTCAGCATCTTGAAGATACAGTAAGCTTTGTCACCATGTTGCATTTTATTTAAAAAAAAAAATTCCCTTTTTTGTAATTTTAACAAAACTTGTGTTACTTTATTTTATTTCACAGACATCCCTGGAGCTTTTCAGCCTTTAGGCATGGAAGTGTATTACAAAATTCCTCCCTCTTAAAGAAAAGAAATTTACTTGCATGTAATTCTTCTCAGAAGGTAGAGTTTATAATAGATCCCCAGGTGCCTTCTTTGTATTTGGGGACTTTTGTTTATTTGTTCACTCAGAGTGAAAAAGAACCAATGTTTTGGAACAGCAGAGGTGTGCTACCTACCGATGAGGCAGTTTAATGACTCAGGACTTATATGGGATTGTTGAGTGGGTTTACCCAAAGCTCCTGCTTTACCAACTACTCTTCATTTAGTGATCCATCTGTGCTCCACCTCCTTAACTATCATAAAGGTCCCCAAAGTCTGCCAAACTTGATCTTCTGTGACCAAGTTCCAGTTAGTGATTATACAAAGCAATTCCTTTTGTCTAAAGTTTCATGGAGACGTGCATTATACAGTGAGGATAAAGCAAGATAAAAAGTAAGAGAAAGTCTAGGAGACAGAGTAATGAAATGTAGGGTGGTTAAAAACTGATCATGAAATATCATATCTTGTGTAGCATTGTTTTGTTCTTGCTGTTTTGAGGAGTAAGAAAATAAACAAGTAAGTCAACCACAAATTAAAGAGGGAAACAGTGTAGTGAAAATGCAGGTAGAGAATAAAGAGGAGGAATAAGCATAATTATAGGGTTTTATATTTCGATATTTGCATAATGGATAAAGATTGCTCAGTTTGAAAAGTGTCTGCATATTAGTAAATACATATGATAATGAACGGTATGTGGTTTCAGCATATCACTTTTATGACAAAATTTTCTTTCTTTACAAGATGTTAGTTCTGTTCCATGTATCTGAAAAAGAAGCCTGTTGCAGTTTGCACAGAAAATAGGCTTAAGGATAAAGAAAATGTTGGTTCTTTATACTTCTGCAGATCCAGAATGAGGAGAGCGTTATTCTTTTTCTGGTGGTATGGACTGTAACAGAGATTACTCGATATTCCTTCTACACATTCAACCTGCTCAACCATTTGCCATACTTCATTAAATGGGCCAGGTGGAGATGTCTTGCACTTCACTTTCTCGTGGTTCTGTGCATGTTAATTTCATGCATGCTGAGCTAACACACAGGAGAGCAGTTTTGAGCTTTGGTTTGTGCCAGCAAAGTGCAAGTCGGTTGCTTTCTGTACTTGGGATCATTGTTGCTTGGTTTTAAACGTTAAAAATACTTTAGCTGAGATTTTTGGGGTGTCATTTGTTCTTTGCTTTCTGTGTCTCACAGTTTGAGCTCTGCTTTCACTACTCTAATTTTTTTTTCTTTATCTTTGGAGTCATCTTTTAGCTTAGGTATGACTCTTTAAGATGCTTTTGAATACAGTGCCCAAAATTAAGCACCTCTGCTAGTCTTTGTGGATGTCAGTTCTTTGAAACTGTGGGCGTTGTCACTCAATCTTGTGCATATTATTGCTTTATCAGGGCTTTTGTAGGATCATATTCATGTAGAAAAGTTAAATATTGACTTTGTTTAGCCCACATAAAAACTGTATTCCATACCAAAACTGTTTTGATTTTGAAGCATACTTAGGGTCACATACATTACAGAGACTGCATGTTTATCAGGAGACTTAACTGGAAGAGTATTCTCTGTATTTATATTTTAAAACTACATGTAAGACAGACTTAGGGTGTTAGAAGGGAAAATATCTAACCTACATTCAATGCAGGTGACTCTTATTTAAAAGTGTTTGTTTGTTATTTTCCTTCATTTTTGTTTTATAAATAATGCAGTTTTGATGCTTTGAATACACTTCTTTGATATGTTTGATATTTATGTCCATTCTTATAATACCTTCTATTTTTGCTAGTACCTAAAGTGATAGACTTGGTTATGTTTAAGCGCTAAATGGCAAACTTAAAAATTATCAGGTTGGCTGTCATTAATATTTTTTTATGTAGGCTTCAGAAAGAAAAATGCGTTCAGAAAGTAATACATTGACGGATATACTTTTGCCATCAGCTCAGCATGTCTTGAAGGACAAGATTTTGTTTCCGTAATATAGACAAGAGGGAAAACTGACATTCTCATAGCAGAGATATATGGCGAAAGATACTATAAACAAGACACTTGAAAATGTATTATCTTTTCATAGAGTCCAAAATATCCCATCAAGATTTATGGATAAACAAATAGCACAACTGACTCCAAGACAGTCCTGGTCTGAATCCTGTCAGTGACAACAGGATCAGTACATGGGAAAAAAAATCATTATTGGAGACTACAAGTTTGAGGATTGTTTTATTACAAAGACATACAAACATTCTGATACTTCACTGTTTTTAAATAAAAGCACTGAGGAATGCATTCTCTGTGAATCTAAGCAACTCTATCCAAGTAACTGAAACCGGTATTCTGTGCCAAGTCAGGATGTGTTCTTGATTTTGGTGCAGGAACTACTGTAATACATTGCTGTACCGCTAATAATAAGAGAAAATTTTAAATCCATGGGGTGTTTCTCACAAGGGTTTTTTTTTTTTTTTTTTTACTTTTTAATGCAGATACAACTTTTTTATCATTTTGTATCCTGCTGGAGTTGCAGGTGAACTGCTAACCATATATGCTGCTTTACCCTATGTGAAGAAAACAGGAATGTTTTCATTGAGACTTCCCAACAAATATAATGTCTCCTTTGACTACTATTACTTCCTTATTATTGTCATGTTCTCCTATGTGCCATGTAAGTATTATTTAACTGTAGAAACATTTTAACAGCATAGTAATCAGTCATCAGCAATGCTGGAAACACCGCCTGTAGTAAAATTTGCTGAACACTTTCTACTATAAATGCCTGCTTTCTGTTGTTCCAGGCTTTGCTGTGCTTTAATTGGTTAGACTGAAATTTTCTGTCCAGTCCTGTTTTCTGTCAGAGCATAAGCTGTCTTAAAAATTTCAGTGAAAATGCTAAAAACCTTTCTAAGACTTGGACAAAGTAAAAAACCTTTTTGCTCCCATGCAGAAATGACTGTAACTGTGTTGCTGAGACTTTCTAGTGCCTCGGCCATTTTGAAGAAATGGCTTAAAATAGGTCCTGCAAGGTGTGCCAGAGATTTGCTGTGTTTTTATTGTTACTAATAGTCATTTACCTCTGAAAAATCACCATTCGGGTATGCTTGCGAAAAACTTGGAAACAATACTCTCCAAGATCTCATTCTCACAGAAATCAACACCTCCCTTCCCCCCCAAACCTCTCAGAACATCTTCAGTCCCTGGATTAACCAGTTCATCCTTGTGCTTAATGGATACAAGAAGCTACAGATCAATTGGCTGAATGAAGCTAAGAGGAGAGAGACTGTCTTTCACTTCCAGTGTTATTTCCAGTGATACCTAAGCAGTGAAGACAAGGAGAAAGCAACCTGATTCAGATACATCACCATGAATGGGGCTAGATCAAACTGTGGAAATGTCATATTTTAGATAATATTAGCAATGAAATATGTATTAGAATGTTTTTGATAATCTGTACATTGAGGTTAGAAACAAGGCAGCAGGTCAGGGAGAGAAATTGAAAAGCAGGAAAATTGAAGTTAAAAGGTCTGTGATCTGCATTCATAAAAGGAGAAGGAGACCTTAAACGTGGACTTGCATAATATGTACACACACTGTGAAAATTTTTGTCACAAGAAATCATGAAAGCCAGCAAGAGAGATTTATGTGAGTGAAAAGCATCCTAAGCTGTTATAACTTATTAATGGTTTTACAGCTGTTTATATGACTTAATGTTTCAGGAATAAATCCAGTTTTCTAGCCATTAAATAAAAGAATCAAATCTGTCAGTAGGACAGTAATATAATAGGTGACAGAGGGCCAGGAGAGAGGGATCTCCTTACTTGAGACTCGTGCAGGTAGGGTAAATTTGTATCCCTGGAGTCTTAATTCAAACGTGCTTACCTTGGCACAGATTTCAAGGCTTCAGGCACTGCCGGAATGTGGTTAAGTCCTGTTTCTACAAAGAAAGATTTGAAGCAAAGTTGCTTGAACACAGGGTAAATATTCAGGGGACCTTATCTGACTTTTGAGTAATTATTGCTATGTAATTCACTGCAATATTAATGACTTACTATTTACCTTAACCAACTGCAGCACTGTGTGCCATAATCTTTACTCATTCTGCAAAATTGTGTTTTTCCATTATGTGATCTGTTGACTCTTTTCATCTAATTCACTTTCTTTTATGCTTTTATCAAGTATTTCCACAACTCTACTTCCACATGCTGCGGCAGAGAAGAAGGGTGCTTCACGGAGAAGTGATTGTGGAAAAGGACGATTGAATCAAGCTGTATAACTATGGTGCTTTTAGTGGAAAACAAAAAAGAGGGTAAAAACCCAATACTTCCTGTGATTTTTCTGAGTCCAAGTTTTAAAACATGGAACAAGAATAAACAACTGTTCATAAAATAGCATGGACTGTATTATTTTTACAAATGATATATTTTCAGACCTACGTTTTCATCCTCGGTTTCACTTTGATTTTTAATTGTCTATTTCATCAAACAAATTATTTTCTTATTTCAAGAGGTTGGCAAATAGCTTTAAGAATTGGAATGGTTGGCTACTGTGCCTTCTGTTCTGAAAGTTTTGTTATAACCTGTAGTCATCATCAAGAATGGAAGGAGAGTTGACAAGTTGCACTGAAAGTGAGTCTTCTGGAAAACAGAGCATAAATTAGGTAATTATGTTTTTCAAGGACTAGGTGGCTTGAATGTTATTTAAGCTTTATATGATGTAATACCTTTCCAGTTATACGTACTGTAGCATGTTGTTCAACATTCTTTGAATTACAGTGTCACACTGCAGAATTCCAGAAGAAATTTGGAAAGCAGCTGAATCCTTGACTGTCAGTGCAAATTTGAATCTCCCTGTATTTTCATTTGTAATTTTAAAGTTATGTAGAATAACAGGTATCAAATTAAGTGGTTAAAAGTTTGTGCTGAAGAGTAGACTTGATGTGTCTACCTTTCTCTGATCAGTGGCTGGAAGGGGACTCATTTGCAGAAGAAGTCTGATAATCAGCATGTTTCCTATGCTACGCTTAAATTATGTATGTGGAAAAATCACAGTATTGCATTTGGGAACTGTAGCTATAATGAGATATATGATTTCTTATAAATAGCTCTGTGGGATAAAATATATTTCAAATAACATCTTAAAATACAAATTGTGCTTGGAATCATCCCATTGTGCAATTTTAATTGCTCCCTTTCCATTAATTGTTTATGCTGTGTTGACCTAATTCTGTTTAATGTCTTTAATAATCTGCAAGAAGGATGTACAGTATATTAATGAAAGTTACAAATGATATTGCATTATATGAGACCTGAGTGGGAAAGGTCCAGCAAATTAGACACAGCCTAAGAGACTCAGAGAAAAGGTAATGCATTTGAGGAAACTTTGATACTTAGTGAGAGAGAGAGAAAAAATTGAAATGTAGTATTGTGGTAAGAAGCTTTGATAACATAGGCAACAAAATTGCTTCTGGCTTCACTAATCAAAAGAAGATACGTGGAAGAGCTGCATTAGGCAGCTGGAAATCAGAATACTTGTGATTGCTGAGGTACAGTCATATCTTTGAGTACTTCAAGAATTGAGACAATCTTCTGAAAAGTCATAGAACTGAAACAAAATTAGTTGAAGTGAAGAAAAAGTAAGATTGAGCTGTTAACATGTGTTCTTTTTTGTTATATGATGAATACATGTAAAGGACGGGGCTTTCTTGGTATGAAGGTGTAACTGGAACTGATTATATGAATTTGAAACAAGGTAAATAGCCAATGAGTGAAGAAAGATCCTACCAAAAAAATCAATTAGGTTTTGGAATGACACAGTAGTGCTTATAAATGCATACAATTTCATGGAAGGTTTTCAGTTAGGTTTCACAGGAGTTTGAATTATGTACTTGAATAGGCAGTTTCCATGTTTAGCTTCAATGATTCTATGATGATACAGCTTTTTCAAAATTTGTAGCTGCAATTTTTCTGGTGTATCAGGTAATTTGATAAAAAAAAGCAAGGATTTGCTATATCCTTAATTTTCAAATTCCATTTTTGTGCCTTAAATTTCTGATATTTATGCATGTCTTCATTACACCTAAATGTGTTTCCTTTTAAATGGCAGGTGCATAGTGGAGATAGAATACTTGTATTTTTTTTGCAATCTTTAAGGTGTAATCATTGTATTCTTTAAAGCAAATTTCACATAAGGTGCTATAATTTTACTTACTCTGTTTTATATGCAGCTAAAATTACTGGAAGTTTAAAATATAAACTACATTTACACTGAATCACAGAATGGTTGTGTTACACATGTTCAGACTAATAGTTGTATTTGTCCAAAGTTCTTAGAGTACTATTTTATAAAGTCCACTTGCTTTTTGATCCACGAGGAACATCATGGCATTTTTCAGAAATGTATTTCAGTTAGCGAGCAGAGTAGTGTAATGAAACACAAGTAACTAAGCTTAGATTAAGTTCTGTGTCTTTTTTTACTGTAAGGGCAGCTCACTGAAGACCATAGCTATCCATTTATTGAAAATGCATTGGATACTTTAAGGATATTATTTTGAAATCTTTGGTCAGATGAGTATCCCACAGATATTATTCCTGCAATAAAAGGAATACTTGCACTATAATACCGTATTATATTTGTTTTCATTGTGGCCCAAGGATATTATCATATATCAATCAAGGAGCTATTTTTATGGGGGTTTGTACATATTACATGAAAAAAAGTACAGCACTTGCTGTATGCTAAAATCTTGGGTTGCACTTTCATAAAACAACAGTGTACCAGGTAATGATAGAATTTAAAAACTGATTTACAACTATAAAATAGTCACAATAAATGAGTAAAAATAAAACTAAAAATTACTTACAGTGTCACATTCAGTGTTTCATAGACCAGAGAGATTGTAATGTCGATTATTTTACGTGGCAGGTACTTTTAAAAAGTAAGCAACATGTATCTTTTCTTCTCCTCTTTTTTGACTGAAACCTTTTGCTGAAGCCTCCATGTATACCTTTTCATAGCGTCATAGAATCATTAAGGTTGGAAAAGACCTGCAGGATCATCAAGTCCAACCTTTGACAGAACACCACCACATCAACTAGACCATAGCACTAAGTGCGATGTCCAGTTTCTTCTTGAATGCTTCCAGGGATAATGACTCCACCACCTCCCTGGGCAGTCAGTTCCAATGCCTGACCACCCTTTCAGTGAAGAAATTCTTCCCAATGTCCAACCTGAACTTCCCCTGGCACAGCTTGAGGCCTTTTCCTCTTTTCCAGTTGCTAGTTGCTATATTCATAAAATATCTTCTGAAAGATAGTCAGAATTGCAGGTAAAATCCTCTTGCTATGGACTTAAGATGGGCTAGGATTTTGTCCTAGGTAGCTCACTTAAATTTCAATATAACTTCATGAAACAATTAACTTGTTAAATGGACATTTAAGTATGATTTTCATATGGTGCTCTCTTTCCAACTTCTTTTTTACACCTGTCTTTTTTTGTCTTCCTCTCCGCAATATTCCTGGTTTTCAAAAGCATCTAAATCCTTCTGCTTATGGAAGATTAGGAATGTATTCAAACATGAGCATGTCTAATATATACACCTTCTGAAATGAATTTATCTAGAGCATGGCCTTATGAAGCTTTTTTAATGATAGTACACAGGAATAGGTGTTTGTAAGGAGATTCCTATTTATCAGGTGACATTGCCTACTATTGGTAGTAACAGAAACGCACCACCCTTTGTATAAAATCAGCTGAAAGCAGTTGGATTTCTTGAGGTTCTCCCCAGCACTCTCACAGCATTCCCACTGTGAAAGGCTGTTTTAGGACAGATTGAGGTGGCTTGCTTTGCAGCTATGCCCAGAATGTCTGGAAACCAGATCCTGCCCTCAGGGCATGGGCTGCAGAAAGGAATATGATGCTGAGGTATTGCATCTTCTGCATTAGCTGCCAAGCTGAGGCCATTGTGAGCAGTAGCTGATAGATGTCATTTCTCACACCACACAGGATGTGAGAAGAGAGGAAGCTCAGTGTGGTCTCATACCTTCTGCCTAGGGAGCTCAGGAGATCAGCTGGGAAGATCTCTGTGCACAAAGGGGTGTTACAGGGAGGACTTTCCTGCTCCACTCAGCTATCTTATTACAATCTATTAGCCTATATGTCTTGAGATATACTGGTATACCAAGATGGGTATGCCACACTGCTCTCCATCACCTAGTTCAAAATTAACTGCCTTGGAGAAATGGTGCAGTATGGCTGTTTCTAATGCCCATTGAGTGTAACATTTAGCCAGGTTCATGTTAATGGATAGATTGCAATGGCTAGTTAACAGGGAGGTGCATGGAGACCTGTTCTGTGACCAGATGGAACCTACCTTTTCTTATCCAGATAGAATATTTTAAATCTAGGTCTAGCTACGTCTCTGACTGTGGTACTTGCAGTCTTCACAGTAGCTTACTTCAGTGGATATTTGGATAGTTATGTGATTACTAAATAAACTAGAATGAAAACAAATTACAAACATTATAATAATTTATAATTCAAGGTAGTTGCTACATTAACAGTTTTTGTGAATTCAGCTCTTAATCTGCCTTAGAAAGTAAAAAAGGAAGGAAAGTTAATATGAATAAGTGTTATGCACTAGGCAGTAGGGCTTCATAAATCAAAATTTCCAGGCAGGCAAACTCTCTGCAGTTTGTAAAGGATTGGTTAAATGTGTTTTTGAACAAAAAGGTTGAAAGCTTTTCTGAAAATTAAAATTTATTTCATAATGTATATTTTAAAATGTGCTGAGAGATGCTGTATTATTTATTAGCAGTTTACAGTTTAAATTCATGCCGAACATACAGTTTTTATAGATGATTAAATGTAGTCCATTAAAATGTTTCATTCTGAGTTTGTTACAATGGCTGTTTAAAAAACAAACACCTCCTGTTTCTGCAAAGCTCTGTATTCTCTTTCTCAAGTGAGTTGCAGTATTATTATTGCCTGTGGTGCTTTGCAAGGCTGCCAAAGTGGCAGATTTCTATTTGCCAAAAATAGCTCCTTAATCTTGCTTTCATGATGGCACATGTTCACAGGTGGTTCACTCAGTTCACCACTGGTGCCATTCTAGGGGTGTCCTGAGTGCACTCAGTAGGACTGCAGGCTTTATGGATGTCCCTGAGTGAATCATCTGTATGACTTCCTCAGTGGAGAAGACCTGTCTGGTGAACTCTTAGGTCGCAAAAGTAAGTCTGGTAAGTGAACCTCAGGCTGCACTGAGTCAAACTATGGAGAGCCTGGATGCTGGGTAACTCTAGCCCTCTCACAGGAACTTTTTCCTAAGTTCGTGTCTGCAGCAGGTAGTGGCTGGTAATGTACAATACTTTCTGTGTTACGTTGTATCTCCTGAAATGTTGTCTTTTTATTCATACCTCTCTTGCTTCTGTGTTTGGTCTTGAATGCATTTGAATGTCCTTTCAGTTATAGCTTTGTAAATGTGTAAGTACAGAAGAATGTATCTAAGTGTATCATGTATAGAATTGTACTTAAAGATTCTTAATAATGTAAATGCACTGCAGCTGCTTATTACTGTTATGTCTTCTGAAATGTGTTATCATTAGCAGTTTACAGAAACAGGAAAACAACACAATATGATATTTTAATAACTTATATGTAAAGACTTTAAGATTTTTTGGGATATAGATTCAGATATTTGTTTTAGAAATTGTTAATACTGTAGCACTGTAGAAATTATCAATTAAAAGACATGTTCTAAAGTATGTTCTATTTGATTTTTTTTTTTTTTAGCAACCAGACGTAAGTTCAAAGAAGCATTCAGCATAATACACCAGACTGGTATCTGTTTACAAATACTATATGTTTTTATCTAGAATTATTTCACAAATTAATCTTGAGGTCCCCTGTAACATATTTGCTATTAGCCTTCCTTTTCATATTTCATAAAATATCATCCATAAAAAAGAGATAGGTTTGATTAGTAATGTTGTTTTATCAAAGAAGAGGGGAAAATACAAACCATTAAAGAGAATGTCAACACGTATGAAGAAAATTGCATTGCAGTGGTCCTGAAATAGGTGTTCCAGTAGTAGATGTTTCAGTGATTTGGAACAGGACTTTTTTGTGGTATTAGTCTTTGAGGAGGGTAGAGGCAGTGAACATCCTCTGGTTGTCCTTTGCTGTGTGACTAACAATGACATTGCAGCTATGAGGATTTCGTTGCCATGACAGTATGACAAAGCAATATGTGAGCATTCACACCTACTTCTATTGAAATAGGAATCAAGTGGTTGTAACCCCAAGGAGCTTAACTGCGTACAAAGCCTAAATCCTGTTAGCCAGATGTATTATAATGGAGACGTAGATCTCCTAATCTGAAAGTCACAGAAATGGTTTTCTGATCTAAATTTACAGGACAGGATTTACCAAGGTTAAACCATTCAGATTTCCGTAGAAGCCAGTGGAAGGATATCCACGGATCTCAACAGGAGTATGATGGGACATAGACATTCATGTATTCTGTTCTGTGTAAATCTGGATTTGCCAGGAAAAGACTAAACTAGCCTTCCTGTTAGTATGGTCTGGGAGAGAGCACTTGTTTGTTGTACATTAGCTGATGCATGGGGGCATGCTTCCTCCCAGCTTTACAGTGTGCTTAGCACTGCTCCCTGCGGAACACTCCAAAAGACCTGGAAATCTCCAGCATTGCACCACTGTTGCATTGATCTGAATTCAGCAGAGTTGTAGAAATTCCTTTCCCGTATTTCCAAAAGTTTCTTTTATTTCTGAAATTAATCTAGGCCCAGTGACACATCCCATTAAAAATAGGCAGGGTAGATCATCCCTCACAGCTGCTTGGACATTCCTTGCTTGGAATACTGCCGTCACTGAACAGCTTTGATTTCCGTATGTACTCTCTTGGCGGTTTGTGCTCATACCACTCTCATATGATGGCATTTTGCCTGCCCTTAAGTGGCTGTTCCAGATTCAGTAGAACAAATTGCAAATGATGAGCAAGAAAAGATTCAAATGTGTACTGCTTCACACACCAGGCACTCTCCTGCGCTCAGAAGAGAATCCTGGGAGTGCAGTCAAATTTGCATACCTCTTCATTTGTCATGTATGAAGCTGCATAGTACAACAGAATAGACCTTCCACTCCTGAAGAAACTAATTTCAATACTGAAGATGGCAAACTAAATTTTATTGTGTAAATTAAGTCTGGGAAGACCATAAAGATGGAGACTTATTCAGCAACAAAACAGACAGAATTTTGGATCCTGCAGCCGACACTTGCAGCCAAATGAAAGCAAGTATTTAACATTGCTCCTGTTTTCATTCAAAGTGAGGTGGTCTTACTGAGAATAAAAAAATTGAATTCTTGCCAGAAGATCCATAAGCTGTGCCTGTTGTTGTCTATTATATTATAAATTTCACTGTGTGTTCATACTTGATATGCAAGTTTGGGGAGTCTTTTAAGTCAATAGACATAAGTAGTCATGGTAGAAATGTGTCACTGTCATGTGGTACTTGGGTCGGAAAAAAAAAAAAAGGTGTGGTATCTGCATTTCTCAATTCTTTTAAATTGAAAGATTGTCTTAAGAGCCATATTAGTGTTACCATGATACTTTTCTTTTGCCATGAAAACAAAATTGAGCCACTTTTTAGATTATTATTTTCCCACAACTTTTTTCGCTGTGTGGAAATAAGTCTATGGTCTAGATGATTGTCTCAGAGCCCTGCTATTTTATGGGTCAGGAGTAGTCCACAGTCCACAGCTGCAAGAACACTTCATCATGATATTCCTAAATTGGTGCAATGGCTGCATTTTTTAGGAATAACTTTATTCTCCCACAAATTGCAGGATGAAGATAAAATATTCAAGGCTAATATTTTTTATGAATGTGCTTGCCTCGTGAAAAATGTCTGTTATGTGTGAATGGGACTCTGTGGTTACTTGTTTGTTTGTTTGTTTCCACCTGTGTAGTTACTTAAAAATTAATTACACCATTGCCTACTGAATATGAAGTCAGTGGAGTTTTGTGGTTGTCAGATATGTGAGTTCATTGACTTTATGGCAAGTTTGTAGTCCACTTCCTTGATCATTAGCTTCAACTCTTAGCTGTAAGCATTTGTAGGAAAGATACAGTGATTTCACTTTCTGTCTGAAGTGAGCGTTATACTTCAGGATCTCTTTCTGAAGGCACTCAATGTTTACACCATTCCATTTTTGTCCTGCTTCCTTCTGATCTGTGCAGAATGCTTACAGAGAGGGAACGATCATAAGGTCTGTTGTAAATAAGAACAGGTTGTTGTTGCTTCTCATTTCACTCCCCTGACTCATTTGAACATTTACTACAATCCTTGAGCTGTTAAACAGCACTAAGTTGGAGGTACCTCAATCACCTTCCTATGGTCTGTGAAGTATTCGTGGTTAGACTGCAGAGGGCAGAAAAGCCAGCAGAGAACAGTGGAACTAAGACTGTGTTAGATGAAGAGTGAGTGGCTTTAGCCATGTGTGGAGGGATGTATGTAGGGTATATATTTAGGGAACTCAAAAGGAGGCTGTGTTTCTGAGTCAGTCACTCCTGAATGGCTGCTATGCCCGTGACTGTAACAAGCTTGCTATTTAGCCCTTGGTATTGAGAAGACACATGAGACATGCTTCACTGATGAGAGGTACCATTTATATATCTGCTCTTGGTTTTCATCTCTGAGCACACTATGTGCCTGCAATTTGCACTGTTCTACATGTTAAAAGAATTAACACCTTCCTCTGGTGTTTTAATGTAGTTTGCTTCTGAAGAACTTGTCAAGAACTTCTTGGAAGAAATAATGTCTTAGACTGATTGATTCCATCTTGAGAGCATGAATGTTTCAAGCAGTAGAAGTAAATCTATTTAGGGTTTTGGGTGCCTTCCGTAAATAGTTCTGGCAGCTAATTTAGTCCAGTCTCTCATCTTTCTGATGTTGTCTTTTCCAGCACAGTCTTCTAATTCTTTCTGTGCTATGAAATCTAATTACACAAAATAAAATATGTATGAAAGAGAAATATGAGGCATGCAGATGAGCCCACATATTTAAAATCTGGAACCTCTCCTTCCTTACTGCAATCTTTTGTGCAGTTGTGGGAGGAATGTCAGACCAACAATTCTGAGGAATATTAAAACTGTTGGTCACTAACACTGGCCTAAAAGTTTCCTAATTGAAAGTTTGAGAGGAATCTGCTCAGGGATGTTTTTTGTAGGTGCTCACTGAGAAGTCACTCACAAACTCTTTTTCCCAAGGCGTGTTGGGGTGGTTATTTTGCTTTAAGATGGCTGTGTGTACTCCAGAGGTGATGCTTAAACCTTCAAGATGTCTTGTGCTGGTACTAAGATTTCTAGCTTTCAAGGGGCTTTAACCTTTCTGTGACTCAGTTATACTCCCATTACAGGCCCATAGCATCCCTGCAGTGATGACCTTACTTCATTGTGTATTTGTTATTTCCCTGAGACTGTTGTACTTAAAAGTACTCACAGCCCAAGTAAGATTACCTAGTATTTCCTCTGGTTGAGACAGATTATTATGCTTGATTTGGTGATTGTAAGCATAGAGGGGTTTTTATCAAGGAATGAGTAGTTTCAAGGCTGTGAGGTCTGCAATGAAACCTTAAATTGGAGGAAGGGGTTAAATTACTTCATTATTTACTTGAACCTCTGAGACTGTAACAGGTGCATATTGAATGAGACAATTAGACATGTTTAAAGTCAGCTGCAGACAAGCTATTATTTCAGTATGTCTCTCTGATAAACCACAGGCAGAGAATTACTGGTCTCATCATGATGGCAACTGCCCTCAGAGCACTAACCAGTGTCACTTCCCATCGGAGTTCCTCTTCTGTTGGAAACTGAGAAATAATTACCATGTAACTACTCTGAGCTCTAAATAGCTGTTATTCTTTAGGTATACTATTTACCAAGAGGATTCATCTGCAAATAATACCTCTTGAGACTGTGCACAGGCAGGATGTGATAATTTACAAACGCCTTTAAGAGATTGCATTTTGAAATGTCACAGCTGGGTAGGTTTGCAATTCACAGTAGGTTTGAAGACACAGATCATGGGACCAGATCTTCTGCTGCTGTGTCTTAATGGCTGACATACACAAATTTGGAGACTTGGCTTTTAAAAGAGCCTTTCTAAGAATAGTTCAAAATTCTAATATGTAGTACATGTGATATTTTTCTCTCTTTAACTGAAAAGAATTTTAATTTATTTAATAGGTTTCTTTTAGAAACTGGAAACAGCAAGGGATTTTCTTCGGAGCCAGTTTTAGATTAAGTATTTTTCTGAATATTCTAATAAAGTGAAAATGTGATTTTCTGTAAAAAATGTGTTATTTTCCTAGGAGACTCTTGACTAGCGCAGTCTCCAAGTCCTGAGCCTGGGGATGTGGGTATAGGGAGTAGGGTGGAAGAAGGTGAATGAAAAGCCATATTGCCTCCCCAGCTCTGAGTGGCCGGCAGGGGCTCCCACGTCGAGGTAGCTTCAGTGCAGGAGTGCAGCCCCGGCAGATCGGGGTCAGTGGGTAGCACACAGCCGGCTGTCAGGGGCGGGTCTTGGAGATACCAGCTGAAAGCAGCTGTGGAAGGAGTGAAGCCTGCAAAACCAAGGAAGAAGGGAGTGGCCACAGGGGCAAGGGACAGAAAGGAACAGCCCTCAGTCACTTAACACAGAGTCATAAAATCTAGAGGAAAGATTTCCTGGGTCTTCTCCCATGCAAAAAACAAGGAGGTAATACTGTTGGAGGAGAAGGGGATGAAGGATTCGTTAATCCCAGACATGAGAATTCTCATTCATTGAGATTTCACTGTATTAATTCACTGACTGTCACTGACAGAACAATCTTTTGTCCTGAATCAATCTGTTTCTTTCCAATATAAGCACTGGCATGGAATCCTCTGCTGACTTGTCTGGCATTTATTTTCTTTCCTGGTTTGTTTGACTTGGAATTTGGAGAACGGTGGCAAGAACCTGAATGGGGAACCAACTAACTTCTTCTTGCATTTGTACTGCATGCCTGCAAAGGAGTTTTTGGCTTGTTCAGTGCAACAGGAGGTTGATGCACCTTAGTTCTGTACTGAGAAAAGTCTCTAGGGTGCATCTGAAACACCTACACAGCCACTTCCCTGAAGCCTTTGAAAATCCCTGAAGCAGAGTTTTGCTAGAATCCAGCAATTTGAGTTCCACCTCTGCCAAGGATTTGGCTTCAGACTTGGATAGGCTCAGACCTCCTTCTGATGTAGGGGCAGATCTTCAAAAGAAATCAGCCACTGCCATGAATGTGGACTCTTGCAGTGGTTCATTGCTTTCAGTCTGGCAGTCTAGATGGAGTTAAAATAATTCCTGTTTGAACAGTTCATCTCATTTTTTACCAATAAGACTTCTGGGAAAGATGTCTGACTGAGAGAACCATATTTTGTTCTCAGAAGCTTAGAAAGAGGCTTAGTGTTGTGACAGACAAGAAACTGGCTGAGAAAACAAAGGATGAAGTGACAGCAAGAACTGTTTACAGAGTAGGAACATGGGGTTTAGCAACAGTGCATAATAAAAACAAGCTAGTTCCAAACTATAAATGCTTATCTTGCATATTTGAGGTAAAAGAAGTAGGTTTCCATGTTTTCTAGATTTCATTTTCTTTTTTTTTTCTTTTTACATTTGAAGTAGACCAGAGGGTCATTTGGTGGGAATTAGTGTAGTGCCATGAAAGTCAAGCTGCTGGTTTACACCAAGTGATATGTGGCCCTTTGTGTCTATAAACCATACCATGTGTATTTCTCTTTCTGTGTTGCTTTATGTTTTCTAAACTGCGTCTCTCTAGACAATTCTTTTGAAAGCTGAAAGAAATCAGAGACTCTCTCATTTCATTGTCCTCAGCCTTACTTGGTTTAAGGCTATGGCAAACACAATTTTTCCTTGCCATGGTATGTGAGTTCCTTTCTAACACTGAGAACATTATATTGTCTTCAAGAAGGATTGATACTGTTTATTGGTCATAAAACTAAAGGGACACTAAAAACAATTATAATAATACAGTATCTACAGACAAATAGCTTTTCTGACACAAAACAACAAAATAAGTTATTGCTGTAAGTGTCTGTCAATTAATGCTTTTAAAATGCTTTAATTGCACAGTATCTATTTCAGACTATTGAAATGCAGACGTAATTTAGGCTAAAAGAAGATATGATTCACAGTTAAGATGTAAGCTGTGACTTGACAAGGGGTTTAATAGCTGCCTCAGGCAGATCAGAATGTGTGACAATGAGAATCTAGCAGAAAAATACATTGTGGAACTGAACGTCAGAGTTTTCCAGGGTAAGTGGTGTCAGTGACTAGCTTGTCATGCTTCTTCTACAAGGCAAAAAGGCAGAAGTGGTCAGCCTTGAGAACAGTGACTACTGCAAGCTTCGAGTTAGTGACAAAGTGCTCATTTTTGAAGGAAATACCTGTATTTGTACATAGCCATATTCATATATATGTACATACATCCATATAAAAATATAATTTTTTTTAGTACAGTTCAGTGAAATGCATTTCAACATGACAGAGAAGTAGGATCATGATAAAGCCTTCATCAATTTACTGTGCTCCGTTGTCTACTCATGTCCCTTGCCAAGTTCCTTCTGAGAAGCTGTAAAAAGAAAATTATTTGCTGGCTTAGGCTTGGACTTGACTCTGTTCCCTTCATTGCTACTGTACTCTTCTCTGCAGGGGATCATTTTACATTTTCTTAATTGCAGTGAGAGCTCATGGTGTTGGCAGTGGTTGTACTGAGAAATGGATTTTGATGAAGTGCAGTCCACTTACTCCACTGAATCTTCAGCACTTGCAAGCTGAATGATAGCATCCTGTCAAGATAATGCTGACAACTTTGTCACTAAAGGGACAGATTTATTTGGCACCCATACATTTTATGGCAAGATTGTGCTTTTAAAATTTCTTGCTATGTTGCTTTATGTTTACCTGTATTTTTCTGCTTGAGAATATTGCTACTTGGAGGTAAAATAAAAGGGAAGTTATTGGCTGGGAATCAAGGTGAGAGTCCTTTCACCTAGCCTTAGATTTTTATGCAGCAGATCTTTGCAGCCAGGGCAGGTACACAAGCTTCCCTTGAGAATCGGAAGAGAGAAATGGGTGGTTCATTTAACCTTTTGTAGACATCTAGTTTTAATTGAGGTGAATCGCACTTCAGCTTCTTTGGCTATAAATATCATACTGTATCTGGCTCTGCAAACAGTATTCCTAGAGGCACACTGATAAAGGCCTCCACACTGTTCATAAGCTGCCACATCAAGAGGAATCTGGTTGTATCCTCTGCTGCATAACAGCTTTCACTTGAGAAACATCCAAAACAGACAACTCTCCAAAACTGATCACTCTCCAGGGCTTGTAAGCCCCACTTGAAGCAAATGAAGGAAAATATCACAGATTATCTCTAAAGGGGGAAATCAGTCCCATATTTTTCGAGGTCTTGTCTATGAGAAATTTAGAAGTCCTGCATCTCTTAGAGGCTTCCTAAGGAGTGACCTGCATGTGACTGTCCTTACAGTTCCTGCTTGTCCATGCCCTCTCTCCAATGGTTTTTCAGACTAGTTGTGAATTTCAGTCACATGAAAAAAAAACAGTGATGTTTCAAAGACATTTGTTAAGGGTTTTTTTTAGAAAAGCCAAATTAATGTTACCAAAAAAGAAAGGTGGCACCATCAGCTGGTCATTGACTTGCCGCTGGCTAAACTGGGATGCACACACTGGCTGCGCTACCAGCACCAACAGGCTCTGGACAAGCCACTGCACCCTGTTATTTCTCTATCTCATACCTAGGGGATGTAATAAAAAACAAGGATTTCAGAAGTATAACAGCAGAAACTTGGGTTGCTGAGACAAAAAGGCAATAGGAAATAGCTGTGTCTGTGGTGAAATGTTGAGTAGATGGAAATCCATATGACTCAAGACTAAGACTGACTGTTCTGCACAGGTCATTCATAATCACTTGTAACGTAAATACTGTTCACTTCTAGAGGTCAAAGAAAACCAGGAGAATTTAGAGAGTAAAATGTACATACTGTTCAGAAACTGGAGCAAACAATTAACATGCCTTCACCTGCAGTATGATTTTTTGCAATTCCCAATTTCCTGCCATGAAATACTCTTAACATCCACCTGAAACACTTAAAATGGTAAAGAAACTTGCACTCTGTCTGCACTTCTGTTTAGCTAACAGAAAAGAGGTCATCTGTGCTGCCTGGGTTCAAATGTTATATTTAGTGAGTCTACTTAAACATCCTAATGAGAGAAAAAGGTACAGCATTGCTGTTCCTCTCACCAATTTATCAGAGCTAGGAAAAGCTCAACAGTGGAAATTCTGCAAGACACACAACTCAAATTCAGTGTGGAAGCAGATCAGCATCCAGGCTGAAACATCCATAAGAAAGGGAGAAGAACTGTTTCCCCACACTTGTCAGGCTGCTTATAACCAACCCAAACAACTGCTTAAAATCAACACGTGCCTGCCACTACTGTCTAATAACTTAAACCTCCTCAGTCTTCGAGTAAGTCTTGGGTATTCAGAGCATCTTGTGGGCATTTGTTCCTGACATGCTCCCTTTGTTCCTTGTGCTGCTCTGCTCAGTCCTTACACTCCGGCCTGTCCTACTGACTGACTTCTTGGCCCTTCTGCTTGAGACCCCATGATTTGGGCATACCTTTTTCCTTCTTTACCTCTGAGGAACTAATCTGGTTCCTTTCTCTAGCTGTATGTCTTTTGTTAAACAGCAATCATAGAATCATGCAATCATTAAGACTGGAAAAGTCCTTTAAGATCAATGAGTCCAACCACTGACCCAGCACTGCCAAGTACACTGCTAAACCATGTCCCTAACTGCCACATTCACATGCCTTTTAAATACCTTCAGGGATGGTGACTTCACCACTCCTTTTCTCCAGGCTAAACAATCCCATCTCCTTCAGGTCCCCTGGCTGGATCCCACTCAGCCCCGTCGACTTGTGCTTGTCTAAGTGGGATAGAAAGTCATTGACTACTTCGGCTTGGATTATGGGGGCTTCATTCTGATCCCTTCTCTCCCTTCTAGCTTGGGGGGGCTGGGTACCCGTAGAACAACTACTCTTGCTGTTAAAGCCTGCTTCTGCACCTTTAAGATTTCCTTGAGGAATTTCAGCCTGCCTAGACATCAATAACCCTTAGGTCTTCTTAGCTGCATGGATCTCCACCCTCTGCCTCCAGAGATTGAAGACTGAAGGACCTCACTAGCACACTATCCCCTCAAACATTGGTGTGCTTATCTCTAGTGAGCCTGACATTATCCCTTTCCCCCATTCCAATCACCAAGCTAGGGTAAAGAACAGCTTCACAACAGATTACTCAGTGTTAAACCTGTACATAAATTCATCTTCCCATGAATTTGACAAGGACAAAGGCTTTTGTGATGTACATTTTCTGTTTGATCTGCTGTTTTCTCATTGTATTGTAAGGATTTTTAGTGCCCTGCTAATTTTAAGCCTGGTTGTTGGGTAAGGAGGTGGTTTCTGCCTGTCCAGTAGGGCTTTACCCACCAGTATTTTCAAGTGTCCTTCTGGCAATTTCAGTACTGTTTTCTAGGAAGGCTTTAGACTGTGCCTTACTCTATTTTGAAAAGCATCAGAAATTATCAAAATCATAGTGTAGTGCATTATTTATTATTAGCACAGCTGGAATGTGGAGACCAATAGATAAGTATGAGATTACATGTCTTGCATTGTCCCAGTGCTATTTCTAAACAGTGGGAATAATAATCCAGATGTGGTTTATATACATTTATATATATAATTAGCATAAATAAGTTCATTTCATGCTATACTGAACTCTGTGCATGAAACACAAGACTCTTTTCTTTACATTTTTAATGGTAAAGGTATTTCTTTTTGTTATTTTGTTTTTGTCCTTTGTCTGCTTGTTCAGAATTAAACTTTTTTGTTTGCCCTTTCTAGACCTTATTATGTCCATCATTCTTTTTATCTGTGCATTTGCTTTCTGTCTTTATGGACTCTTTTACTTCTTAATCATCCTGGGTATTTGACCTGTTTTTCCCCTTAGAACAGATGCAGTAGTCTATTCCTTAAAAATGAATGTTCAAGATGTTATTGCCCTTTAGCACGGAGTTCTTGAACACCCACCACAACAGCCATTCTGTCTGTGCACAGCATGCCTGTACTCAGCAGTATGAGGTTTTCTCTTTGAGATCTCAGATTAGTTCAAAAGCCAGTATCAAGCTGATAAAAACTTTAACAGAGGGATGTTCTGCTCACATCGTTCCCTTTTGAGAAATTCTTTCTCACTGTATAGACTATGAATGAGTCCTTAGTTCACAATAGGTACATTGAATCCCGCTCTGCAAGCTCTTACAAAATGTTTTCCCCTACTGGTCAAAGTTTGGTTGCTTGAAACACACAAATCTTGCATGATCTTTCAGAGGGCTGCAGGTGTACATTGACTCTGACTATGATGTTCAGTCTTTGGCCTGTAGAAATCCAGGAATTCCTTAATTTTCCTCTGTCCTTTGTTGATTTAGGGTTTGGTTACTCTCTATTCCATAATACTGTCTTCTGTTCTTTCTAACTCTTTCAATCAGATCTGGTTCTCTTTATAATCTCTACATTTTTACAGGTTAAATCAGAACGTTGATTGGATTATTCCCCTTGATTTTGATATCTGATCATCATTACAATTTGTTCTGACACAGTGATTGTAATAACAATATATGATGTATTTTGAGTTAAGAGATGTTACAAATCTACTGTACATGGCTCAGAAATTTTTCTCCTCTGATTAGTTTCTCTTGTAAAGCTGATACCTTTCAATAGTACTTTCTTTCTCCTAAATGTGATAGACCCCTTCAGTATCTTTTGTGCTGCCTGATCACTGGCTCTGACATCAACAATTCCCTATGCAAACCTGAACAGATGAAAATCTAGTGCCTGTCTCCTAGCAGTATTTTTAAAAAATAGCCACTTCAAGGCCATTTTTCTTTCCTGTTATCTTCCCAGAAAACATAATGGTCACTTGAACTTTTTCCCCTTTTCTGATACATTTCTGGAACGTCACCTTTCTTGCAGTTTTAAGTTCATGCCTCTCTATGAAATACCTTATTCACTACTTCTTTCTATTTCTAAAACCTTCTCTCTGTTTCTGAATCTATTTTTGTTTATTCTCTTGCTCCTTGTGAGAGAATCAGGAAGGATTCTTTGGCCTAGGAGCTTTTGTGTAATTCAGAATTACAGCTCTTAAGCACAGTGAGTCATTATTGCAACAAAAGGTAAAAAGAAAGACAATGTGAAGAAATAGTACATGAGGGAGGGATAGGAATCCATGTAGCCCACTCTCAGCCTGCCTATAGACAGCTAACTCTGACTGGATTGCTCCAAGCCAGTATGTTTCAGTCTCTGTCATGACCTCTTGTCCTCATTGCAGTCTATAATCACCTGTCCTGAAGAAAAAATACTCACTTGGTCAGGTAAGTCAGAAACATGTTGAAGAAGTATTCTGAATGCTGAAGAAAAGTAATAAATTTCTCTGTGCTAGAGAAGGTGTAGGTAATTATTTCAGCTATTGATAGAAGTTACGTGATAGTTGTAAAATATTATTGTCAAAAAATATTGTAAAATAAAACCTTTCTCAGTTGTTTGTAAAAACACTAGGCAGATTAAAAAAAAATAAAAGTAAAATTGAGCTGTAAGATAACTGTGAAGATGATCTGTGCTTCTGGAGATTAATGCTTCTTAAATTCCAGTGGGGAGGTGAATACCTGTGTGTGAGACACAGTTAAGCCCCATGACTCACATTAACTGAAGAAAAATTGCATTGCTACCCTAATAGTTGCTCCCAAAATGTGCCCTTCTGCATTTGCAGGATGAACCTGTATAGTGACTAGTGTGTTGTTAGCAGCAATAAATAACTATTGGGAAGTTTGTTATTGAAAGCCTTGAGACAACAGAGATGAAAGAGATGAAGGGTTATTGTCCCAGGTAAGAGTCACAGCTATTTTGAAAGGTGTATCTCATTCAGCAGCAGAGACAGGGACCTCCCAAAAGCTCTGCAGGCATAACTAACAGCAGGAGGTGAAGCAATTTAATGATGTGAAAGGCAGCCTCTATAAATGAAATATGGAGGATAACGGATCTGGGAGGAGGGGTGATTTGGGGGGATTTATTATTTTTTTCAATAGCTGACAACAATAGCAACAGCAGCAGGAAGTACCTGAGAGTGAATGAGAGTGAAGGAGCTGGGATGATCAGCAAATGACAGTAAATAAGAAAAGTGACTTGAAAAGGCTCTGGGCCCCAGTGGCGCTAAGAATAGTGAACTGGGACAACAAAAGCAAAAGTGCACTTTGAAAGAAAACACAAATGTGCTCTTCCTCCTGGCCGCATCTGAACCCTTTCTCAACTGATAGATCGATGCAGAAGCAAAGATGTTTTGTATCTTTCATGTGGCAGTGCTGTTCTATAATAACATCTGAACAAACAGGTTTTGTTTACCAGCCTTCTAGTGAAGCCACATTTTTCAGTCGGGAATCTTCTCATGTCCCATTCTCCAGCCTATGAAGCAGCAGGTTAGGTCTTCCCTTGACATTGACAAAGCTGCACCAATTTCCACTGGAGAATCTCTAGCTGCTCACTTCAGAAGTGGAATGGAAACAACATTTAGTTTTTGAGTATGAGGAACAAATTTTTTTTCCATCAACCCAAGAGTTCAGTGAAAACCAGATGCCACAATTCTGTGAAGCTGGCAACAACTTTTGAGTGATGTCTGAATTTACAGACTTTGCAAACAGACCTGGATTTCAGTCATAGGCTTTCTCCCCTTGGAGAAACAGTTTCACATCTCTATTGTCCTGCTTGTTTAGTTGGTTGATTTTTAAAACTGGATTTTGTCAAGGCAAATAATAGGTTAGTTAGGTGCCTTGTAAAGCACACAGAAGTCAAGGATAGGTCCTTGCCTTGTTTCCTGCCACTAGCAGTCTCAGAAGAAGCTTGGGTCAAAGTACTGTGGGTCAGAGATTTTTGTTCTGTCTCAATTGTACTTCTAAAATGTTCCCTGTTTAGTGAATTACTTATTTTTGTCTTCATATAATTGGGGTTTTTTTAGCATCTCCTTAACTGGAGATTATTTTGTGGGGAAGCAGCTGCAAAGAAATTGGGAGCAGCATGGAGATCTGACCTGACAGCAAAACTCCCTTCTCTTTGTAGTGACCACAATTTTCTCATATCTGAAAACCTTGCCCTTCTCTTGAAAAATATAACTAAGACGTTAACTAAGACCTCCTATTACTGATAGCCCCTCTCTATGTAGACCCTGGTCAATACATGAATACTCTTTTTGATACTTCTCTCTTATGTCTGAATATAATTTCCTGGAAAATGAAATATGACAGTAAAATTTGCCAGTGACCATGAGGTGAATAAAAAGTCTTTCCCTCTGCTCCCCAGTACATTCAGCATTCACAGCACTGAGTTTGGCAGAGAAGCTGGGTTTGCTCATTTCCTTTACTCTGAGCCAACATTCCCAGTAGTGTCAAGACAATTTTAGAAGCAAGATGCACTCAACTGAACTTCATCTATGAAGAGAAAAACAGGTGCTTATAGCTGAGTTGTCAAGTTCATACATTACCTTGATGGCTTTTTTCTGTCTGAAACAGAGTAATTTTTTTAATATGGATTTTTGGCCAGTCCTTAGGTTTTAGGAAGCCATGTACTCCTGGATCAGTTCATTCTGGGGAAAATGAAAATTTAGAGATGGTGGAAACCAGACCTGCAATATGCAGAGTTACTTAGATAGGTCAAATAATTGTTGAGCAATATCCAGAATGCTTTCTGCCATGATAATCCCCTCTCTCCAACCTGCTAATTCAACGAATTTTAACTTATCTGTGCTTTTCTACATTGCATGATTTCAAATTATATTTTGGGAAAGAATAGGGCTGTGTGAATCACCAGTGTAAAGAAGTGATAAGGAAAGGTTATGAGGAATCATGAAGTAAGAAGCTGAAAGTTAGGAGGGGGGTATATGACGAGGAATGCATAGACACCCTGACATACAATCTGTGAATTTAGTCTACAGATTTTAAAGTTTACAACCTGCAAAGTTGAAGATGTGTCAGCTGACATCTCCAGTTGAATCAGAAGCATCAGAGACCCCATACTGCTGTCCAGATCAGCAGAGGCATAAATCAGCATGAACCTGGCTGGAGCAGCTGAATGGATACCCATACTAGTGAGTAGTGCCCTGTAACAGGAGTAGATCTGTGGAGTCAAACAGTTGGCACTGGGGATCCAATGTCCACACTATTCAGGGCGGGGTGGTGGAGGGGTATGGAGACGGTTACTAATGCCACTAGTGGCTGGAGCCCATTAGCTATGAAAAAGTTTGGTAAGAGGTGAATTAGTGTTCATGGGAACTATAGCAATATCTGTTCCAGAGTTCCCCGTTTAGGATGTTGAAGTCTTTCTCACAGAGCTTTTATTGATTTGTGAAATACAACAGACCCACCACTCTGGCAAACACTGACCACCTGTGCCTGTATCTCTGGTCTCCGGCACCGCAGACCTCTGCTCCCCCTGCGGGTCCTGGGGTGATTCTGCATAACCAGTAACATAAACCTGTTGCTATTTCCTCTGATCATTAATCACTCAGGATTTCGTTGGTATTTAATTGCAATACCTCAGGCACTCCTATAAAGACTATAAAATTTCTTGTACGTGGAGCTCTTCTGCCTTTCTAAGGCACTTACATTTTTTTTTCTAGCAATAGCCTTGGTAATAAACGAGTCACCTAACCCTCTGCCAACAGTGAACATGATGACTGACACTTAAACAGCACCTTTCATGCTAAGAATGTTTGAACCTATGTGTGGAATCCTGCCCTGGGTTGCTGGCTGTGCTGTCAATACGGTGTTGGAGCCTTTCTACATGCACAGACCAGGGGATCTCTGTGTGAGGATTCAACACCCTTCACTGCTGCTTTGGAAAGGATCTGTGTGTGAGACAATCTGACCTGGCTAGCAGGCATAAGTATTACACAGGGAGTTATGGTGCTCATATGCCATGCTGCAGGGAACAGCAATGGAAGGGACTGTGCAAGTCCTCAGGTGATGGTCCTGCAGCCACATCACAGGCACCTCTCCTCATCCCTCCAAATAGCAAAGTGCCAACAGCTCCATCCTCTAGCACACCAGTGCTCTCCTGGGTACTGTGGAGATCCAGGCAGTTGAGCATGAAAAGGTAAGCAACACGAGCTTTATGTTCATACTCTTCCTACTGGCTTAACATAAGCAAGACTTGACTGCGTGCCTTAGGAGCATGAATTACTTTCTCAGGATATGGTGCCACTAATGTGCATTTAATCAAGCACAGCAACACTAGAAATAATCAGGCAAAACAAAGAGGTGTTGTTTGATGGAAGTTGATGATCTTGAGTCTATTATTTATATTATGTATTATAGACTCTGTGAGTTTCTAGTAATGTCTTTAGGATATTTACTTATCTGTGTTGGCCAAGAGTACCTTCACTTTATTTCTCATTCCTCACTAATGCATATTCTAATCGTACACAGGATCTGGGTGGAAAAATGTTCCCAGCTCAAATTTTCAGAATCTTCTTCTGTAGCCATTGCTGAATTTATTTATGATTTTTCTCACCCAGCAACTAACAAGTCCCAACTCAGTAAGATGGGATATGATGAATTTGTGGAAGTCATTACTGTAGCACTGCAAAGTTCCTGAAAAATAAAGATGGCATTTTAGATCAAATCAGAAATGAGGTAGAATGTGAATATGATTGCCCTTCCTAAATTTGACATTCCAATCACATACTGAGCGTCACCAATGCTTTAATTACAAAGTGGAAGCTCATGGGGCAAAAGAACAGATTCTACAAGAGCCTACAGATTGCTCCATTATGTCAAAAAGAAACATGATTCTTAGTAAGCATAAATATCACTCTTCCTACCTCTTTGTGCAAACAACCAGGACTGATGCCGTGGATGGATGCTGGCAAGGAAAGCTCTGAATCAAAGAGGGAGACTTGAATATTTAAGTGTACAGTTCAAAAGCTAAACTGTTTATATGTGACTTATATGTGTTTTATATGAAATAAAAGGTCTGAGCTCTGTACTTCAATCACAGGCCATTAATTAATATCTCAATTTCACTTTAATTTCCTAGTGCGCTTGAAAAAGGAGGACAGTATTTTCTTTTTGGCAGTTTAGCAGCAAATTCAAGAAGAATAGGCTACTAGCAATTTTTAGATGACAGACTGAAGATAGGGAAGCCAAGAGGGATGTGCAGATGTCAGAGAGAAGTAGCAGTAGCAGGTAGTTTGTGAAACACTCTTGATATGGACAGAGTCGCAACACAAAACCATATGAGGACCTTCAGACAGCCTGCCACACACATCTTCAGCTTCTATGCCACAAAGTACCTGATTCAGAGAAACCTGTAAACTGTATAGAAAGGGAATTAGAAAAGTAAAATTGAACTTCAGTTTTTCTTTTGCAAAACTTGAACTTCTGCAGGGCAGATACATAAGCACTTACAAGAAAATGTAAGTATCAGATGAAAATATAATTTAGTTACAAGGGAAATCAGTTGCCAGAAGCAAGCAAGGGGTTTAAGAGGGAGATTGAAGAGGTTGGTGTCATTCACTGTTGATGGGAGCCCTGGTCTTCAAAAGCCTGTACACATCTGCCCAACGACATCAGTAGTTTTCTATTTAAAGTCAAGCACTGGTTCACTGAGTCTGACTCAAAGACAACCGCAGCTTGTTTCATAAAACTGGAAAATTAATCGGTGTGAAATGTATTGGAAAACAGAACAGTTATTCATGTGCCTCAGCAGTTTCCTTATTAGGTAAACCAAGCTTTTGATTGTTCTCCCAGGGCATACAGTACCTCAATATGCTGCAAAATAGGCTGTTAGAAAATGAGCCAGCATGACTTGCATACCTCAGTGACCACTCTGTGACAAATGCAAATGAATATTTTGAATCCAAGGTCAAAATCTAATCATTGAAATGACAGAGACTCAGTCTTTGATGTTCTTTAGTTTTTTTAGATGTATGCTTCACCATAGATTGACAGCTTGCCCTGGGCCAACTGGGAACCAGTGGGGTTTGCAGAGGGCAGGGACCACTGGCTGACCCTGTGATGAGTTCCCTAGAAAGTTACAATGCAAATTCTTCCCAGCAGATGCAGAAGAAACCAGCACGTGATCAAAATATTCCTATGGAAAAGGAAAGCACCACACATTAAAATAGAAAGATTAAAAGCTCATAAAACAAAAGGTTGGCTTAGGGTTCCGGATATATCATATTGCAAATTGTCTTTCACAGTTGGCTCCACTCCTTGGAACCACTGAATCATCTCCTACTTGGACATCTTTGGAAATGTCATCTTTTTCCAATTCAATTCTATGTGGTTGCATCAGCTGAAAATTCAGAGTGGCTCAGTGCCAAACTGTGGTAAAGACAGTGGCATAAAAGAATATAAGAGTATTAATTATTCCAGCAGAATTCAGCTCATTTAAATAGCACCAACCCCTACCCTGAACATTGCTAGAATAAAAATTAAAGGCAGGTCCTGTAGCAGGAAGAAAGTGTCCCCTTTTAAATCTACATTGCTTTTCATCAAGGAATGATAATAACATCTATACTGATATGGATGGGGGAGATCAGGATGCTCTCTCCCTCTGTCCCTGAGGAAAGGGGTTGACAAGAAATTATGTCGACTTAACGATATGTCCGGAAGGATTCATTTTGATTCTCTAGTCTCAGTATCAGCTGCCAGCTCAGAGATGAGTGTGATGGTGATGCTTCAAGGCTACTGATTACTTTCTATCCCTAATCTGAAAAATGATGAGGCCCCTGATTTTACATGTCTCCAGCCTGACTGCAGAGCACTGCTAGGAGAAAGTATTGTAAGAGATGGTGAGACTGCTTTATATACATGGTCTAGACACAGGAGATTTCCTAGCCATGTCCATGTTATGTGGGCAATACACAAAGTGTGATATGCTCAATGATTTTGGTGTGCAGACAAGTAATTTTTAAAACCTTGTCAGTCTTCCTGTGGTTTGTGCCCTCCCAGGGCATGCCTGCTAACACCAGGCAAACCCTCCAGGGTGCTCCCAAGCCATCCCCAGCAGTTGGTTGGTGGACTTCACATGTGGGCAAGCAGCTGCCCTGCCACCTCCTGCCTCCCTCCCCATCTCCACGAACACCAGCCAGAGCACCTGTGTGATGGCTAATGCTGCCGTGCCATAGACCTGGGATATGAGCTTCTCTCTGAACACTGCTCAGGCAACTGGTACTCTGGAGTGTCTGATTAATGCCACTAGTACAAACTAATGGGAAAACATCTTGATACAAAGAAGTAGTGATAATCTCCAAGTGAATTATTTCTAGTGTTTTGTTAATATCTTTAAGTAAAGCTACTCCAATGTCATGTTTCCAAAAGATCTCTTCATTGAGAGTGGACTGTTTCATTATACAAAGGGTTAACCCTGATGTCTGTCTGCAGCGGGAGTGAAAAGAATTTGACCACAAAGCAGCATCCATGAACACATAATTTCTGACATGACATTTACTTGCTAACCATATTCCTTGCAGACATTAATTTGTAAAGATTTTCTTTTTCTCTTCCTGAAAAAATTGCATTTTTATGAGTAAAACAATCAGTGAAGGTGGCCAGGGTGCCACTATCCTCTTTAAACCATCAAAAATAAAAAATATCCTGTAATTCCATGATGCACAGCTCCTTTCTGTTTGCTATCTATTATTCATAAGCATTGTCAATAGTTCATCAATTCTGATCTGTTTTCCCATGTCAAAAAGCTTGTTTTTCATGCATACAGTCATGCAGTAGAAAAACTAGTGTAATCAATTACAATACAGTGAAAATAAACCACTTAAAATGACCTGTTTGCATACAGTCTACAAGCTGAAAACTTCACATCCCATTTCTGCAAAAAAACCCCAACCCAACAACATTTCAGGGAAATTAAATTTATTTTCAAATAGAAAGGAATTCTTTCTTACTGTTTTGAGTAAGGTATTTGAATGAATTCTTGCAAATAACAAATACAGTGGCAGAAATCGGGATGAGTTTGTAAACAGCCTGGAAAAAAGGAAAAATTGCACTCTTCTGATAACATATCCCTCTTCATAAAAATTGTATCTAGCCCTACTAATCAGGAGCTGATGCTGAGCATTTCTCAAAGTGATGAATGGTGTCTCAGCATTTCCTTCTCTCTTTCTGATCATCTGTTATAATAACAGCAGCTTTTATCATAACTCTATTTGTGAGGTCCCCTCGCTTTCTTCCTTCTTTTACTATGAAAGCTCTCAAAGGAAGCCTTTGTGTGTCAGGAGAAGCCAAATTAACATAATATGCAGCATCTATAAATAGTTGGTTCAAATTAGACTCTTCTACAAAACCTTGAAGTGATATTTCTTTGTTTTTTTCTTTCCTACTGCTGGTAAGAAGACACAATGTCATATCACATTTTTCTTCATAAAGCATTAATTTTGTTCTGATTTTGGCTGTTTTTCAAATTTTTTATCCAGTCACAGGTGAAAGATAGCCAGTTCTTTGTTATTGTATTTTGAATTTGTGCAAAAAAGAACTTGTCAGAAATGTGACATGTGATACTGGCAAATTAATTACTAAGGACAATGCAAAATTGTCCTAAAGACAGATACTGGAAAAAAGGGATTTTTCGTAAGCTGTACTCCTTAAATTTTTTCAGATCTGTTGAGAATTGCTTCCAGGTGTAAAAAAATTGAAAAGAACGCATCAGCTAAAAATCATTAAGACAAGGATAATTAAATCAAAGTCTGTTTGGAGGATGGTCAGAAAATGTTAGTTACTATTTGCACAATGTAAGCGTCATGTGGTGAAATTGTCAGAAATTCAATGCAAATGAAATAATAGAATTTTTTTTCCCCACACAGTTCACAGCCAAAGTGCAGAATTCAATTCCATGTGGTAAGTGAGTTCAAGAGGAAATTAGACCAATTCCTGAAAGAGAAAACCCTTAGTGTTTTTTAACAAGACAGTCCAGAGACAACCAGTAACTTAGAGATTACACAGTGCTGAGGAGTTACACTATGGGAACCCCTCCTGGCTGCATCCCCTTCTCCTTATACTTTTACCCTTGGACGTGGTTGGAGAGAGGTATTGAGGCTACCCTAAGCACACATGTAGTTATGATCTTAAATGTCTCAGTCATTGCCATTCTGGAAGTGAAGCGCAGGTGCCACCTGATAGGTGTTGGGACAGTGTGTGTGTGCATCAGCCCTGAGGTCCCTTCCCCACAACTTCCCTCCTGCCTTCAGGACAGTCTGGCATAAACACCAGGTCCCAGAATACAAGCAGGGCTGTGAGACCTGTGGAAAACCATTGAAATTGTTGCCATTGAGTTGTTAGCACTGTAAACATCAGTCACTGCCAGGAAGGAGGCAGCAGTTGGCTCCTGTCTGGCAACCTGCCCCTCGCCTGCCGCCTGCTGCAGTGGATGGAGGAGGCTCGGGGCTTTGCACCAGCAGAGGCTGGGACTCTTCTGCCTGATCTTCATCTCTTTGGGGCTTTTCCCTATGGACCAGAGGGTGCAAAATGGTTTAAAAATTATCCCCATGAATTACACAGTCTCTTGTCCACATTAGTTGCTTACTAATGGCTGATATTATCAAACATGGCTTTTCAGGACCTGCACAGGAACACACCAGTTCTTCCAAAGTATTTAATATTTTCTTTTTAATTTTTATTTCTTTAACACTGGGGAGACACTCCCCCCCCACCCCCCGCCCCCCGGCAATTTTAAGGACTAATAATTTAGTTTTAAAAGGAAAAACTCGACTTCTCAGAATCTCATGACTCCAGTGACTGAGCAGCGGGGAAAACACTAAATAACACAAGATGCATAATTAAATCACAGGCATCCTTCAGTTTCTTGAGATTTTGTCCTGAGAATATTTTCCTGATCTCCAAAGCAGCTAACATTTTAATCCTGGCCAGGGAAAGGCAACCATGCCTAATCTAATCTAATTTAATTTAGGGCTTACAGTGAAGCTAACTCATGACCAAACTGCTTTTTAATTCCATGGCAGTATAATCCATTGCTATATCCTGGGCAAATTACTGATCCTAGTTCATGTATAAATTTAAAGGTTATTTACAGTAAGCTTAGACTATAGTATTGAATAGCTACTCAAAGAATGTCTGTTTTGTTCAAATTAAGAGTAGCATGTGCATTGAAGAAATCCTATGAAAACTATTATTTCAAATTAACAGGGCTCCTCAAAAAATATTTTTTGAGAAAAGGCATTCGCTGGACAATCATGAAACAAGCTCTTTGTGCAGCCAAGCTCACTGCACTTCTGAGACAGCACCATCAACATTAATTACAAGTTCTCCTTCCCTGCAACAGTCACTTCTTCAGGAGGAATTTACAAAATTAAAATAGCTTTGAATGTTTTGCATGATGGAATTTCTTTTAACACTTCCACTTCTGCAACTCAATACAGTGACTCAAATGCAACAGACAGAACTTCTTCAAACAGGTTCCCAGGAGGGTTTTAAGAGCAGCTTTCTTGGTGTGCTTTAATTTGACTGTCATTTTCCAGGAAGCACAGAGTGAGCCTTTCAAATGAGTCTTTTTTTTTTTTTTTTTTTTTTTTTTTTTTTTTTTTTTTAACAGCTTAACAGGGATTTTTTTTTTAATATACTGTTGCCAATCTTTTTTTTAAGGAGTTTAGCTCCTCTTTGTTCAGTAAGACATTTCAGCTGTAATGCCATCCTGGAAGGCGTCCTGTGTGGCTGGGTTGTGTCTATACTCACCATGCTTTGTGGATCTCAACACTCTTGTATCTGGGCCGATAAGCCTGTCCGGGAGCTTTATCTGCTGTAATCACTTTGTACATTTATGGCTCAGTACAAAAAAACCTCTGGCAGCTTGTTTTCTTGAGGGAGTATGTTCAGCCTTACAGAATTTGAGTTTTAAAGGCATGTAGATGTGGCACTGAGGGACATGGTTAAGTGATGGACTTGGTAGTACTGGGTTAACAATTGACTCCATGACCTTAGAGGTCTTCCAACCTAAATGATTCTATGATCAACTGATTTGAACCTAGTAATTAATTAATTATTTTATTTTCTCATGAATGTACATAAAATTTAACCCATGTTCCTTCCAAGTCTCTTGTAACTTTGAGGAGAATGGGCTTTTGGCAGTTAAATTCCCAAAGCAAGCACATGCATTGTGGTCTTCTTAATATAAACAGGGTGAGTAACAAGCCTGGTGGTGTTCTGCATGCCAGTGCCATCCAGAGTCAGGGTACCAGAGCCCTTCTCAGATGATGGATGAATTAGTTTGGTGGATGTAGGACTTTTCCTCAGAGAACTCTGGGGAAGGCTTTCCGGGGAATTTGACAGCAAAACTGCCTTTAAATTGAGTGGGAAGTGCTTGAAAAATCCCACCCTGCTGTAAGGTAGAGGGTGATGTGGGAGACAGCATGGCAGATATTTTCTACATGAAAAGGATAGGAAAGATAATGGAAAATTTTGGCTCTAAATTCAAGGGAAAGTGAAGTAGGCAGAATGAATATAGCAAGATGTGCACTGATAGGATAACTCATTTCAGTAAGGGCATGAGAACATGCACTGTAACAAGTCTCTAAATTATTTTCCCCACATAATTAAATATGCAAGTGCAATTAAACTGTAGATTTATCAAGCTTAGTCCATGTCAAAATATGATTTGATTCAACCTTCTCTCTCCAGTAGAAGTTGTGTACCAGGCTATGTAAGAAATACTCATTTAAAAGCTTGCCGCCATCTCATAGCACAATACATTTGAATAAATGAAACAATCTGCATTTTCAGATGAGGACAGGAATGCTTTTAATTCCCCTAAGAATTTCTCACTGTCAGGGAGGAGGGCTTTATCTCACCTGTAGCTGAACCAGTCTCTCTGATATCTTTTTATACATGGGATAATAAATCTCAGCTTAAATATGTTCAATTTTGGGTGAGACAAATTTCTCCCAAGAAGTGAGTATTACAAGTGGAACCAGGGTGAATGGTTCAGATGTGGATGTCATTTCATATGACTATATCCGATCATATGAAATCCAGCCATGATGCCCCATCTGTGTCCCTTAAAAGTAGACTTTTGTGTCTTTGTTTTTAAAGATTTTTTAAATACATAGATCTAATGAGATCCATGGTTTGTATTGAAAAATGTATCATTTCAGCTTCCTTTTAAAACCAGAAGCCCTCACAAGGTTTTGTATCTAAAACTGGCAAAACCAGCTTGTTTGTACATCATTTATTCATTTTACATCCTGTCTAGGAAAATACAGTATCTATGGGTTAGTTAAAAACAAATTGTGAATGGAAGGCTAAGTTTATATTTAATTACTTTCTTAATTTCCTAAAAATGTTGGCTGTACTGAAATAAAAGAGAAGCAACTAAATATGGATTTGGGAATCTAACACAAACTTCCAAATTTTATACTATTTAACCTTATGATTATAGAATAGATCAGGGCATTAAAAGGGTCAAAGGGGAGTTTTGTCACTTTTTTTGTTACATTACCTTAACCTGGGAGTGCAGATGCTATAGTTTACAGAAAAGAATGCCTGTTTGCTAAAACCAGAAAAAAAACCCAGAAGTGATCTGATCCTCATGTGCCCACCACAGAGCTCCTTCAGTGCTTCTTCACCCAGAGCCTGGGGAAAATACAGCTCCCTTGCCTGCTGTCCCCTCCAACAGCAGCTGCAGAATGCGATTAGGACGATGCCTTCTGTGGGGGAAAGGAGTGAGCAGCTCAAAGCACTGCCACTCATGTTACATCCACCTTAGGACCTCAGCTGGCTGGCATCCAGGGCATGGGTTCAAACCAGAGGAATTCTCCATGCGCCACTTGACCTCCCTGGCCCGCTCCTCTTTCCCCAGTTTCCTGTGGGCAGCATCTTCTCATCATGCACTGGCAAGGTACTCACGTAGTCATGTGTTCTTGGTTTTGTTTAGCCTGAAAAAAATTTGTGTTTGTTATAAATGTCCTGCACTTCCTTTATGAGTCCAGATAAAATACATGCTCAATAAATGTAAAATGTCAGTAAATGGTAAAATAGTATTTATAACTGGGCCAGTCGTTAAAGTGCAAAACATTGAGCTATAGTGCTGTGTTGCAGCTTTAAGAATTATATGGTGTCTGAACAAGGAAATCAGTATGTCACAATTTTGAATTACTTGGCACATTTTAATTTCCAGAGATCATCTTGCTTCAGATCTTGACATGCATCACTGGCTCAGACAGGAAACAAGGCCCCATGACAGCACTGGTTCCTGCCTTGCAGGGCTCAGGAGGCTACATGCAAATATCCCATACAGCAGATCTTTCAGGTACCTGCCACTACACATTATTCATCCTTAGCTAGATGGTAATATGGCACAGAAATGAAAACATGCAATTCAGTGCTGAAAATCTGGTTCACTGTGATTGAGAAAGGCAGCTAACTTCAACTCTTCAGTGCTCCAATGTGGATTGAATATGTGGTCTCAATCTCATTCCTGGTGCAAAGATTATTGGTTGGGGTTTTTTTTCCTCAAAAGTTGTTGCACCATACACATTACTGAAGACTAAGTCACACAATAAGGAAAAAAGTGGTGCAAAGGCTGAAGTGACGTCTCTCATCGAGGCAGATCCAGGCAGTGTGGTTTGGGGCAGTTCAGGGAGCTGCTGCTGCGTCTCCTTGATGCTCTCTGTGTTACTCTCTAGTCGGCTGTCAGCAGGGTTCATTCAGTTTTTCATGACCATTCCCAACAGTTACCAAAAAAAAAATCACATATTGCTTACTTGTTAAATTCTCAGTTTGCTCATAAGCACAGCCAAGCTGAGCCTGAGTACATCTGGGAAGCCTGAATAAATGTTCTCCAGCTGCAGGTTTCAAGTGATGATTCCTTGCTTTAGAATTGACTTTTACACACACTCAGCTATTTGGTCAAATGCATACTCATGCAATATGCAAACACGACATTAAAGGGGAAGGATTTAAAATGTTGGTTTTTAAAAGGTACATCTCCCCAGTACATGATAATGGTGCTTTAAGCATCAGCATTCCCCTCAGCTGAAAATGCCTTCTTCATCCCTCCCCTCTGCCCTTAGAGCTCCGGCTCCACACACCCTTGCATGCCAGCATGCTTTCTCCATGCTGAGCCCCGGTGCTTCCCACACACCTCCTCATGGCCCCCAGAGCCTCCATCCTACCCTGCTTGCTCCTGCTGTCGCATTTGGTTCCTCCCCCCAAACACTGATACATTTTTGGATTTCTTCAGATCTAACAGTGAGGCCAGGCTGTCCCATAAAGAAGACTCAGAAATGGTGTATACAAACCCCATACTTAATAAGCTTTGTCTGTTTAGATGGACTTGTTAACTGTGGGACATGTCCAAATAACTAGTATGGATTGTTACAGCTCTTAAGGTTAAAAATAAGGTTGGTCAATCTGCAAGAAGAAAATGACCATAAGCTGCAGAAAGTCTCACCTGGGAGCTAGGTAGTGAATGCCTGTTCTGAAAATAATGCTAAATATAATAGTTGTCATTGATCCCTTCTGTTCAGATGGCACTCACTCTTCCTGGGCTACATCTGGTTTTCCCCTCTGCTAGATGTTAATTCTCTCCTGCCAGGCCATCAAAAGCATTGTATATAATAAACCAAAATGTGCTTTCTCTGGAAGTACAGTAATTGAGAGGGAGACAAATAGATAAGTGACTATCTGAGGACCATAAGAGAGATTCTGGCTTACCCAGCACATAGATTTTGCGGGAATGGCAGTATATTTGCAGAGCCTAATGAAAGTGAGCCAGGAGTGCAATATGATCAGCATGGCCTGTCACTGGGGCATGGGCTATCAGCATATTTACTGAAGTCGTGTACCTAGCACTACATGTTTAGAGGAGAGAGAGGCAGAGAGCTCAGCCCAACTGATGATGATCTGCTGCAAGAAGGAAAATTTCCTAGCTCCCTCCCTTGGCTTCTGCCTGCTGCCTTCCACACCCTCTGCCCACAGCACAGGCCTTCCAGGGTTTCTCACTCACTGCCCATGTCAGAGAGGGGCTGTGCTGCTCCGCAGCTGCCAGGGACGGCCCCAGTCCAGCTCCTCCACTGCCAGCTTTCTCCTCAGCTGGACAACGACGTTCATGCACCAGTTGAGGTGGCTCTCATGTGTTGGCATGAATCCCATCACGTATTTGCCCATTTTGGACTCTGGTCTACAACCGGTATCACCCAGACAGAAAATTACATCAGAATGGAGAAAAAAGGACATTTGAGACAACTCCACTTTACAACAAACCTTCCCAAATGCCTGTGTATATTGCTGGCTCTTAAAATACCCTGGATTTATTTCTATTTGGAGGTAAAGGCTTTCAGTTCCAGCTTATAAATGGCTCAAGACATTACTAGACAAACAGAAATAAAGAATTTGTGTAGAGGTTTTTTTTTCCCCCTTGCTTTCCCCGAGGATCCTGAAACAGGAAGGCCACCCTGATGCTGAGGTTTTGTGCTTTTTTTTGTATGGCTTATTTTCTTACACCATTTCTCTTCCCACAGTGTGCTGCAGGTTTGGCGACTGTCTTGCTATCCCCATCACTGCATGGATATACCCTTTGCCCTGTGTAAACACTGTTTTCACTGGAGACACACTGAGTTTTCAGAGGACCCGGCAGGTGCCTCACCAGAAGCATGAGACTGGCCCCACTTTAACAGAAATATTCATGTGCTTCAAGCTGCATCTGAGGTAAAGGACCTTGCTGAGCTGGCTCCCTGGCTCAAGCCACCCTCACTGCTTTCCCACACAGCCCCATGACTTTTGGGACATGGTTTCTCTGCCAGGTGATCCCATTTTCTCAGCGAGGTATCCCACAGTCACAAGCCCTGTCTGTCTATCCCCACTGTGGACCCCCACATCCCTCACCCACACCCATTTGGCACCTCCATTGTGCCACAGCCTTATCAGCATCAACATCACAGTGCTGCAAACAGCTTAAGAAGTACCTAATGATGGAACAAGAAAAATCTGGAATTTGCAGCCCCTATGTTTCTATGGAGTACTTGACAGTTTTTACTGCGGAAGAGACTATGAGAATCAGTATTATGTAAGAATATGTTTAGACTGCAATCTGGGCAGTTAAAAATATAACTCTATTTAGTGAGGTTGAGGTTAATGGCTTTTCACCATTTTAAAGAGAGAGGTGCTGTCCTTTCTCCAAACCCCTCAATTCCATGAGTTCATGGCACTCTGTATCACTTCTGTTGTTTTCTTTGGTACCAATGATGCAGCCTATTCCCATACATCAGCATATGAGTGTTCCTTATATTTTCATTTACTGTACTCTGTGAATTTCAACAAAGGAAATGTAAGAATGCAAAAAAAAACCACCACAACAAAACAAAACAACAACCAACCAAAACCCAACACAAAAACAAAACAAAAAAACCCGGCTCTAGCTTTTTTCAGTGCACTGTGATCTCAAAAAGACAGTTTTGAACTGAATTATCAGACCACCCTCCTGGATCAAACTCAATAGATAATCTTCACTTCCCAAGATTAGGCCTTCATACAGCCATCCCTTTTTTCCTTCTTCCAAGTAATCCCTGCTATTTGCTTACCTCATGGAATTATTTTCCTGAATTGTTGCTCTGATTTTCCACAAACATAGATGATGCTGTCTGACCACTGCAGCCCATCACATGTATCATAAAGGATGACTCTGAACTCCACTATGTTCTCTCATTTCTATCACCATGTATTCTATATACACACTTCAACAAATACATGATCCCAAATTGGATTTTTGTCCAGATAAGCAGCTGGATACACTATGCCACAATTACAGATGGGAAAAAAATGTTTAGCTTGATGTAATTACCTCAACCATCGACCATAGTGCCCAATAAGAACCCTTCCATTATGTGACATCCCTGGAGGCATATTCCTCCTTCAGCCATGCAGGCATTTTAAAAGCCTCTGGGAGCTGTACAGTCAATCTGCACACTGATCTATGACAAGTAAATGTTGCTCCAACAGTTTTTGTCAGTGCTAATTTACTTGCTTTGTTTGTTTGGTTGGGGTTTTAATAATAGTATTAAAAGTCTTTGCTCCTGATGTATTTGACGTTGTGCCATTGGTCCATTAGGATTTGGTTGAGTGTTGTGCGTTATTTTTAATTTGCATTCACAGTATGCTCTGTAATAACTCCCTCTGAATTGTAACAATGGATGCTGTGAATTTGTATTAACAGCAGCGCTGTTTTGTGCAACTGTAGTGAAATTCTTTGCAAAAGAATATTTAGCGCATCGTGCCCTTTAGCAAAGGAGATCAGGGTTTCCAAATAACAACAGAGACTTGTCTTAGCAAATTGTTCCTGGGCTAATCGTAATGGAAGGATTTCAGCTTGGATGGAAATCATTGACACAAGCTGCTGTTGATGCCAAAAGTTTACATGGTTTCAAAAAGCAATTAGACACAATTATGGAAGAAAAATCCATGAAAGGCAACTAAACACAGCTAGCTCTGGTTCAGAAATTCCCCGAGTCATTGATTGCTGGAAGCTGAGAAAGAGTCCCAGGGATGTATCGCTGCAGTTTCTCCCTAGCACTCTGCTTCTGGGCACTGCCTGAAGAACATGATGTTCTAGTCTGACCCAATATGGCCTTTCTCATGGTGCCATGTTAAGATCTCTCAAGGCTAAGGGCCTTTAGGAAGAAAAGAGAATGGGGGAAAAAAAATAATCTCCCTTCAGGTTAACAACGTGCATGTTTTTGGGTTTCTGCATTAAAATCCTCCTTTGTATCTAATTCCAATTCAGATCCTCTTGTCCCCATTAACCTCCTTTGGAAAAGCATACACACCGGACTGCACTACAGTCACTGGCAAGGCAGTACCTGCACTGCCCATGACTGAATGAAGGCTTGCACAGTGGCTGGCAGTAGAGCACTCATTTTCAGTAATTACTGGCCTCAAGTTTGCTTGTGCTATGAGACGCATTTTTGGCAATGAGTGTTTGTTTGCCATGGGGCTGGATCACAACGGCTAAAGAGCAGAGGCTGGTTTCTCAATTAAACACACCATACATCACTCTGACAAATAAAAAACCATAGTTCACAACAGTGAAAAATAATTAATTTTGTGCACAAGAGGCAAGTCCTACACTGGTTGGAGCATGGTGCTAATAACACAAAGGTTGTGGGTTCAAGCCCCATAGGGGTGTTTCATGTGAGTTGGACTGAATCATCCTTGTGGGTCCCTTCCAACTCAGAATATTCTGTGATTTTGTATGTATGGCACCTTATGAGACTCTCAGAATCTTGAAAACTTCTCCATGTGCCCTGATCTTTTTTCATCCTACCTTCTCTGAAGAGTGAACAGTGGATGACTCATCACTGGTACACTTGACAAAGATCTCAAAACCAGGGTACAAATAGCTGCTTTTAAATACCTAATATTTCAGCCAGTTTTATGTAGATAGCAACAGACTATTTCCTAGCTGAATTTAGTTATTAAATTATTATTTTAATAAAGCCCAAATTGTAAGTTACGAGGCACAAAATCCTGTCCTGAAAAAATAGTGAAAAACATCAAAGCAAGAGGAAAAGCATAGCAGCAACAGCCACGCAAGGTGGTTATTTGGTTTGGACTTGACTTTTGTTTTGTTTTGTTTTAATGGGGTACAGGAATGCACTGCTTTTTGCCATTTTTCTTTCTGTGAAGTGCTTGGGACAATTTAATGTCCTCGAGTTTGGCAGACAGCACCTCAGTTCTTGCTGTTTATCGTTATGTAGAATCCTGTTGTCCAAAACCGTGGGTGGAAATAAATGAAGTTGTGAAATGCAATGAACCAATGACTTTCTCCCAGTTTGAAACACATATGTTTCAGTTTTGTGAATTTGTTGGAATTTTTTTTGCTGAAAGCACTGACATTGGCGACTACACTAAAAATACCAAAATAGTCGTCTCACACCAACACCTCGCTCTGGGGACTCTCATGCTTTGGAACAATGTGGGACTCCAGCTTCACTGAATATCTTTAATTTCTTTCTCTTCCTAATTGTAACAGTCATCTCTCCTCCTTTTTGCAATAACTAATATCCCTGTGACAGCCATTGCTTAGATGAGAAGGCAGCACTAGGAAAGCATTTAATGAACATTAATTGCTTCTTAATATGATTTAGCTGCTGGAAATAAGAAGGCTAAACTAGCTCCATGTGACCAGCAGCCCTACAGGCACCTCCTCCAGACTTCTTTTGAGATGTAATCCTGCCAACCTGGGGTGGCAGGAAGCTATTCATGGATGATGCCCAAAGCTGCATTTTGCCTTTCCAAATTAGCAGCTAAGTAGGGCTATAGGAACTCAGCAACAAAGTCATGATGACACCACCTGGCTGATTAGTGATCCCTTCTGTCTGTGCAAGCCAGCAATTATCAATTCTCGCTGACTTCAGAAGCTAATGGGAATCAGAGGATGCTGGATGCTACTAAGATGCAGCAGCTTCCAGCTGTGAGGAGGAGGATGAGACGGCACACAGACTCTGTACCCTGGTACCTCTCTGTCTTTTCCTGTGTGCCATCTTTGGCACCTGTGCCTTTATCATTTTGATCCTCGACATTATGACACCATCGCTTCTGACATGGCAACACTATATAAGAGAAACTTGGTCTTTTGAATCCAGCATTTCTAAATTTGAATCCTGATTTACCGTTGATTCTCATGTCTGCCTTCAGAAGGGTCACTTAACCTCCCTACTAAACTGCTCTGCCAGGAAATTAAGGCTGGTAACACTTAAAGATACTGTGACAATCAATCAATACATGTTTGTAAAGTTGTTGGTAAACAACAAGCACCAAGTGCCATGCCTAATTTAAACAGATATGATTTATAATCTTCTCATTTTATTTGCAAGAACTTTAATATGACACAAAGATTAACCTTCTGATCTTTGAAAAAAATCTTTACTGGTATTATAGACTAGTGCTGGCAGCAGACCTCTGACTTGAAATACGATGTCCTCACTGACATCACTAAATTTCCCATGGATTAGCTGATGGCAATATGTCTGGACTCATGGGAAAACTGTGTTGCAGAGGGAAGTAACAGTGACAGAAAAAACCCAAATTGTTTTCTGGACTGTAATTCTTAGTCTTCATTCAGAGCTGAAATTGAATACCACTATACTTTCTAAAATGATTTTTCATTTTCCATAAAGTATTCAATGGATATTATGAAATAGTTAATGATATCCACCAACATAAGCAAGAGCCTTCAAGTTTTACAGAGGTAATAGTGGAATTGAAATTTCTAGTATCTGTTGAGTAGAGAACATAGAGGTACCTTGAAAAGCTTGACTGCTGGCCCCTACATGTTCATATAGAATGCCACCTAATTTTATAGGATAGGCCTGAAGCAAGCTTTTGGGAAATGGTGACTAAACATCTTCACATTCAAGACATTTATGATTCAAGAAAATTGCAAAGTTCTTCAGGACTTCAGAAGTCTTAAGACTGGCTTTGTTTCTGTATTACAACTAAGCACCTCAAAGCTCAGAAGACGACTGAGCTATGCTCTCAGGGGGACTGTGCACTGAGCCAGTCAGATAACTGCTACCCCTTGGGACACCAGCCAACTGCTCCTAATTCCCTCCCACCAGCATCCACAGCATTACTTACCAGCAAGCTAATGAATGCCCCAAAAAATCAGCAGATATTTCCCTGCATACCCCATCACAGCTGGTGCTGTGCTGTTCCTCTGATGCACCATAGGCATGCTGCTTCTGTCATATCTAAGCATTCACAATATCAAGTCTGCATTACTTTATTAATATAGATGCAGCAGAGCTCTTTGAGGCTTTCCAGCCATAGAAGAGCAGCAGCTCCAAGGCTTAAGGAAATGCTCGTAGATACAGAAAACAGGAAGGATAGGGAAGAATCTGCAAAAACAAGGTGTCAGCTGGTTCATGACTTAAAGGCTGCTCTAACTGGTAGCATCTCTACTATACACACTTTTAATAAAGGGGGCCTAGTTAATGGCACCTTGTCACCTTACCAATAGGTGGCTTGTGAAAACAACATTGAGTGCATCAGGAGGTAGAAAGATACAAGCTTACTACAGAAACATTTCTTTACCAAAGCCACTGCAGATCATAGAATCATAGAATGTTTTGGGCTGGAAGAGACCTTAGAGATCATCTAGTTCCAAGCCCCCTGCCATAGACAGGAACACCTTCCTCTACGCCAGGTTGCTCTAAGCCCCATCCAACCTGGCCTTAAACAGAGGACTGAGGCATCCACAGCTTCTCTGGACAGCCTGTTCCAGTGCCTCACCAACTTCACAGTACAGAATGTCTTCCTAATATCCAATATAAATGTGTCCTCTTTTTGCTTAAAGTCATTCCCCCTTGTCCTATCACTACAGGCCCTTGTATAAAGTCCCTCTCCAGCTTTCTTGCTGGATCCCTTCAGATACCAGAAGGCTGCAATGAGGTCTCCCCTGACCCTTCTCCTCTCTGGGCTGAACTACCCCAACTCCCCCAGCCTGTTTCCATAGCAGAGGTGCTCCAGCTCTGCTCTGATCATCGTCGTGGTCTCCTCTGAACTCGCTCCAGCAGATCCACGTCTTTCTTATGTTGGAGGCCCCAGAGTACTCCAGGCCGGGGTCATTTTTATACATAAAATATATGTATTTTATAACATACATTTCACGAGACAAAAACGCAAGACACACTGGTTATTTTTAATTAAGAGCTACTAAAGCGGCAGCGACTTCACCGCTGCCCCCCCTTGGCGGGGTGAGCCCTCAGGGCGCCGCCTCCCCACTCAAAGTTGGGGCAGCTTTAGCCCCCTCGCAGCGCCCCGAGAGCCGCCCCGAGCGGCGGGGCCGATGCGGGGGGGGGCCGGCGGCGGCGCAGGGCTGCGGGCGAGGGGCGGAGCAGGGAGACCCTGTGGCTGCCATGGCCGCCTCCCCCTCCCCGCAGCCTCCCTTAAATACTATGGGGCGGCCGTAGCCGCGCCGGGCGCTGCTGCCGAGTGCACCATGCGGGCTGTCATCGCCTTGGCCGTGGCGCTGGGCAGCCTGCTGCTGGGCGGCTGCCTCCTGCGCCTGGGCGGACAGCAGCCCCTCCGCGCCAGGTAGGGCGGCCGGGGGTTCTCGCCCGCGGTCCGGAGCCGGCCGCGGAGGGAGGGAAGGAAGGAGGGAGGGAGCAGCGGGACGAGCCCCGCGGGGCGCGGTGAGCCCGGCGCGGAGCCCCCGGCGCGGGCGGTGCTGCGCTCGGTGCCAGCGGGCGGGGAGGAGAGGGACTGGTGTTCCATCGCTGGTGCTGACAACTTTGTTTTGCCGTGTCGCTTGCCAGGGGCTGGGAGGAGGAGGAGGCAGGAGTAGCTGCTGTCACGCCGAAAGTGGTGCGAGCCCTCAGGTCCCCCCTGACGCCCTTTCCTCAGGCCGAGAACAGGTACGGGCTGCCCGCCCGCAGGTGGGTCCGTGAGGACGGGACTGCGGGAGCAGAAATTCACCTTCGCTCCACTTCGGTCTTCCTTATGTTTTGGCAGCTTAATCAGAGAGAGCGTTAGAAGGTTATTGGAGAAAATGACAGTTCGTTTTCACTGTAATGAATTATTTGCTCCTGGGCTCCCTTAATGACGCCTGTCACTGCCGTTGGTTTTGAGCCCAGTAAAATGTTGCATGGAGCAGTTTTCTTAATGTACGATGCAAAAGATGCTTGCTGAATGGCATGTTCCAGGTATCTTTTATTCTTCTTTCCAGGAATGTGGAGCTGGGAAATACTGTTACTGGTTTTGTAATGTGTACTTAGTTATAAATACAGATTTATCATTTGAAATCCATAGAATGAAGGTGAGATATACAAAGCCTGTTTTATTTGGTGTGGTATCTTACATCAGGGGAGCCCTTCTGCTTGATCCTGTGTCTTGATTTTTACATCAGTGGAGATCTTTGCTTTACAGCCTGTTATTTTATACTGTGAAGTTTAATAGGAGAGTAGTTAGTAAAATTAGCTGTGAAGCAAGTCATGTCTTACATGCAGGTTTCAATATTAACGACTGTTGTGTTCGTGCTCCAGAATCTTCACATACTATAGGAAAACTAATAGTGCAGAAGAGGGTGGTGTAATCCACACATGAGATAATACGATGTAAGAAGTAGTTTGCAGACATTTTTTGGTATTCTCTTTTACTTTATATGGCCTTTTTAACATTGCAGTTCCAATGACTACTATATATCAATATATATTAAGGTCAAAAGCACATGATAAAAATTAGAAAGAACTTAAGAATTGCATCTTTCATGGTAACTGATGTTCTGGTTGTGTTGAAGTCAATGGTGACAATGCAGTTAACCTTACTGAGGCCATCATCTCACGCAGGTTAGCCGAATTTGAGGCTGAAATGGCCTATATGCTTTCCGTAAGTGAATGCAAGTGATGTGAGTTGTAGTAACTATTGCAGTGTACCCTAACAGTACATTTCTTACACATTTCCAGTGAGAGACCCTTGTGCTCCCTGCCTCAAAATTTAAAACTTTCACAAGCTGTTAGTTTATAGCATCTTTCAACATTAGGGTGAAAAAAAAAACGAACAGGAACATTTGCTAAAGCTCTTACGTGCTTCTAGTCTGCTTCTCTTGCCTGTGCTCATTTTTCCCCTTCCTTTTTTCCCTTTTCCCCCCCTCACTCTTTACAATATATTGGTTTTGCAGTATATACTCAGTTCTTTCTTTTTGTAACTTTCACCCAATTCTTCTCTCCACTCTGGTCTGGGTTATGTTTGTGGTTTCCCCTTGGTCCATCTCACACACTTCCCTGCTAGTTTCTGAGCTGCATCTCCTTCCACTCAGCTCTGTGTGCTAAACCATGGAGTCAAATTGACTAGAAATGCTGGTAGAGAGCACTTCAGGGAACAGTCTAGCTACTTCCCATCTGCTGTTACTACACTCACAACTGGAGCAAAGAAAGTGGAAGCAACACATATCAAAGGGGGCTGTAAATCCATGGCATGTTCTTAACCTCTGTAATAAGGCAAGTGAACTTGAGATTTTAAATACTTGTTTTTCCTTATTTTACATGGAGGATTTTGGTACCAATTTGGGGCTAGTTTTGATCAACCTGAAATTGTATTTCTTCATGATGAAGTGACTGCAAAAGTTTGACAAGTAAATAATTCATGAAAGAAAGTTGCATTTTACTCTAGCTCCTATAACCATAGTGTCTTTGGAGGGATGGCTTGCCAGCTGAATTCAGGAGTGGATGTGCTTTCTTACCTGAGTCACTATGCTCAGTAAGCTGGCCTGACAGGAGTTTGTGGTGCATGTTTGGCATATGAGGAAGGACAGAGAGCTGCTGGACTGACCAGGAGCTGTTACTTAATCCAGAGAGCTGCTAGCCTGGGCAGGGAGCCATGCTGGAGGTGTTTGATCCAGGCAGCAGCTGGACTGGGCCTGGCTAAAAGCCATGCTGGAGGGGTTTGTTCCAGAGAGCATCTGGACTCATTCGGGAGATTCAGACCAATCCCTCAGTGATGGTGATGGATGGTCTGGTCAACAGGAATTAGATTCAAGTTTGCAGTGGGCTTTTGCTGAAATATCCATGAGTACAGCAAAAGGACAGAAAAGTTCCATGGTAAAATAGGTCATACAGAGGTTAGTGAACTTTTGAATTGCATGAGGCTATGTTAGTATATTGATGCTTAAAACTAGGAACAATCTGTTGGTGCAGACTTTCTAAAGTATGGTTCACCTAAACTACCCTGATCATTTGAATGGCATTGCTGTGCTGTTGACAGCAATGTCTTTTCCTGCATAAGAGTAAAAGGATGTGCATGGAAGTTTCCAAGAAAGGAAAAAGGAAAAAAAAAAAACCAAACAAACCAAAAAAAACCTGGTTACTAACCTGCTTGATCTCTAAGTAATCTAGACAATCTTGACCGTCACAAGCTAATCTTATTTTTATCATGATTTCCTTTGTTGTTGGAGGCATATTTGTAACCAGACATCTCCTGAAAAATCTCTAAGGCCCTATTATTCTGTTGCCTCACAGTGTTGAAAGCTAATCTGTTCTTTTACTTTGAGTAATTCTTTTAAAAGGATAAAACTGAAAGATGAAAGGATGGAAAAACAGGGGATTGGATCAGTCTGTCACAGATATTTAGACAGCTATTACGCACAGCAGTGTTTAATTAGGTAGTGACCAAGCACCTAAAGTTCTCTGAAGATCTGTGTCTTAGTAAATAACCTTGAAGATTGGGTTTGTCTCCTACAAGATATTCCTTACCCCTTTTTCTTGTAAAGTGTTAGATAACTTGAGCAATGTGACTGCCTCTCGAGTGTGAGTTCCAGTGTTTATTTCACAGCCTGTTAGTAAGATTTCTTACTGAAAAAAAAGGCCATTTTTAGTAAGATTTGTCCAGTAGTCCCCAGATTTATCCATGGAATCAGTATTTACACTGCAATGCTATGGTTCTCTGGCAAATTCTCATATCTATGCCTCATACCATCTTCTCAATTTTTAAGCTTTAGCTGCAATGGCAGCTTAAACTTTCTTAAGCCAACAGTACAACCAAAAGCAGTAGCCTTGCACTTTTCCCACCTTTGACCTTTCCCACACTTGACCGTCTTTCCTCCCTTCTTCCCCCCTCAACTGTGTTTGTGCCAGCATATTTGTTTGTGTCACAGCATTAATAGCAAAACAGAAAGCTCAGTACTGCTAGTGCTTATCAGGGAAAGGTGACAATAATGAGAGGAGCTAGGTAGTCTTTTCTTTTTTATAAGGTCCAGGGTGTGCTATGTTAAGCATAGGCAGAAATTTTAGTTCCTTTTATAATGCTGAGAATATATAGCAGACAAATAATGCCAGCTCCTGCAAGGAAAGTGAAAATAGTTTTCTCAAGCACTGTTTATATATACTTTGCATACAAGTAACAACAAGGCAGCGGTACCCTGAAGAACTGACCACCATTACTCTGCTTTTCTGTTTGTGTTGCCAGTTGTGCTCTGTTTGCTCTTTTTTTGCAGGTCCGAGGCAAGCACAGTGTAGAGATAGTTGGGGTAATTAAACAGTGGAAGGAAATGATTGAGAAGCTGTGAGTAAACAAGTTAGTATTAATACAGTGTTCCATAGTGTTCATTTATCAATTCCTCTCTCAGTAGCAGATCTTTATGAAAGCCTAGGAAATAAAGAGCTATAGTTAATTAACTATGCTAGAGAGACCTGTATATTCTGTCTCCTGTCAAAATATTGCATTCTTGGTCTCAGAAGGGAAAGAAGAGACAGGCTAATACCACAATTATGAACAATAGCCTAGTGTATTGCACAAATAATTTGCTACAGTTTAGATTAGTCAGCAGTGGTGTCCACTTCACTAATTTTACTGCTCTCAGTATTTTGTCCCTTCATTCCCAAGTGATGCATGCAGACATTTTAGGAACACATTTTGAACACATGCCTCATGTATTAGTTCTGTCTAAATGAATAGGTGTTCAGTTGAAAGCTGCTGCCAGGACACATTTGTGTTCTGACAGTGGTGAAAGGTTTCCCAGACTTTCTGTGTACTGGGTCCAAGTGAAAACTGCTCTGTCATTGTGTCTATCGTGTGCTATTGTAACATGATTTTAGTGTAAGTACCTTATTCTTTTCACTTTACCCACCATGAGGCTCTGAATGTTGCTTGTCATGTTACCTGGATGCGGTGTGTGGATTTTATAAATAAAATGTTTCTGATGTTATGTATAACTCCAGTGAATGCACTGGAGGGTCTTTCAAATAATTTAAAAATGCAACTTGTCTTAAAGACCTGATTTAGCATTTCTTGGATAAGCATGGGAACTCGAACAAGGGTAGTAGGATCAGTCTCTTTCACAGTTACTGTGATTAATGTTTCAAGACAAAGTCTTACTTCCATGGTTCAATAGAGCCATTTTTATAGTCCATTTCACCAGGAATTTAAATTATGTATTGCCTTGTTAATCAAGGTGTTGTGAACTTTAAAAATATCCCTATGTTCTTATCATTTGATTAATCTGAAATAGTGTCAAAGCCAGAACACTTAAAAGCACCGTTCCTAGGGAAGTATGGATTACATTTTTTTAAATAATATTCAACTAAAAGATGATGAGATTCAGATATAAATTAGCCTCTTCAAGGGAGAGATTAAGACAGAAGGTATTCACAATCTGGATAAGGTTATTCCGTGCCACTTTGGTAAGAACAATATGAATGTGCAGTTTTGCATGCAGAAGTTATCCTTTTTAGCTGGAGATACTCATTGGGAACATGTTCAGACTTCCAGTGCTGCTTCAGAAAGAGAAGAACAGGAAGCTATAAAAGAAAAGAGCAACAAGTTCTGCTGGGCATGGAATGAATAAAACCAGTGAGTGGGATTATCCCTTACTTTCAGTGTGGATTTATTAGGGAGGTGAACTTGTTGCTTTCACTGCTGCCAGGCAGTCCAGTTATGAGCTCTTTGAAAATCTCATCCCACATTCTTTCAGTTGTTTCCAGATGATTTTGTGGGAATCTGGAGGAGTGGCCTTTCAGTCTTGGGCATATCTCTATGTTATGGTATAATACACAGCACTATATTTCCTTTTTCTATCAGCTTCCCCCCCCTGCCCACCTCCATTCACCCATCTTATGCCCATCCCTCTTCCTACTCTCATGACTGTTTGGGGTTGGATTTGGTTCGGTTTTTAAAGAGCTTCCCTTTTCTTTCCCTCCCTGCTCCCTTAGAATTCCACCTCTCTGGTGATTCCCTGCACTAAGGCTCCCTTAAGTCTCAGAACTAAATGCTACAGGAGCAGCAAAAGGAACTTTCCATATAATTTCTCTATTTCTTATTATAAAAGTGGATGTGATCCTTGTCTTAAAGAAGTTTACAGTTTAAGGATCTGCTGTTTTCCTGAGAGCAAGATACAGAATAACAACGTGCAGATAAATATGGCACGCGGTCTTAATCTACTGTGGATATATTAAAGTACAGATGGTGTACTTTCTGAGTTCCTAGAATTACCGTAGGAAATATGTTGTCCTCAAGCTGTTCATATATGATTAAAAAAACCCCTCTTTTTCATATTTTGGCCAATGAGGTTGGCTTTGAGAACATCTAAACCCTAAGAGAAATGCAGCTGAAATTTCCTGGTATCATCAGTTTTATGAGTTCTAGCCAACATAATATGTCATGGTTTCTCCTTCAAATTTTCATTTAGCTTAATAGTTTGCAAAATTAGTTGAATGTAGCCTGATACCTGCATTGTTAGGCATGTTATCTGATTTAATTGAAGAAGTTTTAATGCAGTTCTAAGTACTGAACACAGACTGTCATCCACTAGGTCAGGTAAATTCATTCAGTGGTAAATGTTGCCTAGCATAATTGTCCTAAGAGATCAGAAATTTCATCTGACTCTGATGTCTACACACCTCTGCCATGAATAATGCAGTAGAAGTCTGGACTGCCCCTTTCACACCCCTTCTTGTCTGAATGCAAAAATATTTCACTCATGTGAAGCCAGGGGCCATTCTGACAGTGAAACAGAAATTCAGAAATTTAACTTCTAATAGAATGAGTCATTATTTTGCATTGTCTTGCAAGTGAACTGTTTTATTTTCATACCTTTGCACCATATAAAGGGCATTGAGTAAATTTTGGGTGGGAAGAGCCACAGAAAAAGCATTTTGTGGGACCTATCATGTGCCTGCATTATATGAATAAACAATTTTGATTAAAATTCCTTTCTGATTTTCCCCAGAGTTGTGCCATTTTCACCAATCTTTGCATGTGTCATGGAAAGGAAAGACTCCTTGTTCCTTTTTTGTCCCCTTGATGGCTTCAAAAGGGATTGTGAGGATTTAATCACAAAACAACAGGGATTTATTTTGCTCATTCTTTTTTTGACTTCTTCCTTTTTGAATTTTTCAAGCCTTGAAAACGTGTGCATAAAAAGCAATTACATATTGAAAAACAAGGCAACTTGCTTGGGTTGGGGTTATGTATTTAAAAAGACTAGAAGTCTGTTGAACAAAGCTTGTATTTGAGAGAATATTCATAGCCCCACAGATCTCAGTGCATAAATTACTAGGAAGCTGTAAGGACATTGTAACAATTCTCTGCACAGAGTTGAAACCCACTTGTGAAAGAACGTTAGTTCTCCACCTGTGCCTGCAAATGCAGCTCTCAGAGAGCTGAGCAAACCTATCTGCCTGCTCTGATTTGGTCATCCTAGCAGGCTTTGTGTGTTCAAGGAGGTCTCCTCTGGCCAGCTGTGGCTCAGAAGGGCTGCGGCCACTTCTCAAATCAGCATCCAACACTTGGCTTATATCAATAGGTTTTTTTGTGGTTTGTTTTTTTTTTTCCTTTAAGATGCTGTTTAGGCACCTAAACTTTGCCTATAGCCATTTCTCTTACTTCAAGCTGCAGCTGCAGAATAGGCATTTGAGGTTATGGAGTTAAAGCAGCTAGAGAGAAGAAACATGATTTAGTGCTAACTCAATTTGTTTGGGAACTGGAAAGGGCCTACCAGGTTCTTCTGCATAGACAGAACCATTCAGACCAAGCTGCAAGAAACCTATCTGCATAAATGGTGTAGGCAGAATATTTGCTGACACTTGCTGTGTGAGATCTGCTGAGTTGTTAAGTCTGAACTGTGTGCTCTGAGAGCCTTCTGCCATTTGTATGTCACTCCCTGAGAAGGAATTAAATAAGGAGCTGTATGCAAAGGCCACCAAGGAGCCTCTCAGTAGGCAGTGTGAGCTGTTACTATAAAGTCACTGCAGAACTGAAAGGACAGGTGTGTGTTATGTTGCCTTAGCATTGCCCTCAACAAGGGATGTGCAGAATAGATACTTCCTTAGGGGCACGAAGTGTATACTTAGTTCTTGCTGGTGGAAAGAAAGGAAGAGAGCTGATCTCTGTCCTTTGCAGCCTACATCCAGTGTGAATTGTTCCTATGGAGTGACTGATTCACTAGAAAATTTATGTGCAGTGGAAAGAGAAGGAAAGGTGATTGTTCCTTTCCTCTCACCAGCTATGAATATGACAGTCAGTGCAGTAGCACAATAAACAAGCATGTATTCAACTCTTTCTTCTTCAGTCATTCTTCTCATTTGAAGTGTTTGAGAAGGCTCAAGAGCGGATGTTTATGGTACCTGAAAGGAGGGTGTGGGGAGGACAGAGTGAAGTTCTTGTTAGTGGTGCTCAGTGACAGAAGAGAGGCAAAGGGCATCAAATGAAACACAGGAGGTTCCCTCTGAACATCAGTAAACACTTTTTCACTGTGAGGGTGACTGAGCATTGGTACAGGCTGTCCTGGGAGATTATGGAGCCTCCACACTAGGAGATACCCAAAAGCCATCTGGACACAGTCCTGGGCTACTGTTTTTAGATGGCCCTGCCTGAGCAGAAAGATTGGAGCAGGTGACCTCCAGAGATGCCTTCCAGCCTCACTCACTGTGTGGTTCTGTGGCTTGAAGTGGCATCTTTCCCAAGTAAGGTCTTCAAAATCAGCTTGTCAGAAATCCCATGTTTTAGCAGATGAAGGCAAGGGAGTTTTTGTCCTTGTCAGTAAAAGCAATGATGGTTCAGAAGCAGAGTTCATAGTGTACAAAGCAGGAAGACCCTTTCTCTTTGTGTGTGAGTGCCTCTGTACAGAGATGTCTCAGTTCTCTGTTTCTAAGAACAGCATGAGTTCTGTTCACTGCTGCAGCTCACAACCAGGAGTGAATGACACAGCATCTCTGTCTTCGGTGTTTCTACTTCTGGTTTGGATAAACAGCTTGCAGTGTCCAAGTGCTTTCTAAGCAGTGAATCACTGAAAAGAACTAAAAAGGACAGGGAGGCGACAGGGAGGATGATGGTAAGGGGCAAGGAGAATAAAAATGCTGGAGGAAAAATCTTCATCAGAAATGGCAAACCACACAGCAGAAGACTGATGACAGAAGAGGGGGGTTGTGTAAAATTGAGCCTAGATATGAGGTGAACTGAGATGAATGGAATAAGACCTTGGTGTCTCAGTCATTTATTAATTTACACCTCAGTTTTTTATGAGGGCTGCCAGAGCTAGAGGACCACACAGGAGTTTGGTGAAAGTAAGACAGGAATTAAAGATCACTATCTGGCATTTGTGTTGGGTCCTCGTACAAATATTTACCCTCTGTGTAAATAAAGAATAAACAAGACAGGAAGTGTTGCACTCAGTAAGTTAAAGTCCAAGTACAAAGACCCACTTCACCTGTGGTGTTTTCTGTGCATGTTATATTGGCTCTGAATATTGCATTTCATCAACAACTTTAGGAAATCACATCTGCTAAATATTTTGTTAGTGAATGTTTTAAATATCTTCAAAACATAATGTTCAACGTGCTTCCCATTTAATTTTTTTTAAATTATATTTTCTGATTACCGTGTGCAGCAGAAAATGTAATTCAGACTATGAAATAGGGTTCTTTCAAAGAATTGAACATTTTAGAGTCCCTAGCAGCAAACTCCCCTTTTATAACAAGAGCTTCACAAAAGAAGTCAGTAAGATCTGTTTGGTATTGTTTTCAGCTAAATCAAATTATTACTTATTGTCATAGCAAAGTAAATGTGACAGCGTTGTTAGAATATGTTCTCTATTTAAAAGTTTGTTGCTTTTTCTCCTACCCTCCCCCTTTTAACAGAACAACTACTAATAAAAATGGAATTTACCGGTTTGAACAGGCTTCAAAATGTAAAACAATTCAGGACAACATTTTATCATCATCTATGAAGAAGAAAAGGTGGGTGATTTCTGTGCTTTCTGCTTTGTTTGTTTTAAGTAGAAGGGTAAAAGACTGTCCTTCTCCCACCAATATTCCACCTCATCAGCAACACTATGCTTAAAGTTTTTGTTCTTTTGAAAGGTGGTAGACCACAATGTTACTGATGCAGTGCTAGTGAGAGCTGAAACAGAGGCCGAAGAATGCGGCTGACTGAAAACTACAGTTATCAACACCAAGAGAAGGACAGCCAGTCACTGAATTGCCTTCAAAATCCACTTAGCAGTATAAAAGTGCTGTTGTTTATCCCCTATATTACAAAGTTGTACCCGCTGCAACAATGGAGAACATTTTGGAGCTGAGATTACAGGAGAAACTTTATGAAGTGCAAGATCTTTACTCTGTGGCTAAAGAGAAAGAGACTGCATCATTTAATGAGGCGGAAGAGGAATTGGGCAGGTAGGGAGAGAAACGGATGCTTGAAGTGAGGGAGGAAGGGATTGCTTTTTACCAGGAATATTGCAGCTATTGCCCTTCAGTGAGAGGAGCTGCAGGGATCTTTGTTGCTTTTTCAAGCTGTGACCCACAGACACGGTATATAAATTCTTTATGTTGCAGTTCTAGACTTTTGGGGACATTCTGGACACTCCTGCCTCTTAAGTTGGCAGAAAGGGAAAAAAATTACTAGTTTAAAGCTTGTCAAATGGTTTGATAGTAAAAAATGCTATCTAAGTGGAAAGTTATTATTATAGCAGGTATGTGCTGGTGGTGATAAAGAGCCTGAAATAATGAGTTTGGCTGGCAGTTTTCCATTTTTATTCTGGAGCAAGCCCTGTGCACACTCTCCTGAGGGCTTTTAAAACTGTTAGTCGTTTTGGTAGTGTTAGAGTGTCCAAAGGCAAAATGGATCGTCCCCTTCTCTTGCGTTTCCTGACATAGTTTTTCTTTTCTTTTCTTTTCTTTTCTTTTCTTTTTTTTTTTTTTTAATTGAAGATAAGATGCCAAGTAGGAATATGTCCTTTCTTCACTCCTGCTGCTCAGTCTTCCTTCTAATTCAAATGGTTTTTTAACAAGTAGGTGTTTAGTTTTAGCAAGTAACCAGTGGGGCTATACCTGTCTTTCTGTTCTGACATTTTACCTGTTGTCTCTATACAATCTCAATGCTTCTGTCCTTGCTATTGTCCTACACATATCTGCCAAAATTAGAGGATACTTATATGTTGTCACTGCCTTGACTGTGCATAATAATTCCACTTTAGCCACTGCAGTTAATGTAGAAGGTCACTGTGTACCTGACAAATACCATAGGCAACAAAAAAAAAAGCCTTCTTGGTGTTATTTATCAGTAAGGCTCATTCAGTATAAGTGAGTTTCCTATGACAGCAAGTTCTTAAAATGATTGTGGTGCAGGTGACAGACTGAAATATGACAAAACAAGACATGTTTCATTCACTATTCTCAGCACTGTAATAATTGTCTTGTCCATGTATTTTTATAGTTCAATTTACCTGAGCTTTTTTTATTTTAATAGTAAAAACCTTTTAGCATCAGTGAATATGTGCTGTAGGCTCCTAGGTGCCAGTGGGAATATATGTATTGTCCTAGCTCTTTAAAATGGATCAGTGGAGAAGATGACTGTCTGGGTTACAGCAGAGCCATGAAATGATTCCCTGATGACCTTCTGGTCTGATTCCATCGGATAAGTGAATCCCCAAGGCTCCTTTAAAGCAGGAAATGCTAAAATCAACTTTCTAAGAAGAAAACAAAGCTTTCTGGGCTGTAAACCCAGCTGCCACAGATCCTAGAGCTTCATTTTGGGTCTTTAAAAAATGATCTATAGGAATGTTGTCTGTATTCAAGTAGAGTTCATTTCATGGAAGCCTTATATTGGTGTGAGCAAATGCCTTGCAGAGCTGCCTTGCAGAGTTGGGAGTGTCTGTCCCCCAGGACAGCGTGCTGGAATTTGTCTGCTGCCTGCAGCACTGTGCCAGCTGGCAAAGGGGAGTTCTGACAGTCCAGAGTGCCTCTGTAAGTCACAAGAGGAGCTAAACTGGACACGGAGAACGAGCAGAGGTGGTGTTCTGATTTGTAAAGACTTAGAATTGGTGCTTTTCTGGGTGAACTGGTAAACTTAAATACCTGTGAGCAAGAGTGATGCCATCCAGTAGACAGCAGTGGAAAAGTTACAGTGTTCATGCTGTGTAATTGGTGGTTTTACCCTATGTGCATCTTCTCTTACATGTATAAGAAGATCCTTAGTTTCTGACAGTGAGAGCCTGTGTTTCCTATGAGGCCTCAGAACTACAATTATGGATGACACTTTCATTTTTCTCCTTACCAAATGTTTACCTGCAACTTGCTAATAACTTGTCAGTCCATGGAATTTTTTTCTGAGCTGATAATAATTTTTCTTTTAATTTCTGACTCTGATATTCATCTTATCAATATCTTTAGGCTAGGCTTTGCTTTTTCTATATTTTTTTCCTCCTGAATAATGATTTCCCAAGTAACTCTTCATGCTCTGTTATTCTATTAATTTTTGGAATATATTCAAAAGTCCCAGCATCTAAGGGTTATTTATTGTTTAGCCTTAAGGAATAAAACTAGATGAGTGATTCAACGTCAGAATAGGCTATTTCGGTCCTGTGCTTTTATCTCATCCTCCCCCTACATGCACTCCCTGTGCTGGCCTGTGCTGGTACTGACACTTGTCTGACCCCATGGTGAGTCAATTTAGGTAGCAGCTTCAGCAGGAAAGTAGTTCCATTTTCTCTGGCTGCAGTTCCAAGGCTGATAATGCAACATACCAAAAAGCAGCTGCCAAAATAAGAGGGCCTTGTTCCTAGTTTTTCTGCTCCTGTCACTCGTTGCTTATAGCAGCTGTTGTGTTTAATGGAACGTTTCATGATGTGATTTAACAGAAAGAGGAAGAAGAAAATGTATATGCATATTTTTTCCTTCTTACCCACCCCTCCCAGTGGTAGTAAATTATAGCGGCCGTGGAAGCATTTGATGAGTACAAAAGCTGGCCTAAGCAAAACAGAGGTGGAGTCAAGTTAAGTACCAGCAGTGATACAAGGGAGAGAACTGCTTTGAAGTTGGGTTGGAAGGAGGAAGAATATACTGTACCAGGTCAGACCAGCTACAGCTGCAGTGGAACTAGTTTGCTCTTCTCTCACTTCAACCCAGTCATTCCTCTTGAGTTGTGCAAGGGCCCAGTAAAATCAGTTTAGTTACAGTCACCTAGTTTCTGTAAGAGCTTCCTAAGTGTGCAAGATGAAAATCATACATGTTGTCACAGATACAAGCTTGGGCCAGAGACCAGTATTCCTGTTAAAAGTGTCATTCATTTTTCCACATGGAAATTGGACATGATTTCACTCAGGGATAGATAAACAAGTTACCTTTAGCAGATGCAGTACTTTTATGAAGGGGAAAAAAGAGATCTGTTTTTTCAAATGTTGAACACAGAGAGAGAGGGAAGCTTTCAGATCACTGACCTGTGCTGCTGCAAGCCACCACAGTAATTTTTATATTCCCTTTTATCAATTCTCATGCTCCATTTAAAAACAAGCAGAGTTTCTTGCCATCTCAACTCTTGTAAAACTGTTCATAGTAGACACTTGTAAATTCCAGCTTAAATAAACTAGTGATCAAGTCAACAGTAAGCTATTTTTGCTTAAATAGTACACAGTAGATCTTTTATGAAGACTTGAGTACCATAGAATTCTTAGTCATGGCATCCATACCATTTCTTCTTCCCATTTCCCCAGTCCTTATTATAAGTCTCTTATTGTTTTGTAAAAACCTGTATTGTGATCCAGGTGCAAATGGGAGAATTAGTAACATTGAACCTGAAAGGAAAAATGTATCCAAGCTTGTGAGTTATGTGTTACAAAGTATTTCACTTACGGAAAAATTTAAACCTCTTGAGAGATTTAAAAGGAGCAGAGAGCTCTTTGGTTACGTGTAGCAGGTTGTTTTATGTAAGCAATAATTTAAAGGAAAACTTCTGTCTGTAAATATTGGTCTATGGTCTTAGATGATTGAATTGAGCTTCAGGGACTCTTATAAAGTAAATGAAAGAAAAGGCATAAGAAGTGTGATGTTTCATCTTGGCTTTCAAGAATCACTTTTCAAAACATTTTGAAGTTTAAACCACCAAGTGAAAGAGTTTTCTGTATTATTCTGGGCTTTTTCACTTGAGATGATTTCTAATAACTTCAAGATATTTATGGTCAATTATTTAAGTTGGAAACCAGTGTCCTTCTGAAAGTTTCTGGGAAGAAAAGTTCATAAGGACATCACTGCTAAGAAGAGATGTTTAATAGGTCATGCTAATTAAATGTGGATAGTGCTGTTACAAATTAGAAAAATAAAATAGGTCATGGAGTTCTAAAAGCAATCTATTATATATGCACCATGCACATTATTATTAATACACGCATCATTTGAATGTTTTAGAGAATGTTTCTAAATATACATACATATATATGCTAGTGTTTGATGTTGTTTCCTTTTTTAGATACTCAGAAGATTATTATCTTCACATAGTCACAAAATTGCAGAACTGCACCTGGGTAAGGAGACCAGAAGAATCTATAAAATTCAGGTAATTTTCACTGTCTCATTTAGAAAAATTGTTTACCATAGATTTTTCCAACAGGCCATAAATTTAAATCTTCCCTTTTAAACAGGTATTTTTGTATTGCTTTTACTAATTTCTATGAATCCTTTGATGTGGGAACTCTTCTTGTTTGTTGGAGTTGAACTGGGCAAACTGAGTAGAACAAAAGAACTACATAAATGAAGTAATTTCACCTATCTCCACTATGATGAATAGTTACAAACTCAAGTAGAATGGATTAAAATATTCCTGGCACAAAACCTGCAATGTTAAAAAAAAATAAAATTGGTAATGTTATTTTGTCCATCTGACCTGGCTCTCTGGTAAAAGGCTGTGTAATGAAGCAGCATATTTCTTACTCTGAGACTATTGCTTCTATTACAAAGTGCCCAAGGCACTCATTAGGTTTGATGCTGCATGTCATGGCCCCTGAGCATGTGAGCACGTGGTTACATCTCTCCTTGCTCAGGGTGGCACAGAAGCATATGCTCAGTAGGGACAGTGATCCCTGAAAAGCTTAAACTCTCATTTGCAAATGCATTATGCTGGTTTTGAAGAACTGCTTCACTGCGCCATCCCTATTTCCTCCAGGGGGAAATCTCTCTTAAATTATATTATTACGTGAATCACAATTAAAGATTCTGTCAGAATCATTAAAAATAAGTAAAGTGATCTACCTTCCAATTGTTTGGAGTTAACTAGCATTGAGAACTTAATATTCACATACTTGGCATGATACCTTTAGAAGTAGTTTGGGTGAATGGGGAAGTGGGTTAAAGGGTTTTGTGTGACATAAATTGCTGTTTCCTGCATATTGTAACTGATGAATGGTGTTTCCCAGAGCTGAGTTAGGGGTATACACAGATTAAAGGTTTTAAAACTTTTCATTAACTCTGACAGGCTTTTGCTGTGCACAGAGATATCAGAGCATGATAAGGAGCTGTAGCGCAGCCCATTCTGTTTCAGAACAGACAAGTGTCTTGTACAGAGTTGACAGGAAGTGAAGCTGCTCTCATCTGCTCCTCACCCTTCTTTTTGTTTTCCAATATATTTTTTTTTTTTTACACTTCTCTTCCTTCCAAATGGAGCAGCCCCCACTCACCAGCTACTGCTTCTGTTGTGGGTGTATGAATCAATGGCTGAGTAGCCATGCCTTCGTCCAGTTTGACCTCTTCATTTATTGCCTCTGCAATCCCCCTTCCACTGGGCCAACTTCTAGGCCTACTGGAATCAAACATCCAAACCCTCATATAAGACTGTTGGACTTTTAAGTACAAGATACTTACTGTTTCTCATCTGTCTTTGGCTTCCAGCAGGCAGCGTGGCTCTTAAGTGGTCAAGGTGGGTTATACAGCCAATGATCAAACTGGAAAGATTCAAAAGCGAAAACTGGGCTGCGCTAAGCCACCTGAAAAATGTGGACTGTATGTACATTGAGGTGATCTCGGTAACTTTAACTTAGCTCAAATACCAAGCAAAAAACCCGTATTTTTAAATCCATGGTTCAGCACAGGCTGGACATACTTGTTACTGAATCAACATTTAAGGGTTGTGCTGTTATGGTTTACTTGACTTTCAATATCCAAACTAGCTCATTATCTAGGTCATATGTATACTACCCATGCTGCATTTCTGATGACAGTACTGTTCCTGAAATTTGATCTGATTTCATTTGTCATCTAAGTTTTCCATCAGTATAACCAAGGACTGGTACTGTGGTGTAGGGCATTGTGAATGATTATTTTACATAAGATGTTTGTTTTTGCACAAGTCTTTTCTTTCTTTTTTCATCATCAAACTATTAGCTGTTGTTTTCTGAAAATAGGATATTAAAATGTTACAGTTTTCCTTAATCCCAGACTGTACTGGAGACTTTCAAGGCTTGTAGCAGTTGGTCAATAGAGGCTTTAAAAAAAAAAAAAGATTTTAAAAAAGAGAAAACCAAATTTCATTTAAAATTTGCTGACTAAATCTGTATACACTCCATGCTTACAGCACTTCCAGACTTATTTATCAGACTTAAGCACAAGAGCCTGAAACTAGCTTTGCAAGGACACTTTAGCTGAGAAATGATGCATTAACAGAGCTCTGTGGGGAAAAAGGTTTCTAGAATTGTGGTGAAATAAATGAGTGAATAATCCCTGGGCAGTATGTCTCTTCCTTTTTCTAACTTTGCCTCATGTTAGTAATAGCTGTGTAATACACTATTATACAGTTCTAAAAATCTCATTAAGTAGGTAGATAAACACATCCATTTGTAGGAGAGGAAATTAATCTCAGAGGGGCTGTGCAGCAGGGATCAGGTGCTACAGCCATCCACCTTTAGGAGGGGGACTTGAAGCTGCCTGTGTTGCATTAGTCACCTGTCAGTGCCACCAGAAGTCTGCCTGCTGACTAGACTGCAGAGAAGCTGCTTGACTTCTTTTCCTGTTTGTCCATCTGTTAAATGGAGTGAATACTTAGATGCTTCTCAGGCATGATGTCAATTTTATGACATCTCTGTATTATCCCGAAGTTCTGAAGAACAGGCATGCATATTTATAAGGGATTTAATGTCTTATGCTTCAGGGCATAAACTAACCTCTAATTAATAAGGTTCAAGAGCAGCTTCTCCTGGGGTAGTCAATTTTTCAGAGAAGCTTTCCTGACAGAGAAGTTTTCCTTTGCAGCTTTTGCTGTTGTCTGCCATCATACTGCTAGTGGAGTGAAGGAATATGTGGTCTAAGCCACTAACTCTTATGTTCCTAGAGGGCAGTACTGTGTGCCAATGAGGACACATCCATCTTCTTTGTAAGCTGTTCTCCCAGAAGACCCAGGCCAAATGAAAGAATATGAATTAGAAATGCGGTGCAGGAAAGAAATACTTGTCTTTTTATTGGCAAAAGCATTACAGCTGACAGCCATGCCTGGCACAAAATACACTGGTTTTGCCAACTCACTGTTGGAGAGCAGAGTGCAGGATTTCAGGCTGACCATCTACTAGCTCTGCCATGCAGCTGTGCAGACTGTGTCCATTTGTTCTCAGAGAGCTGCCCTTTTCCAAATGGCTTCCTCCAAAGCTGCTTAGCTGTGCAGGTGGCTGGGTGCCTATATGGCAGTGAGCAGTGGTTCTTGACAGCTACATGATGTTTATGCATGCATTTCTCAAAATCAGGAAGAACTAGGAGGCAAGTATGAGCCATGATGTTCTCTTTAATGCCTCTCATATCCATGGTCACTCTTTTCTTGTTCATTTTTGTCCAGCCTCTGTCAGGAAACCAGTCTTTGAGCCCTCCAATTTAGTGTCTGTAATGGTGACATCAGCATTGCCAGATTTGGGCTACTCTCAGAGGAGCAAGTGCAAGCACATGGTTCATTTTTCTTGAAATGTAGTTAAGATTTATTGTGCCCCACAGTAGTAGTTTTAAGCCATTGCTAAAGAGGTTTTATCTAGCTTCACAATAGAAGCTAGCAAAGGTGATGTACCAGAAGTGGTGTAAATAACGTCCTACTAACAGTGATTTAGGGAAAGTCTTCTCCAGTATTGACTGGTAGGGACATATATAAAACTGTTTTCTTACTCAGACTTTTTCTTTATGAAATTTAACTTATTTTGAGGGGTTTTGTTTGTTTTTAATTTCTCATGTTCTTTATGGCTCTATAGTCATCTAGCATCTTCACATTTTTGTTTCTAAGTCCACGTGAATTCTTCCTCCCTTTTCAGTTTTACATCAGCTCTAACTTGTCTTAGACAGAGGAAGTCCTTGGATTTCTTGGCTATAAGAGAGAAACTTGGTAAAAGCTTGGAAAGGTAGGGGAAATAATAAGCTCATGGCTGCCTGGACGTGTCATCCTTAAAGCTCCGGGAAAAAAAGAACATCCTGGTTAGCTTCCTCTGCAAAGGCTCTTCTAGCCACAGTCAGTAGAGTCTCAGGTTCCCTAGGTAACCTGAATATTAATTATTATATTAGTATTCTTCAAAGGTTTTCCACTTAAAAGAAATGTTTCATTAGTGCAACAAATTACAGAGCCCAATTAGGTGCAAGCTGTGATCGTTTTTTACATCTTCACATCTCATTGCTTTACAGACTTCTAAGACTGATTTATTCTCATTTGGGCTGTACACTCATGGTGCCATATAATCTGCAGGTTTTCAAAATAGTTGTTACTCCAGTTTTTATGGAAAGCTACCAAATAGTAAAAACAGCCCTCAAAATGAGAGGAGGGAGGATAGGGAGAAAGAAAGGCTGAGCAGATACTGTATTTCAGAGAAGCCTCTGGGCAATGTATTTCTGGACTATCTCACTGAGCTTGAAGCCTGACAAAGCAATGCAACTTCAGGAGTGGTATCACACTGGAATAGCCCTGTGTGAGCTGTGGGTACTGGGCTCTCTCCCCAGGAAAGACCATTCCAGACAAACCTTATTTGCATCTGATGATGAAGGGAAAAGGAAATTTCTAAGTGTAAAATACAGTTTTAAAATTCCTAATGTTACACTGCAGTTTAGCTGGCACATGCCCTTCCCCCCCTCAAATATTTTTAGCTTTTTTAAAAAAAGAAAACATTACCACTTTATAGAAAAAAGTCCCAGAGTCTTGAAAAGACTAGTTAAAAGATGAAGCCATTTTCTTAGTCCTGTTCTTTTTGCTGTTGCTTTTTATTCCACTTGGCCTCTATTACCCTTTTCCCACTTCAATATCTCTTCTCAAAAGTGTGTGTTAAATACTCCTGCAGATTAAAAAACACCCAATCCTCCTTGAAGAGATTAATTCGTCGCGAGCTATACTCTAACCTATATAACAGTATTGCTTATCACATCTCCCTGCTGCCATGAACCCCAGCTGAAATACAAACAAAATACCCTGCAAGGTCAATTTATGCTTACATAAGCTCACATCACCATGTAATCAATAGCTTTCCTAACACTAAACAGATCAATAATTCCAGTGTAATCTCTGAAATCTTCCAGGATACAAGCAAATACAAAACTCTGAGATGGTAGAGTGGTTTAAGAGCACATTTGTTGCACAGGTTTAATAGATCATATGTAAAATAATGAGTATATATTCAAACATGTATTTTATTTCAGAAGAGAAAAAGACCATGGAGAAAGATAGTAATTGATGACAGTTTGGAGAAATGGTTGGATCTTTTAATTGCTGTACAGACTATTATATACTTTCCTAAAGATTGGAGAATTCCTATAAGGAGAATCTAATTTTAGATCAGTCCAAGTTAATTATGTCTTCATTGCAGACTGTTTAAATAGTATTTGGGTTGAAAATTTTATTATACTTTTTAAATATTCAGCCTTGATTTCAGATTCAACCCTTTTGGCTTTCTTTGTCTTAGACATTTATGATGTTACTTCATGTATAGACCCTTTAAGGGCTGTCAGTGTAGCGTTCCCCTTCAACATGTTCTTCTTCAGATATCAAATTTAGCCACTCTTTTCTAAAAGTTTGGAATATGTCATAATATGCCTCACTGTACTTTGATACTATTGACTTGGATTGACAAGATAGGAGAAACCTGTATCATTGTCTAAAGCCCCCAGTGCAGTACAATAAGATAACTGCTTGCTCTTAATAAAATATTACAGCAGTGGACATAGATAAAAGGTAGTCTTGCTGTTTGTAGTTGTGAAATTTTGCTGTTATATAGTGGAATTCTTTATGAGTTCTACTATCATGACAGTATGAAAACTCAAAGTCTTTGATGTCCTCACCTGTATGGTACAACTCACATGAACTACTGATACCCAAGCTAGGTGAACTATTAAAACAAGCTGTTAGACAAGCACAGTCTTTTTCTGATTCTTAGTAATTCACATACTTTTGTCTCTTGAATGCTTTGCCCTTTATTCAAATGACATTACAAACTACACTGTGAAATACACTTTAGCATTAGGCTTACAGAAGTTACAGCTTTAAATATTTGCTAATCTTACTTTGCGTTTGGTTATCTCTTTTATGTGATGTTTTTGTGTGTTGGGTAACTGAAGATCCACAAGGAGATAGGTCTGTGTAAGCATTGCTGGTGTCGATAATGTGTGAGTGCTTTACAGCAGGACTAATATGATACTCTTTTTGCAAACAAACATTCACTTTATAGATGTTTGTAAAAGGTGACTTAGAATCAAATGGACTTAGACCATTACTGAAAAAAGTTTGTCCAGGTATCTATTAAAATACTCCAGTTGTTGAAATTTTACACCCTGTCTAGGCAACCTGTTTCAGTGTGTTTCTTAATACTGAACTTAAGTTTTTGTTAGAGAAGATTATTTTCCTCATCCTCCCTATCATGGCCTTAGAGGACAGTTGAGCATCTACTATTTTGAACAGTGTTTTGAATATTTTGGTACTTCTCCAGTGTCCATCTCCATCCATTTTCTTCTCCTCCCACCTCAATTTAGTCCAACGTATAATGACAGTGAAATGTCATTTCACACTGTTCTCAGCAAGGACCAATGCCCTCTGACCCCAGATCCACAGGCACTGGTGTCACACTGAAGTGTAGTCTACACAGTTTTGTCAGACTCTGCAGGCTCATGTCCCACTGGGGGCACTGCAACCCCCTGAGCATCACAGTTAACTGTGTTGGTCCGGTGGTCCAGCTGTAGGCTGCAGTATATACCAGTTCCTGTAGTACACTCTCTTTCCAATGTCCCAAATAAAAGGTTGTGTAAAGTTGGATGTAAAAGCAAGTGCCTTTTCACACCAGATATGTATCTGACTAAAATATTTAGGAAAATATATAGAAGAAAATTACTTTAGCTAAGCATTTCTAATTAAATGAGATGTTCTAAAAATCATCTTGCTTACTGCAGGAGGATGAATCAAAGCCTCATGGTACTTTCAGTGGTAGTGTTGTGGTTTAACAGCAACCAGCAGCCAAGCCCCATACAGCCACTCACTCACTCCCCCACCAGTTCAGGGAGAGAATTGGAAGGGTAAAAGCAGCAAAACTCATGGGCTGAGATAGACAGTTTAATAGGGAAAGCAAAAGCCACACACACAAGCAAAGCTAAACTAGGAATTAATTCATTGCTTCCCATGGGCAGGCAGGTGTTCAGCCACCTCCAGGAGAGCAGAGCCCCATCACTCATAATGATTACTTGGGAAGGCAAACACCATCCTTCCAAATGCTCCCTGCTTTCTCCTTCTTCTCCCCAGCTATGTATTCTGAGCATAATGTCATATCTATGGAATATCCCTTTGGTCCCTTGGGGTCACCTGTCTCAGCTGTGTCTTCTCCCAACCTCCCATGCACCCCTAATTGTCTCACCAGTGTGGCAGTACAAAAGGCAGAAAAGGCCTTGGCTCTGTGTAAGCCCTGCCCGGCAGTAACAAAGCATCTCTGTATTATCAACCCTGCACAAGTCCAAACCCCAGCCCCATACTAGCCACTGTGAAGAAAGTTAACTCTACCCCAACCAAAGCTAGCACAGGTAGTCTGGAGTAGTAGGGAATTTTTAAACTCTACACAAGCTCTTAACATAAAGACAAATTTCACCCTTATTGTAGATTCTTCCCATTTCACTCAGAGGAAGGGCAGTGCTGGCTGAACCAGCTGAGAAAGTCTGCTAGCCCTTAATTAACTGTTGACTGCCTTAGCCCTTGTGATTGATTCAAATTGAGTTGTTGGAAGGAAAATGTTGAGAAGTTCTCAGTCTCCTCAGGATGTGTGCAACCTGTGACTTGTCAGCAGGCATGTGCAGCTTGTACCCCAGGGATGAATGAAGTGAAATGCATATATTCATATTAGTATAGAACCAAGCTGAGCTAATTTTGCTGCTAGGAGGGATACAATAGTTCAGGCTGAGCTTCTTAGCTACAGAGCAACTACAGGAGCTGCAAAGAAACTATCAGCTTATTTAGAGCCTTCAAATACTTACTATCCTCCACTAAATAAAGTGTACTATCCATGTGAAGTATTTGTGTTATGCAGAAGGGTTTGGAAATATGTACAATCAAAGGAACAGCCCTCTGTTACTGCCTACAGGTCAGCATGGACTAACTGCATAGCAGTTGTAAAATAACATTATTTGGATTGTCTCAATAACTAGGTTCAGAAACCAGAGTTTTCTAAGTTCCCAGAAGCCACAAACCAGAAGAAATGACCTGGATGCTATGTAGGCTCAGAATTCCATAGCAGTTTACCTCAATACAAACTTGGGTCTAGCATCCTTGGTCCACAAAGGTCAAAATTCAGTGAAAGTGTCTGCTGAGCAACAAAATGCTTTCTTCACTGCAACAATGACTGTGCTGTTTAATATGAACAAAACTTCACAGACAAACGCAGCACAGCACTCCGGTTACATCATTGACTAAGATTATCATGACTGTACTTACTCAGATTTAGGAGGTATGATTATCAGTCAAAATAGTGTAGTCCTTTTCCAGGTACTGATTTTATTCCTCACTTGTTACAAGTGAACTTTACGGGTAATGCAATCAACTCCCTTTCTGCTTATCTTGGCATATGAAATATCTGCGTTTGATGTCATGCCTCAGGATTTAAAAATAGCTCTTAGATCTCAGCTTCCAGCTGCTTTCAGGAGAAATGTTGGAGGGAAGGCTTCTCCAAATAAGAAACTGTCAGTAGTAGCCTCTACTCCCAAGGAGATACTTTCCAAAACAGGGCCTACAAAACTTGGATACTTTGATTCCAGCTTCCTTCCCCTGGACTTCTGATGCTGTGACTGGATCACAAAAACACTTTGTTTTAGGGCAACCCTCCTAGTCTCTGTTAAAAACTGAAATTTAAATCTTCTTACTGTAAGCTACATCCATGTTCTGACACATACCTGAGGTGGATGCTCAGCCTGTATAGCAACATCCCATCTCCCAAGAGCTGCTTCTCAGTGTTTTTTCCTTGTCAGAACAGACAACGTAGATCACTTTCTACTCTTCCAGAAAAACCATAGAGTTTGGCTTTAAGGTAGTCCTGTTCAGTGCTGTTAAGGTTCTGACCCTTTGTATGTTAGATTTTGACAGTTTCCTTCTCCCCAGATGGCATGGTACACAAGTTAAAATGTCTTGGCTTTGCAACATCATGCATATAGCACTTGTTAAAAGGACTGGTTAAAAGGATGCATGTCATACTCTTATGAAGTTCATGCTCTTTATAGTGTTGTCGCCTCATGACGAAGACCACATATGACACTAATGCCCTGATGATGATTGCAGTAATAGACTGTTTGAACTGCCCAGTTTCTGTCCTTTCCTCATTGTTTGCTGTCAGTTTTAGATTACCACATCTAAGAACTGGGACAAAGTCTTCTATGAACAGACTGCTAAGTACATTGCCAGTGGGTATGGCTGTCTGCAGGTTACATGCATTCTCATTGGAGCTCTGCACAGGGATGCTTGAGCACAGTGAGATTCTGTGGCATGATTTGATCAAAGCAAGCAGTTTCTATTGTTACCACCAAAGTTTTAGCACATATGCTCTAAGAATATATGCCATTAATCAATATTTCTCTTGTTCTTCTTGTGTTTCTGAACTAGTCTTGCTCTGTTTTGCTTCCTCAGTGGATCCATAATATTAATTTAAACTATTGCTTTCTTCTTAATTCTGATATCTGGTTTTCTTCCAGGCTGTTTCTGCTTTTATTGAAGCACTCATTCTTGTGGAATGAGTAATAAAAAGCAAAACCACGTCATCTGTATTAATGAATGGTATCTATCATCAGTTTGCTTTTTCAGTGTCTGGTAACCATCACACCAAAACAGCTGTTTTATTAAAGCTGTTAAGAATATTCTGGCATTATTCCTTCTCCTCTGAATGTCACATGGTTCACTCAGATAATATTTAGGGGCTATTCTATTTAGCTTTAAGAAAAAAACCCAAGGAAGTAAAAATTATGGGTTAAGGGATTCCTCATCTCCATGTGAGTGCCAGGGAGCAGTAAAGGGATGGCTGCTTCTTGAGGGACAGGGTGTGAGATCCCAACACAGTAACCTGGCCAGCAGAGCAGGAACTGGCAGCTCGGCTCATCCCATCCCAAGCCAGGAGTGGGGCAGCCCTAGCCTTGGGCATGGGCATGTCCCTGCGGACAGAATGGACACAACTGGAGACGATTACTATAATTACTATTATTATAATATTATAATATTTGCTCTAGCTACATTGTTGATAAAGTGAAATGATGCAACTTCTTTTACCTGTGTCTTACCCTATTAAAGTCAGCTTACCTGGAATTTGTTCTGTAATGTTTAACTGGTTCCAACAGTTTGGTTTAGTTTACTCACTGAAAAAGTATGAAATAAAACTTTTCTGTTCCTCCAACTCTAACTGTAAATTTATTCTTTTTCTTTCCCAATTAACTTTCATTGTTAGGATAGGAGTTGCTTTCTTTTCCCTGATGTGGTATCATCTTCAAAATTTCAAGCAATTCTGTTATAAATGTATTTTCTTCTCTAAATTGTTAGTAGTTCTCTTGATATCTCACCCAAAGAGAAAGCTATGTCCTAGCAATTGATACATAATGTCTGGCCATGAATATTTCAGCCTTACAGTCTGAAAATCAGATCCTGTGGCAGCAGAGGGAACGTTGTTGCCTAAAGCAAAATGAATTATAGTGTTCCAGGTATGATTTTAAAGGTCTTGTGGGGCTTTGTACTTCATTTCACTGTTAATAATGTAGGGTATTTACACACATAACATTTTCCTAAGTTCGAAGGTAACAGGAATTGTAAGATGAGCGATAGTTTTCACTCACAAAAAAAGCTTAAGTGAATCCCTTGCACTCTTAATTATTTAAGGACTTCTGCTAGAGGTTTTGGGGAGCAGCTAGGCTGGCTGTCACTATCACAAAGATATCTGTCTTCTTTATGTGGAAGTTGTGATGTAATTTATTTAACATCCATGATACTGTGCCGAACAGTTGTAGAAATTAATTATTAATCGATTGGCTTGCAACCATCTAGCTGTTTGCTATCTCCAGTACCTTCCATCATCATTTTTTTCATCTCATTGTTTTTTAACTTCTTCAGCCTTCTAGTTTCTTAAAATCACTTGTTCTATGTTGATTGAAATCCCATTGTTAATTCTTTGGGGTCTGAAGTGTCTCAGTATTTCTGTAATAATCTTAGCAATTAATAATGTGGAGGAGATTGACGACAACTTTTTCTTGATGGGAAAAAGGAGACCAAGAGAGAAAAATAGTGTAAGTTCTTGGTCTGATCAATTTCTGAACATTTGCTCTGAAAATGGACTTGGTCTTCAAATCAAATCAAGGGAAATGACATTATAGAAGGTTTATATAGCCTTTTGTTGCTAGTTAATTTGAACTGGTTTTCATTGATCTAGTTCTCTGGCACCACTTTTCTACTTATTTGCCTGTCTTTTAGCAGGTTTTGTTTGGGTTTTTTGCAGGTCAGAATTAGCTTCCTGCTGTGATGCAGTTCACAATTTTATTGCTTCTCAGAACAACAGCCCACTGGGAAGTAACATGAGTTATGAAGTGGACAGTAAAAAGACCATCCTCATTACAGAGGACATTTTTAAGATGCTGCCTGTGGTAAGAACTGTATCTTTACCTGTTATTATAATTGCAGTATCATATATATTTTGGGTTAGTAATTGAGCTGCTTTGATTCTTCAAGAAACCCACCAGTATGCACTTCTTTATTTACCTTGCAAGACATTTTTTTAGCCTTTCTCTGCGGTGGTGAAGGCATGGACAGGATATCATAGATCAGATTGGAGGTAGAGTTGGTACAGAACACAAGTTACAGCCTGGCTTGGCAGCCACCTGAATTCACAAGTCAATATTCTGAAAATGTTTGCCTTGTTTTATCATTCCCATTTTTAAAGGCATTTCAGCCTGGAAGAACATTACATTTTCTTCATATACCCATGCCATTTCCAGTGCAGGCTTGGGCATGTAATTTATGAACTCTATTTTGGTGGTAAACCTGACATAGAATAGCAGAGAACAGAACAGAATAGAAAAGAATAGAATAATTTCAGTTGGAAGGGACTTACAATGATTGTCCAGTCCAACTGCCTAACCAATTCAGGGCTGATCAAGTTAAAGCAAGTTATTAAGGACATTGTCCAAATGCCTCCTGGCATTGGCAGGCTGGGGGAATCCACCACAAGCCTATCCCAGTGTTTGACCATCTTCTTGGTAAAGAAATTCTTCCTAATGTCCAGCCTTAACCTCCCCTGGTGCAGCTTTGAACCATTCTGATGTGACCCATCACAGAACAGGAAAAAGACATCAGCACCTCCCTCTCCATTTCCCCTCATCAGGAAACTGTGGAGAGCAATGAGGCCTCTCAGCCTCCTTTTCTCCAAACTAGAGACTGTCTAAAGTCCTCAGCTCCTCTTCACAGGAAATTCCTTCCAGCCCTTTCACCAGCTTTGTTGCCCACTGGGGTGAGTCATTTGCAGCCAGAAACACAGGCTGAGAAAAGGAGTCAGTCTTTCTAGCTCAGACTTACAATAGATGTAGAAATTCTTGAGAATAGACAAGAAGGTTGTATCTGGTTTGTCAAAAATAGGAGCACATGGGAGCTCTCTTACCCATCTGTGGCATTCTCAATTTGTGAGATCCCAGCTAATACAAATCTAGTTCTTCCTAATGCTGCTGTGAATCATTAAAGACTTCATTGCAACGTAGGTTACAGTGATTCCAAATTTAAACTGAACGAAAGAGAGAAGTAGTATGTTTTATGTGCATATACATGTTCTTAGCTAGCCAGAGTTGTCTGGCCTTTGTGTTCTCCTACTGTCTTTTCAAAATTGAACAAAATATTTGAACATGTTGTTTTGTAACATATTACCAGGCAACATGATGTTTGTGGCTTTCACCACGCTTTTTGTCTTGTTCATAAGAGTGTCCTGTCCTGCTTCTGTTTAGGTAAGCTGATGAGAGAAGGAGGAAGTATAATGCTTTTCCTAAGCAAGTTTTGACTCAACCTTACAACTGGGTTTAGTCTCTGCAGTCAAAGTTGCCCAGCTGTTAGTGTCTCTGTTGAATGTCAGGGCTCCCACAGCAGAACTGGCTGACCAAGATATACGAAAAGTTTTTGAGACTGGGATAACAGCCAATTGTATTAATGTCAGCTGAAATAGCCAACAATTTACATTCATTTGCTGGGTCGTGATCTGTGCTGGTTCTCAAGTGGATGCACTTAGCTCCAAGTGAGCTTCCCCAGTGCAAGGCAGCAAGCTGAAGCAAGAAGAGGAGTAGAGAGGGTGAACAGCCAGAAACAGTAACCTCTTCAGTGAGATCTCACATCCACCGTGAGTTAAGCCAAGGCACATCATGACCCTTTACATCATCTTCAGGTTCCCAAACATTTGTTGTTTTACTTCAAATGTAGTGCGTGATGGCTCAAATGATGAGCATTTACAAAGTTACCTTCTATTAGCTGACAAAGTCAATGACTATGTGACAGCCTCCAGTCTATTGCAGTGCCAAGGAAAATGAATAAAATTTAGGCCATCTTCAGTACAAGTTAGTTCCTTAGCTTTTCAAGGATTCAGTTCACTATTAGATAGTTTTTGTGTTAAGTGTATTTAAAACATACCCAGTTCTAATAATCCAGTGTTATTCCCTCAAAGTTTTGATGACAGAAGTAGCAGTTCCAGTCTATTGGAGCCTATTTTTGGCTCTTGGCTTGTCCAGGTCTGGCAACCCCATCTGCCTAAATGGTGAATGCTTTATTGGGATTTACCAGATTAAACCTGCAAGAGCAAATAAACACAGTGAAACAATCAAAATATTTATAAGGCATTGGCTTATGTCTTTTTATTTGTTTGCAGTCCTCACCTCTTTCAGTCTATCCCTTCAAGACCTGTGCTGTGGTTGGAAATGGAGGCATTCTGAAAAATTCCAGCTGTGGAGCTGAAATTGATAGTTCTGACTTTGTCTTCAGGTAAGAGCTGCTTCATCTTACTGAAGTGAGTCCAATGTTTCTGAAAACTTGGCAGGCCTGGAAGTGTGCCAATGCCAGCTTGTAGCAGTGAGAAAGGATCTTCACAATTCTTTCTTTCTGCCTCTCTAAGGATTCTCCTTCTGCTTTGTAGTTTTCAGAATGCTGTTTCCGAAATAAAGAGGACTCTGTATGGATACCTGTGTGATCTATAATTGCAAAGATACCTTGCAGTGATGTGAAATGTAGTTACCTGAGAACCTGAAATTTCTTGTTGTATTGCATCCCTTACGAGACTGGTATTAAATGTCACACGTTTACCTCTGGTTTAACAAAGAGTTTACTTAGCCTTGTTTTGTCTCACTCATGTAGTCATTTAACTACCCTGATATTTGTCTCACCTTCCATTAGTCATCTGAAAAATTAAGCATCTATTTAAGTATTTTTTTTCATCTTGCTCTATAGAATGTGAGAAAACCAGGCATACTCAGCGAGTAATTTGGCCCACTCTATCAGTGTGACTCACACTTTGTAGTTCCTGCAAGGGAATAGAGTAACAGAAGGAAGGTTCTACTCTCAGTGAAACCCAGTCACACAGTCAGCTGGATTTTGTTTTCTTTTCTTACTTCTGCCTAGTGTTCGGGTTTTTGAAAACATTTTTTTTAAAAATTATCTTTCCAGTTAGACAACTGTCTTAATAAAAGTGGGAAATCTGCATACTAAAATGCTAAACTTACTAAGTGACCAACTTCTAAAAAAAACACTGGTTTTACGTTTTACAGAAATCACTGTTTCTGCAACAGGGCAAGTTACACTCATGTTAGAAGACACAACAGAAGACTTTCACTGGAAATGCATTGTTTAAGCAAGAGGGGCAGTATTTCCTAGCTGCTAGTGTAGGGCATTCATAGACTGGCTCCTTTCGGGATTTTTACTGTGCTCCTGGTTTGTGATACGATTTATGAAAGTGAGCTCTCTGTGCCCTATTTTAACCATCTGTACAGTAGATTAAATATTTTTACTACATGTGCTGTAAGCCTTATTTAATATTTGTAAAATGCTTAGACATCCCTGGGAACTGACATGAAAGTGTTATTGCACAAGAGAGGAATTTGCAAATAATAACGGTAAAGCATTTCTGGTGCACATCTGTTTAAGCAAATGTTTCTCAATTTCAGGTGTAACCTCCCTCCAACCACGGGAAGCATTAGCAAAGATGTTGGCAATAAAACAAACCTTGTGACTGTTAATCCCAGTATCATAGCTCAGAAGTGAGTACCACTGCAAATCTGTTTCTGTGCAATGGTGTATAATTGTTTGACATTATTTAGATTTTTTTGAAAATCCATTGGGATACCAGCATAGAGAGCAGTGAATGCAGATTACCTCATTAAGCCTTAGTTCCTGTGTTAAATATGGGCTGTTAAATCTGTTAAATATGTACCATGTTAAATCTGTTAAACCTGGCGTTCTTTGTAGCAGAAAGAAATCATCAATACCCAGATTAGCAAGAGCCGTGGCTGACACCAGTCACCAATCTATGGCAGAGTAAAACTGATGACTGTAAGCCCAAGCCTCTTTTTTCTCCCCATGACCCTCATAACCCCAAGTACTTAGAAAGGAATTATAATCATAAATTGGGAAGGCCTGGAAATGGGTGTTTGATTCTATCAGTAGGACAGTAAGTACATGTTCTTAGCTAACGTGCTTGGAGGCTGTTCTGATGAAGGCTATTTCCTCAATGGAGGCCCAGTTTCTATAATCCATTTTCTCAATCCATATGAAAGCTGCTCACTCACACACTTTTTTCCTCAGCAGAGGTTTTGGGGCTTTTTTCACCTTCTTGATGAAAAGAAAGTCTAATAAGGCCAGGATGACTAATCTGACATCTTCAGCAGGCTGGAACTGCATCTTATCTATGAAAAGGACTGCTGTGGCATGTTATTTACTGCTTACTGATCTACTGTATCTTATTGTCTGTCATAACTGTATTGTCAAAAAGACAACATCAGGCCAAGCTTTTTTTTCTTCTCCTTGAAAGGAAAAAGTAAAAAGTACGAGTAGACAGAAATTACTAGCAGGGATTTTTCACTGATTCAGGGATAGAACTTCATTTCTTGCAAAGAGTGCTAACTACATTAATGCTTACCCAGAGCTTTTTGATTTAAATGAAGATGAATTATTGCTTCCCCCAAAATAGATTTAGCTCATTGATGGTAGCAGGGCTATGCAAGAAGATAAGGAGGCAAAACTGTTCAATGTCTCAGCATCCTTGGTGACTACTGACCTGATCCATAATTTGTCTGGGCTTGATCAAAGTGTTCTGCCACATCTGAACTCATTTTTTAGCCAACTTTAGCCACACCAGGGTTAATAGGAGTTACACTGAAGGAAATAGAAGCTAAACCTGTTTGAGGACAAAATGAGATTATAAGAGGACATCAGGATTTTAAAAAATTATTTATTTAAATATTCAGAGAAGACTGTAAATGTTTTTGAGGGAAAAGCAGGAAGCAAGTTCTGTAGAAGAACCAAGTTTGTTTCATCTTTCAGAAAACCTATTCTGACATTATTCCCTAATTCTGTGTTTTCATACCAGGTTAGTCAGATGTTATTATTGCTAAAGTTAATCAGTGTTTGAACTGTGTCTGTCAGGATGTACAATGTAAGTGAACTCTCTCAGAGAAACACACAGTTCTTATGTGTCCTAATGGAGCTGGGCTACACTTCTTACAGTGGCAGAGCTGGAAAGGAGAACAACACAAACTTGAGATGTCCAGGTTTCTAGCTAAGGAAGAACAGATATCTGAATTCTTCCTGGAGGCTCTTTATGTACTTTACGCTGAGTACTGGAGAAAATTCTTGAAGTAAAGGCCAGAAATTCAACCTTCAGCCACTTTTCCTAGATGCAGGCTCAGGCATTTCTCACTTGTTTTGGCTGTGTGACTCTTGCATGCACAGAGGCTGAGTCAACAAGAGGGCCTGAGTCTCTCTCATTCATTTTGTTTCAGAATCTGGTGGTAATGACACTTTTCTGGGAAGCAGAAGCTGTAAGTTTAAAACCCTTCAGGCTGAGAAGGGGTATATCACTCCTTGCACGAATTCAGTTGTGCAAGAGGTAACTGGTAACTCTTCTGTGAGGGTTTTGAGTGGAAATGGCAGTATCTGCTGTCCTCTGTCTTGAAGTGCTGCATGAGAAGAGGGTTTGAAACTACTCAAGTTATGAATACAAATGAAACCAATTTTTCCAGTTTCTGCTAGAGCCATTTGTGAAAATGGCCTCTGGTAACCCTTAAAAGGTGAAAATGCACTGTTCAAGTAGAGAACTACTTACAAAAGTGGACTCAGTGCTTTGAGTCCCAAAGGGGGTGCAAGTACAAGTTCAGGTGATTCAGAAAAGTCAGATCTATAGAAGACATGAATTGAGTGATCCCCTTTCTTGTATCGCTTCTTGTACAACTTGGGAATTTCACTATTCAGTATTCAGAAGCACAGAATTACCCAGTTGTGAGAGCTAAGTCTCTTTGCTGGTTGTTGGGGACCGAAAGCAGCTGAGGATAAATCCTCTTCATTTGTGAAGTTAGAGCTCTACGTCTCTATAGATCTCCATATGTTCCCTTTGTAGTCAAAGGAGATAAACAGGCATGCCTATACTTTTAGCTATTTTAGAAGTATATCAAATGCAAGTAAAACCCTGAAAAACTTGAGCACATGCTAATCTTTAACACTCCAAGACTGCTCACATGCATCCTTCTAGTTCCACACAGGGCAGTCACACAAATTCTGAAGAGAGATTATTGTATACCTACTGATGTAAGAAACATGCAGTACATATCTCAGTGCATGTATTTTTAAATAGAGGAAGTATATATACAATATATTTTTTTCATTCTCCTTTGGAATTTTGTGACTCAGTCAGTTCTGTAAGCAGATTCCGGTCTCATTAGCAGTGAATTTGATCTGTGTTGGTAGCTCCTGTGTTGCCAGTTCAATCCTGTGTGGTGTGTTTTTATTAAACGATATAGTCAGATTTTCATAACTGCACATATGACAACATATAATAGGGTGGTATAAGTTTGCAGTGTAGACAGGCTGAAATGGTGCAGCAGAGTTCATAACTCATATATGCAAGTTCATTTGTGCTGGTTTGGTCTGCAATATTTATATGAATAGTACATTCCATTCCTAAAATGTTGTACTTTGCAGATACAACAAGCTAAATGAAAAGAAGACAGAATTTCTGGAAAACATTGCGGTCTATGGAGATGCTTTTCTTTTATTGCCAGCATTTTCCTTCAGAAGCAACACAGCCACTTCTTTTAAAGTATATCACACTCTGAAAGAGTTCAAAGCAACGCAAAGGGCAATATTTTTTCACCCCACTTATCTGAAAAGTCTTGCCCAGTTCTGGAGAACTAAGGGTGTGAAAGCCTACCGGTTGTCATCTGGTTTTATGATCACTAGTGCTGCTCTTGAGCTGTGTGAGAACGTGAAGCTCTATGGCTTCTGGCCTTTCTCAAAATCCACAGAGAAGATGCCAATCAGCCACCACTATTATGACAACCAGCTGCCTAAACCAGGCTTCCATGCAATGCCCAAAGAATACAACCAGATCCTTCAGCTTCATGGCAAAGGCATTCTGAAAGTGCAGTTTGGTAAATGTGAATCAGACTAAAAGGTAGGTCCTCTTCTTACCACATAAAATGTCTTTATTTCGGTAATGTGTCAAGGGATAACGTGTTTTACAAACAGTGCGTGTCTATTCTTCCTTAGAGAGACATTTCTACCTTACACTCAATGAAAGTTGTGTTCCTAAATAAGTGAAAGGTTGGTGCTTTATGAATAAATATGTATCACAGAGTTGAGAAATGTTTTCTAATTGTAAACATTAGACAGGGAGCATAGCTAAATACATGTTATCCCTATAAGTCATAGTCACATCCAGTCAGTACTCTCACCTTATCACAGATACATATCTCTGCTGACCTATGTTTGGTTTAGTATCAGTTCCCAGGAACCAGCCTCCTTTGAGAATTGCTTTATTAAGGGCATTCACATATTGTGATCTACAAGAGAAGACACTTGATTCTGGCACAGCCTTTCCAGACATATACAGAGAGCAGAGTAAGGATTAAAATTGCTCCATGCAGAAGTAGCATGCATGTGGGCTTGTTCCCTCTTGTTAGGTAAAAATTAGAGCAGTACGCTCTCGCATCCCAGGGCTGCAGAACAGCTTGTGGACAGAAGTGAGGAACGTGTCACACACTACAGCAGTTCTTACTGAGGATTTTACCTTGAGGCAGCTCAGAATCAGGGAGTTTGAAATTCAGGATGAAGTGTCATTTCCTTTCCTCTGTCCTTTCGAACTGTCCCATCACCCTTGGACCTCTGCCTTCTGTGTATTGCCTCAGAAATTCAGCACAGTCTGGCCTCAGACCTTGAGCCAATTTACTATGTACAGAGTACAGATGACTCTGAAAAGATTTGTCAACATGTTTTCAATCTTAATTTGCCCTGTTGACAAAATCAGACCAATTTGTATAAACTTAATCTTTTAAGCTAATGCAGAAATTCTTGAGCTCACAATACTATTGTCAGATTTGCCTTTCACAGAACTCCATTTTTCCAGGGGGTTCAAGATAATATAACAGTAAGCAAAGTGTACAATAGAACTGCCGTTGTATAGCATATGCTTTAATTGGACCGATGTAATCTCATGACTGTATTACTCAAGTTAAATAGATTAAAATAGCATCATTTTGTTCAAGCCAGAAATTCTAAGTTTAAAAGCTAAGGGCTTTTCTTCTGGCTAGGTTCTGAAATGTATTTGAAAATATCCTTGGTTAGCATTTAGAAAACGTGTTATCAAAGATCCATTCACACTTGGTTTATTGTAGGAGAATACTAAGTTTTAAAATAGCAGATTCTTAATACCAAGAAGGCACAATTTTATTCAGTTTCAGGGTTTTTTTAAAAAAAAACAGAAAAATGAGATGCTTTTGCAGATCATTAAAAATAAAACCTGTGAGAAGGTACCTAGAATCCATCTAGTGAATCCGTTCTCCTATTCCATGGCAGGAGATTATCTAGGAGGAGATGAATTGTATATGTATGCAGTTTCATGTGGCAAGGGCATGCTTTTTTGCTTATAGGAAGTTGCAGTATATTGGAAAGGTTAAGAAATACAGAATGTATTTTTCTTAGTTACTAAGCTGTTTATACCCAACAGTTTCCATTGTATTTATTATTCCTATAATATAAATCTCTGGAGACATACTGTGTAATTTTAATTGTAGTAACTACATCAGCTATGAAAATGGAAGACAGCTCTTTAGAAATACTTTTTCTAGATAGAAGTAGATAGAAGCCACAAAAATGTTTAAGCATCTGTATGTGTTAATTAAATGCTGTCCTTGCTTGACAGACTGAAAATCACTTATGTGGCCAAATTTGCAAAATAAGCTGTAAAGAAAAAAAAAAAACACAAGAAGAATAAGTTGTGCTGCCCTGTTTTACACTTCTATTTCCAAAGAGAAAGCCAAAGAAATTAAGTGTTTTCAGTATGAGCTACTGTTCTGCTAGTATTATCAACTATTAGAGATAATTGAATTTCTATAATGAATATATTTCACTGACAATAACTTTTTCTAGAAATTGAATAATCTCCTTTCTCTTTTCAATTTCGCTTTCACATTCTCCCTGCTCCATGTTCTTCCCTGTTACTGGGTAGCTGGAGGATCCTTATCCACCCTGGGTGCCCATGGAAGGCTCAGGCAGAACTTTCCTCACACATTACTGGAACACAAAGGTTTGCTGCTCTAAATAGGAAGTCAAGGAAGCTGCTCCACTGCAAACACTTATAGGGAGAGGATAATTGCATTCCAGTTAATAACTTCTTGCAATATTGCTCCTAAACACCATCTTTGCCATTGGAAAGGTGAATTTTTCTTATTGGATAAAGAGAATTCTCAGATGTGAGAGCCTTGTAGAGTCCCACAACCTGGGAAATTCCATCTGCCTTAATATCTGCCTCTGCACCCTTTATGGATATGTTTAACAGACACACATGGCTTCACTAAATTAGGTGCATACCTATCACAAAGGGTAAAATGTAAAATGCAACATCAACAAAGTCTTGAAATGTAATTAAAATAACTGTATTTATTATTTTGTATTAGATTACCAAATCAGTTTTGCTATGGCCCTGCAGCTGAAGGAGGTCTTATTTGTTCATTGGTTTAACCTGATAAGCCCGAAGGGCATGTCATTAGCTTCAAGTAAACATAGGTTCAAGGAGGGGAAATTACCTGATTCATATTTAAAAATAGAAAGAAAAATCTGATTAGAAAAATTGTCAGATGATAAATTAATCAGAGTGGCATAAATTTTATTGCCCAGAAGCCTGGTTAAAATGCAAATTTTGTCTGACCGAGAGTCCATCAGGCTTTCTGTTTGCTAGAAAAAGACGGCAGGGAAGATAGGTCTGTGTTTCTTGGACATACAGAACAATAACATTAAGCAGCTGCTCAGATGAGTCAGTGAAAAGAAAAAAACACCAAAAGAAAGAATAAGACACTGAACCTGGGGAGGAGAATACTGCCCAATTATCTGAACAGAAGAACTGAGGGATGAGGTGTTGAGCAGAGCTGTTGCTCCTGATTAAGAAGTAAGAACTGCTGAACTTCCGACTGCATGCTACATTATGTAAGTGTATCTTACCTGGAAAGTAATAATTAGGATTGGGATTTTAATTCCAACCAGGCAATTAAATGCCTTATATTTCTGACAGAGAGTAGCAGTGACTCTGTCCACTTCAGGTGGAGCTGGCAGAGCAGCATCCTGTAAAGCAGGGGGTTGCCTGCTTACTTGCTCAGGAATTAACATCAAAGAGAATTGTTTTTTCCAAACTCTGTCAGCATGTGATTTTTTTTTTTTTAATCTTGAAATTTGCTGTAATCCAAGTAAGTGATAAATAGTGTTATACATAACCTATTTCTAACAGTAGAATATCAACATGAGCTTAAATTCTGCTGAAATTCTTTCATGCTTGTGCTGTCTCAGTGTAGCTAGAGAAATATGAACCACCCCACAGTTCACTTTTAATTACTTTGAGAAAAATGATACCACATTTTAAAATAAGGACACCTCTAGATTCCTGTCAGGCAGACAGGTTTCAGCCTATCCTTGTCTGGGGCAAATATGATCCAGGGTGAAGTTATTAGATACATGTAACATTGAAAGGAAGGCCTTCTGTGTTAATACCCATGCAATACAGCTTTTAAGCATCCACTTTGGTCATGCATTCAGTGAACTAATTAAATGTTGAGAATAATGTCAGTAATGAAACAAGTGGAGATAGGTTGCTTCTTGTTAAGTTAAAGTCCACCAGAATAGAACAATATGAATTAAATCAAATGCGAATTAGATTTCAATTCAAATGAAAAAGTATCTACAGATCTAGAAGGGTTTTGTTTGGTTTTCCACAGCAGAACTATCCTGTTGAAGAAACAGAACCATTTTTATTTCAAAATATGATTAAAATACTGTAATTTAGAACATATCCATATTCAGTTAGCAGTGGATGTGTCCCCATGAAGATACTGGTTAGACCCAGACTTGGTTAGCTTGGGAAGCCTGAAGAGAGTGGTGCAGATGGGGTAGGTGTGAGCAGTTCTGGAGGTATCCAAATGAAGGAGTCCTCCTTTAGAAAGAGCAGATGCTTGAGCTGGACCAGGTGTTAGCAGTGCAGCTTACTCAAGAGAATTTTGTGAGCCCGTGATTCTGTATAATAGATGTCACAGACTCACAGTTTTAAATAAGGGTGAAAAAGCAGATGCAGAAGGTGCAATGCATACACAGAAGAGTAAACTATTGGCTTCTTTCAAGTATAGCAATCAGTTTTTCTACTATACAAGAAATATCAGTAACATATTTTATTGTTTTAATTCCAGGGTGATGATGCTAAGGAAGACAATTGTGTGTATCTCAGCAGTTCTGTGTTGGATTTGGTCTGATGTGATTTTGTGGAGCATTAAACTGCATTATTACAATAGAGAAATATTTTACACTTGGGGAGAAAAACAAGAAATTTTTTCACACAGTGACTGCTACATTTATGAATTTCAAGTAATCATTTTTAAGATACAAAGTAACGATTATTTGGAAAATTCTGAAACTCCTAACTCTTGGTTTAATTGTAGCAAAGCACAATCTCAGGATGGTGGCAATATGTGACATTCATCATGTTTTGCTTCGTAAAGGATCATTAAAATATTTTGTCATAAGATCTTGGGGGGTTTTGGGTGGCTGCATGAGTTTGCAGTAGCCTGTAAATACTGGCATTTGTCTGTGTAAGAAAAGTGATGAGAAGAGCTACAGAGGAGTAATTAATTCAGAGCCATGCCATTCTCAGTTTGTCCAAGGCTTCGCAGATGATAAAATCCCTCAGGTTAGAGATAGTCAAGTGGTTTATGGGATTTCATTTTGTGGGCAATAGATGATGCTGTGGATTTAATGGGCTTTCCTTTTGTGAGCAATAGATGATGCTGTGGATTTAATGGGATCACTCGTATGAGTGATGTTAATTTTGAGAACACATGTATGAAGGACCAGAGCTGTATAGTTATTTATAAACCACTCTTCTTCTTGTGTCCCTGTCTGGTCCAGTTCAGCTCCAGATAAAGACAGTGAACTAGGTTCCACACTACAATCCCCAGAGTCCTGATAGGGTATGGCTTTGCACGTATTCCTGCCATCCCAGCTCTGTGTCTTTGCTAATATATGAGACGAAATTTTCATTAGAAAGATGATGGGTACCAAACCTATAATTTCTTCTATTCACCTAGTATAGCTTGTATCGATACATGACTACAGGTAAGGAAACTGCAGCCCTTCTCCTACACCAGGTCATATGAGAAAAGTGACTACATTCACTTCATTTATAACCTATGCAGTTCTTGAGCTTGAAGTTTTCCCTGTGGTCCAAGAATACGTGTGGAGCAACATCCTGTGAGAAGACAAAGTGAATCACATTAACATTTGCAGGAGCTGTGACAAGCAGTTGTGCCCTAGCTATGTCTGCTTGTATGTTACTGCTTATATGCTTATATGTTCTCCTGCAGGAAAAAATCCAACCAACCAAGCAAACAAAACAAAAAAATTGTAATGACCAGGTTTTGTTAAAAGAAGAGTTTTACTCACTTTGAGTGTAATTTGAATGCCCAGTTCAAAAATAGAGTGTACTTCTCCTTTTACAGCCAGTTACTATCAGGTACTTTATTTACTAAAACTGCTTTTGCTACTGCAGCATTAAATCCCAAATCAACTGATTTAAAGAGCTTTCAGTATTCCACTCATTGAGGATTATATCTGCAAAAATGTTCCCACTTAAATGAATTGAACCTTGTAAGGTTAAAAAAAAAAAACATTTTAAATTGATACTTCATAAGAGCATTACTTTATTGTTGTAATATTTGATTGCAGCAGTTTTATAATCACATAAACACTCCCAAAAGTATTAGAATCATTATGATTACAAATCTGTTGGTTGAGACACATTCAGCATCTGGATCCATTTCCAAGATAATGATATCAGAGTCCAGTACTACTCCTGCCCAAGCAGAAGTGTCCATAAATACTGGCTGCAAATATCAGCAGGCAAGTCAGTTTTTGAAAATAAGGGGTTTTTAAAATACATAGTGGTGAACCTCTGAGTGTCAGTAGGGCTTTTAACAGAAACAAGATAGCAGACCTGAGCTGGTGGGCCCATATGCATTACCAGCTGGTGACTGAAAGAGGCAAGCACAAGGGTTTGATTTTCTCTGATAGGTTCTGGTTCTGGCACCACACATCCTCAATTTTTCTTCACCAGCAGTGAGATTTTTGTCGCTTTCTGGCCACAGGCACCTGCTGCTCTTGTTCAGAGAGCTGGCTGCTCCAAGAAACTGTGTCCATGTTAGGAGTGTTATGAATATTTCCCTACTGCAACATCCTGGTTATAGATCAAAGACAAATTTATTCCCAGAAGACCTCCTCCTATGCCATAAATCACTCACATGGACTGCCTCTGAGTGTTTGTAGCTGGAAGCTGTACAAAGTGATGTAGTTGTTTTAGGCAAACAACCTAAGTTGAGGAGAAATATGTCATATTTCATACAGAGAGACAAAGGCACACCTGTGTTCAAGGTGGGGACTGTAACTTATTCCAGTCTAGTGTAGTGCAGTGAGATGATCTTGGCTGTGTAGCAGCTACATGGTTTGTCTCGGGGAAAATTTGTACACCTTTTAGAGGTTCTTGCATCTCTTGTATCCAGAACAATTTTTTTGCAAGTGCTCCATGCGTACACAGAGATAATTCAAAGGGTATCATTCATTGCTCAGACTAAATTCAGTTTACTACTTGGCATGAGTAAAGGGGAAAAACCTGCTTGTGTGAGGTAAAAGATGGGGAGAGAAGAAAATGAAGTTTATTTGCATCAATAAGTAACTTTTCTTCAAAAGCACGTGTTAGTTAGCACCATATTGCATTATCTCAGTGAATAAATCTAAATAATGTACCATGACACCATGAAGAGCTGAAGTTACTGAGTGCCTGGACTATTTATGTGCAGCTATGTTATTTATAACACACATGTATTAATAACTGAAAAGATTCTTGGAATACATTTTAGGAGAGGTTGAGCCAAAAAGAAGAAACTTACTGTAGCTTCCTTGACAAGAAGAGGTCTTAAGGAATGTGATGTAGCACCCACGAATGAGAGAAAATGGAAAGCTCTGTAGCATGGACAGACACTTTGACTTTTTAGCACTGTTTTCACAAAGTTTAAACTTGCCATTGACCTGAAGGCCTGATCTTCCGTGCTCTCAAAGCCCTCAGTGATTTGTGTGGAGCACAGGACTTATAAGAAATGCATGGAGGAATTGTTAACCTTTCTTACCCTTTCCTACAGAATGCTCCCTGTAGAATAAAAATATGCTCTGTTAGACTTTAGATTAAGAATCTCAGGCCTTGCTCCAGAAATGCAGTTATTATGAGATGTTAGTTGCATCCATTTCACTCTGCAGGAGTGCAGACCTTGTACTCAGCTTTATTCTACCTACTGGTGCTTTGTGCTCAGTGTCTGGGTCATGTCAGTTTGTGCACAGGCTGGCAAGTTAGTAGTGGCATTTCTGTGTGACAGGGTGTGATTAGATTGATCAGGACTTGCTGAAGTACACTCACTGTGGGTAGTCAAATAAATTATTTCTCATTTATTTTACATCTGTGCCAGGTTAATGATGAATAAATGGATTTTGGACCTGACTGGGAATGTTCTTGGCACTTTTGCAAGACTGAGCCAACTGCAGGTTTGATTAAGGATTCCTGTCCAAAGGTTAGGAAGGGCCTTTTTGGTTCCTTGTATTTCACATGAGGAATATTCATTTTTAGGGACTGTGGGCCTCCAATGCTGTCGCATGCTGTGGAATGAATATTGAGATTAAATGGTTTTCTAAATATAGAGACACTGGCAACGTGCTAATAGTTCCATTGTACTTTTGCAGAGGCTGACAGTGTCCTTGCACATGACTGCATCGCTGCATCCTTAGATTAAAGCCTGCTTGGATGCTTTTATTCCCTCTTCTCCTCTCAATCTCTAATGTTACATTGTCCTTTAGGATTCAGTGCTGCCTTGAGTTGGTTATTTGCCTTCTGCCCATGGAGCACTATGTATTCCTGTTTAGTGTCTGCTAGGGAGTTTGTATGACTATGAATCAAATGCTGCTATGCTTGCAGCATAGTAAAACATACTTTAAGTGACTTGGTTTACACCTCAAGAAAGGCAGTTTGGTGGGACACTGATGTTACCTAAGTGGAGGTGCTAAATTTGGTCTGTAGCTGCACGGTGGCTTAAACTGTATTCCTGGCTACATGGTCCAGTCCTCATTCTTGTACTGCACCCCTTCACTTATGCCATCTCTTGCTCCTACCTGATCCTACACTGAGCTGTTTTGGCACACTGAGATGGCAAAACCCTAACATGGCAACAGAGAGAGAAAATTGGTTCATGTCAAGAGATCCAGGGGAATTCAGACTCAAAAGAAAGGAGGGGGCAAGACCATGCAGGTCGGATCATAGGGACACAACAAGGGCCATTTGTTATCTGACAGCTGTTGGACAGGCCCAATGGTGCTCTGAAGTCTTGGTCAAGTGCAGAAGTCAGCATCTCTGGGGGTCTTTCTGGTCAGAAGGGAGAGATGGGCTCCTGCAAGGGGTGATAGCAGCACAGGAGCCCCTCTCTACCTGTGGTGCCAGAAGGTGCTTGAGCTACCTACACTAAGGACTCTAGGTGTCTGCACTGCTTGATTATTGCTCCCTCTTCTATCCTTCCCATTACAGTTATTTTAACTTAACAAGCTGTTCACCACAGGAAGATTCAGAAATGATAAGTATAAAAAATGTTCAGTTCACTGATGGTAAACGTGCATAAACTTGCTTGTTATTCAGCATGCCTTTGCTTTTGCCCTCTTCTAATCCCAGCAGCTCAAACAGCATCTGCAGAGAACAGAGCTGCACAAGGGCTAGGGGGTTTGAAACCAGTTACTCTCACTTTGGTAATCTTTCATTTGTACAGTAGTGAGATGACTGACATTAGCACCATGCTTGAGACAAGATGAAATTCTCTGTCCTGTGTGATAACAGAAAAGAAACTAAATTATCTAGGTGACCTAGAACCCTCTGTGGCTCCCTAAATTACTAGAAAAATATTCCTGCTGTTACATATTAGTTGATTTTGTTCAGTGGGTATCTGGATAAGTTAATTGGCAAGGGTTAATTGATCATGTGTACCTTACACAGACTCTGTGGTGGAGCTACAGCCTGACATGTCAATCTAGGTTCAAAAACATTTGACTTAGAGATGTTGTTTTGTTTGGTCACTTGTTCTCCTATGACAAATCTGTGAAGGGAGACCCTGAATATCTGTAGAGTAGCTTCTCCCAAGGGACCCTCAGGTCCACAAGCACACATCCACTTGTGTCCAGGAGTCTGTGTGAGATCAAGCCCAAGGAATATTCTGTGGAGTGGTTTATTCTGAAACAGCTCTGTCTCAAATAGCTGATAGGCACTTGCTGCATGCTCTGGAGGAGTTGACTTCTTACACATGAGCCTTTTAGTTAAATGTATCTTAGTTTGAAATATTCAAAGCCAGTTAATCCTTCATCTTGTGGTACTTCAGCAGCTGGTCTCATTAATCTCTAGGTCTGCTAGCCAGCAACAGTAACAAGGGGATGTATATTTGCCATAGAAAGTCCAACTGTCTTTATTTTGAATTCTGTCATTTTAGGCAGGAACATCATCCTTTTCTGATTTTCAAAGGCTGCTGATCTCTCAGGGTGGTCTGGGGAAATCCATTAGGTTTTTCAGCTACAGCATACAACAAGCGGGCAGATTTATATTTATTCAGCTTTGTTGCAGATTTTCAAAGTATTTCTTAATTGACTCAAAATTATCATTTTGACCAAGTAGAGCATGAAACGCTCTGCAGCATGCCACTAAACAAAGGAACTATTGCTGTTATCTTGTGGTCTCCTTTCATAAAGGCGTATTTCAGAATACCTTCCTATTCTGGGCATGCTGGCTCACCAGGGAAATGACCCTGGGTTACTGGGTTACCATGCACTGGTCCAGCTGGGGTAGCAGCCTGTCAGTATACTCTTGGTGTCAAGCAAATTCCAGAATACAAGAGCTTAACATGATGGGAGTGCATCAGCTTGAGTTTGCTACAGACCAAGGAGCAAATGTAGTACTGTGGTGTGTGATGATTGTGCATTGCTCTGTACACAAACAATAACTGCCCTTCCTTGGCAGGTGTTGGCAAATACTAGTTTAAGGATGAAAACTAACTGTGAAATACAAGAAGGAGTGGCATTCTCATGTTGCCATCAAAAGAACAGTTGAGTCTGTCTTTTGCTAAATCCTGATGTACCTTCAGCAATACATCAGTGTTTGTTGCTGCACCTAATACTGCTGTGTCTCACCTTTTTTAATCCCTCTTTTCTCCAGTGAGGGAGAAAACTCACAGTGCATGATGGAAGTATTTAAAGATCCCGCCATGAGTTAATGGTATCAAGGCAAGAGCCCATCAGAATGAATTAAATTTTAAATTCTTCACTGTTCACTTTAGTCCCTGACAAGAGGAGATTCTTCACAGCAAGTCTGTAGTTCAACAACCTGTTAGGCTTCTCAGCTCTTGGCTCAGCTGTGAGATATTTCCCTAAAAACACCTCCTCCGTGATGTATTTATTGTCAGTGTTTACAGTACAAACTCATTCTTAAATTCTTGTGACACTGAAGTATAACAGCTGACATTTCTGAAGTTTTATATGCACATTTTATATAGTAGCTTCATATGTATTCTTTATGTTAATATTCTTGATATTCTTTTCTTTGATTACCTAATTAAAATTATTTTAAATATTCATTATACTTTATGCCACCAGAGTAAAGTGTGTGGGAAGTTACATAATGTCACCTAAAAAAACAGTGATACAAGCCAAAATAATTCTAAGGATATCTGACTGATTGCTGGAAGAGTACTTTCATTAGTCATTTGGACACTTGCTTCTTAGATTTACCTTTCTAAGGTGAGTGTAAGAGACCATCTCTGCTGCTGATTTTGTTCAAGATCTGAAAGTGAGAAGACAGGTGAATGGAGAGGTCCTACACAGGGCTGCTCCTAAGGGATGGCAAATGCATGGGTTTTCTTTTTGGAGACTGTTTCATGTGTCAAAATGTAATTCCATAAAGTTGCCATGATAGCTTTTGCCCAGAGGTTTCATTGTCTCTTAAAATGTGTATTGTTTGTGTTCATTTTAGCTCCACTATTTTCAATGCAATTGTCAAAGCAGAGCTTATTCCCCGTGGAGATGGTACAATTGCGCTCCTCCACATGCGCCAAGCTCTGCGTGAAGCTGCTAGTGTAGGCTCTGCCACTGCTGTTCCAAAAAGGTTCCTCAAATTCTCTCAGTGCTGAACTTATTTATGTTTTCAGATGTGAACTTGGTATTGTTCAAGTAGAATGTGTGCAGCGTAATACAGAAATGTCTCTGCACAGGGTTTAGGAGGAGGCAGGAGCCCCTCAGCTGTTTGTGTGCTTTTATTACAGAAAACCAAGATGAAGTTGTATTGTTGAGTCATCTGTTACAGCTCATTTAATTTGTACTTTGTTTTCATGTTTTAAGTGCCTGATGATTTTTTGTCAAGGAGGCAATGTTATAATGCATACTTAGAACTCTGTACTTGTTACTTGTTCTGTAATAGAATATTTTTGCAATTTCTGTTTGGAAATAAAGACTTATTAGGCATAATTGTGGGGGGTTTTGTCTTTTGTGAATTCCTGTAACTAAATAATCAAAAATACGTCTTCTGAGGCAGCAGCATAGAAAATGCATTCCTCTGCAGCAGTGTTAGCAACTGACAGTAGAAATGCAGACAGTTCTTAAAAATGTGAAAGGTAAAAAGCAAATTGTGCTTAAAAGTTAAGGTATAGGGGAGTGGGTTGGGATACTGATGCATGTGTAAGTATCTGTTGCTTAAATAACACTTTCATGTGATTTCAAGTCTTTTCTGTTCTTGAATGGCAACACAGTTAACCATCTTCTTTGGTTACTTTTCCAAAATTATTTATTGAAGAAAAATCAAATGAGGAAAGGAACCAAACAAGAAAAAACAGATGTTACAGTTTTCCTTTAAAAATGGGTCTTTTGAATTTGAAAACTATCTCTAAAAATAATTGAACACTTTGAAAACAATAATTAATGGAAAATGTTAAAACCACGAAGGCAAAAGGTTTTAGTACAAGATACTGACCATGAGTGCATGTCTGATAGATGTGTATCTAGTAGATTTCTACACGTTTTAGTGGCTTATGTGGGGTTGTTTTCTTAATGTAGGTTTTGGTCACATACACAGACACTTACAGTGAAGGAATTTCAACAGTTAAAGTTCAGAGGAAGAATTTTCCCTCCAAGCACTTACTTTTTCCTTTTGGACAGAAGGCAGCCATATAACTTCTGTGCTGCTTACTGTGACTTCTCCAAATAGAAGCTGACTGCCTCATTAAATCGGGTCAAAGATGTAGATGTAGCTGTTTTGTGAGGACTATTATCCCTTAGGGCCCTCTAGGGACTGAACTGCAATTGCCGAATTTTATTGCACACAGAACAGAGGGTTAGAACTGAAAGCTTTTATTTGGCCTCACAGACCATCAAGTGGCTTCTACCCAAAGATTGAGATTTGGATATTTGTGGTCTACCTCATTCCCATAGTGCATGAATCTTTCACGGATGATCAAAACCAAAGGGTTTCTTTTATTTGTTATGCGGACAGCTGGAATTGCATATATGAGTGATGCAGATGCAAATGCGTGCTCATATTCAGAACAGTTTCTAAAGCAGAAGTGTGATTTCTGCTGTGGAAAGTAGGTGTCTTAGACTGAGCTTAGCCATCTCAAATATTTATGAAGAGCCAAATGCTGAAAGAGCAGCACTGCCTGGTGATTAGGACCACTTGATCCAAGCACAGAATAACTGAATGCTGCCCTAGACAAAGCATTGCCTTTTCTTCATCCCTTGCTTAGAAGGGGAGCAGTCTGGAAGAAGCTGGCTGGGCAAAAGAAGAGTGGGAGGGTGGTGGTGTGTGCACTGAGGTTATGCCTGTCAAGCAGTTGTGGTACCTCTGAATCACACCAAGGACAAACCATTCGCCTAGTGGCAGAGCACCTCCCATCAGGATGGCACTCCTGCTGTAGCAAATCACTGGTGTTAGAAGGGCTTAAGAAGGAATGTTCACAGGAGCAAAGATATTGTCCAAGATGAGGTTAGGTTTTCCTCTTGCCTCAAAATACTGCTAGGGAAAAAGTGCCATGTAAAGATGTTACAATATGAGGGCACTGGATTAGTCCTGGAGAAGAGAATGGTCAAAGTCGACAAGTTGAGAGCCATGGCAGTGAACTAGAGTAGCTGGGGTCATGGCCCCAGCACAGCCAGCAACTGGAAAAATACAGATATGGGCTGAGGAAGTCATCAGAATTTTAAATTAAAAGTGAGGGGAAATTGCCTCCTTATCAAGGATCCCAGTATACCCACGTTCAGGTAACTAAATGTGCCTGGTTTTTGAGATATGTGGCTAAGGTTTAGCTTGCCTCTTCCATCCTGTATCAAGTGTCTGTGTCATTCTCATTCTGCACCAGAGCAAATTAATAGTGAATAGGAATGTTAAGGTCTCATGGCCTCTGCAGACTGATAGATGAAACCACCTGGTTAATGGAGATACTATAATGAAAGCATTAGCTTTTAAGTATAGCAATGCAGATCTTTTATCATGTAAGTGACAAAAGAGAGAGCTCACTGAGGACTGAATTTAAGCTGCTGTCTTGTTTTCTACAGCACAGGCAAGCAAAGCTGAATTATTGCAGGAGCTCACATCCTACCACTGTCGTTGGAGAAAGAAATGTTGGATGTGCTGGGAAAAAGATATAAGCATTAGAAATGGAATAACTTTCATCTTTGAAATTACTTTGATTAGGTAATTTGAGAGACTTGTAGGGCAAAAATAATCTGACTGAATTCCAAGTCCAGTTCTGCTTGTGTAACTCGAAACCTGCAGGAACATCTTTTTGTTTAGCTTTTAATCTCCTTTGTAAGGACAAAAATTGCTCTTGTATTACACGTGTGGAATTTTAACAGAGTAAAATCACCCAGTAGAGGTGAGTTTGAACTCAAACTGCCCCTCTAATACCAATATTTCCCCTTGACCAATATGCATTGTGCAGAACCTGCTGTGAGCCCAGGTAGGACCCCAGGAGTGGGCTGCAGCCCCCCACTTTCTCTGCCCTCTAACAGAGCATGGGCACATCTCCTGCCTGTGGGCTGCTACTGACCCCCACCCAGGCCCATCAAATGCCTAGGACTCCTGCCAGGAAGGTAGGAATGATGGGTCTGAATCACCTGTAGGAAAAGAAGGAGTTGAGGCAGGTGGCGGCATGCTGCCTCAGTAAATGCCCTAAAGCTGGGTTAATATATAAAAGAGAAGCAAGAGGACTCTTACCCTAGCTGGATTTAAAATAAATTGGTTCTCTTTTCAAAAACACAGAACTCTTAAGCTCTCAGGAAAGATTTCAAAGCTGGATCCAAGAAAGACAATTATGTTCTCTGAGGCATTGGAATAGAAGTGACAAGATTTAAGATACCCTGGATATGCTCGTGTGTGATACATACTGGAGAACTCCTATGAAGGAAGGATGATGGAGGTGTAATTATTAAGTGGCAGAGGGAGTGACGTAAAATGGGAAATTGCAGTACTCTGACATTGAATACATGGTTCTCCATCAAATTCAGGTGTAAAATAACTTCTTTTAAAAAAAGCCAGACGTGTTGAAGCCCTAGATGGGCCAGAGCGGGAGGCAGAACTAGCAGCTGTGACACAGGTCTGCCAGTGTGCTTGGGCATCTTGCCTTGCTGTAAACCTGAGGAAGGTGGCAGAAGGAAATAGCCTGAGGTTCATCTCATCAACCACAGTCTCCAGTTCAAAGGAAACTTGTATGCCAAGCCCATGGTCCGTACGTACAGGAGGCTACTTCACAGGATGACTACTTTATGTATAAATTTCTACATCATAAAAACCTACATTTATTAGATCAGTCCCATCATTCCTGTCCTACACTTTCCCAATCTACATTGAATGTTTCTTTTACAGTGCCTTAATCGTAGAGCTCTGAACTCTGTTGGCCCGATTCACTCTGCTGTAATACAGATAATAATTTCTAGGATGAAATCTCTTTTTCTGAATATATTTAACATCTTTCAGAAGAGTCTAAAATAGAAACTCTAAGAACATTAACTTAGAGTACTTTTCAAGTTCATCTTACTTGCAGTCCATTAAAGTAAAGTGACAACTGAGGTATAACATGAAGTAATTATACTGATTGTGTTGTATATGCTCTGCAGGAGCTGAATGATTTGCTGAGGATATTAATTTCAAAAGTCAGACAGCAAGAGATCAGCTGAGATGAAAGATCTCTGCAAAGTGACCTCAGACCAGGGGAAAACAAAAGGAAGAGGGGGGAGCTTGGCCCAGCTGAGGAGTTCAGTGCTGTACAGTTTAGCAGTTGCATTTTGACACCCAGGGTGGTTTCCATGGAACTGAATGCAGGTGTCCTCACTGCAGCTCAAAGTCACCGCTATGGGTTCCCTTTATGGTCTTGGAGAGTAGTGGAGTATAACTCACCTGGCTTGTTTTAGGTGTCTGCACTGGTATGTGATAAATCATGCCCTAGATTCCCTGGTGAGACTAGGTGACTAGCTGGCCATCATATTCAGTGTGCTGGCCCATAGTTTAGTGTTGCACCCTGAGGGACTATGGAGGTACAACCCCAGACTGAGATACTATCTACCTTATTCATACAAAGCCATGACAAGGGAAATAGTAGCTATATAACATCACTTAGAAATAGCATATAATGAGATCAGGTTGATACGGATTCTCTGAAAGAGAATAGGTATAGATTCACCTTTGTGAATAGCAAACATAGTAAACTTAATTTCTTTGACCTCTGAAGCAATTTTCACGGTCACAAAAAGTTAATCAGAATGTAAAAGCTCTTTATCAAATGTTCACAGAAGAAATCAGTATTGGATTTATGTACTTGAACTGTTGTGCAGCCCTGAATAGATACATTAAAAGTAGTTTAATCCAATTGTAATTTGGCTTTAGCTTAGTTCAGCAATCTAGCAATGCAAGTAAAAATTCTTTCACTTAGGGATAGTTGCTGCTTCACTTGGGTAGATTCATTAGCGAGCCATAAAATAACTGTGAGTCTGTGGGGATTTGGTTTAAGCCATGGGGTAGATCTTCCTGAGGGAACCAAAAACTGGAAGTAAGTAATAGCCAGTTCTAATACGCTACTATGAAGAGGATGTCATGAGGCTTGACTGGGAAGCATATTCCTTGAATCTGGGTATCCACACTCAGAGAAAGAGGTAAGCAGTAGTAAAAGCATGATTCTGTGCAGCGACCCCCACACTCATTACGTTCTGCATGGCTTTGTCTGTCATTTGCCAAAAAAAAGTGTCAGGCTAGTTCCACTGAAGTGTTGGCTTGACCAAGAAACGTTGTTCTGGGACATCCAGACCAAAAGTCTAATCATCACGGTTACCACTGCTACTGGCTCACGGACTTCATGGAAAAACACAGGCAGTCCCTGAGCTGAAGGCCCTGGGCTCAGGATCTCTGAGCACCTGTCCAAGGACCCCTCATCCCTTGTGGTTTTGGCCACTAAGGCTCAGTCTGGCCTGAAAAGGAGTCTGGCCTATACAGCCTGCCCCAGGGTAACCTGATATAGCTACCTTCTGTAGTCAGAAACAGGCCCTCTATCCCATCCATCACAGTGCTGTTAAGCCTCCACTGGCAACAGAGAGCTAGTTTGAACATGAGTTTTAGGTTTTTGGTATCAAAGTAAATGGTAAGATCACTTTGCTCGCTGATTAAGGTTGTAACCTTGCATGGCACCATTGACTGCATCAGTACTCCAGCCTATGCAGCACAGGCACCATCCACAGGTGATAGTGAGAAGGGACCCAACCAATTTGTGGCCATCAGGAATCTTTTCTCTCTTTCCACACACCTGGAAATTTGCAGTTCAGAAGGAAGGATGCCTTTGTTGGGATCTTTTCAATATTTGTGTAGTGACAGTAGACAGCAGTTCCCAGATTTCTCTATGGCCAAGCACTTAGTCCTCTATTATTCCTTCTGCAAAATGTGGACAACAGTGCTTGTTCCTCTCCCAGTTGTGTTATGGGGGCAGATAGTATATCTCGAGATCTGTTTACGCCCTGTATGATGGAGACCATGCATGACCTACAGACAAACAGCATTTGCTCTCCCTAAAAACTGCAGTTTGTCTCTTGCTGGTGTTCCACAATTTGATCTATGCTTAGTTGGCCATGACATAAAGTACAACTGGACAGTTTAGATGTATAGTGCCATTACTATGAAATTTAAATTACAAAGATAGAAAACAGATCAAAAGAACAAGGGGAGAATTTCACATTTTTGATTGGTTTTTCCCCTGCATTTTCTTAACTTAAACCAGAAGTGTTTATTTCCTCCTCTTGTAATCACCCATCTCCAAGAAATGAAAATACACTTGCAGAACTAATAAATGAGAATCTATTTGCAAAGATATTTATTTATGAGCCTGGCACTTCAGGGTGTTTAGTGGGTAATCTTAAACTGTGAGCTCTGCACTGTGTAAATTTAGAAGCGATTTTTCTAAATGTCAAGTATTTATTACATGAAAAAAAACATTTGGAGTGTGGAGCAGGTCCCCAGTGATACACAGTGCATTTGGGGAAGGGCTTCTTGGGTGAACAGAAAATAATATTTGAGAGACAAAAAGCAAATCCTCTATTTGAAATTGCTTTGTGTACATGGAAAGGAGCTTGAACGAAGGTAGACTGCCAGCTCAGTGTTTTACCTTTGTCTCATGCATAAAACAGGGGTCTTCCAAACCTGTTATAAGCAACCATATACCAATCTGTCTCTTCTCAGTCCTGCAGCACTTCTGCTTCTCCTTCTTATCCTTATAACAGCTCCAGCAGGCTCTGTTCAGACTGCAGGCAGATAAACCCCTCAGAATTAATTTGTGTAGGATTTTACCCACATAATACCTTACCTTAATGTCAACATATCTCAATGTGCAAAGCAGTAAAGTGCAACTCTCCCACTGGAGGCTGATGATATGGAATATAAGGGACTCTGATCTATTGTGAAAAGTGCATGATGCCTGTTGTTTTGCTTGGAAATATGAGAACCATCAGAAGCAAGGGAAGGAACAATAAAGATGGCCTTACAATGACATCAGCCACCTCCCTCATCACTCAGGGATGCATCCTGACAGGGATTGGGGGTTTATGTCTGTCCAGTTCGCATAAGTATTCTCTGACCTGATCCTTTTCCAGAAAAGGTACACCTTTCTTGCTTCAATCTTTCACCTTGGTCTCAGGGGATTTATGAAGTTGTGTCTTTGTAGTGAAGGCTGAAGTGAAGAGGACATGAAGAACCTCAACCTTGTCCATGTCCTGTGTCACAAGGAGCCCTGCCGCTTTCAGCAGCAGGCTTCTTTTCACTTGTCTTCTTTTTCCCTCATATATTTATGGAAGCTTTTCTTGTTGCACTGACATTCCCTGCCAGACTCAGCTCAGGGTGGCTTTGGCTCTTTCCTAACCATGCCTCTATGCTCAGGTGGTGTGTCTATATTTCTCACAGGTTACCTAACCCTGATTCCACTTTCTGCATATTTCATTTTTAGGTCTGAGTTTTGCCAGGATCTCCTTAACAATCCACATAAGCCTCCTGCCATTTTTGCTTGACTTCCTGTTCTTTAGGATGGATTGTTCTTAAGCATAAGGAATGTGATTGTTGAATATCAACCAGGTTTCTTGAACCCCTCCTCCCTTCAGGGTTCTATCCCATAGGACTCTTCCAAGCAGATCCCTGAAGAGGCCAGAGTTGGGATCTTGGGCTAAGCCCTGCTATATTCTCTCAGAATGCTTAACTCCACCATCTCTTGGTCACTGCAGTCAAGGCAGGGAAGAGAAGGGAAGGGAGAAAAAAATCACAAAAGAAAAAACGCACTACCAATAAAAAAACCCAAAAATGAAACCCCACAACCAAAGAAACAAACAAAGAAACCACACCCAAATTTAGAAGGACAGTGAAGGGAACTGCTAGAAGTTGAGTGAAGTCATGTCCAAATGGGAAACCTAGAAAGGTCTGGCAATTGAAAAGTAGGTCTCCAGTGGGATGGATCAAATACCAGTTCAAGAGGCAAGTTGCTAACAAAAAACAACTTTCAAACACATCCAAACCATATTATCTGCCAGAAATTCAGTGCAGCTTAAAGTGAGACAGTCAAGAAGTAGAAGGATTACTCAGCAAAGATAAGGCCATAGGACAAACTTAGATAAATGCAGCTCATTAAGGAAAAGGTGAAGGAGCCCCCTGAGACAGATGAAGAACACTCTCAAACTGAAAAGGTTTTGAAATAAATCAATACATGTAAGGTAAGGAGAAGACAGGATGGCAACCAACAAACAGCTCTGCAGCAACTCAGCATGAAACTGCTGATTTGCGAGCTGCAATGCATCTGCTGTCAGAGGAACGGTCAACGGGCTGTATAACTTCAGACTCTTAAGAAAAGGCTCCAGGGTGATGCTGAAATCTAGAGAGCAATAAATCTAATGTTTTACCTGGCAACATCAGGAGGAACTGTGCAAACAGCTGTGCTGGGTAGGATTCCACATGCATTTTTTCCTGAAGAAGTCATGCCTTGTGAATCTAGTGGAAATGTCTATAGGATTTTGCAAGCTTTCTGGGTAAGGGTGATGCAGATGGACAAATTTTTGTCAAAAACTTATGCGTAACAATTACTGCAGATTCCTAAGAGATACCCTATAAGGACATGTCCTCCCTGTTTTAAGCTAGAAAGCAGAAAATGAAAGAAATAATGGGGAGCCTTCACTGTGAAAGGAAGCTGTCAGTGGGCTGCCACAAGTATTTGCACACTAGACTTTACTGTTCAATATAATCCTCAGTGACCTAGCCAAGGCTGCCCGGGAGCTTGACAAAAGTTTTCAGTTGGTACAAATTATTAAGGGCAATCAGTATTAATGCCAAGCCTGAAGTTGCAGAAGGGTATCACAGTCTTGGTTAACTGAGTGATCAAACAGAGAATGAAAATTTAATGTCAGTGACAGCAAAGTAGCAGGCAAAAATAACTCATCGTTATTAGTCTTTAGAAAATAGATCTCTGAGTCACTATGGATAACTTTCTGAAAACATCAGCACACTACTGAGCAGTGATCAAAAAGGTAGCTAGGCTATTTTTACTTTCTTTGAAGGTAACAGCACAAAACAGGAGTTCCTATTATGTCACTGTGTTGCTCCAATGCACGTGTTTTAGAGACTGCATGTTGTCTTGGTCACCTTGTTTTAAATAGTTTGTAGCAGAGCTAAAATGAGGAGTAGAGTGATGAAAATTATTAGGGTTACAAGATGAGTTCTTGATGAGAAGACACTATAAATGTTGAAACATGCAGAAGTGGTGGACGAGAGCTACTAGAAAATCATAGAATCACAGGATGGTTTGAGTTGGAAGGGACCTCAAAGATCATCTAGTTCCAACCCCTTTGACGTGGGTAGGGACACTTTTCACTAGACCAGGTTGCTCAAAGCCCCATCCAACCTGTCTTTGAACACTTCCCGGGATGGGAAGTCTGTTAAAGGAGAGGTGACCTGAAGGGGATGAATGCAGACTTATTTACCATGCTTCATAACACAAGAACACCTGGAAAGTCAACAGAATGATCAGACGATAAGGATAAAACAAAGAACAGAAAATGTTCAAATATTCTTCCCTGGTGTACTGTATTATGAAATACAGGCTGTTAGAGGTTAAAATTAATGAAAAAAAATTTCAAGTCAGACAACTTCATCAATTGTCTGGATGAAGCCACTGGTCAAAAAGCCCCTGAATTTTTCTTTGCCTGAAAATAAAATATATTCCAGGGATTGGAGCCCTGTTTCTTATGCCCTTTTTCTCAGCAAGATTTCTAGGAGACTGGGTGGATCACTGATCTGACCCAATAAGGCTGTATGTTGTTTTAGAGCTCTGGCCTTTACTCCTCCTCCCATCCGCCAGGCCACCACTTTCTATGGATCCTTTTCATATCCATTCAGTATAACTTGATATAACGAAGCTAAATTTTCTGGAGGAGGTAATCCTTCCCCTCTGCACAGCCCTGGTGAAATCCCTCTGCAGTGCCATGTCCAGTTTTGGGCCTTCTAGTACAAGATAGAGATGGATGTACTGGAACAAGTTGAGCCAAGGGCCACGGAGACAATGCAGAGGTTGGAAAACCTGACATATGAGTAGGGGAGCCTGAGAGAGCTGGGACTTGTCAGCCTGGAGAAGGCTCAGGGGGATCACATCACTGTGGATACACGGCTGACAGTGGAAATACCAAAGACAGAGCCTCAGTGGTATCCACTAGCAGGGCTGAAGGCAATGGGCATGAAACGAAATACAAGAAATTCTGTTCAAATATAAGACAACTTTTTCACTTTGAGAGCAACTGAACACCAAACAGGATTTGGCCAGGGTAGACACATATCCTGCCAATGCAAGCATTTCCCACCTCAGAGCCCTCCCAGATCACAGTCCAATATTTTTTAGCCTAAAGCAGCAGGGAAAGTGCTTTGTGCTGTTTGGCAGCAGTGGGACAGGCACGCACTGCCACAGCCACCCAGCTGCAGGGCCCTAAGGGCTGAGGGGGAAAGCTGGGGGCAGCAAACCTGTCTTGCACTCCAGCAAGCATCATCAAAGAACTGCTGGAGCAGAAATATGTTTGCAATTAACACCTCCAATTTGCAAAATAAACTTTAAAAATATGATAGTTATAGTTTACAGTAAGTGGGAGCAGAGATATTTTTGCAATATTTAAACATTAGCTAGTGATGAGCATGGAAACCTGGCCTGCACATGGAATGCTTCAGCCAGCAAAACCTCCCCATACTACCCAGTTTTCCCTATATAATAAAGCTGGTTATATGAAAGGTCAGAGCTTTCCTAGCTTGTAAATTTCTTGGACACTCTTAAAATCTATAGGGTATCTTACGTTGAGACATCTGGGTTTAAAACCATCCCCTTAATTTGGAAAACACAGACTTTGAGTCTGGTCATTCTCAGACCTCATACATGGCCTCCACCCCCCTGCAGGGTATAGACACATGCACCCATCTGAACCTCTGCAAGATTCTTGCACTGAGTCTGGCTCAGATGGAGTTCACTGTCTTCATAGCAACCCCTGGGGTTCTGTGCTTTGGATTTGTGACTGAAACAGTATGGGTGACACACCAATGTTTTGGTTGTTCCTGAACAGTGCTTGCAAGGCATCAAGGCTTTCTCTTTCTTTCCTGCTCTGACCCATCAACAAGTTGACTGGGGATGGGAAAGACACTGCAGGGAACGCAGCTGGGACAGCTGAACTGAACTGGCCAAAGGGCTTTTCCATACTGTACAAAGTCATGCTTAGTCAGCTCAATCATCAGCAATAAAGACTGAGGTAAAAGGATTCCAAGGTGGCCACTGTTTGAATACCAGCTGGGCATTTGTCTGCCTTTGGGGCATAGAGTGTGACTGCCTTTATTTTTCCTGGAGGTTTCCCCCTTTTTTTTTTGTTCACCTCTTAAGCTGGTTTTAACCCCACTCACAAATTTCCTTGCTTTTGTTTTTTCTGTTTTCTCCCCCATTCCACTGGGAGGGACAGGGAGCAAGCCTTTGTGGAGGTGCTTGGCTGCTGGCTGGGTTCAACCCACCATTCTTCTCCATCATGAACATCTTTTTATTTGCTGTCTGCTAAGTCTATGACATCTTCCTGGACATCAGAATAACAGCCAGTAGCAAAGAGTAATTTTAGAGCAGTTCTTGGAGAAAGTGGTGTCTCTCCTTTTGCGGCCTTACCATTTCTCATGGTTCACTGCAGGCAAGGATCCATCAGTGAGGAGAAATACTCCATGCAGGCCACCTTCCCCTTGCAGTTCATGCCACCCACCACAGGGAGACAGCTGCAATACATCTATGGAAAAGAAATGTCAGGCTGAAGTGTTTGTAGGGAAACTATGACACACCACCCTGCAGGGATGTGGCTGCTGTGGACTTGCCCTTTCCTGAAGCAATGAGTTTGGTTGCTGTGCACTGAAGTCCATACACAGCTTTTACCTCTGGCCAGCTCATGGGCCTGGGGAATCGTCTTGGACTGGGTTGTGAGGGCAGCTGTTAGCCAGAGCATTGCTGCCCTTAGTGCAAAAGGAGGAAACAGTGGAAAGAAGGGTGCCATATCCTGGAGAGAGAAAGAGTCCTAAGATTAATGTAGTGGTGTGCTGTTGAAGAACTTGAATTTTCCCTGTGTGTGCTGTAGCCTTCCTGGCTGAAGCTGGGAATTTCACTTGAACTATAATTTGCATTGGTACCCCATAATGTCTGAGATTCATTTTGTGAGGACTTGGTCTGAAATTCAGACTGGGAAAGTACCTGGACACAGAAATACAGCAGACCTTTCTGGTTAGATTCCACTTCTGAGTGTGACTGCTGTGCTCCATACCCCCCCATTTGAAACAGGGCTGACAGTAACCCACCTCTCAGAGGGGTGTTGCAAAGAACCACGAAGAACAGCAGAGGGTACACTAGAGGAAATTAAAACTTCAGACTCTTTAAAGCAGATAAACTGGGGGATCACACATGCAGAAGTTCTGAAATGCTCCAGCAGTGAGCAGTGGTGATTCCTGAAGTGGTTGGGTGTGTGCACTGCAAGAGACAAGGCCCATGAACTTACAGCTGAAATCCGTAGCATTATGCATGAGGATGAAGGGACCAAATGAAGATTGAAGACGTAATTTTATTTTTGGCACTTCCTAATTCTGCTTGCATAACTGCACTCAAGTAAATGTCTCTTAGAACAGTTTATTGTATGCAAATTACTTAAACATTTTCAGTAATATCCAGGCTTTCCTTCCCCTGTAGAAGGATTTTATAGTAAAAATCTCTGATACATGTTAGAGCACTGACAAAATTGTCATCCTCTACAGACATGGAAATTTATCTCTCATGGGTGCCTTCCCTTTCACCAGTTAGCATAAGCAAGCCCTGGCCAGGAGCAGGAGGCTCCCAACACCAGGTGTGCACCAGCAGGATGTGATCTCCATGCAGCCTGGGTCCTTGGTCACTGCCACCAACAGCTCTATGACAGGGATATCAGCCACAAGTTTCTCCATGCTCCTTGGATGCCTAAAGATGATTGAGAGTCTACAGGATATGCTTTCATTGACTAATGGGAGAACAGACCAATCTCAAAGCACTCAGTAAGTCACTTTCATGTGGGATTTTGCACCTGCAAATAGGACTTTGAGTGTGAGCCCTGTAAGTGCTCTAATCACAGGCAGTGCTGGGCACCCTGCCTGGCATGGTGGGATTTGGCCTGGACCTCATTTGGGAGGTTTCACAATGGGCTAGGATGAGTGGTTTCCTACAAGCAGTTTTCTGAAGGGTCCTTGGTGCTTTTGTGGCTTTGCATGAGGTGCCCAGGTACCTGTCTGTCTTGTGGGGCAGCACCCCACAGCCTGAGGCACCGCAATGCCATGACCCCACTGCCAGCACTGGTGGACAGCTTTCTATCATGCTTTCATCAGGCTTCAACCGAAGTCTCCTGAGCTCTTTAAACCTCACAGGTAAACATTCAGGACCTCTGAGCAGTCTTCTAGCAATTTCCTCTGTGCACTTTAATAAATACAGGTGTTCCCACCAAGCACAGTAGGCCAGCAGTGAAAGCACCAGAGTCATTTACAGATATAACAGCTGAAAAGAGCTGCCACAGGGAGGGGAAGGGAGAAGGCCAGAGCCTTTGGCTGGGCCAAAACTGTGAGCACTCTGTGAGCTAAATATATCTGTTCAACACTGAAATGCTAGACAGAGAGGTGAAGAAGATGAGAGAGAGAGAGAGAGAGAAAGAAAAAGAAGGAAAGAGGAGGGAGGGAGAGAGAGAGAAACAGATTCGCTCCATACTAAAGCAGACCCACTGGATGGCAGAAGTGCATTTAGCTATATGTTCCCAGGGGCTTGCAATACGGAGTCTCTGCTAACAGTTTCTGTGTTTTGCAAGATTATTTAAGGGAAAAAAAAAAAAGAGGAAAGCAATCTTCTGGCTACATGAGACAAAAGAAACTAAATATGAGGATTCTTAGTTATCTGGAGAATTAATATTATTTACTGTAGGAACAGCTCACACATTTTGAGGCACTCACTCTGTAAGCTCACAGGGGCAGCTTCACTGTGCTCCTTGGAGGGCAGGACAAGTGCCCAGCCATCGGTGGGGGCTGCCCTGCTTGGTACGGCTGCTGCCTGGAGTTATTAGGATGTGAAACACAGTTCTGAGGTCAGTTGCTGGTTCAGCACTAAGCAGCTTTCAGTAATTATATGCAAGCATATAAGGCTGGTGCCCCTGGATCAAACCCTGGTGAGTTTACACAGCCACCATTTGCTCTCCTTTCCACCATGAGGATATTTTCACGCTAGCATGGAGTGCAGGTTTTGGAGGTTTCCTGCAATATTCCTATCCCCTTGGCAACTAGGTTTATTTATTTTCATTTATTTTTCTATTTATTCCCAGAACTGAAAGGTCTGCCACATAATTCTCTGTGCTCTGAGTAAACCCAAACACAGAAGTGCCAGGAATAACTCCTTTGCTGCACTGTCAGTGCTTGATACAGTCACTTCTTTTATCTACTGCAAGAAGCAATCAAAGGCAGCAGAAAGCAGTGAGCCAGGTAGCTGGCAGCAGAAGGAGAGAGACATTTGAAAAACTATCACAATTCAGGTAACCTCCAGCAGTCAGTGTGCATCTCAAAAAGCACACTGTGCTGCAGGTCTCTGCCTAGAGCCACTGAGGGTCCCCATGTTCCTTGGTGGAGGTGGCACTCCCTGCCCACATGCTGCCAGAAGCCACTGCCCAGGGTTCCCTCACTGCTTCAGCTGTAACAAATGATGTTAAACATTGACCCAACCTTTTCAATACCCAGATCAAGAGAAATACTTGTCTACAATAGGCAGGACACCAGCCTCTTATCCCCCTCTTGTCCTGAAAGGCTGTAGACACCTGTGCCTATTAAGTGTTCAAAATGAGATATTACACATGCCCAGAGCTGTCAGTTTCATAGAAAGCATTTCCCATGCAAGCTTGTTTGCACATTTTTTATAGGTAGTAGAAAATGTGGTGCCTGTAATCTCTGCAGCATGAAAGAGTCTGGGTTCACTCTCTCAGTTTTTAGTGAGACTATCCTACTCACCATGCTGGGGACCAGGTTGAATCTGTTCTGCTCTGTGGGAAGCAGCAGCTAAGGCTTGGGTCCAGGCACTCTCCTCAGAGTCACTTCCGTCTCTTTTGCATGGAAGAGTCACCAGAGCAAACACAGAATCCACTGGAAGACTTTTCTCTTGGGTAAGCACCTAAAGCACCAAGCTGGACATACGCCACCCTAAAGGATTTGCATGTTTTGCTGAATATCAGTCCAAGTGAGGTGTAACAGGGAAAATTCCCCTCTGTCCTGCCAGGACATGGAAGTCCTCTGTGACACTTACTAGAGAAAAGTGGGGAAAGAACAGCCACACCATGCCTTGTTTGAAAATTTAGGTGCTTTTCTGCAGTGAAGAACAGCTTCAGCACTGCTCCTTGGGTGGTTCAAAGACCTAAACTGCCCAGGCCCCTACCTTCAGGTTGTGGGATGGATACCTGTGTGTCTGAGCTGCAGAGGGTTTCAGCACATCCCAGGCACTGCCCACCTCTCTCTTTAGCATCCTAGCTGCAGGTCTCCTAATCTGGTGCTGCACCCAACAGAGATGGGAAAAGCAAACTTCTACTGCCCCCTCACTCCAGTGCCAGCACTGCATCCAGGCATGAGTTTGAGCCAAGGGATGAACTAAGAAGGATGGAAAAGAAGTAATTTTTCACCCATATCATCTGGGGCAATAGTTTTTCTTACAGATCAGTTCCCAAGTGCTTGTGACAACGTCTATACAACATAGAACTACTACCTTTACCTTGAATGGGCACTGAATACTATTCCTATTTACTGAACAACTAATTTGCTTTTACTCATCCTACAGAAATTGTTACCTCAGTAAAAGCTTACAGGAAGCAGGTTTTACAGGAGTGATGCAGAACAGAGCCACTACTTTCATGGGGCTGTGCTGTGGTCTTGGTGGCTTAAATTTGAGAAGTACATTGCTCCACAGAAGAAATTTTAAGTGTTAACAGGAAACTTCAGCCTTTCACTTCTGCCTCCCACAAGACAATGGCAAGCCAGATGGGAGCCTTATCTTTTCCTATTCTGCTGCACTTACACTGATGTTCAGCAGAAAACACCAAGCATGGTGGTTCTCCTTTCTTAAAAGGGGTTTAAATACTAGAATCAAGTCCGCAATAGGGCAAGTTAGTCTCTCCTAACCCCACCTCCATATGAAGCCTTCATTTAGCTTCTGTAATACAGACAAGCCTTTGGGAACTAGTCTTTCCTGGAAAATGAAGTCAATACACCAAGTCAGCTGTTAACTTGCAAAGGTGCTGTCTGAGATAAGGGGTTGGGTGAACTATTCCTCTGCTACCTAACAACTATGTTTCATAAAGCCAAGTTTTAAGGTATTTTGGATCTTCTTAGCTCTCAGTAACTGTGTTAACTAGTATATGGAAGCAAGATTAACTTTATTAGCTTGAAGTATCATATTTTATTCAATTGATAAGAAATATCATAATACATTATGCATCTGCCAGTCATAGTCCATTTTAGTTGGTTCCAAAACCTAAGCAGTAAATGAGTAAGACAGTTTATCCAGTTAAACTGAAAAAAACAGCATTCCATACAGCCAGTACTAGAGATGTCAACCGTATAGTAATTCCAGCATTATGTTGTTATGGCTTTTCAGAAAGTCATGAAGTTAACAAATTAGAACACATCAAGAGCCATTTTCCAAAGATTTATTGAAGTAGCGACAGGTTGCTCATACTGTGCTGGAAAAAAGCAGTTTTATTGAATTCTGATACTTAAAAACGGTATTGCAGCACAAGATATTGCTATTTGTAAACTAGACTCCATTGTAAACTCTAATCTTTCAGGGAGAGTCAGTTTGCAAGATCTAAGACCTATTTCCTAGCATAATCATCTTGCGCTCATGGAAAAACTGCAGAAAGGCACTTGAAAGCTGTTTCTTCCTTTAAGACATGGACTTTTTCAATCTTGCTGGTAAGAATTTCTCCTGCATTAGTAAGTATGCATCTTCACTTCAGCTTTACTCCAAGTCATCATGATGCTGGGAAGTTTCATTAATAACCTGAAGTAAAACAGAAACACTTGCATCAAGTTTTAGTAGGAAGATTGCTGGGCTTTTTTTAGAGTTACAAGTGAACATCCAGTACCACAAGAATGTGAACAAATGGATATCAGCTCTCACTTTCAAATTAAAAGTTCTAATTTGTAAAGAGTGTGCAGAAACCACTTAAGCTTTACTGACAGACTGACAACAGCATCTTGTCCCAAACAAGTAAAGTACCACTGTTTCCTGCCACATGTTTTCCTAAGGAGTCTTTGGAGAACTGCTAACTCAGGTGAATCTAAATACTCAATACACAGGTAACTGTCAGAAACTTAAGGTTTTACTACCAGATGAATTTATGAACTTTTCCACGGGACCCTGTTTGCTACAACTGTATGTGAAGTCACACATCTTGGACTGCAGTTGCTGTTCAATTCAACACTACCATATAAAGGCTGCCCTAAGGTAACCAGAAGTGGTAGAAATAAAATTGAAATTTACCACCAACCTGTCCATCTCTAGTTTCGACGGTCTTAATTAGAAGTGTCCTCTTTGAGTGAGTGTCAACCATTGGCTGAGACTCAATGTTGGTTTCTGCAGAAGAAAATGCATTATTACCAACAGTCTAGATCAAATGCCTCCTCAAAGAAATAAGGTGTAATAGATTTTAGTGTCTACTTTCAGAATCCCAATTTAGTATACAAAGAAGCATATGGCTCTGAATAAGTCGGTCTTCTGCATACTCTCCCCATTCCCCTTAAAGCACCTTCAGCAGGCATCCAAACTAATCACTTGCTATGTACTGATATTTCAAAAGTAGTTTCAATGAACACAAGAGCTCCTACCACCCAGGGTTAAGTAATTGCAAGTACTCTAGCTATATCCAAGAAAAAGATTCACAACCAACTGCACTTACACAAGTTCAAAAACCAGCATAAAAGGAACAACTCAGAACCCTCTTCTAATGACAGAACAACTGGGTAAACTGAAAGAGCAGAAACAGCTTACCTCTCAGGTTCAAAGAAGCAAAGGTTGGAATAGGCATGTTAATCCTAAAGGAAAAAAGAAATGGGTGAAATCAAACACGAGTATAGAGTGTCTTCTAGTAATTGCCATTTAGAAGAGTGTCTGCATGTGTGTCTACCTGCTCTCTTCACCCTCCAGCAGTTTTCTGTAGGTGGCAATCTCAATATCAAGAGCCATCTTTACATTCAGCAGGTCCTGGTACTCGCGGAGATGGCGAGCCATTTCTTCCTTCATGTTCTGAATCTCATCCTGCAGACGGCCAATAGTGTCTTGGTAGTTAGCAGCTTCAACAGCAAAATTCTCCTCCATTTCACGCATTTGGCGCTCCAGGGACTCATTCTGGGAGAGAATAACGAAATCAAGCATTGCTGCAGTTCAGTCACTCTTCCCCACCCTCAAAACCCTTAGCATTTTAAAAAAGGAAAGTTATGCTACATCAGCATCCTTTCTGAAAATGCCCAGATGTGCCCCAAATTTGTCATCTCCAGCTTTCCCTTGCAAAGTCAAGGATGGCTATTCTGCTACACAATTTGAGGTGTGCCATGTATGTGTTCTACCAGGTGGGAAAGGAATCCCTTACAGTAAGCCAAACACATGCAGTACAAGTCAGCATGCAAGCAATCCTCAGTGAAGATACATGCAGGTGTACTAAACACTGTCGAATCCATTTCAAGCTAGTCTTTAAGGGAGTCAGGTTCTAGCAACAGCAAGGTTTGTGCCTGCTTTCCACCGCTACTCTAGCCTTTTTTTTTATAGCTTCAGCTGTACCTGACAGACAAGCCATAAATACTTCCAGAAAGTGCTACACAAACAGGGAGTATTATAGCAAGAGAATGAACTAATTGTTTTCTAGCTTAAGTTAAGACTAATTCAGTATATCAATCTCACCAGTGCAATGTCATTGCATGCAGGCAAACTGAGTCCATAGCATCCTTTTCAAGAAGTACTAATATGCTGCTGTATTGCATGGGAGATCACCTGCATTCACATCTAAACCAATAATTAAACTGCAGTGCAGTTCTTAAAGCTGAAAAGGGAAGACTGTCCCATCAACTGCTGTCTTCTACTTACGCTTCCCTTAAGAGCATCAACTTCGCAGGTGAGAGACTGGATCTGCCTGCGGTACTCATTAGCTTCTTGTTTGGCCTGGCGCAGGGCATCGTTGTTCCTGTTAGCAGCTTCGGAGAGATCTGCAAACTGGAAACCCCCAGTCTGGTTAGCATAACACTTCAACAGAAACAGACTTCTTGTGGACACAGCATTTGAGGGCAGCTGGAGCCATTACAAATGTTAACATCTGAAACCTTTAAATATTAGTATTACTCTGAAAATACTTCTCTATTTCTAATTTTTAAATTGAAATTTGTAGCAATCTTTCATATTTGCTTCCCCACCCTGTATCTTTCCCATCTTTTCACCACTTTTTCACCCATTTGTTCACTCATTTCTCCAGTACTTCCTTCAACCTCTGCTTCCAGGTACAAGCATGGGAAAGCCTCCAAGTATGCACCCATTATTTTGGTGCTCTACTTATGGCGCAGAGTGTTTTCAGTTGTACTTTTCCCAGACTAGTTTAAAAATTACTTCGTGTCATGGCTGTGTTCATGTCCAGTAGAGACAGAGGGAACACCGAGGGCTACAGGAAAGCTGTTATGTACAATAGTACTGAGTGCCTAATGCATTTTACTTACTTTGGACTTGTACCACTCTTCAGCTTCCTGAAGATTCTTAGCAGCAACGCTTTCATACTGTTGGCGAACATCACGCAGGGCAGCAGTGAGATCAGGCTTAGAAACATCCATATCAATTTGGATGTGCTGTTCCTGCAGTTGGGCCTGCAATTCTCGGATTTCCTTAGAGAGGAGACACTCAATGTTATTGCACAAAGGCATACAGAACATACACAGGTGGAGATTCTGCGACAGAACTTGCATGCCAGACAGTCAGCATCTGAACACAGACCTCATTATTCAGCTTACCTCATCATGAAGCTTCTTCAAGAAAACAATCTCTTCTTGCAGGGACTCAACTTTGCGCTCAAGATCAAGACGTGCCAGAGAGGCATTGTCAACATCCTGACCAGAGAGAAATGATTCACAGTCTTATAAAACTGAGGCAGAGAAGTCTTTTACAGCAAGTTCAGCAGCCTACAGACTGATGCTACACCTGAGCTTTTTGGCAAGACAGTAAGAAATCAAAAGCCATAGGAAACCTTTTTGCCATCTCCTACTCTAGCCTGAAACCATTACATGCACCTTTATTGTGATTTTTGTGAACTATACAGCATATGCATCTTCACCAACATATTGCTGAGCATGATCAAGAGAACACAGATAGCGGTGGATGTAAATCCTGCCTGAAATTGAAGCAGGTACTTGAGTCAGAAGTCAGCAATAAGTGCTTCTAACTTGACTACACTGAAAGAGTTAGTTTTGTAATTTGCAAACTTCCATTCTTTCCAGTGGGGTTTAAAAGTGCAACCCATGTGCCTACCCATGGGCTCCTTGGTGACCAACCACAGAACTCTTTAGGTCAATAGATCACAGTTTGAAAATCTACTTTGTAAAAGCTAGTGAGGTACATATGGGAACTGCAGCATTTACTTCTCCAAGCAGTTCAGCGGGTCTCCCTTGAGAAAAAGAAGGTATGAGCACAAACACAAATCGAGTTACTCATCATTGCCTACACCCTCACAGCTGCTGGCAAAGACTCCACCTTTTGCTGGACAGAGATAGTCTTAATCAACAGCAAAAATTCATTTAGGGCATAACAGAAGACATGTCATGAACGTCACATGGGAGCAGCTTGAATTAGTTCAAAAACATAACTTAAGACTAAATATTGATTGGTACCTTTTTACATTTTAAATGTGCAGGACAATTAGTGTGCAAAGGGGATGATTATTCCTTTCACAATAGTTACTTACACAGTCGCATGCTTGTGGTCACAAGGTATTAACACATCAGGTTTTCACAGCTTAGTCTAAAGCTATTTTGGATTGCCCAAAATTCATAATCAGCAGTTCTTACCATTATGACACCCTTGAAATAAGGAGTGTTTTCTTTAGCCTCCTAGAAAGCCATTCGTTGAATCACTCCTACTCTGGGGTACAAAGTTCTTGCTCTAGAAGAATTCTTCTGTTTTCTTTATCCAGCCAAATACCCCTTTCATGTGTTATTCCATAACTTCTCTATCAAATCCAGTTTTCCACCCCACAGTTCACACTGGATCTTTTCAGTTGATGGAAAGAATTTCCTAATTAATTTGTTCTCCTCCCCACAAAAACCCTCAAGATCATTCTGGCAGAAAATTACATGGCTATGACCCAACACAGTCAGATATCCAAAGAGTTTCTAATGGATTTTATAGAAATCTGCATCCTGAAGACTACTAATTTTTTCTTCATAAAAACTGAATCTCTACAGGATTTTTAGGACTTTATAATAAATTGAAAGAATCTTCAATTGAAGACATGTACAATATATTGTATGTACTTTACTATATGCTACCATTTATATATTCCCTATCATTAAGGTTCAGTGTATCAGTATTTCCTAGATGCATGGAGAACCACATAAAAGAATAAACTACTTGTAGCCTGAGCAAAGTATAAGTCACAGATAAATGCAACTGGAGTACCCACTGATTTTATCCTAGGACATTCTTTAATGCACGCCAGATAGTTTACAGCATGAGCAACTCTGTTTACTTCAGACAAATATCAGTGTTAGCCAGGAGCTGACCTGTGAGCCTTGTCATAGGTTCAGGACCTATTCCTTGCTGCCAGAGTAGTTGGCAAAGCTGCAATAAATAACCTTCTCACTAAATGTGATGCTTGTTCTGCCCCAAAGGAAAGAACTCACTGAACCTTTACATTTATTTTATGCAGTACACCCCTCAGCACGTAAGTAAAATCACATCTTTGCCGAGTAGAATGAAATTAACATTCAGTACATGAGTTGAACAGTCTCTGAAGTAGGCAGCTTTTGGAAATAAAAGCTCAAATACTTGTTCACTTTATTTTAAAATAATGAAGTATACAACTGCTCCATCCAGTAATAAGTAGCTTTGATGCTACACCAGAACAGCAAAATAACTGCTAAAGTGTTCAAAATCCATGTATACAACTCTCCACTGGAAGAATATAATGGTTTAATAAAAAGCTGGGCCGTTTTTTAACAATGGAAAGCACAACAGGATATTTCAGCTTCAGTATTCTGCAAATTTAATTTCACTTTAAGGAAAACAATACTGAAACAGATTTAATTTTCAAAACCTGTATGTTAACCCTATCCTTCCCAGTAAGGAAAAATGAGGTATTACTGTTGTTCAAATAAAACACAACAGCATGCAACAGTTATGTCACAAGTGGATTTAGTGTCGAGTTTCCAGAGACAATTATTTCTATTTCTTATGCTACACATTAGGAGGTTAAATGGATCCAAATCTGACAGTACTGAATACACAGATCTGCTAGAGGTCAAGCTCCTGAATGGCCCCTTTCCAAGTGCAATGAAGAGCTGGACAATGACTGTGAGATACACACAAAGCCAAGTTCACTTTAAAGCCTAGAGCCTTCATAAAGTTCAACTGGTTTGAAATATAGATATGCCTGAAGTGCACTAATTGAGTATGAAAGATTATGTCAAAACCAAATTTAAGTCAATTGATCCTTCAACTCAATTCAGCAATGAATCAGAGTAGATCAGGTTCTCTAAAACTGAAGTAAAATGCTTCCACATGAAACTTCACACTATGTTAAATTGGCTTGCCACTCAAAAAACCCCATAAGCTTAATTAAGGCAGTATCTCAAACTGTTCTGTTTCAAACTTCTGTCCCCAGAATGCCAGTGGGGACTGAAGTCCCAGGCTCTGAATGGGAGTAGATGTAGTTTCCACACATTATCTCATAGAGACACCTGCTATCCTTCAAGGACTATAAATACACTGCACTCAAAAGCCTTGCCCAGGGAAATGCTGGCAACCAAGCGGTGATTTCCTGAATGGTGACTTCTACTAATGCCTATGAAGAGCTCTGGGACAAAGTCAGCCTGTACCCAGCCACCTGGAGATAAGGACAGTCACTTCCAGCCTGAAGGAATGCTAACAATGCTGGTTTTACACCAGCAGTTTTAGGGAAGAGATCTTGTTTTGAGAAGGCACATTCCAAAATATGTCCTAGTCCAAACAAGGCTTAATCTGAGTTGAAAGCTGGTTTTGCACAAGTGAAAACCTGAGCTTAACAATTTTTGAACACTGTTTGCACAGTTGGTTCTGGTTGTCATGTAGGTTTGAGTTTATCTGGATAACATCATAGCATCCTACAAAGACTAAACTCTAGCATAACTTGTTTCCGAAGTTAACATCTTTGTTTTACAGCAGATGAAATTCCATGTTCTTAACGGACAACCAGAGGAGGCAGGCTCGACTGCTGTGACCTCACCCCAAGGAACAAATTGTCTCCTTCTTGTCAGCAGACAACACCCACATGAAAAATTTTAAATTTGAAACTGATGTCCAGTAATGCACTGACCAAAGCGATTCATCAGAGAGGAGCTCTGTCTTGTACAAAAAACTGGACGATATAAATGATAGACACATTTTGCTAGAAATATGCCTGCACCATTACACATTTAGTAAGAATGCAGCCCACTGCGCCCTCCCCTCCGACACAAAGGGATCTATTATTTCAATCTGCTGCCACCACACTTGCCAGAATGCCTGTATCTGCATTCCACGGTGAATCCCATAGAAACCATTAATACCCTTCAGCCAAGCGAGCAGATGGCCCCCTTTCACTTTTATTGGATCGGAAAGTGATTCCACGTTGGAGCGTTTTTTGTAAAACAGGCTAGACTCGGATAAAGCAGGACAATAGTTTCCCTCCCCTCCCCTCAGACGGCAGCATCCCCCTAAAGAAAACACGGAGGGTTTGCGTGAGAACTGACGGAATCTCTTTGTGCGAGGAAAGCAAACTCCTGCGGTCCCGCCCTCCGTCCCGGGCACCGCCACCACCTCCTCGGGCTCTCCTCTCCGACCGCTCCTTCCCTCCAGCCCCCGCTAACCTGTCTGAAGGACTGCAGGGTGTTCTCGGCCTCCTCCCTCTGAAGCATCTCCTCTTGCAACCTGCAAGGGGCAAGACAGCGGTGAGGAGGGAGCAGGGGGGTCCCCCAAACCCTCTCCCTACCTCCCGCCGGCCCAGGACCACTGGAGATGCTCAAGAGCTGCCTCCGAACCACGGACCCGGTTTGGGGGCGCAGCGGGAGGTGCCGGCAGCCCGAACCCGCGACCCCTCGGCACACTCACTTCTCCCGCAGCCGCATGATGTCGTCGGCGAGGTTGTCCCGCTCCACTTCCACGCGTGCCTTGTCGTTGGTGAGCTGATCCACCTGCCGCCGCAGCTCCCGCATCTCCTCCTCGTACAGGTCGCCAAGGCGGGACGTGCCCTTGCCCTTGAGCTGCTCCAGCTCGGCCAGCAGAATCTTGTTCTGCTGCTCCAAGAAGCGCACCTTGTCGATGTAGTTAGCGAAGCGGTCATTAAGCTCCTGCAGCTCGACCTTCTCGTTGGTGCGGTTCGCCTTGAACTCCGTGTTGATGGCGTCGGCCAGGGAGAAGTCCACGGAGTCGTGGAGCCGCATGGGGGGCATGCTGCTCCGCAGCCGCACCGATGTCGTCTTGCTGGCGTACATGCTGCCGGGCGAGGCGCACACGTACCGGGCGGTGCTGGGCCGCAGGGCGCTGCCCAGCGAGTACCTGCTGCTCGACGTGATGTAGCGGGTACCGGTGCTGGGGCGGCTGCCCCCGCCGAACATGCGGCGGTACGAGGAGTTCTTGCTGCTGATGCTCATGGCGGCGGCGGCGACGCGGGCTTTGTAATCCCGGAGCGGAGCGGAGCTGGGATACCCGGCCGTGCGGTAGGCGAAGAAGGGCGGTGGCCGAGCCCCGGACCCTTCTTATGGGGCGGCACCGCCCGTGCTGGGCCCGCCCCGCCGGCCCGCCCCGCCCTCCGGCCCGCGGGGAGGGGGCGGCGGCCGCGCACACAAAGGCTGGGAGTGGGGTGGCTTGACCGCCGGGGAGTGGGTGGTTTGTGCCCTGTCCCCCCGAGGGAGGGCAGATTGCTGCCGGGGAGCGGGCGGTGTGTGCCCCGTCCCCCCGAGGGAGGGCGGATTGCCGCCCGGGGTGCGGAGCGGGGCGGTGGCCCCGCGGATGGGGGCGCGGGGAGCCCCGGCAGGACGCGGGTGACAGCAGTGGGTGACAGCAGCGGCATCTTCAGCTCCGCGGAAACTGCGCTGAGCTTCCTCTGGCCTCTCGCTGTCACTCTCCTGCAGTGAGCGCGGTGACTGAGAGGAGGGGTTGGCAGGTTTAATGTTATGTCACAGACCTGGCAAAATATTCCAAATAACCCATTAAAACGTCTCTATAAGTATGATGTGTATAAATATATATAACTTTCTGAGAACTCTTCTTTCTGAGCTTTCTGAAAGAGCAACATCAGGGAAGAGTCACGGTAACTATTCACAAAGGGCCGCCAAATGTTCAAAATAAACAGCAAGAAAATAACACATGTGTTTTCATTAGCAGCCTCCCATAACAGCAATCTCAGCTCCTACTTCTGTACTAAAGACACAAACTTTACAGGCTAAGTATGTTTTCCCTCTAGCTGGGTGAGCAGTTACATGGGTAAGGCTTAATTCTGCCATTATTCTAACAGTGATCTCAGAAACAACTTACTTTTTTAAGCATGAGCAGTACATTATTGAAATATCTGCATGCAGGATCTTGCTCCTGGATATTAACTAGGATAGTAGCAGGCCCACTTTTAACAAAAGTTTGTTTCTGCACTGCTGTACTAAGTAGACTTGCTATTAATTTTGTTGGGCACATGGTCAGGGTCTTAGGAAAGCACTTAGCAAAATGATAATTATTCATTAGACATGATCTGCAAATATGTGTGTAACATCAAAGGTCAGAAAAAAATCCCAGTGTTTCAAGAGCATTTTTGCTATCAAATTGGGGCTACCAGCAGTAAAGAAGAATGACGTAGGTAGTACAGGGCAATAGCAATGGCATAAAAGGTAACAGAGAAAAACTTTGACTGAGTAACAGCAGATTGCTTTCAGTATGAATACAGAGGTTGTTCAAGGGAAATGATAGAATCCCTGTCATTTAGATAAATTAAAACTTGAGTGGCCAAAACACAACTCGTATTCCCCAATTCTGCCCTGATGCATTCGGTAAGGACATATTTTCCCTCTTTGCTATGCAAAGTGAGCAATACAGTGTAGAGGTATTATCTGTTATATATTACTTCAGCACTTGGGGGATGCAAAACTACCACTGATTTTTAATTCTTTTTAACTTGCAGTCCTGCAGAAGCAAATATCTTCATTGAAAGTTTTTATAAACCTGAACATGAGAGAGAAGGGTAAGGTCTACACCCCAGTTCACAGTAAAGTCAGCTATTGTACTTCAGGTATTGTACCTTAGAAGGAAGAATTTGAGCCCATATATTTTATTAAAGATCTTGGGGTTTTTTAATGGGAACTGTGCTTTAGTTTCATTCTGTTGGTAACCAGAAGTGCAGAAAAGCAGTTTGTATCTAAATGTAGGTCCTCGAGATTTTAGTTTCCTTTAGTCACTCAAGCAAAGGAAGCTGACAAGCCTGAGCTACTGAAGTGCTTGCAGTATAAGTCATGGGCTACAGCTCCTTCCATTCACCCACTGAATAAGAGGCAGAGGTCACACGGCATTCCTGAGGCTAAAGGTTCCCAAAGCCCAGCCTGGACACTGTTGTGCTGCCCAGCCTTCTCAGAGCTCTATCTAAGCCATCAAGTTTGAGTTGTAAGCCTTTGTGAGCCCTGGCACAAAAGTACATACTGATTCTATGAGCAGGCAAAAAACAAACCAGCACAGAATCAACAGCCTCCTGGATTAATGCTGCTTTACTCAGAAATACTGATAGTTTTAGCAGACTGTTAGTTTTTTAAAGGTGTGCTGGTGGCCAGTCTGTTTTTCCTAACAGAGTGTAACTTGCTTATACTTCACAAAACCTTCAACGGCACACATATGCAACTCATCCTCATTCAGGAAGTGCTCTGTCCCTAAAATCCAAGGTGTTTGTTTTAGTAAATATGATCCACCCCCCTCATGTTTCAAGCATAATTTCCATATGTTTATGTTACCACAGCCATATGTACTCTTGGCCACCTGCCTCCTTGCTATTTTTTGCTATGAAATGTTCAGATATTGTTGGCTGTTGGGACTACAACAAACCTTTAGGTGCCTTTTGCTGGTTGGCCCTACACAGATGTATAAATGGAAGAAGCTCTAAGTTTCTTGTAAGGCTGTAATAAATCTAAGATGCATTTTCATCCCAAACAGGAATAAAATATGTTCCCTTGCATGAACAAATATCTCCACTGTCCTTTTCAGGAAAGACTCTATCTCAGTGTAGCCATAAAAATCATAGAAACTGTGCTTTGAATGGAAATGAAATCACAGTAAGCGGCCTAGTTTTATGGAAAATGCTGTGGGTCTCTCAGAGACGGTGGCTGATCGAGATCTTGACCCCTTCTAACATGAAGAACAGACAGCTAACAGCATCACTCAGCACCATGTTGGGGATTATTCACAAACCACTAGTTGTCATCTGTGCTGTTTACTGCAATGCCTTCTTTTCCAATTCTGGTATACAGTAGCTGCTTGGTCTGCTTGCACTATCACTTACCTCTACAGAGGCAAATCAGAGGTCAGACAATGGAACTCTTAAAGAAAGAAACAGGTATTTTTATAGTGGTATTTTCACTTCACACTGCAGAACTTTTTTTATTTATTTTTTGGGGCTTTTGGCTTTTTTTCCAGAGCATTATGTATTGGTTCACTGCCAAGAATTAAACACAGAATCAAGCCCTAGAAGTTTAGCAAAAATCTATGGATTGTGTGTAACTATTATTAACAGGCAAAATGGGTGTGCATAGAGAGAGGGTGCAGGTGCGTGAATGGCTATATATTGAATATCTATTGCTCTAAAAATGAAATAGTCCTCATAACAGAATTTCTGTGATTTTCATGCAAAAATATCTGTTTGTCTGAAAACATAATTTCATTAAAACAGTAAGAAATAGAGCAATTTAGTCCAAATATTGAATGTGCTTTCCAGTTATTATAAACCTTGACTAAACAGATGTGAATGCTTTCATTAATCAGATTTATGCTCTTTTTCCAAAATTTCTGCTTCCAGGAGGTGTAAAAAGACTCATAAATATTAAATAACCATGAAAAACATCCCACTATGCAAATACAATAATGTTTGTTGTCAGTACCATACAACAATCTTAAGCCCTGGCATGCATGGGGCTGTTCCTTCACACTTTCCCTGTGCCATGAATATTGGACAAACTCTGTGCAATAGGGACCTGCTTTAATATGAGGCAATGAAAGGCTTTTAATGCCCTGCAGACAACTGAAGAGGAACTCTCTGTAGAGCTCAGCCACTGCAAGTGCCATGCCCTATCTCTCTTGAGTGATTGCTGCAACTTTCAGTGCAAAAGAGCACTTCCTCCTTCAGCCATGGCCTGAAAACACTAAGACTGCTATGGTTTTGAAAACAGAAAGGTCCATGTTTCCAAAAAAAATGGATTCTAGTTCTAAATCTTCAGATGGAACCTGTTCCTCTCTTTAGTTTGGAGCCAAGTGGAAGGAGAAGCCTCCAAGAAAGGCCAGTGCATCCAGGGAAGAGATGACTTTTATGAACTCAGAGAATCCATCTCCCTGCATGCTGACTGGGACAAGCTGATTTGGGTTTGTGAATATCACTAGGCTGCAGAACATTTAAACGTTCAGTTATTGAAGTCTCCCCTTGTGAATGACTTCCTTGACTAATTGTGGTCTTAAGAAAGAAATTGGCAAACTTTTATGAAATGTATTTTAAAAATTATATTGCCTATAATCATTGCCAGGGTTGCAAAGCATATCAAACTGGTGTGACTAGATGCTGATTTTTTCAAGTAAATGACTATGCTCTATACTCAAACTAACCAACTCTGTCTAAAATATTCTGTTTTAATGTATAATGCACTATATGAAACTGGCAGGGGTTTCATCATTAGGGAACTGATTTGAACATGACTCAAGCCACCCAGTTGCACGACTTATGTTTCCAAAGAATTATTATTGTCATGCATTAAGTTCCTCTCTGCTATGGTTTCTAATTGCCAGAATAGAATGTTTTCTGTGTCAAAATAGGACATTTCTGTACCAAACTGGGTGCTCATCTTCAAAACCAATATGGCCCAAAGCCCTGGGGTTGTGTTTCAAACACCATGCACAGCTCTAACAATATGAGAAGGGAAGAGAAAGGAAGGGAAGGATATGTTTTTTCAGCTGTATCACAGGTATAGCAATTTATTTAATCAAACAAACAAAAAAACAAAGCCAAGAGGATGACCACCTGTATACTCCATCTGCCTCACTTCATTTGATAGCAATAACAGACTGCTGAATGCCAGCAATACAGTTAGCAATGACTGGGGCATAAAGGAAAAGGCTTTCCAAACTGATGAGAGATTTGTCATAATTGAGGCTCAGTGCTTGACCTGAAACTCTTTAAGCAGAACTAATTTACAGAATAAACAAAGCCTCTCAGTCTTTGTGCCTAAAAATAGATATTTTGAAATTTTATCTGTCCACTGTCCTTGTTTCATGAAATTTGTATTTTGTCAAGGGCCAAGAAATTGTTCAAGGATCATGACAGGCACTTTATAAAGACCATTTAATTTAAATATCAGATTAGATATTTAAATTGATAGCCAGGATAACTTTTCAGTAGGATCTACATAAAATGTATAGTGTGTGTAGCTTCTTTCTCTCCTTTGCCCCATTGCCAACTTGTCCATCTTGATCTTGCTTGGAGCTCAGTTTCTATCCCTGCAGCAAACTGTTGGCACAGGTAGAAGTCAGCAGCGTGGATGAACATTCATATGTCACTTTACAATGGAAAGCCGTATCTGTCTGGGATCACTGTTTTAAATTTTGAGATTGCAAAGTTTTTCGAAGATCAGTCATCCATGCATTTATTCTCTCTTTCAGGAAAAGCTAAAAGAAGTGATTCCAGCATGCCGTTAATGAACCCTGCCAGTCAAACATTTACTACTTCTTTTTGGCCAAGTTCTTTCAAAGCAAACTGCTTAAAGAGCTCCTCTAGCCAAAAAATAATTAAATCTGAGGAGTGATTTCATTCTTCTCTCTCCCCCAGTTCCATCACTTACACAAAGCATAAATAGCATAATGTTTTCATGCCATGATATACCAGGAAATGATGATCTTTTTGAGGAAGAGGCAGGACTCAGCAATGGAATCATTAATTGCATGTAGCAATTGTTCCATTCTTCCTCTGAGATGCCCAGGACAAGCAGAACAGTACTAGCTCCTTGAGGCCAAGTTTTTAGTGGATTCCCCAGTCCAGGTTCTTGTGCCAAATCCTTGGTTCCAGTGAGACTCACAAACTGAGCGTGCATTGTGTTAGCCATTCTGGGGTTAGCTGGCTCCTTTCAAAGGGAGGAGGCAGTGGTGCACACACCCCGAAGCTGAGAAGACTGAGTTTCTAAGAAGATGGACTATTTTTACATGCCAGCTCTATGCCTAATTTTCAAGCACAAATATACTCTGTCCAGTTGGGATTAAGGAGGGAAAATGTCCAGATTTAGGATGCATAAAATATGGTGGGCTACAAGGAACTGAGTGGAAAATTTGTTAAATACAGAAGAGATGATGCATATGGCTGGAGAAGGAAGATGGCAAATATCTCTAAGAGTGGAGGTGTCCATCCTTTTTCAGGTGGAAAGGTGTCCTGTTTCCCATTACAAAGAAAATTCACCAACTACCTGAAATTTTCCTTAAGAATTTGGTCTTGTATATGGTGATTGGGTGGGAGAGAGCTTGTGTAGGATGACAGGAGGAAAGATCTAACCACTATTCAGGCTCTTTGTAGATGCTTCAGTTTTGCTGACTCAGACTTTTTCTCCAGTGTTTGTGGCTGTTCATTTGACACAGATCAGGCATTTCCCACGAACTTCATGACATGGAATTTACCAAGCCTACCATGTAAGTCCAAAAGATGAAACAACATACAGGGCAAGTGTCAGGATCTTTCAAAGAGAGAGGTGTGATTTTCCCTGAATATGGTACTGCCACTGTCCTGCAGTTGTATTCCAAAAATGATCAAGTTCTGTGGTATCAAGAGGAATCTTGAGATATATCCTGCAGATTAAGGACACAATATTATTTTACTACAATATACATGATGCCTGGACTGGCAATGATAATGAGAATTATGCACAGCTCAGGTTAATTAATTACTAAATTTTAATGTTGTAAGTTTTTGAACAACAGTGTCCTATGCCATAGGAGATGAGTGCTACATCTAACTTGACACTGAAACTGCAATGAAATCATCCTCAGGGACTTCATCTGACATGCAGGGTTCTGAATAGACAATTCCAACAATTTCCCATTGTATTTTTATTATGAATTATCTGAAACATATTTACTGGACCCTTAAATCAGCCCAACCCCCTACAGTTAACTATTGACATTGCCAGTCCATACTGGCATATGTCTTCTGCAAGATGATTTCTCTTCTTCAGAAATAACTATTTTAGGGTTTCTTGACCCCTTTAGGTTAGGATTATTGGGGATTTCTCTCCAGACTGTCTCAGCAAAAATAACATTTTAAATTCACACCCCTTTTTCTAAAAGAAGTTTGTTTCAACTTTAGAAAAACCCAAAGCTCTTTGTCCTTAGTTTAATCAATACTTGGTGTGCTTGACAGACATTTGTAGACACGTACAAAGTGAGAAAGAGAATATTTACTATACAACCACTTCTGCATTTGCAGTTCATAACTGGTATCAAATAGTTTTAAATTAGCTTTAAAGTAAGTCAGTTGCAAATGCCAGCAATATACCCAGAGTGGAAGACATCTCTGTACCGCCTAGGTACCAAGTGCTCAGCTTCTTGAACAGATTTTAGGTACTTACTGCGTACAATTGTGGTTTATCTAATCTGAAGGTAGCTCAGCAACTCCCCAGTTATAGCTCTGCTGTGACTGCATTAAACGTTTTCTTTTTCTGTGAAGGAAATACCCTACTCCTGAAATCGTACCACCATGGCATAAAGATCTCATTTCCTGTGCTAACCACAGTCTTACTCAAAGTTTAAACTTGCCACGTGGGACTGAATGAAAAAACCCCAAAGTCTGGGCAGGGGCTGAACTCCTTAAAAGACAAGAATGTTGTGTACAAAAGCTTTAGGTGATACTAGATGGCCTTGTGATCAAAAGGTGTGACAAACACTGACACATAGCTGCAAGTCTCTGAGTTTGAACACTGTAGGTTGAGCAAATTACATGGGAATACTGAAGGTGAAAAGCCTCACCTTAAGTAAAATGTTAAGAGGCACATCCAGGCTCACCATCTACACTCCTTTTCTCTCTTTTCCTTCATCCTCCCCTCCCTGCCATAGAGCAGCAGGCACCACACCATTTCCTGCTGCTGCTGCAAGCAAGCTAGGATCTCCCACACCATTACCTCATCCTGAACTGATCCCTCCTTAACAACGCCTGGCTCTGTGCCTGCTGTCACCCATTTCCTGTGACCCTCCGAGGGCCTGATTCAAAACACATTCATTGCACCAGCAATCTTTTGGCTGACTGAAGTGGGACTTTTAGACCTCAGAGTCTGTTTTGTTCAGTCCAGCAAAGGTTTGATATGATTTTCTGTTTTGTTTTGTTTTGTTTTTTGGAGGTTTTGGGGAGTTTTGGGGTTTGGGGTTTTTTTTGGTTTTTTTTTGGTGGGATTTTTTGTTTGTTGTTTGTTTGTTTTTGTTACTAGCCTTTTTTATCCTTTATTTTTTTTGCTCAAGCACTGGAATGTGTAAGTATAACAAGAAAGTCAATCACATCATGTAAACATCCAGCCAGGGTGACCACTGCAGGCCAAACATAACAAACAGGCCAGATTTACTTAGACTTAAATGTATTTAAACCAGAAAAGTAAAGATTAGTTAGAGAAGCAATGTCGTTTTATTTCTAATTTCCTACAGAGTATGTGCATAGCACCAGACTCTGAAAATAAAATCCTGAAATGAAGCTATTAATATATTTGAAAAGTGAAAGGTTAAAAATGTTTTGATCACTCTTCCAAATAATTTCAGCTACATAAATTTCTCCTCTATAGTTTTTAGAAGTGCATTTGGAGAGGCTGACAAGCCTGGTTTAATGTGAGTTTCATTTCTAGTGATATGATGAGTGGCAGATGCATGATGCGTGGCATTACAAATGAAAATTGTAGGCTTCCCTAGTCACATGGGCACAGCCCATAAGGCTTCCTGGAAACACCACATCTGTGGCTGACAGCTCCTTGTACTGAGCATCACTTCAGCAGAAACTGAGTCTGATAAATTCCCTCCTGAAACATTACATCCGGCACAGATCAATTTCGATAAACTGCAAAAGGTTTTCAGTTTTGTAAGTAACCTACTGGACCAGAGGTTATGGAAACAGTAATTCATGCTATACAGTCTCAGTGATTTTTTTCCATTTCAGTGGTTGCATTGCAGGGATATGACATGCCTCACATTCTTTCCTGGCCACAGTGGTTTCTGACCCAGAACATGAGCTTCCCTGCTAGACAGTGGAGATGTCTGTATACTCTTCCTGATGCTCACTTAGGTGTTTAGTAAGTTATACTGGACATTTGGACACAAAACACATTTTTCATTGTTCAGCCATCAACACTGGTGTTTGCTTGTACTGAAGTTTTAGCTGATCATTGCGAAGGCACTTTTAATGTATCAGCAGAGGGAGATTTTTCGTGCTCTCTCTCCCTATTTTGAATATAGAGGAAATGCTCACAGGCCCAGCTACAGGTCTACTACTTTGCATCACCCAGCCTTACGCAGAGGGGTTACATTCAGGGCCTCAAAAAACCCCCAGTGACAGGCTCTGCAGTCTGGCAACCTCCCGCTCATAGCCATGGGCAGGCAGGGGCCCTGCTGATGTGTTCCTCTCTGCGCTGCTGCAGGAAGGGCAGGGAGGAGAGTTACGTGTAACTGCAGAAAGGTTGGGATGCCTATAAAAAGTTTTGTGTCTTTGTTGTGTGCGTTTGTTGCTGGTGTGAATTACAGAAACACAACAGTGAAAATCTTTTCTTCTCACTTTGGGGACAAGAGTACACAGTCCAGTCACATTTTGTAATTTTACCTTTCAGTTGACTAGGACAGTGCAGAATCTTAAGGCTGTAGTTTTCACAGGCTTCTGTGATGTTTTTTGGCAGCATTGCTAATTGTAATGTTTTTAACAATTCTAAAGCATTCTAAGAAGAGAAAATATTGCAGTGGTTTTGTCTGTGTGTTCCTCTTACCACATGTAGCTGTTTCACAGGTTGTGTTTGTTGGTTACCAGGGCAACAGTTACAAATCTAGCATGACTACCTGTATCATACCACTCATCAGAGATGTGGGCAAACTCCGGAAACTTCTACACTGAGGAAATGCTGCAAGTTGGTAGGAGAAGGAGGAGGTTTTCAAAGGTTGTCTCTATGAAAATGCTAATACCATAGACTTATGTCAAAACTTTAAAAATATCATTAAATGATCAGTTTGTTTAAAATATATTTTACTATAAATATGTATTAGAGTCAAGAAGATAGCTGCTTTGTCAATGTGTTATCATAGTTCTGTAGATGTGCTCATTTAGAATAAACTAACATAATTTTAGAATAGCCTATCATTTGTTATTTAAAGCCAGCTATATTGTGGAGCCATAGTTCATATATGAAACAGCCCATACTTGTGTTCTAAAAACTTTTAAGAGCCCAGAGCTGGATATTGGACTTCAACTATGTTATTAATTTCCTCTGTTAGTCAAATGCAATATTCTTTGAGATTTACTGTGTGCGCACAACAGTGTAAGAAGGAGCTGTCACAATATCCAAATTTCAGTAACTCACAGAGAACCAGCTGGGAAATTTTGCAGACATGGCTGCTTCGGGGTCACAAGACAAAGCATGAGCAACGTTTAGCCTGCCCCATGGCAGTGGCAGCATGTGTTAGCAAAATTTTCTGAGTGAAGTGTGAACAAATGCTTTCAGAGGCCTCATCCTCTCTCTGCCATCATTCAGTTTTTTGTAAGAAGAAAGATCCACATGGCCACAGATTTCAGCACTTCTTGGCCATTGGCCCAGTTTCTGAAATCAGCAGCATACCTTAAATACTCTTATGTAAGATCAGATCCAAAAAGTATGGTTATTATAATGCTGACGTTACATTTTATAAAGGGAAGAGCATGCAAGTAACTGTTTCCAGATTCCCTGTTTTAATTTTTGTCCTTTTGCAGCTGTCAATTAATAATGAGAACCAGGTTAGGGCAGACAGTTATACAAAATTATAAAACTAACTACTAGTAGTTGTTCGAAAATGAGCACTAGGGAAATTTTGGTGTTTCCCATTCTTTGCAAGAGGAAGCCAATAAAATCCAAACTTAGTTTATGAATTTTTTTGTTGCCAGTGCATGTGTGTTGATCCAGTTCTCCAGTTTACTACACTGGCGTAAGAAGTAGGTGGAGGATTTCCCCTGAGCAGGGAATGTTCTACTGCCACCAGCATAGCAGAGACATCTCTGCTTCTTTTTCCACCAGACTCCACTTTTCCTATGTGTGAATGGCAAAAATACTTTGGAGTCAGGGAAAGGATAAGGAAAAACAGGTCTCAGCTGTGTCTCCCTGTCTGATATTGATTGCTCCAAATAAATGAACTGCTTCTGGCTAACTCCAGCTCCTAATCATCAGAGTATCTAGCATGGCTGTGATCCATAGGTTATGGAAATAGTAAGGCAAGAAGTTCAAACTCATTCATCAGCTTTCCTAATTTCAATAGCCTAAAAGCTGCCATTTTCTGTATTTTCACTTTGTATCTATATTTTGAAAGGGTTCTACTGAAGTGTATATTCTCATCTGGTAACAACTTTGCTCTTTGTAGCCATCATCATCATCCCGAACCCTTTTCTTCAGAGCCTTCAGCATCTTTGTCCCATGACTGTTTTATCCAGCCAGTACATTCCCTTTTTCACCCCCTCCCCCACCCCCCCCCCCTCCCCCCCCATAGTTTCTCTCAGTTCTTGGTTAACCGCCCACGCAGGAAACCTGCCCACTGCTGGGTGCAATGAGTGCTGCTCTCCTCTGGTACTTACTTTCACAAATCCTGGAAGTAGACCTTGGACTTCTTATTTTAGTCACCTGCTTATTTCCATGGCTGACAAATGAAGTAGCAGCCCCAGGGTCTCATAATGAAGATCCACAGGTGAATGACAGAACTGTTTTGAAAAAGCTGGCAAGGACCAATATTCTTACTGTGAAATTTTGTTTCTATTCCACCATTTTCCACAGTCGGTTCATCCCATATTTTGAAGGAGTACATTGAAAGGCAGCAGATTTCTCTCTTTTTAGTCCTTCAGTTTCAGCCAAAAATTCTTCCTCCACTGCAAGACAAGGTAGGAGCTACGACATGCTGTATGAGGCAGCTTCTAAGGAAAAAACAAATACTCCTCAAATCCAACTTACTTTTGACAGGCTCCCAGGAACCCCCACAAAAATGTAATTAAATCAAGAAACTATTAGAGAAACACGTTGAAGTTTTTTTGTTTGTTTGGTTGGTTTTTTTTTTTTTTTTTTTTTTTTTAAATGTTTCATCTTCATTTTACAGTCTGAATCTGCAAACTGAGGTGTAGGTGAGTGTCTGTCTGTGGCGGGCAACCCACACAGCAGTCTGAAATGTTTTCATATATATGTGCACCTGTCTAAAAACAAACTACTCTTCATGGGCAACAGCGCAACCGCGTAGCCTCTTCCTTTTCAGTTTAGCAACACCAATTTCGAGGGGTTGGGGCAAATTAGGGCAGTTTCAGCGGTTGTTCCTTTCCTTCCCGCTCCAACAGCGGTGCGGGCTTTGAAGTGACTTCTGTCACTGTACCGGGGCAGCGGCAGTTCCCCCACCGCGGGCAGCGGGAGTTCTCCCACCGGGAATTCTCCCACCGGGGGCAGCGGCCGTGCCGGGGGAACCAAAGGGCGGCGGAACGTGTGTGCGGCGCTCGGGGAGCCGCCGGGCCGGGCCGGGCCGGGCGGGGCGGGGCATGGCGGCGCTGCGGGTGCTGGAGCTGTACAGCGGCATCGGGGGGATGCACCAGGCCCTCAGAGGTACCGTACCGCGGAGCTGCGTCTGTTGTCAAAGCACCATCTGGGTGACCTTCAGAAAGTCCTGCAGACGCCATGGCTTGGCTTCCCCGAAATAAATCGAGCCACTGCTATTGATTTCCTTTGTGGAGTACCCCGGGCCTTATTACTTGAATGTCCAGGTTTTAACACACATTAGTATAATTTATGAGAGTCACCATAATAATTTTATCTGTAACTACAATCCTTCAAATCCTTCAGCCATCAGAAGCACTAGCAGCCCTTCTATTATACTTCACCACAGCGAGCATTGTCATAGAAATATCAGGTGGAAACTCGCCTTATCTTGTTATTTTTTCAGGGAGCTATGTATTATTATAAGTTTATGCTTACAGAGTGAAATCTGTTTAGCATCATTTATTTACTTAAAATATAATTGTCAGTGGGGCATTTTTTTCGATCCTACTTTTGCTTGAATGTGTAGATGTTTATATATAAATATATAATATATATATATATTTATAATGTATAAAAATACACAAAATGTGTTCCTACATTGTTCCTAACCACTTGTTTTAAGGATACATTTTCCTTATTGTCCAGAGACATTATTAGAAGATTAAGAGTAAAGTATATCTTTGTTTGGAACTGCAGATTTTGGAGTTTCTGTAGAGTGCAAAGAATGTGTTATGCTTTGTATTTATTGTACATAGCTGTACTGGTTACACACTGCTTTTCTAGTAGCTGTATTTCTGAAGTGATGGGGAGCTATCTACATGCTGTAGACAATTTCCATATTTCCACAGAAAGTGGACTGCTTCCTGAAACAGCCTACACCATGGTCCTTCACTCTTTGCTGAATTATCTAGTGAGGTGTTTGCCATAATAATAAATGTCTTGGGGCTGTTTGGTACTGTGCTGCAATTGTTAATAAATTGTAATGCTAGATGTGGTACTTCATGGATTTCCACCTAAGAAAACACCATTTGCAACTCAATAAATAATACTTAAAAGGACGGGAATGTTGAGAATGTGGTATTAGATTATCAGAATACTGTAAACTTGTATCTGAAAGATAAACAGAATTGGTGAACCCCCCATGGATAATTACTACACAAGGCTTGAAGTCATGTCAGGTATATTGTGTAGTTTGGAGGCTGAAGGAATTAACCCAACCCCCTGTATTATTTCCTGAAAAGGTGAATTTATTTCCAAGTTTACTGTTTCTGAACTCCCTAAACAACTGCTTCAGTGTCAGCATGTGTTGTGATTTCTGTTCATCTGGGATTACATTTGACGGAAGAAATTGCAGATGTGTGAATAGCAACACTGAGGTTTTTCTGTAGTGTTGTCAGCCAAAGCAGATGAAAGGACCGTGTGTAAGATGACATTTAAAGTATTATTTGTGTAAATGACCCTGAATAGTACTAAATGGTTAAGTACCCATTGAAATTTGCAAAGTGAATGGACACAATGCTATTTGCATTACAGTTGGTATAACATTTTTCAATCTGAGTACTTACTTTTCTGGGAAGCATATGAGAACTCAGCACATAAATATTGTGTCATCTTAGAAAAGGTCCAAACCATACAATTCTAGATGAAAATATTGTTTAGAGTGTTGTTAAAAGTAATAGTCATACAATTTGAATAAGAAGGGTTCTACGGAATTTGCACAGAATTATGTATTAAATGACAGATTATTATCTAGAACTGGGTTTGATGAATTAGATTTCATTTGTGTAGTGTAGATATACTTGGGCATTTTGGTAATTTCAGCTGTTTTTTTAAGTCCTTCAGACATCTGGATTCAGTTTCCTTACACAGTTTATAAAGGAACCAAGTATAGTCAGGGGCATTTAAGTGTTTGCTTTTACATGCAAATCAAACAAAAAAGCGAATGTTTCTCTGTAAGTACTTTAATAATAGGGTTTCTTATATGTTTTAGGCCTATATGTGTACACTGAAACCATGCTATTTGAAAAGGTCTCTGATGCATTTTTTTGGCTATCATTTAGCAAGTGGCACATTGTTTGGTATCTTCCTTTTAAATCAAGAATGGAAATATTAGAAGGGTTGTGGCTTTTTCCCATAAAAATATGAAGCTTGAAAGAAAGGCCTCCATTTTGCCAGTGCTTTCATAAGCCAGATACACAAGAGATGAAGATTATGTATAATAATATGTTTTCTTCGTATGGTTTCTAGTGAATCTATACAGCCAAGAAAAATAATAGGAACATGCAGCAAACAAGAAAGAGTGTGGAATATTTCAGTGGCAGGAAATTGCCTTGTTCTACAAAAGGGATTCTGCAGCAAGCAGTGGCTCCGTGCTGGTTCCTGGCCATGCTACGTGGCCAGTTATGGTTAGCAGAGCTGGGCCAACTGTCTGCTTTTCTGTGAGATTGTCAGTGGTTTCAATTGGCATATAGGTATTTTTTCAGGAAATCTGATGCTGCCTTTTCTACCTTGGTGCCCATTTTGGCTATAATCTTCTGTAAACTCAGTTTTAGGATAGCATATGCTTGAGCTTGCAGGATGAGGATGTTCATTGTATTGGCAGCTGTCATTAAAGTGGAATGCCTGTGGCACCAAATAGTATGCAATTGGTTTTGAGATCCTACAGTAAGAAATAACTGAATTTTCACATATTCATGGAAGCTTATACTGCCTTGGAAATGTTTCTCTATTTAGAGTACATAGAAGTTAAGAGTACATAGTTTCATAGTTGAATCAGATTCCTTTTGATAGTGAAGAGAAGGCAGTTACTGAATTTAGGTTTCAGTCCAAAGCTGGAAAAGAAAAATCTTGGGGATTGTTAAGCTCTGTGTTGGTACTTTAGCTGTAGAGAATTCAGCATAATCAGAATTTCTAGTTTTAAAACTTGAATGCTTTAAAATAGCATTTTAACACCAAAGATCTGCAAAAAGATACAATTTAGAAAGTCGAGCTTGATTAAGGTCAGAAGTCAGTGAGTCTGTTCATGTTCATACTCTTGAAAGGTTGAGGCAGCAAAGAGATGGAAGTGCATTTCTTCCTTCTTTCCACCCTGTACTCCAAACCGTATGGGATTTATAAAGGTCGATGTTTAAATCATATATGTATAAACATGTTAATTTTTTATGTGTGTGAGTTAATTTATTCTTTATACATAAAGTCCAGAGTTTCTGCAGTGAAAAATAGCATGTTATTTTTAGAAAATCTATGGCTACAAATTCATTTCCGTAGCAACTTTCCATCAAACAAACAGCCTGCTCCTCCTCATTCCCAACCAAAATAAACCTAAACTGGCTTAATAATTGAGGCAGTTTTCCCATGAAAAATGGGTTCCATGTCTCTGCTACAAGTGTTTGTGTTTTGTCAGGTCACTGAAGAAAGTCTGCTTGCATAAAACATTAAAGGACATATTTGGTGATATTTTTCCTCTGCAATTGTTACTTTTCAGTTTTACAGAGTAAGAATTTGAGTCTCTTGTACTTTGTCATGGCTGTTTATTCACTTTATTTGATTGTCTCTGTGAATTGCACATCATACTAAAGTGGTGTGTGTAATTACACTGAGCACAGCTATCCCACCAGGAGAGGCAAAGGAGACAAAATTGGCAAGCAGCTTTAGGATTCAGCACAAAGCAAAACAAAAATATTGCTGGTTTGAGCAAGTTTTTACACCTAAATTCATTTTGTTTTAATGCTTCTCTAAAATATAGCCCTTTGTAGCACAGGATGGTGCCAGCTGTGCTATAATGTAAGTTTATAAAGTTTGTATGGCTGAACATGAACAAATCCTGTGCAGTGGATCAGGGGAAAAAGTTGCTAAGTATCCTGCAGAAAGCAAACATCAACTTTACTGATAGTCGTGTTGACTGTAGCCATGGGCAGTTTAGTCTAGTCATTTCAGCCAAGAGCTGACAACTCAGAAATGAAATGCTCTCTGTTTTAGAAGGAAACAGGACTGACAAAACATGTGACTAATCTTCCCTTTTCCATCTGTGTCCATATACCTGTTAGAATAGATAATTGTTCTACGTCCGTATTTTCCAATATGCTGGAATCCACCAGATTACCTTTGCTGTAAACACAATGTATTTCATGTGCTCTGTTGACATTGATGACTCTTATTACAAAAGTACAGTAGTAGTATAAACAGATCTATGTTAATTTTAAGGTCTGCTAGAAACACATGACAGAGGGATCAATTCTGGAGAGGAAAAGGACAGATACTGTAATGTCAGAAATTTTATTTTCGGCATTTGAGAATGGCACCCTTGGGTTTGTTTTTTCCAAATCAGAAGCTAATGCACACATCCTCCCTTCCTCTGTTCCAAATGCCACACCTTCCAATCATTACAGCAGTGTCCCTTTCACTCAAGAGTGACTATTTCATAGCTGATAATGCTTGCAAGCATTATGTATACAACAAAGTAGAGAATTGGGACCCAAAGTTTGGTAGCTGCCTCTTTAGGCAATTTCAATAACAATTAAAGAGTTTTTGTTGTGTGAGCCCTGGAGGTTTTAGGCATTAAGTGCAAAATCAGTACTTTGCTAATTGGATGATACAAATTTGATTTCACCTGCTTTCAACCAAGAGAGAATACTACAATCTAGTCTGCCTAAAAATAAACTATAACACCTCCCTCAGTAACTTCCCCATCATGTCTGTGGCTTCCATTTGAGCTGCAAATTGTTCAGAAATGCGAAGTCTCAGTTCAAAAACTGTGGCGTTGAGGAATCTTGCAAATCAAGTATTCCAGCAGTCTCTTAGCTTCACTTAGGAAATGTGTATTATCTTTTGATTAGTCTGAATAAAATTTTAGTGGTTTCTGCATAGTTATAGTTCTCTTAAATGGCTGTGTTTTGAAAATTGAATGTACTTGTTTGGGAGGGAAAAAAGTCTCCAGAGCTGTGTTTGTTTCTGTATTAAAGTTCTGCTATGTATTTTGGGGAGTTGATCTAACATCTCACCAAGTCAGCAATTCCTGAGCTGGTTTTGTGTCTTTAGTCAGTGGGAATAATTAGACAGTCATGATTCTGTTTTTCTTAGATTCGGCTTTCAGGCCTTTTTTTTATGATACATTCCTAATAGTTATTTTCAAGTAGTAAATGTGATTACTATGGCAAAGCAGAATATCACAATTTGAATAGAAGTTCTTTAAATTTCAGAAACCCTTTAGAAATGTTGTATTCTCACATAGTTTGAAATTTACACAAGCTTTTCTTTGTTAGGTTGGATGTGTGAGATCTGCTTGTCTGCTCAAGCTCCTTCATGCGTTTCCAGGGTATTTCCACACAAATACGCTTAATCAGCTTTTAGAGAGAGTCTGTTCTGTAACAGGAGCTCCCAAGTGAGCCACAGCTTTTAAGTGAAATGGAGGAGAAGCTTTGAAATAATTAGCAGGTCTTTGAATTGGGAAGAGAAGATGTTGGGTGGAATAGTTCAGGAAAAGATCTTGTCCTTTTTCCATGCTAGTTAACATCTTTGGTTTAGACTGAACATTGCATTGCAAGGAGATTCATTAGCTATGTGCTCCCTTTCAGTATTTCCAGGCTTTTGGGCCTGTGAAGTCACTTGATGCAAATCCCCAGTACCTCTTTTTTCTTGAATGTATGCAGGGAGAGATTGGATTGGTGGCAGTAATAAAGATGAGTGTGTGAATCATGAGTTGTGAGCGAAAGCACACAGCTTGCCTTCCCAATTGTTCTTTTTAAACTATATGTTGATTTAGATAATAATTGAGGTTCTTATTTTTTAAAATTTTATTTTTCTTCTGGTGCCTGGAAAATGCAGTAAGGGTCAACTTGTAAGGACAATATGTTTTAAGAACTGAAAAAATAAATTGAGACAAGCAATCTCTTAAACAGTACTTGATGTTTGTTCCTGTTACTTGGATATCAGAACTTTGTTTTAGGAAGATGAAGGTGTTGGTTCTTGAATACGTTTGTAAATTGGGACAGTCAACCAGTTTGTTTTCACACTAGGTGTCAGTGTTAACATACCTGTTCTGTAATCTCAGGTGTAGTCATTCTATTGTACTTGTGGGTACACGTGTATTTAATTCTCAGTTACAACTTATGGTCAAAAGGTCAAGACAGTAATGTCAAATAATGATTTTTATGTTGACCCTTAATGGGCTGTAAATATTTATCTTGTGAAAATCCTTATCTTTTTGCTCTCTATCACACCAAGTAAACCCAGAAGAACCAGCTTTGTCCTTGTTGAAATGTTTACTACAATCTTTCCAATACCCAGATTTCTCTTTCATCTTAGTTTTGACCAAGATGGCCTTGAAACCCTGAGAGATAGTAGATGGATGATAACTGCATCATTCAAAATTAGGTCCACTGGGGTCATCGCAGTTTGGTTTTCATCCACTCAAACTGTAAATAATTAGCCTACTAGCAGTAATTCATGAGCTGTCTCATAAGGTCATTTGTTAATGTGTTACTTGAGCATATTGTGAGAATATTCAAAGGCATGTGGCTATTTGCCTTCTTTCTTCTAGTTTATAATTTTTTTTTAAATTGCAGTCTGTTTCGTCTGGGGGTTTGTCATGCTGACCATAATATAAATATCCTGGTGGTTGAAACTGATCTTATGTGTATGATCTGTTTACTGCCTGTGGCTGGAACAGTGACCACAGCCCATCTTCCTGGATAAAAAGCCTCAGTGAAGGTATTGTGGTTAGTAATAATAAACAGTATGGCACGATAAGCAGTGGAATAAACACTCTTCTTTTTATCTCTTTAGCTTCTCTAGAATCTTATTATTCTGTTGCTCCATAAATTAACCATTGCTTATTTACATTCTTTTTAGTATATGTTTCAGGGTTTTAGCTGTCAGTAGATTTGGTACACTGTCCTCTCATCTTTTCAATAACACCTCTAAGTGTCCAGAAGCAATTCCTTTGATCTCAAGAGAGGAGGAGCTGCTGAATATGTTATTTTGAGGAACTTGGACTCATAGGAGGCAGCAGTTGAGTTCGAGGCCTAAGGTTTTACTGAAATATAAACACAGATGTTTTTCAGGCCACTTAAAAGGTTTATTGGAAGAGTACATGTATCTTGAACATACTTATTGGTACCTTTTTTTCATAATGAAAAGTAGTATACTTTTAAAATAGCAGGTTTCATTCCTTTAGGTTGTCAGCGGGTGGAGAGGCACAGGCAGTGGCAGGGGTGCTCAGCAGGTTGGCTTGGGCTGCATTCCTGTAGCTGAGGAACTTGCTGGCCACAGAAACCAGCAGAGTGTAGTTGAGAATGTTGTAGAGATGCATCCTGTTTGGAGTTTATGTATCTACTAATTAACATTTTTGGATACAAAAGGAAGTGAAGTATTGCCCATATGGTTAGAAAAACAGTGTATTTTTCCGACAAAAGTTTCAAAGGCAATACAACAGAGTTTGATTGTGTAATTTGCCTTTTGTTTTTGAGCATAGCTAACACAACTGAACAAACACACTTCTCCAAGAGTGGTAAAGAAAAGCTACAGTTTCAGATTATTTTTTTTAATTTTAGAAAGCTGCACATATGCAGAAGTTGTTGCTGCTGTTGATGTGAACACTCTTGCCAATGATGTTTATAAGCACAACTTTCCCAGCACTCCATTATGGGCGAAGACTATTGAGGTGAGTAATTAAGGTGTTTTTTACTGTTGTCTGGCATTTTTAGATGTAACTTGTCTTCACTATGCATATTAGTAACAAGACAAACAAAAAGATTAGTGTTGCTATGAATAAAGCAGTTTTACAGTAACTCTGATTTCTGGTGCTGTGGTTGCCTATTGAAGTTAGAAAGATATTCACAGTGCAGTCTTTTCCTGAAAGTCTTGACTGCTGCATCAAGAAAGGTTACATAAATGTCAAGAGGAACGCTTACCACCAATAAAGGAATGTGAAAAATCATATTTTTAGATTTAAAAAAAATATTTTCATGTACTTTGAAAGAATTTAATTTAATTATTTGGAGGCATGCCTTTGTTTTGTAGTTATAGTTGAGCTCAGATAAACACAAGAAAATATATTGGATGGAACAGTCTTGAATTTTTTTTTAATGGGTTCAATAGATCAAATGTTTTAGGAATTCTGTCCCTTTTCAAATTATTGGAAGAAGAACTAGGTAAAGTTGGATTCTGTTTAAATAAATGAGGGGCAGTCTAGGTATGTAGTTTCACCTGGATTTAATTAGAAATTGCTATATACTTCTTAACCTTCTTTTACGGCTTTACAACAGGACAGTAAAAGAAAGATACTGTGTCTGTTTTAAGACACCAGCTTAAGTAAGAATTAAGTAGTTGGCTAAAGGTTAAATGCTTATTCAGCACCCAATAATAACAGGATAAATGATAGCTTACAGTTTTATAATGGAAAAAGAAGAAGAATGCTTACCTCTGTCTCCTTCTAGTAGACAGGAGCAGACTATTATAACCGGTAAGACCTTCAAATTTATTAGAAAAAAATAGCTTTTGTCTAGTCTCTGAGGGTAGTTGTGGTATCTTTGCTACATAGATATTCCTCAAAATATGTAAGGCAATGATTTCTTTGTCCAGTTCATAGTTGCTTGATAGTTTTCCTTAATATGTTGTCCCTCTAGTGTTGGTTAAAATTTAGTCTAGAGGAACTTTTATCTGTGTAATTAATTCATACCACCAGCCTAATCCTTTCTATTCTGAACAGAAATATTTTTGCAGAGTAGAGCTTTTAGCCCTACCGTATCTTTAAGGAATTGTTACTGGTCAAAAACTAAAATGAAATTAACTCTATAGGATGCATTGCTAATGAGCTCCTAAAAGTTAAAACCTGTAGGTTTGGACTTGTAAAAATTATCATGTTAAGACTTGAGCTACTTTTCTTTTCAGATATTTTGTCTTTTGAAAAGATCTAATATTTTTTCACATATTTTGAATATGTGAACACTGGTTTTGATGTACAAAGACTTCATACCTGAATAATGGTACTTTTGGGGATTTGGGGAAGATAACAGGTCAGTATCTACTGAAAGAACCACTACACACCTCTTCTGAAAGAAGGAGTAGATAAACCCCTCAAGGTTATCGATAGATGCTAACATTATTAGTGTTCTGTTTCATATTGAAAGCAATGAATGCATATTTGCACTGTATGGTTTGCCAGGATAGAAAAGATTTTGAAATTATTAGATCAAGTGGGAGATTACCGTTTCTTCTAGATGAAGCACATAGGGGAAGGAGGCAGGATAGTGTGAACTGAAAGGTAACTTAAGAGTTTCATAAGGTTTTCAACACTGTCTTCTATTTTTTTTTCTTTTTTTCAGGGCATAACACTGAAAGAATTTGACAGATTATCTTTTGATATGATTCTGATGAGTCCTCCCTGTCAACCATTTACAAGGTAGGTGTAGCACACTTAGAGAAAAAAAGTGCAATTATTGCGATATATACTGTCAAAGGAGTTAACAAAAGAGAGTGAGATGGGACACCTAGCAGCTGTGGTTTAAAAATATGATTTAAATGTAGGAATTAAGATCTTAGGTTGTGAAAGGAACTTGCTAAATAACTATTTCTGTAAGGACATAATATATGTAATAACAAGTTGACTCCATTGATTTCATTTGATCCTGTCTCCTTTAGATAGGGTCATAATAGTTTTCAAGAGTGACACTATGCGTGGTTCATTTGCATACCTTTCTCTTCCTAAGCAAAAAATGTAACTCTGTTCACTGTGAAGTTTACTGAAGTGAAAGAAATGCTGCAAATTGCATCTTAATTATTGATCACATTTCTTGTAATATGTAGATATTAATTCAATTTAAATTAAGTAAGCTTCTTATAGCACCTATTTTGTGTATTGTATTGTTCCTCTAATAGTGCAATATGAAGATTTTGCTGTTTAGGAGTGCTGCCTTTCATTTTAGATATCAATCTAGTATTTTCCTGGGAGAACTCCAGAAGGAAGATTGGAATTTCAGTTCTGCCTGAGACTTAAGAGTGTAATCTGTTTTTATTTGTAGTTTGAAAATTGCATATGCACACAGATAGTTTATTCTGAGGAATATTTCTATTTTAGCCAAGGCTGAAAGGATAATGGCTTTGAAATGATTTTGTGGATGATATAGAGAAATATCTTGCTGGTTAAGAACTGAGTTTTCTGAGATGTTATTTGTCAGATAACTTTGTAATTCATATCATTTGTCAGCAGTGACCAGTGGAGATAAGATTCTGGTAAGTGCACTCTGCACTGTAGTAGCTTAATGAAAAAGATGGTGATGAAACTGCTTATGTCAGAAAGTAAATGTCATTGAATGCTCTAAGATTAAAAAGAAATCCCTCTAAAGTGGTGCTGATCTGTAAAAATTTATTAGTGCAAACCTATAATGTATATAGGAATAATTTCTTCAGATTTTTTTATAATGTGGTGAAAAGAAAAATCTGTGTATGACTGATTGATTTAGAGAAATGCTAAAGCTCTTCTACAAAGGTTTTATTATTTTTTTAAGAGCTATTAAAAGTAATAAACTAGGGAAAGGCAGGCCTGGAATTGTTACTATTTTTGTAACCTATATAATCTGTCCAGTTTAGTGTTACAAATTTTGTTACAAAGTTATTCACATGGAGCTCAGTGCTGCAAAACGGTGAGCACTAAGGCTTTAATTCATAGAAATAATTTAATATATTCAGTGCAAAATAGCAGGGTATTCCCAGAAACCCTGTGGGGGTTTTTTTGTTCTTTCAGAGCCAAGTATGTTCAAAGGGTTTGCTGGACAAGACCAGAATGCTAAACACTTTGCAGACTGGGGAGTGGATTTCATTACTGAATGCTTCAATTTTAACTTTGCTGTGAGCTGATGGATTCCAGGGCAGGCTTTCATTCCTTAGAGAATCTCTTAGGACACTGCCTTTGTGAGCACATCCTCATGTCTGCACATGATGCTTTTGCAGAATCCGCTTTTGAAACTCAAAGAAAAATGTGTCCGCATTCTGTAGAAAAATGTAACTCAAATGTCAATCTGCTCCAAGTAATCCATAGGTGTTTCTTTATTCTTTCTTAGAATTGGCCTGCAAGGTGATGTATCAGATCCACGGACAAAGAGCTTTCTCTATATACTTGATATTCTACCAAGGTATAAATGATCTTCTGCCTCCATTCTAAAGCCTTTGTTGTAACTGAGTAGGTCTTCTATATCTCAGTGAGACAGGTCATCTGTAATAGTTCACAAGGATACTACTAGTGCTGTGTTGTATTCCTTGTTTGTTTTCACATGGTCATATGTAACTTACAAATACTTGTGTTTTACTAATGCCATAATCACCTCATTGTTGCTGTATATGTTTTTATTTTTATTGTGTCTGTTTAAACTGTGAAATGAAAAAAATGAGTTCTTTTTAGTTCATCATGAAATTTGCACTGATTTTGTGCAGAAGCAGGAGGAGGTAATAGTTTTGCCAATTAGCCTCAAGGAAGCATGAAAATTGTTTGAAATATCAGGTTTAAAAAGCTTAGGTTCAACATTTAGTCATCTTTTGAAGAGGCAACATTTGAAAGTTTGTTTAAATCTGTTACTGACTGCACAATAATGCATCTTCCACCCCCTTCCATTCTTTCTTAAAGTCTCTGTTCTGTCTCTTTGGTGATGATTCTAGATATCTTGGGGCAGATTGTGTATTTTTGGTTTGTAGTACAATTCATTGTTTTGAGTAGTAATACTAAAGAATTCAAATAACACTGCATTTTCTGAATAGTGTCCTTGTCTTTGTATTCATCTGTCATTTTTTGCCTGTTCAGATCCCAGTTCTTAATAAAATAGCCATAATTTTTTTGATTATTTGTGCCTTAAATTTTGAAACTGTCAATCTAAGCCAAGTGGTTTTTGCTGATCTAAGTTGTTCTTATTGAGAGTCTTAAAAATCAGCTCTGAGTAATGCATGTAGTCTTTTTTGGGAAGAGATGCATAACACAGTAAGAACTCTTCCTGGGGAAGCACAGCAAGCAGTTGTTCAGGATGATTATCCAGCAAAAATCTGTGCTTCTGGATTGAGATGTCCAGTGGGCACCAATTGACATGAGCCTGAGGATTTGCATCAGTTGCAGTCCACCAGACACCTTTCCTGGCAGTCCTGCTTCTGCTGGAGACTGGAACACCTGTTCTCTCTATATCGCTCCATTGGTTAATCTTACTCTCAGGATTGGAGGCAGATGAAGGGATGTTTTTTCTCTCTTTTTTCTGTTTTTTAATTTTATTTTTAATGAATGGCTTCGGCACAGAAGGAAACCAGTATCAAACAGCCTTTCTTTCAAACTGCTGTTAGCACTGGGAGAAAAGGGTCTTCATCCTTCACCCATAAACTTTTTGCAGCCAACAACATTAAGTGGGACTATGTCTTTGCCCCTGTCAGCATCAGACAGGGAATACAGACATGGAAGGGCTGAGTGGCTTGGCAGGGGTTACCTAAGAAATCTGTGGCAGAGAACACAGAACAGAACACAATACAGATTCTGTAGCCCAGTAAGTTAGACAATTAATAGTTTAAAAGAATGGTTATTGCTACTCCCTCTGTATTTGGTAGAGACAAAAAAATAGGGAGAGAACTTGGGTTTTTCAGAAGTTGCAAAGGATGTCTTTTGTGGAACAAGAAATGTAATGCAGGCCTCAAGAAATCTCAAAATTATAAAAAAACAGCAGATAGCATATAAGTTTCTAATTTGTCGGAATAATAGTTAGTACCTTCCCTTAAGGGAATCCTGACTTTGGGATTCCTTTCCATTAAACTGAGACACAGTTGAGTGACTGGCTGCTTTTAGGACACTGTTGTGCAATAATATGGAAATAGTGCTTCCTGGTTGCTATGGATTTAGCTGGGTAAGGGACAGAAGCTTTTCCTTTACAAAACCAAAGCTTTAGACACTACAGGACATATGTTTTTCGTCATGACGATGCAAAGTAGCTGGGCTTGGCTGTGACTGTGTTATCTCAACACCGCATGAGACACTGCTCATGTCACTTATCTCCCTTGGGCAGGTTTTTTTCTGGAGGCAACACTTAATGTAAGCGGTCTGTAATATGTTCAAAATGGTGGCTTCTGCAGAGTTTCTCAATTCCAGTTTCATGTTTCAGTGAGATAGTGGTTTTGGGGTTTTTTTGAGTATGATATGTCTGCCAGATATTGATATTTCATCCCCCAAAAGGGAAATTCTTAATATAGGAATTATCACTTTACATTCTAAATTGGTATGACATGTGTGCAGTGTATGGAAACTGTAAAATAATTTCTCATCTCATGGACCTTCTTACCTTTATAATGAAATGTTGCTGAAATGAGGCTCAAAGATAGCCTGGGAAGACAAATAACCTAGAGATACGGAAAGGACAATTTCAAGATCTACCTGGGAAGTCCTTGGATCACCCAGCCAGAAAACAAGGTCTGACCCAAATGGTCCAGATAATGTCTGTTTATCATGTCCAAGCCATAACTGGGGAAATCCAATGCTACGATGTCGATGTGCTGCTTTTACAGAGACAATTGTAATATTAATACCTGCCAAGTACTTAACACTTACTCTCTGTATAGTGATTACTTGTCTTGTGATCTGTTGATCCTGTATGAGCTTCTGTATTTCAGGCTATGCTCTGGATTCTTTACTGTAAAAAGAAGTTTCATAGTAGGTGATGATGATGATGATTGTGGGTAAACATAACAGCAGATATATTCTCCATTCCTCTGCAAGGAATTTGGCTGCTACTGCTGCTTTTTTCAGTTTAATATTATATTTTTCACTATTATTTTTAGTATTTTTAAATTTGGCATAGTATCGTGTACATTTTCCAGTTTCTTGTGAGATGCATTGGTTCTTTTATTTCTCCATGTGAATGTCAATAATTGGTGGTAGTTAAGAATGTGCTAAAACAAATTCTGCTGTGATTTGGACCAGTGGAAGTCCAAAGTCACTTCCTGACTTAAATAAGCATGGAGCTGCCCTCTGGGAGGATAAGTGTCCTGTTTCTTTATGCTGTTCTGAGATCCCAGTGTGTGACAGACATTGTGTATCTACATTAATCTTACTAGAGAATTAGTCAGTGCCACTGAATGTTCTGAGACCTGAATCTGAATCATCTATGCCTCTAAATTGTTGGAATGGTCCCTGGCACAGTTTGGGCATGTTCATTTCTCCAGAGATTTCACATGCTGTTTTTGGAATGTGCCTATTTTCAGACCTTTGCACTGATGTTGCAAACCTCAGATGCCTTCTTCCCTTCCCCCCATCAAAATGAAAAAGTTCAGTACAGAAAATTAAGGGTATCTGCAGTTTGAGCTCAAACATGTTGCATTTCTTAAATCAGTTAGATGAACACGGGTTCTGATGTGTTATCACTAAAGTTGATGTGACATTTTGACATTGATTGCAGATACAAGCACTTGAAAACAAAAGTTTTATGGCTAAAAGGGATATTTTCCCCCCCAACGAACTCAATTCTCCTATTACAACTCAATCTGTTGAATATTAATATTGTGCTTTAGGAAATGATCAGTGATAAGCCTTTTCAAAAGTATACGCATGGGTTACAGGAGGGTACAGATGTTCATCTGAACATAAGTGGGGTTTGTTGTTTTTACCAGCAGTCTACATTTTTAGTTCAGTTGGGAATGATTTGAGGTACATTTTTTAAGGATGTTAAACTATAACAGCTAGCATGTTATGGAAATACTTCGATCTTTCTGGTGGCTAAACTAACCTGTGGATGAATATAATGTACTTTGCATCTTGTTACTCTGATTTGTTTTTTTTTTTCTTCTTAGGCTTCAGAAGCTTCCAAAATACCTACTTCTAGAAAATGTTAAAGGATTTGAATCTTCTTCTGCAAGGTAAAATCTAATTAATATATGCAGGTTTTAGTTTGTATTAAAGGATATTTTCTTTAGAAGGGGGAGGTGGGATTTTTTTTTCCTAGAATTTGAATTAACAAAATAGAGTGATATGGGACAGGTAGCAGCTATGGATTAAAAATATGGTTTAAATTTAGGAATTAAAATATTAGGTTGTGAAAGAAATTTGCTAAATAACTATTTATTTCTCTAAGCAGATAAAATATGTTCTAACAAGTTGACTCCATTGATTTTGATGATGCCGTCTCTTTTAGAAAGGGTCATATTAGTTTTCAAAGAAAAATAACAATAGGCATAGCACTGCAGAGGTTTTAAGGGTTTTATTCATGACAGAAATCCATGTTATCTTTTGTTAAGACCACAGTACAGTCTGGGGGCTTTCCCAAATACCTCTGATGATAGTAGGTTGTCGCTGGTTCAGGGCTGTCATCAAATGGTCCAGAGATACAGTGTGAAGACTGTAGATAGTCTTGGTCTGAAATGTAGAAGAGTAAAGGTGTCATTACCTGCTTACCTCTTGACAGCAGGAGCATTCTCCTCTCTTATGGCCAAAACAGGAGACAGAGGTTTGCAGTCTTCCTTCTCAGGTCTTGCTGGAGTAGAGCAGGCTCTTTCTGCAGTATCCCTTAAAGCACCAAGAGCAGGCACCCTGGATATCATGCTCATTAATGAGTTTGACAGGCGTATGGGAGTCGCACTCAGCTCTCTCACTGATTCAGTGTTCATGGTTCTCTGCTCTAGTCCCTGTGAAACCCTAGGCTATGCCTTGCTGGCCAGTGCTTGGAATAAGCTGTAGTTCAGAAAACACCCCAGTTAGAATGCTTGTTTTCTCTTATGACACTTGGGATGCAGTGTCACATACAGTGCAAGGTACAGGTTACAGCTCCTGCCTGCTGTATAGTTCCAGCTTGGCACAGTCTGCGTGGAATAGAAAAGACAAGTCTTTTTAAGATTATTTCCATTACAGTGTTTTTCCACTGTTTAAAAGTACAGTCCTACCTCAGTTTTATTATGAAAGCCACCAGTTTTTGTCATCCCTTGAGTTAGCCTTTTCATTAGGCTTAGCTGGTGCTGTGTATGTGAGCAGAGGGAAGTACTGAGCCATTTGTAGTGGCTTTAATCTCCTTTTTTATGATTCCAAATAGAGAGAATTTCTTGCCATCTGATTACTTTTCTTACTGACACACTACAAGTATTCTCCTAGAGACTGGATGTTTTTTGAAGGGACGTTTGCACCGTACTAGGAGTGAGATGCCTGTGAATGTGTAATAGTCACTAACACTGAACTGTCTGTCAAGTTCAGAAATGGATGGCATCATATCTGTAATTTGCTGCCCCAGTTTTCACTGAATGCCTTGGTACATGCGATGTTGCATTTAATGTGTTTTTATTTGGGATAAAAAAGGGGCTTAAAGGTTGTGTGAAGGGTGTAACTGCATTTTGATTCTTTTCACTGCCAGAATTGAACTTTTGAAAACACTTGCAGCATGTGGATTTAAATACCAAGAATTTCTCTTGTCTCCAACCTGTGTGAGTACTAAAATTGCTCTGATATTATTTCCCTGTTCAAAGTTCACTGAGTCCAAGAACAATATAAAATGATCTTCTGTATTAGAAAAGAGAGTATGTATTATCATTATTTTAATGTTCTCACACTTTATTAATAGACTTTTCCCTTATAACATTACATTCCTTCTCCAGATTAAAAATACATTTTTTCACACTTCATTGAATTTTCTATCTTCTTTATTAAATTCAACCTGCAAATCTTAGTTGGTTTTTTGGTAGTTGCCTCTCCTTTCTCATTTGTTACAGGAAGTTGGAGATCTAAGAGGACTGGAGAGAGGAATGAGATAGGTTTTTATAACTGCAGTCTTTGAGCAGCCTCTTGTGAGATTACTTTTGACACTTGCTGTTGATTACAGACTTCTCTTTAAAAGAACTGCGTGAGCCTAAGTTATGGTGCATTTTTGGGGTCCACAGCCTTCTTCCACATGTGCATTTTTGTAATAGCTCCAATCT
>JAWWEU010000081.1:19960430-20011834 GCA_035583155.1 Acropternis orthonyx
TGCATTTTTGGGTTCCACAGCCTTCTTCCACATGTGCATTTTTGTAATAGCTCCAATCTGACCTTCTTCATTAAATTGCTTATTTCAATAGAATATGAGTTCTTGAAATCCAATATGCCAGTCTGAATGAGAAAACCATCTGACATGACTTTTGATTTCTCATATTGACATGATCCTATTGCTGTTTGTGTTCAGATGCTAGTCCCATATTGCTTTGCTGCCATTTGATATTTTTAAGAAGGCATGAAGTTACACTGGAACCAGGAAGGTGGTTTTCCCTGCAGGAGCCTCATTACTTCAGAAGTACTGTGCCTCTGAATTTCCCAGCACAGAAACTGTGACCGTTACTTGTGGGAGGAGGAGCTTTGTTTCCATGTTTCCCTGGCAACTGAAAAAGAGTTTGAGAGAGATTTCAGATTGTGCAAGACTAACTGGAATCAGTAAAATACCGTAAATATTTGAGAGAAGCTAACAGAGCGTAGCTTGAAAACCAGTTGTGGTGGATTTATTGCGTTGTTAGATGTCTTACAATTCCTTGTTCAGAAAGGCAAAGAGAGACACTTTTGCTTTTAATAGAAAACAGGTAGTACCTGTCCCAAGAAATTGTGATGCATGTAATTTTTCTTGTTACATCACATAAAATTTTGTTTACATTCCTGTTCATTTACAGAGAAAGTCAAAACTACGAAGTACAAAAAATAATTGCCTGCTTGGTTCCTTGAAAATACCTAAGTATGGAAGTTACAAGCATTTAGATATTGTTAGCTAACACTGATATCTTTGAAGTCACAAAATATTTTAGTGTGCCATAGTTCTGTTATTGTATATAATGGCAGATAACTTTTATGATGGTATAGACCACTTTTTCTCTCTTTATCACTTGAACTAAAGGCTTTTGAATTTTGCTTACAGCTTGGCATTCCCAATTCTAGACTGCGATATTTTCTAATTGCGAAGCTTCACCAAGAACCATTTTCCTTTCAAGCTCCTGGTGAGGTGAGTCTATTAGTTGAATTAGTTGAATTTCCTTCATTTCATGACGATTGAGGGTTAAATATCAGTTTAATGGTGTGTGTTGATGAATGGAGAAGAGGGAGCAGTGATACCACCAGAAAAGTTAAATTCTGTCACCAACAGACAAGTTAAGTTCTGTCTCCTTTTTCAGCCTGGATACTGAGTTTTTTAAGGACTGCTCTGTGGCTTAGATGGCTTTAAAACAGCAGGGGGACTGTGGTGGACACTGGGCTAGAGAACAGGTCATTCTGCTATATGTTTCACACGCTTAGAAAGGTCTTTTTGCAAGGGTAATTATTTGCAGTTGTTCCTGACATCATTGCTGATAGGTCAGCAAATCTTGATGCTACTGTTTTTTGAAATCTTCATGAATATAACATCAAAAGATTACTTGCTTTATTCTGAGCATCTCTGAAGGAATTCTTACTCACCATAGGACTGGCTGCCAAGTTGTTTATTAAAAGCAGTTTTGTTTTTTTTGTTACAATTTCTTCTTAGATATTGACAAGTTTCCCAGATCAGTATCCAGAAGACTTACTCAAGAACAAAGTCACTGGCAAAACCAGTTCTTCCTTGTCTTCTGAAGAGAAGAATCTGGATCCAAACATTGGACCAGATGGCAGCAGCAAGAAGAGTTTACCAAAAGGGGCCTTTCTTTTTAAGCTTGAAACAGTAGAAGAAATAGAAAGGAAAAATGATCAGGATAATGATTCCTCTATTCAAATGTTAAAAGATTTCTTGGAAGAGGAAAATGAAGAAATGAGTCAGTATTTCTTACCACCAAAGTCCTTATTGCGCTATGCTTTCTTGTTGGACATTGTTAAACCCACCTGCCGGAGATCCACGTGCTTTACAAAAGGGTAAGTTGCAAAGAAAACGTTTTGCTGAATCATGCCATGATATTTTAAGTGTATATTTGCGTGTGTCCTGTGAAAACACAGAGAGATGTTTCATCAAAAAACCTAGACCTCTGAAAGAAACCTCCTTATATAGTGTGCTTCCTGGTCCAGTGGAATGCCAGCATGAGAATCTGTCTGGCAGAACATCATGTGCCCACTCCAAAAAGACATTCACAAAAGACAGTTGCCATTTGTTGTTGACCTTCACAGAAGCGTAATTACCCCTGCGGAAATATGGTTCCAGTAGAATGGTATAGTGCTGATTCGTTAATGAATTTCTGTATATTGCTCAGTGAAGTTACAAAGTGTCAGCCATGACAGATCCATTCCTCATTAAATCTGTCTCCACTGCACATTTTATTGATTTCTTGGGTTTTTCAGCTGTGTAGATCAGAATAGCTGTGGATTGGCCATATGTCATGAAACCAATTGGATTGTTGCATTATGAATCATATTTGATGGAGCAGAACATCAGTGCTTCTCTGTCTAGTAGTTTTCTAACGGTACTTTGTAATCTCAAGTTTGCTTGAAGTTGGTGAGTGTTTTGAAGCTCCGTGGGCAACTGGTTAGGAGCTTTTCTGATGAATGCATTTGTATTGAAAAATTGCCAATTGGAGCCTGGAAATTTGTGGGAATAGTATTGTTTGTCAATATTGTTAATATTGACAAATTTTTCTAATTAGATTTTGCTTTGTTGAATTCTGAAAATGTTTCAATAAAATGGCTTAGCTAATGAGTTAACACTAATTGTAACATTTTTTTCATCAGTTGACCTTAGACTGCCAGATTGACAGACATCCTGCAGATTTTGTGATTTTTAACTTTTTGACAATAAAAAAGAAAAAGAATTCTAAAAGTTCAAAATTTGTGCAACAGGAAAGCCCTTCCCATAGCTCTCATTGATATAACATGCCTTTTCTGCCTTCACTCTTTTGAGTTGTGGGGGAATCAGAGTCTCACGGGATCTGTTTCTTAACTAGAATAATCAAACAAAAACCTTAGGCCAGAACGATCTCTCATGTATCCCATGTATACCTTATAAGTGTCATCAAAACTAAATTGGCCACTTGTGGTTTCACTGGAATAAGTCATGGTAGCTTGTGGTCATGTTTATCAAAATCACACCGGAGGAGACTCCTCAGTAGTTTATATCAAGTTTGTATACCTAGTGGTGGGAAATCCAACATAGAACGTGATCTTACCTTTCTGCTGCTGTGGAAAGAAACAGGCCAGGTAGTTGTCATGGTAGTTCTTGTCTCAAAATGTCGGAATCTGGTTTTCTGCCTTTGTTCCCTTTGTTTTTTAAGAGCCTTTGGGCAGAAAGGTTGCCAACATAGTTCTCAGTTTGATCATCTCATTTACATCTCTGCATTAAGAGAATTATTATAATTCGATCTCAGGCTTCACCCAAGTTACTTTCTGAGACTAAGAATAAGTCCCTGCTGTATCTGTTCCAGTTCTTTTTTTATGTTTCTCTGAAGTATGGGATTTAGAGAAGAGGACACTGGTTGGAGTGGAACAGCGCTGCAAGTAGTGCAGAGAATTCCTCTGCTGTTGTGCCTTCTGGTGTCTTTCTTACAAGTCGCACACTTCGAGCTTGGGAGAAAAATTTCCCTCATTTCTTTTTGGTTTTCAGCTATTTCTAGCAAGCTTTGTGTGATGGGGATAATCTGGGTATGCCTTCTCCAGGGTCCTCAAACTCTTGATATTTTGTCACTGTTGCCTTTCTAACTTCATACCAATACTGTCTTCTGAAAGGCTTTGGTGATGTATAGGGCAGAATGCAATGGCTTGGAATGCATGAGAGGTCAAGCTGATAATCCCATGTTCCCTTCTGGCATTGGACTTCTAGCACTTGGGAAGGATTGCTGAGTTCCTTGAGACTGAACACCATGGTTTCTCTGAGGAGTATGTTTGTGGCGACTGAAGTTATGAGAGGAAATCATCTGTTTTAAAGGATAGAGAAAATGAAAACTGCTTCTTTAGATGTAATCATTCTGGACATACTTCAAATTTTTGATATGCTATTGACAAGAGAAGCAATGCCTTCCAAAATAGTGTAAATATTAATTACAGAAATGCCCTCTTGCTTTGTGGAAATTACTTTTTGTCAACCATAATATAGCACATAATATATCCAGAAATAAAATAATACATGTATGAAATGAGAAGGGTTTTTTTAAAGCTTACAGAAATAAAGTGGGGAGGGGAATCTTGAATCAGATGAAAATCGAAGACTCTAATTTATTAAGCAAACTTTTTTCATTATAACTGGTAATGAAATGTCAGAAAATCAATGCATCATTTTTTTACTGTCATAAAAATTAATTGTGTTCTGGGTCTAAGGTAAGCATGTTATTTTTTTTTTGAGTCAGCAGCTAGAATAATAATTAATAACAGTCTAGCTAACATCGCATTGGCCATTGACACCAACTGGATTTTTTAGGGGATGAGTTCTGTACTCTACTGCTGGTTATTTAGACTGGAGTATTTATTGTAATGTGGATCCTATTAAAAGATTCTTTTCCCCAATTAAACTCTTAAATACCACTTTGAAATTTACCTCATTTATTTATTTTGGCTCAGATATATTAAACTGAAACGTGATCAGATGCTATATAAGAGGAAGATCAGGATTCCTCAGTGCTGTGTCTGCTCCATCATTAAACTTGGTATTCGGGAATTTTCAGAATGCAACTAACAAATTACAGATGATACATTTACAGCACTGTTCAATTCCATGTGGTTTTAATCTGCATCAGTGTTTAGGTCTTCTGTTCTGATTCTAAGGAATATTTGCAAGCCTTTTATTTTAAAATGAATGCTGCTCTGACTGTTAGTGGCAGAACTAACTGTAACTGAGGGTGAAATACTCAAGACTGAGCCATGCTGGGTCATTGTGTCTGTGCTGAAGGGAGAGTATTCCTTTATTCATTGTGGAATTAGAAAGGGTTGAAACATAATTTGTTCCAGTGCCATGCTTTAGGAATGGGTCCCCAGGGAAGCAAAAAGACCTTTATAATTGTCTTTATAGATGTAGAGATAAAACTAGAGAATACTATCTGTTAATGTAATAATTAATGTTAATTATGACCACGTATCTAATTCAGGGGATCTTCTGAAGTTCTTTCACAGTGCAAAGCCGTGTGTTTTCTTGGTTCAGTCTCTTTCTGTTCAGGATGTTCAAACACTGTCACAGACCAACAGACTGTTTCTGAAAGCCCACAATTATATTTAAATGATAGCCTTGAAGAGACTACAAAGTAAACATGTTGTTATGCAATCAACCACAAAGCATACAAAACAGCTATCATATGGTTTTAGAATGTAAGTTTGCTTACTCTTTAGTTGGATTTAATCTTTTGCTTCTTTCTTTCTTCTAATGCTCTGCATAGATGCCTGGCCATCCCCCTTCCCTCAGTGGAAAATCCACAAGCAACTAAAGTTAAACCTGACTGAACCACTTCATTCCTAATGGTTTGAAGTGAGAGCTGGAGGCACACACTAATGGTCCTCCTTTGAATAAAGGGAGCTAATTTGAACCTCTGGGTCCACTGACCTTTAACACATTTTGCTTTAATGTAAAATTGGTTTGGTCACTGTAGATGGGTCTTTTTGGTGATGTTATGCTTGAATTCCTGGGCCTTGTGTAGTTGCCTTGTAATAAAGCATTAGTGCAGATAAGGAGACTGAGTGCAGACTCATCCCCAGAGAGCACGTTCAGAGGGTACTGCACTCCAGGGGTTAATGTTGTTTATAACTTTTGCTTTACCTGTCCAGGAGGCTATTTGTTAATCAAGGCAAAGAAACCTAAGTAAGCTCCCTGCATGTTTGCAGTTGTCAGTGCTATGAGATCCAGCGAAAATATTAAGATTGTTATTGTTGTTGTTAAGGTATGGACACTATGTAGAAGGGACAGGCTCGGTTCTGCAGACAGCAGTAGATGTACAGGTGAGTGTGTAGACTAACATATTAGAATGACTTGTTTTGAAACTTGAGATTTGTTTTAAAACTTGGGTTTTTTTCCTGTCTTCTCCTTTGTTATTCTGCATATTATAAGAAAAAAGCTTTTAAAAGTACATTTTATGGCAAATGAGTTTCCAATTGGTTTACCCTGTGTTCCTTTACAGCGGTTTGTTTAGATCAAAATTATGTCTGTGCCTCTGTGGGGAGAATATAGTTGCTTCTATTTTATTATTTGTTGTTTCATACAGAGGTTTCACAGGGGTATATGAAAATGTTTAAAATGACTAGTTCTATGGATAAACTGAAGTACATTGTTGCGAATTGCGAGTCATTCTTTGTACACAGATGATCCAGTAAATATTGTCAAATGTTTAATATGTTTGAATTTCAAAATTATTATTTATCCGGGAAGAGTATTTTGAAAAGTTCTACTGTTGATACTAAGTTCACCACAGAGTGGTATTTGGGCATTGGAGAAGGTAATAATAAATCAGCATTCAAAGATACCTTTCACAAAGCCCGTTTTGTACACAAGCACTTCCTTCTACACTTCTGTGGTGTTCTAGGACATTTCTAAGCATAAAAAGAATGCAGCTCTGGAATTCAGGATAATCTCAAAGCAAGTATATTAAAACAGCTGCATTCATACAGCTTAATTTGTGTGAATGGTCTGCTGTTGAGTTACACTGAGTCACTGTCCTGTCATTAACAAATGTTTATAGTTGTTTGCCTCATTAACTGTCGGTGTATCTTGGAAATGGAGGAAGAAACGATGAGCGCCCTCATGGCAACATTGATTTCTTTCTTGCAAGTCTGTGTGTTTAGGTGTTTGTTGCAAAAATACAGTGCTGATTACACTTTCAAGCAGAACATGCTATTGTAGGCACTGTGACAATTAAAGAAATATTCTGTTAAGATGTGACTGTAAATTTTACATATTTGTCCTGTATTGCTGATATCTCTTGTTTTGGGTATTCTTCATAGCTTGAATCAGTGTTTAAACACATAGAGGAGTTACCAGAAGAAGAGAAGCTTATGAAATTGTCAACACTAAAACTGAGGTACTTTACCCCAAGAGAAATAGCAAATCTTCATGGATTCCCTTTGGAATTTGGTATGTGCTGCTAAGTACCCATTTTTACATCATTCTTCAGAAATGCCAACGCATTTTTTTTGCTGAGGACTAATACATTCCTTTTATTTTACAAAATTTTTTGGACCTTTCAGTTCTTAGGATTGATTTACTCTTGTTATTCGGCTAACTTTGAATATCTCTGAATTTCCACTAGTTTTTTAATGTTTTGAAAGAGCCAGCTTCTGTGGTTAGGTTTATCTTCACAAGCTAAGGAAAAAGTTTTGGCATGAGAAGTGGTCTGTTACTGAGTCATAATGAAGGAATACCTTTGTTTAACGTTGAAACTATTTGCTCAGCAGCTAGTGTTACTCACAACTGTGGTAAGTCAACATACCCTGCCAGTTTAGGGGGTCTGTTTGTGGTTCTGATTTTGAGCTGCTTGCTTTTTTTCCTTCCACACATTTACAGCTGCTGACAGAAAGGGAATTTCAGAAGATACAGATAGTTCTTTGTTCAGGAGTAACCAATCTATTAAGTCATCTCTATTTTCTAGAAAAGGCAATCTTAGCCCTTAGTCAGTTACTTAATTTTCTAATTGTTTTTGTGAGGAAGAGGGAGTCAAGGAACATGACTCAGCAATACTAGTTCACTGGATAGACATCAACAAGAATTAAACTTGAAGTGAATTCATCAGAATTTTCCTTGTAAAGCAAAGCAAGCAGGAAAATGTAGCTGTTACTATCTGCTAAGGAACTAGCCTGCTAATATCACATCAGATCACTTTATTGTCACTCAGCAACAGAAGCATCCATAGAATTGTACAATCATAGAATGGTTTGGATTGGAAGGGGCTTTAAAGATGATTTATTTCCAACCCTGCTGCTATAGGCAGGAACACCTTTCACTAGACTAGGTTGCTCAGAGAATAAGACAGCACTGATCTTGAATAATTTGTTATTTTTCTTTGACTTCCTCAGTGACTTAAGAGTTCTGAGGAGTGCGACTTGTTTCTATATATTTCTTTCTTTTGCAGTTTTAGTTTGTCTTTTCCTTACTTCTTATATTCAAAATTGCTACATTTGAAGAACATTAGCAGGGCTGCACAGTGAAATTCTAGTTGTCAGCACTGAGCTTACTCATTTAAGAGTATTTGCAGGAGTGTGCTGTGTTGAGTTACATGCCAACATACGATATTTTTTCATTGCCTCTCTTCTTTAGTAGATGTGTTCTTTTTGCAGACAGCCTTTTCCTTAGCACAGCTCTGTTCCATGTTGATGTAGGCTGATGTCAAGATACTTGAGCTAAACAGAGCTGCACTGGGCTTTTATAGGCTTATCATTCTGGTCAAGATCTCTTTGGAGCATAGAATTGTCCATTTTCTTTTTTTTTTTTTTTTCCCCTTAAGTACAGCTGGTGTTTTCCAACTGTTAAATCACTCCCTGCAATATCACTGAGAGGTGCAGTAGGGTTAATGTTGCTTGTATTTTACAAAGGGACAACTGAGACAATGGAGAAATTTATATTTGGAAGACTGTTGATTTAGGATGAGCAGTTTGTGAAACCCACTTTTTAATGTTTCGTAATGCTTGGAGTGATAACATGCTGTTCAGAACTCATCTTCAGGGACAGCTGTGATGCTCAATATTTTTGCAGACCAGAACTGAACTCTCAAGAGAAGTCAGGCTTCTGAATTTGAGGATCATCCAGATCATCACCATCTACACTGTGCTCATTTAGCAGACTTGTCTTTTGTCAGCTGGGAACTGTGGAAGGAAGGACAGGGACAGATTCCACCTCTCAGAGGACAGTACCATTCTGTCATAATTATGGCAGTTATTATTATAACTGCTTTACAGTTCTTGCAGTTCTCTGCCCTCTCTATACTAGTTTTCTGACTTTCACAACACATAAAGCAAGCCTCTCTCATCCAGTGTCTTCCTCTCACATATTATCCTGATTCATAGGCAGAACAAGCTTTCTCCACTGCTCTGAGTCACAAGTCTGACGTTTCTCTGTGTTTAAAACATTTCCCACTTTTTGCTTGAAATGTTACTCAACTGTAGTCTGACTGAAATCTGTAGCAATTTAGGTACTATAATCTCAGTTTCTTTTGAGAATTTGCAAGCTATGGGTTTTTTTGAAAGAGGGTATATTTGTGGTTGCAGTAAAGGGTGTTCCCCTCACAGAATTTCTCCCATATTAAACTTCAAGTCATTCTTGTGAAATATGGTATTTTCAGAGAGAAATGCACTATAATTTCTCTGCTCCTGTGTTCTGTAGTGACAGCAACATTTGGGCTAAAATTTTCAGCAACAGAAAGCCTGGAGATGTACCCACTGCAAATATGTTGTTGGTCCAAGAAGCTAAAGAATGAGAAAACTATAAGCTGAAAAGTATAATGAACAGACTGTCAGGAGCTTTGTAACATATGCTGTTACTAGCTGCAGCTGCAGTGTCATCGGAAGAAACACGATTGTGTCTAAATCCTTCTATATGATTGTGTCTAAATGGTTCTGTATTTTAACAAGTTAATGGCCTTTTCCAATATGTGAGGTCCAGAGTTAAAGTAATTCTTAACATTATCGGATTTATTTGTGCTTTTAACATCTAAATGTATAAATAGTAATTGCACTGCAGTTCAGTGAAATAGTGCGGTCATTTGTCTTAGTCCCTCCTGTGGGTCCCACAGCAATATCATTAAAAGTGATCAGAGCGTTTTTGCACCTGTGACCTGCTTTCATGAGGGTGATGTCAGGATGTGTTTTCCATTTTTCTTATTAGCAGTGTATGTAAGCTATTAGGAAACAAAGGCTAGCACAGTGCAGTAGTCAAGCCCACAATATCATTGCAGAGGGATCAGGACAGGCTGGATAGATGGGCCAAATCCAATGGGATGTGGTTTAAAAAGACCAAGTGCCAGGTCCTGCACTTTGACCACAACAACCCCATGCAGCACTATAGGCTGGGGACAGAGTGGCTGGAGAGCAGCCAGGCAGAAAGGGACCTGGGGGTTCTGATTTACAGAAAACTGAACATGAGCCAGTGTGTGCCCAGGGTGGCAAAGAAGGCCAGTGGCATCCTGGCTTGTATTAGGAACAGTGTGGCCAGCAGGACCAGGGAAGTGATTCTTCCTCAGTACTTGGCACTGGTGAGGCTGCATCTCGAGTACTGTGTCCAGTTCTGGGCCCCTCAGTTTAGGAAGGATATTGAGGTGCTGGCGTGGCTCCAGAGAAGGGCAACAAGGCTGGTGAAGGGACTGGAGAAGTCCTGTGAGGAGGGGCTGAGGGAGCTGGAGGTGTTTAGCCTGGATAAGAGAAGGGTCAGGGGAGACCTTGTGGCTCTCTACAACTACCTGAAAGGAGGTTGTAGCGAGATGGGGGTTGGTCTCTTCTCCCAGGCAACAAGCAGCAGAACAAGAGGGCACAGTCTTAAGCTGCACGAGAGGAGGTTTAGGTTAGACATTAGAAAGTGGTTCTTCACAGAAAGAGTGATATGGCATTGGAATGGCCTGCCCAGGGAGGTCGTCGAGTCACTGTCCCTGGTGGTATTTAAGGAGAGACTGGATGTGGCACTTAGTGCCGTGGTCTAGTAGGCAGGGTGATGTTAGGTCAAAGGTTTGACTCAGTGATCTCAGAGGTCTTTTCCAACCTAGTTGATTCTATGATCTTCAAGTAGCATGCATGACCTAAATGGTACAGTGAGGGCTGTGCTGCGAATACCAGCGTACTGTAAGTTATTGAATCTGACCTTCTGATTAGGCTACTCAAGCCAAGAAGGTAAATGGTGCAAGATAATGCTAACAGTCAGAGGGAGGACGTTTGGGATAAAGGAAACCATGAGCTCTGAAAATTAATGCTTGGCTTTCAGTTGCCAAGAGGCAGAAGGAGAAACTCTAAAATTTTCAGAGTTCAGATAAGCTTCCTGGGCTATAAGTGCACGTGCACATGTGTATGCGTAAATAGATATTTATTTTCATATACTCTTAAATTGTGCTGATTCTCTACCTTTTTCATTGATAGAATATGAAAACTCCATCTAAGGAAGTGTGTAGGGGAGTGCAAGTGATTGTTCCAAAGAGAGAACAGTTGCCCAAATGTGAGTGCCAGGAAGCTAGGCAGAGTGGATGGAGCTGGCAGAAAATGTGTTTACCAAATCAGTTCACATTTGAGGCATTAATAATTGGCAGAGAAGGATGGAACAACTCCTCCCAGACACCACCTCCTCCTCAGAGCCTCCCTTGGCTCAACAACTGTCCAACCACATTCTCTCATGAACTCTCTGGAAGAGAATTTTTTCTGAAGTGCTGTGAAAATTTCAGAACATACATATATTTATTTGCACCAACAATGTGCTTATTCATCGAAGCTAATTACTGTGGTGATGACCTCAGAGTCAAATTCAGGTGTCTTTTTAGGGAATGATCAAATAACGGAATGTGGTCACATTTCAGCAGCTTAATAAATGACCCTCACAGTTAAGTCACCACTGCTGTTCGTCTTTCACTCAGGTTGAAGCAAATGCATTTTACCTCACAGGTGAAGTAAGGTATGAGTGCAAGCAAGGACAGTGAGAGCAGACCAGCTGGCTGTTCAAAGCCCTTTCACAATACCTGGACTGTTTTAAGTTTTTCTGGCCCTCCCTTCTTTCTGCCAGTCCATGCACTGTGCATGTAAAGGACATTTCTGATGCTGTCTTTATTTCTGAGTGTGTTTAACAGGGTTAGCATTGAATTACATGGAAAATTGTTTGGCTGGTTCATCACTCACTGAATAAGCCTTGCTCATCATTTAATCTCCTGGTTGTATATTGCACTATGAGACTTGTGTGATTTACCTGAACTGGCTAGGGGGGCTCAGATGGGAAGTACAATAAAAAGCTTATTGAGAAGTGTAGTTTAGTCCATTTGCAGAATCATCACATTTTGTTTCTGCTGTGGCCTTGTTCTTCTGTGAATGTTCTCTAGAGCAGCAGTTGTGTAGTGGTTTAGGTGCTGCTGCTCCTCCCTGAGACTGCTGGATGTTTTGAGCTCTGTGAAGGGAAGGTAGATCATTAATTACACAATAGAGGAATGTTCTGAAGCTTCTTGTGAAACCTTAGAGATGGCAGTATTGCTAACAGAAGAACTGATCCCAATCCAATGAATTGGTTGGGAATTGTTTTTGTAACTTTGTGAATTTTTTTTTTAGGGGGGCGGGGAAGGGTGAACCCTGCTGCAGTCTGTGATAACTGCATTAAGAACTATTCACTGGAAAAAGGAGTAGACTGAAAACTGGGAACAAACACAGACTAATGATGTTGGCACTATATGTTTTTGTTTTAGATTTTCCTGAAAAAGTAACAATAAAGCAATGCTATCGTCTTCTGGGAAACAGCCTCAATGTACACGTGGTGGCAAAATTGATCTCCATTCTACTTGGATAATTTATAACCCGAATCTGATGCATGTGGACTGGTGACAGAAAATACTTCCATAATTCGAAAGAACTCTGATAGAAGCTGAACAAAAACCATAGCTTATCAAAATGTCTGTGCAGACATTTTACTGAACAGTTCCAATATATTTCTAATAACTTGCTTTCATGATGGATTTGAACTGTAGAGGTGTTTTATTTAAATGAAAATTTCCAGGGCTGAATTGCTTTATTTAAAAAATGAAAAAGGGCAGCATTTACAAATACTTCAATTAAAATGGATAAGACTGTTTTATCTTAAAACCATTTTCTCAGTATGGTATGAAAAGGCTCTAAGTGTCAGAACTGTTTTAATTAAGTGCAGAGACCAAGTTCTACATGTAAAATGCCTTCATCTGTAAATATGAGTTTTCCATTCTGAAAAGATTTACTGTATATATGATTGAAACTTTTGATGTGCTTTTTGTATCTCATGAAACTATTAAATTCCATATTTTGTATACAATTTTTAAGAAAACACATCCTTACTTTATGGTTCTCGCATCCTCTCTGAATACTTGTAAGATTCTGGAACCCAACTGTATCTGTCTGGAATGATTTGTTTAGGTGCAGCTGAATAAAAATATTTCAAGATTATCACAGTCCTGATGATTACTTGCCTCTTTCTGTTCTTACATTATTCAGGAAAAGATCATTACTCCTTAGCAGAGACCTATACATAAAAGACACACAAAAAATTTAAAAGCCCTGTGTTTAGGTTCCTATGGCATAAAAACTGGAGAAAAACTGTATGGTCTGTTTCTGAAAATTTCTTCATGAAACTTGATGGTAGTACTGGGATTATATGGAGTATGTGTTGGGATGAAACTGCTGCATGTGGCCATCCAGAGTGCCACTGTTGTACACCACCTCATAGAGCTGGACTGAATGTTTTTTTATCAGGTCTTGTGAGTTTAGTATCTCTAAAGTAATAGAGAAAATGATGGGGAAACTGAAAGCCCTCTAAAGAAGCATGTGTTCCAGTTGTTATTTTTCCTTGCAGGTAATATTACCTTGCCATCTAGAGAAAAGAAACCTTGAGGGAGAAAAAGGTGAGATGATACCTAGGAAGCATCCATTAGGGAGCTAATGTGCCACAAAGCAGAAGAATTTTGTAAATTGATTGTTGCTCCTGTGCACGAAAGCAGTAAAAGTTCCCAATCCTGAAAAGAATGATTTTTCTTCCCCCCTCTCCTGCTGACCTGGTGGGTGACATAGGAACAGTAATGGCACATTGCATCTGGGTTTGGTAATGCAGGAGAAACTGAAGACCATAGAGAACAGAACTGCTGTAGAGATCCTGCAGCTACTCTCTTCTGCTCTAATCCTGAAAAACAAAAGGAGTTTCTGTTGGTATTTTGTGCCATACTTTTTCTTATGCTGACTCCTGTGTATTTCTTCTTCAGTGTTGGGATGTTACAGTTGTAAAAGAGAAATGGAAATGGTTTCTCCTTAAACAACTCTGGACTAGGCTCTGGAGAAGGGTGAGGTTGGCCTCTGTCTTTACCTGATTGCATGTTGGACTGTAATGGCAAAAAAGTAGTGGACTAATGTTAGTCTGTGATGGCTCCTAAACTGCAAAGGGCAGGTGTGGTTCTGACAATGAACAATAGGGATCTGTTCACATAGTTATTGTATAGATTTATCACCCAGATCAATGACTCGTACCTATATGGTCTTGTTCTTGGGAGAAAAGTAATATGAAGAACTATTGTTATCTAACATGATCCAAACATTGATATGAAAACAAAGGATATCAATTTTATGTATAAATTGGAATTTCTTTCTGCTAAACCATGTAAACGGTCTATTTATTTTGCCTCACTATAGTAATATTTGGCAAAATATTAGTGTTAACAATTAGTTTTCAATTCTTTAATGTGTGAAACATATTTTAATGTTTTATATGCCACTCCTAAGCAAGCAGTATTAAAGTGTAAGTTGAAACTTACCTAGCTCCTTCTAAAATTGATACAGTAGTATAGCCTGTTATAAGTGGACAATGAATTTTAGTTCAATGTGATTGTGAAGACTGAAATCTGTTTGCTAATCAAAGCTGTTTCTGAAGGAAATAGTTTGAAAGAACAGATTTTCAGAGTTGTAAATATGTGTATTTTACCCCACTAACCCTGTAATACCGGCAGAGCTAAACTGAGTGACTGCTTCTTATCCCCTTGGTTTGTCATTAATGGCCTGGTTTACTGAGCTCTGTTGGGTTATACCTGCTTGACCTCACTTAATGATCATGTTGCTTCCTTTTCCAAGCAGTGTCCTAATCCTAGATGTTTTGCAGCCTACATCAGTGCTGTACTTTGCAACTTCAGCTTAAGCATTTTCACAGTAATGACATGTGATTACAAAAGCAGCAGAAAGGTGAAAGAGTGAAATCTGGAAAACAGCTTTGGAAAGGGAAGGAGATTTCCAGAATCTGATTTTTCATTTTGTAGCTCGCTCATTGTGTGCATCTGAAATACGTTTCATTACCTGGGTGAGATGATGTAGTTGTGTTCCCTCAAGCTTGAGAAGTTCCACCGAGAAAAAGGACGTCATGTGGTCACGTGGTGTTATATTTGTGCAGTCATTGTTGAAGCTTGCAGATTGCCTTAGAAAACATCTTCCCTACATCAACTAGTTTCTATCTGAGTTAATCTGGACTCTCCCCATACCCCTGAAGAAACCTGTCTAGCAGCAAAGTTACTAAAATACCATTTGTTTAACGCATATTTTTTGATACTTGAACTCAAAGTTTTCCAGTGGAGTTGCATCCTTCCATGCAGTCAATGTAAGGCTCCTGCCCAGAGACTCTTTTATGTCACTTTTAACTGACACACATAAAGGAAGTATAAGGAATTTTCAGGCATCTGTATTACAGGCTGGGAAAACATTCATCAGTGATAACACTAATGTATGTCATAAATTTAGACAAGGGTAAGCCCATTTTGTTTTTGACAGAGACATTTCAGTAGAACTCTAAACAGACCCAATGCTTTGATAACTCCACAATTCTATTTTAGGGGTTGTCACATATTTCTAAAATAAAAGGAAAATTTAGAAAATATATGTTGCATTTCAAGGATTCAATTCTCAGCTCACCCTTCAATGTTGCTGCTCTAATTGCTTGCTCTTCATACAGTACAGAATAGAATGAATCTGAGGGAGGTTGTTCAGCCAGGTCTGTTCATGGCTTTAGGCTTATTAGTGAAGAAGGGTAACTATGCAAATGGAAGTCCCTAAAAATAACTCCAGTGTATGTTAAAGCAATTGGAATGTGTTAAAAGGACTGGAATAATCAATAGAACAGAACAAAGCCAATATAACTGACTGGAAAGTTTTCATGAACCTATTTCAAAAAAGAATGAAATGGAAAATAGAAAGCATCAAAATGGTTTGTGGTTTGTAGACATAATGTGTAGGAAGAAAAATCAGAAAGACAGAAGAACCAAAATATAAGTCTCCTGAGGAAAGTAAAAACTGTTACAACTGCCTTCATTGTGATAAAGGAATCCAGGGAGAATTGGGACAGTCGATCAAGTCCAGCTGAAGTAGCTAACTAAATCAGAACTCTTTGTCATTTGCTATTTAAAAATGAAAAACTCCATTTCCTGCCCAATTAGTTTAACTTCACTAGCAGGTAACTTATGAACTTCACTTGTGTTGAGGGAGCAGAATCTTAAGCAGGTGTCAGAGGGCAGAATGCTGGGAAGAGAAGAAATCCTTGAGGAGGGGTGTGGGAAATGGAGGGTTGCAGCTGCTGCAGCCCCTGGGGAAGGTGCTGCAGTCATAAAACTCTCCAGGCACTTCTGAAAGGAAGGAAGAAGTCGGTGATGGATGATTATAGGTAAGGGACAGAAAAGGGAATGTTATTTTTCAGAGTCATCCCTGTTTGATGTGAACTCTGTGGTTGTTGTTTATCTGCACAGGGCTTAGTGCTTGGATGTTTTAGAGCTGTAGGGTCACACACAAAGTGCAGAGTTCAATACAGAGCATGGTTTATACCATGAATTTCGACACTTGTACCATGGAGGTAACAGTGCTATTTTGTATGTTTTGTATCACTTTTGAGCATTAGAATATTATTAGAAAGAGGAAATATGAAAGATGAAAGAGGATCCAGGAAAATGAAGATGGAAGTACTGGGAGATCTGACCTCAGTTGAGGGGAAACAGATAAATCTACTCTGCTTGGGATTTAAGCAGCAGTGGAGCTGGATTTATGATTATTTGGATATATTTGAGTGATAACATTGAATAGGAAGGATTTTTTTTTGTATCCATAGGGAAAAAAATTGGATTATTTGTTAGTCTTTCATTAAAAAAATTAGCCATGTTTGGTTCACACCAATTGCTGCCCTTCTTCCATTTAAAAAGGTAGCACTGTCACAGACTCCTGTCAAGTCTATGCATCTGGCAGTAATTAATGCATACTGAATTTTTGGCTATGATTCGAGTTAACTCTTGTCTCCTACATCAGCGTCTCTGTGTTGCAGGAACATAGTGCTGGAGAAGTAGAGGGATACCACCATTTCACTTCACACAGCTGCACAAGATGGTGATAAATTGTAATCCCTGCTAGTAGAGGATGAACTTCAACCAGAATTAGAGACAAACAGTCCATTACTCTCTGCCAAATCCACACACAGTCTATACTCTTTAGAGCTGTTTTCTGAGCCATCGTATTAGGGAGGTACTGAACAACCTGTCCCAGGAGGAGGGGTTTATATGCCAGCTCCTGTTAGAAAGGACAGTCCCTATTCTTGTGCCAGGCATTTGCAGATTTTCCATTCTGTTTCTCCAAAAATGATGTCTCAATCCAATATATTACAGTAAAATTAAAAGGTGTGGACCTATTTTTCTCCTTAAGATGGTTTTTAGATTTCTCAATTTGGCCGGCCTCTGGTGCATTCACTAGGAGTAAAGAGTAAATTAACTAAAATCTGGAAGGTCTAATGAAATGGAAAATAGTGTGTCATGCAAAGTTTAGGTGGATGTCCAGTGCTCTCTTTCCATCCTATAATCAGTGCATAGTCAATGTCAGTTGGCCTTCAGGACAACTATTTTCTAAGCTATAAAGTCTGTAGCAAGAGAAGGTGAATTTCTTCTTGTTCCTTGCATTAGCAACCTTCTCCTCATCCTACATGGTTTAGTGCTCACTGGTTATTGGTATACTGGAGCTAATTAGTTGGAAAAGGGAAGCCTGAATCAATGGTTGACAGGCAGTAGAGAGGGGCAATGCGTACTCAGTATGCAAAAGAAATGAACAGAGAAAAGGAAGGATTTTGTGGGCCACAGCTGAAAGACAGGATGCAAACTGTCAGCATACAATGGACTTTGTGAAAGTAAGTGCATGGAGTATGCACACACTTAGCCAGCCTGGTAAGGAGTGCGGGTGTAGTTGGCCCATAGTTTATTCAAGCTGACACCCAATGACAGTTCTACAAACTCACTAAACTGTTAAAACAAAAAGCAAATCAAAACAAAAACAGCAAAAAACCCCACAAGGCAGACTTTAGAACTGACAGGAAGAATGTTAATGAGCACTACCTTAATGGATAGTACCAGGTTACCCAGAGGCAGAAGGTGCCCAGCTGACAAGAAAGAAACACTGATAATTCATCTGTGCTGTTCTATTCCTGAAGAGAAGTTTCATAGCAAAACATGTAATAATAAATAGAAAAAGGTGGAGGGAGAGATTCTCAGTTGACATAAAATATCATAGCTCCTTTGGATTGAATGGAGCAGTGACATTTCCAACAACGGAGGATACAATTCTGTATTTTTATGGAAACACTATCCCCTATGATGGTAAAGGACAACACATGGAAATTTCTCCTTCTTTTTCCCTGTTCTGGCAGGAATAGGTGATAGACTGAAGTCTCCTGGAGGCTGCAGGCTGCTGCAGAGTAAATGAACATCCAGAGAGCTGAGCTGCTGCTACCACATCAGTAGCTGCATGGAACAGGCTGTTTCCTGTGGGTTCAGGAGCTTCACCTCTGCCCTTCAGGTCCCTAAGCAGCAACAGTGACTGTTGGGTTACCTGCATCATAGTCTGTCTGAGTGTCCTAGTTAGAGCAGCCAGGACCACCTTATCACCATGTGGGTGTAACCAAAACTAGGTGTAGAATATGTTAGTTCTGATGAACTGTTAATAATGGATCATTTGCAGCAGCTGCCCAGGGCACACCTGACACTTCAGGCTACAAGCTGGGTGTGAAAGAACCCTGTGAGATAGGGAAGCATCCTGTCTTCACACCAATGACTCAGCGCGATAACTCCCCTCGTGGGAGGCATCAGCACCTTCACACCCAGCCTGAGGAGTCATGGCTGCTAATGGGCTATCAAATATTCCAAAAATATTCCATGATACGTCGTTAAATCACCCATTATGGAACTCCCCACCCTGAGGTAGGTACTGGGCATTCCCACCTGAGCATCGGATTTTGGAACTTCTGGTACCACTGATCCAGACGAGGACCAGAACCTCAACAGGACTGTGACTGCCACTCTTGACCAGACTGCAACCATCATGTTCAGCAACAGGTTTACCTTTCCTTTTATTTTGTACTCAGGGGGACCACATGGTGCTCAGCACAGGGGCTAATGAACACCATTCTGTTCGTGTCCCAGGGTGCTTGGGTTATACATCTGGTTTTTGTGGGTTAAAACCAATTTTTTCTCTGTATCATTATATTTATTGTAATATTTTCAGTAAATTGTAACTCTGATTTGTAATTTCTTTTGAGTTGGGTTCATTTCTCCTGCTGGTTTACCTTTAAACCGGCACACTGAGCACAAGAAAAGTGATCAGCAGGCTGGTGTTGTTCTGAATTTCAAGGTAAAGTTCTGAAAACACAGATAATAAAATGTAATCAAGTTTTTATGGAAACAACAGGAAATAGCAGAAGTGGTGGGATACAGCTGACATAATCTTGGGCATTATCATTATTCACAGCAAAGATCAAGTTATTGTCTACAGCAGCACCACATTAGCTGTCCTGACTTCACATTCATGCTGATAGTCCACATCTGTCTCTTTGGGGGATATTAATATTTTTTTGTCACCACATCCAATTTCTTTACTGGTTGCTTTGACCTTTTAATGTTTCCATCTGTGAAACCTGTAGAGTGTGTTCAGTCCCTCAGGTGCAGGGCAGGTCCATCTGTAGGTAACAAGTGCAAAGTTAGCAGAAAGAAAGGCTGGGCAGGGTTGGGAAGTGCAGGAACTCCATGGCCTCCAAGAAGGTCTGGAGCTTAGAGTGGTGACTGCTTTTATCTTCAAGCAAGAGCAGCTACAACTGTTGCTTCTCTTTTCTTCTCAGAAGTTTTGAAATGTGAGCAGTCTGAAGAAGTTATCTACTAAGCAAAAATGAAAATTGAAAAGAATGGTCCTGGGCCTGGAGGTTCAGGAAGCTCATGGCATGAGGCAGGAAAACATACACAGACCTCCCCCAAGCAGCAAGAAGAAAGCACAACAGTCTTGTGCAAGGGGAATACGGAGACTGGCAAAAGCAAAAGGGAGATGAGACATGGATTCTGTCAGGGCTTTCAGGAGCAACAACCTGAGCCTCAGGATTTGGGGACTGAGTCACCCTTGAGTCAGAGCAACCATATTTGGTTAAAACTGTATTTTGCTGTTGTAATCCATGGGACACTGTTTGGTACAGCTTAACTTGTTAGTCAATTTACCAGTAAATTACTGACTGGAAGCTTCTCTTTCAATACAAATATTTCTTGCCAACCACTGTGGGTTTTATATGTGGGGTTGGTGTTTTTTTTTTTCCTTTCTTTGTAACAATTTAAGTCCTTTAGTGTTGCCAAATAATCTTTCCTTCACCTTTGAAGTGCAGTATGTGGGAGAGTGAGCCATTTCTGCAGGAACCAGCTGCAGATTACAAGGTGTTTCGGGACACTTGGGTGCTCAGCTGTACAAAGGTCAAAGGCATACTAGTAAAATACAGGCAGATTTCAATCAATGAGCTCTTAAAGCTCCTGAAACCAAAAGACAAAAAGAGAAAAATGCATTTTATGTCTAGAGGATTTGCATGCTGTCAATCTTTAATTTAGATATCTGAGATAAAGTTCACCCTTGCAAGACAAGGCAGCAGAATGGGCACCTTGTGAACAAGGAGGGCAAAGGGCACCTGGGCTCACAACAGCACAATCCAGTACGAGAGGTTTCACTTCAAACGCAGGACAGCTGGAGGAGAGCAATGCTTTGGGCTGCTCCAGCTCCTGTGCTTTTAGGTGTGTTACTGCTGACTGGATTGAGCTGTGAGTCAAGCCACCATGAAAAAAAGAGGCAGAAAAGAACCACTTATGATGAGCAGTAAGTACCATTGCTTGCAAATTCATTTGGTCATATGGTCTCCTCTAAGTGCTGATAATGGGAACAGAATGGCTTTGCTGCAGCTCTTTTTGACATACTCTTTAGCAGATATGTGTAACTAAATGACCTCTTTTTTCTTTTCCTGTTCTTTTCTTCTTTTTTCCTCTCTGTAATACAACAGGCCTCGTTTGTCCTCAGAGCAGGGCAATTTAGTGTTCCATGCTGGCTCTAGGAAAAATATTGAATTTAGAACTGGACCACTGGGGAAAGTGAAAATTAATGAAGAAGACCTTGCAGAGCTTTTTAGTCAGGTGATATATGTTTCCTTAATATATTTTAATTTTCAGGTTTGCACATAAATAGTTAAATTGTCTTTTCAAGTGTTTGTGTTTTGTATGATGGTATTTGATATTATCTATATCAGTAGTCTAATCTGAAAGTAAGCTATTGCAGACTTGTAAAGTAATCATGTCATTACAGAAGATAAAAGATTAAATTGTGTATGTAGCAGAGCTCTCTGTCTTTAAGTGGACTTTATAATAGTAAAGTTACGCAAGAGCAAAACTTTCCTAACCTTTTGAAAAAGCAAGGTTTGTTTCACATGATCTCTGTTGTTTAACTTTAGGTGAGAGAGAGTAACACAGAGATTCAAGAACTTAAAAAAGCCAATGGTGCCTCTCAGAACGTGTCCCAGCAGGTTGCCCTGCTGACCTCCAAGGTGAGCCATACCTTTGTGTTGTCCACCTCCAGCATTCCCACTTTTCTGTTCCTCACACTAACATTAAACAACCTGATTCATTTGAGCGTTTCCAGACCCCAGGTCAGGGAACTGGAGCAGAGTCCATATTTAACATCAGCTTGGAGTCTGTGTTTAATTTTGAGATATGTATTCATAAAATCTGGAAACAATGGAAATATTTCTGTAAATCTCCCCAATAATTTCCAGTTACTGAGGTTCTTCTTTTGTTCATTATCAACATCTCTGTAGACTATATCCTCTAATATTTATGGAATTGTAATCCTACTAAATTCTGGACATTAACTATATACATTTGTATAGTTGTTGCACAGACATGCCATTGAATAGGTGAAATGGGCTATAGGGGTTTGCAGTGAAAAAAAAAAACAAACCTAGGCTGTAGTTTTGTCTCTTCCCCACTCATGAAAATTTTTCTGCAACAGAAGATTTTGAAACCGTTGCCTGATTTAAGTTTCTTTTGTTACAGAGCTTCCACAAGTTCCTTGCAGGAAAATATTTTGTAGCCTAGGAGACCTTCCTTCAGGAAAATTGTGCTAATGCATATCTATCATATTCCCTGATTCAGTGTCAGGTTGCTGTCTGTGTCTACAACTCACTGGGACATGGTGATCCTTTTCCTGGCTTTCGGCATCCTGTCCCAGACCTCTGTCCTTTGTAGGCGTGCGAGGACCCAAACTGTCCCCTGGGAATATTCACCTTCTCACTGTTGAGCACCTAAATACATCTCTATAAGTCTGAGTCTTGCCTTTTGGATCCAAGCTGGAACATATTTAAGATGTCATTTCTGAACAGCCTAAGCCACCAAAATCCCAGTGAATTTGGCCTGATTTGAAGCTGGCTATCACCTGGTTTCACATACCAAATATTCTCTTTTCTCAAAGGAAAATACTTTGTTAGCCCATGGCCTCCACCACATACCTCTGTGGTTACTTTCATACCAAGCACAATGTAATTTGCATTTCTTTTGCAGATCATGAGTCTTGATAACAAACTTCAAAGTTTAGAGCAGGTAAGTAAATGGGAAACAAACTCGAGATCAGAAAAGAAAATCCCACTCTCAAGTAAATCAAATAAGGTTACAATGATTAAATAGCTAAATGATTGCTTTTGTCTCATGCATACCTCAGGAAAACTTTTTTTGGTAACAGGAGGTTAAAAAAAATGCCAAGATTTGTGGAGGAGGTGAAATGCCTTCTCACAAATTATAAACTGTATAGGAGCCTGCATTTCTTAAAGGAAAAACGGTTGTACACTCAAGAACAACAACTAGATACCAAGGAGAAGTTAACTTTTCTTTCACTGGTCTGTTAAGACAAAGACCAGAAAACTCAAATTAGATTTTTGTTGTTCTGGAACTAGCTAGTTTTCAACTGTTGCCGGTTCCTCCACCGAGCTTCTGACAAGCCACACCTACAGGTGCCAATAAAGCAGTTGTCAGATGAGTCATCCATGGAATGAAAAAGACAAGATAAACCTCCATCTAGAGTTACGAACTGCTGCTGAAGAACAGTCTCTTAATATTTACTTTTTACAGGACTTTTCTCATCCTAGTGCTTGTCATTCTATGTAGGAACAATCACAGTGTCGTTATTTTGTACAGGGTTAAGTGAAAAAGCTAAAAATGTTTACAAATGAACCTTGCTGAAAAAGATGGGATGCGGGACCCAAAAGAGAATGTAACAAAACAAAGCCAAAAACAAACAAAAAACCCCCAAAACATTGTCTTGAAAATAAATGCTAATGGAACACCAGCTAAGCAGAAGTCTCATTTTCTGCTCTTTTCCTGGGTTTCAGGCTATCCAGAGGAGAGCCTGCAGTAGTAACCCCTGTAAGAACTCAGGGACCTGTGTAAACTCACTGGATGGTTTCTTATGCCTTTGTCCCAGCAACTGGCAGGTGAGTCTTTAGCCTCCTTGATTATGGAGTGTGTATTTTAACTGTAAGGTTACACATGGCTTAGTGTAATTGTGATGAAGTGTATCATTTTAAGGTTGCTCAGGGTAGAGTGAGAAATACAGTATCACTTATTGTTTGGTTAGAGAGCAACACGTTTGCTTCTCAACAATATCAATATGTATAAAAATGAAAAGAAGCCCAAACCATTGGGCCAGGCCCTGCACTGTTATATGCAGGCGATGGCCCATGAAGTCAGTGATTCTTGGCAGTTCGCACAGCAGGGAATTAGTCTCTGGTTTTTGCTGAGCAATGAACTGAACTGCGTGCCTTGCTGATGACCCTATGCAAGGATAGTGAGAGAATGGGGGAAGGGATGGATATTTATTCAGTCTCAAACAAGTAAGATGAATGGGGAGTGTAAGTAATCAATGACATTCTGAGTTTTTTTTAATCCAGAAACTGTACTGGCAAATGCTTTAATGGTGCTGTTAAATGCACTAGAGATGGAAAAGTTGTATCTTCTCAAAGGCCTTCAACTTGAAAGTTATCCCAGCAAGACTTGGGTCAAAACTGATGTGCTTTCCTGATAGAAACAGTTTGAAAAACAGTTTTCTGAGCATTTTGCTAGTTGGAAAGTAAGGGGGATGATAATAATGTGCTGTTCATATGCTTTCTACATGTAAAATACTTTATCCCCATCTGACTGGTAACAAGGGTCACAGAAACACAGCTGAAAAATAGTTTTGTTATTATGTTTCATAGGGGAAATTGTGTTGATTACAGCCCATGGTTTGTGTGTCTTTGAAAACTATATTAAACATTGTCTCCATGGTTTACTTAATTTCTCAGTTATTTGGAAAATAAACTGGTTTTTCCATTTCATCTTAGGGTCCCCTGTGCTCAGTGGATGTTGATGAATGCCAGATTTTTGCTGGGACAGCATTAGGCTGTCAGAATGGAGCCACTTGTGTGAACACACCAGGCGGCTACAGGTAACTGCTCAAAACTAGACACAAATATCCTGAATACTCTGCTATTTTTATACCCCATATCACACTTGCAGCAAAAGTTCTAGAAATAAGTCTGTTTAGTATCCATGCTCTATAATTCCTTGCATTCTGAGAACATATAAAATGCTTAATATACCATACACCAAACCCAGACACAGAGGGTCCTCCAAAGCCATTGCCTGCTTTGACACAAATACAGCAGCAGGAATCAGATCAATCACACGGCCATGCCAGGGGAGAAGGCTGCATATCAAAGATTGGCTTCACTGACCCACCCCCTGTTGTAGCTGCAGGTGGAAATTTACTGCACCATGGGACGTAGCTGGGATGGTGAGATGCAGCATGCTGGTCTGTAACTACCACTCACCAACATGCCCACCTAGTACAGCCATGTCATCCCTCTGTTATTACCTACCCCTTGAGATCAAAGGGAGTGAGGGGATGAAGGAGATGAACAGCTTTGGCCCAGCAAAGGCTTTTGAGTTGTTGGAAATCTCCTGAATATATGGGCATCCTCGGTCACTGTCATTCCCAGCACACTCAGTTGGTTAGAGCATGGTGTTAGTAACACCAAGGTCATGGGTTCAATGCCTGTATGGGCCCTTCACTTAGGAGTTGGATGTGGTGATCCTTGTGGGTCCCTTCCAACTCAGAATATTCTGTGAAATCAGAAACAGTTCTGTGAAATGCCTTCATCCCCTCCAGAAACACAGGCACTGCTGGGACAGCAGCAGACCAAGGAATGCACAGTGCTGCCAGGCATAAAGGGACAAGAAATGAGGTCTGCAGCCAGCTGGCCAACAGGCTGCCTGTGTGCGAGGCCCCATAGACGTGAAGCTTCTGGATCATATCTTTCTCTAGCTGTGCCCAGCTCCTTAGGAAACATATGCTTGCTTACAGGGCAAGCCAGCTTGAACTTTCTGTCTTATTTTCCAAAATGTCAAATAATCTGGTAAATAAATAACTTTCATATATAATACAAAGCTATCCCTGTGCAATGGGAACAAGCAGGCTGGAGAGCATGCCATAGCTTTCTGCAAAGCATTTTTGTCTCCTGCTTCAGCATGAAAATGTTAGGCCCCCACAAATATTTCCTTATAGTGCTTTGTCAGTTCTTGGAAGAACCTCACGCAAGGGAAGTTCTCCTGCAGTGGTTCTCACATTTCAGCAACAACTGTGAGGACATTTCCGCTAAGCTTTCAGGGCCCCAGCAACCCAAGTCACCCTACTCCTGCTCTGGTGTGGTTATATACACCAGCATGGACTGCAGGTAAAGAAGAGGGTAATAATTGACTCTCTGCAACCCCCAGAGATAACACCTGGTGATTGGCAGTACTGGTAGCATGAAATGGAACATAATGCAGTCTTCACTCCCTGTTCAAATTTTTACCTGCATGCTTTTCCTGTAACTCAGGATAGCATTGAAGTGTGAGGAATAAGAGCAGGTATGCAGGAAACCTTCCTCAATCAGGACCTTAAGGGACATTGCATCAGTGGGATGAAAGGCTGTGAGAGTCCCCACATCTATAAGACTTTTGTGTCACAACCAAAATAACCCTCATCACAACACACCATCAGCCATGTGATAACACCAGGGCAGTGCTGAGCAGCAGTGAATCACAATTTGGCTGAAGTGCCTTACAGTGTGACCTGCTTCTTGAAGCTGTTCTCTGAGAAACTTCAGATGGGTAACAGATTAATCTTTGTCAGACTAGGCAGGAGACAGTGCTGTTGTCCTCCTCCTTTGGAGATGGTCATATTCCCTTGCTGTGTCCTTTGCAGTTGAACGTGAAGCTCTGAATGTACTTTGAACATACAGAAGTCATTGGGTTCCCTGACCTGTTGCCTCTGTGCTTGCCCAGGCTGTGCTGCTGCACTGATGAGATGGTGTCAGCCTGTATGCTGTCTCTTGCAATAATGAACATGCTGTCTTGCAGTACTGCAGCCTGCAGTTAAGCATTAAGCTGTTGTGGGTTTTTGAAGCCTAAGTTCATGTGGGTTGCTTGTCCTCAGTGCAGTTTCAGTTACCTGCAATTGGCTTATCAAACTGCTTTTTCAACTGAACATGTGACACGGTGGCAGGGATGACAGCAGATTATTGTATGTAAATTGCTCCAAGGTCCATATCAGGTACACTGAAATACCCCAATTCAAATTCTGCAGAGAAATGCTTTTATAGAGGATTTTTCTTTAGACAGCTTAAAAACAATCCAAGAAGGGTGTGTACCTGCCATATGTCTCTATGAGGTGCAGACATCACAGCATACAGCTTACATCCAAATGGGAGTCTCATTGTCATTTAAATAAGAAGCTAGTGATGTGATAGGAGGTTTTCTGTAGGTTTAGATCCCTTTCAGTTGTATTTCAGAGTTTCAGATTTGGTCTATGTGGAAATAAAGAGCCAGAGAAAAGGGAAACATTACCAGATAGCTTAGAAGTTCCCAATTTCAGTTCCATCACGTATATACAATGCTGTAAGTAAGGTCTGCCCTATACATAACAATATGATGCAGCTGGCAGCTTTCAAGCCAGGTCCTCCCAGTAGAAGACCTTCCTTCAACCCACTACTTCATTTTTCCCATCCCATCAGCCCCAAATGCCCGCTCTTGTCCACCACACTTACTTAAAAGCTGGGCTGCTGCTGAGACAACAGCTGGCCCTTGTTGTGTGGGTGTGAAGGTACCTTGCTTTCTGGGACAGGCCAGACATGGCATTTCTGCATATTGCTGGACGCAGGATTTTATGCACTTGGCATCATATGAGGGTCATAAACTGCAATGGAAATTTAGGTGCTCTTAGATTGAAGTGGGGTTTTCCAGCCTCATATTCTAAGTCTCATGTTAGACATTTCTTTTTTGTTTGGATTTATGCTTATGAGTGTAACAAAAGGCTGTAGATTTTCCCAAAAGCCCAAACGGTCATGGATATACACAAGTCCCACATGATTCTTGAGTTACTGCTGAACAAGAGCCTTACCTCTGTGCGCAAATATTCATGGGATTGTCAATATAGCTGAATAGATGTGTTTTGTAAGAAACATCCCACAGAGTGGAGAATGATCTCCTGTTATGGAAATATACAATCCTTAAGAGCTGTAGAAAGACAAAATTTTGATTTTTCTGTCCACTTTCACCATTAGCTGCTCCTGTACTCCAGAAACCTATGGGCCTCACTGTGCCTTGAAGTTTGATGACTGCCAGAGAGGATCTGACATCCTCTGTGATCATGGCCTCTGCATAGATGAAGAAAGGGACCAGCCCAACAGGGTAAGGAACAATGTATAAATCTCATTATGCAGAACAGCATGAATAGGCAACAAATAATGCTGAGCACCACAAAACTGTGTTGCACACACATGTGCTGAAAAACAGCAAAAAATGCCCCTATACAACATAACCTAACGTCTCATCCCAAGGACAGCAGAAAGAATTGAAAATGTCTTGTGTCTTGTTAAAAGTACCTGTCATAGTATGAAATCTACTACTACATCCATAGGGAACCTGGGAATATTCTTTGAATAAGTCAGAGTCTTATTTGAAATATAATAGTCTGACTGCTCATTACTTGGGGAATTCTAAGTTGCTAGAATATTTTAGTACTTAAATGATTATGAAGGACAAACATCATGAATCTCTTTCTTCCTGGGAAAAGGCATACCAGTGGAATATTATTGCCAGTGGCCTGGAAACTGCCAGGGCTGCATGATGACTGGGTGGCTGCTGCTTATCTTTGGTGCTTCTCCCTATAGCTGGACATGTCTCTGACTCCAGGCCCAATCTTCCCAAGAGTCTGCACTGGGTGGATGCTAGCACACACTTTAGCGCTCTTCTGTAGCAAGCCAGCTCATTCCATCTGGGTGAGAATCCGGGTACAGGGTGTTCGCTCCAAAGGGATACATGGAAAATGCCAGCTTTGGCTCTTTCCACTCAGAGCAGCCCTCCAAAACTACCTAGCCAAGCCTGTGCTCCTTAATGCTCCTGTACGACCATGCACCATTCCAGTCACAGCACATATTTTTTGTGCTATTGCATGAAATGATTTCTTTGCTTACTTTGTAGAAGTTTCACAACTCACCATTAATTTTGTGCCCACTTGTATGGTGAAAGCTTTTCAAAGGTTTCAGTGTTGGCTTAACAGTGTCTGCTCCTGTGACAGTCAACAAAAAAGTTCCCATTAGCTTTAATTGGACCAAAGCTTGATAAATGCTGAAATCTGGTCATTAGTAAAGTTTACTGGAGAGAAACTGTTTTCCTAAAAGAAAACATATTTTTACAATTTAATGTCAGTGCTGCACATTGCATAGATTACTGAGTAGTTTGATTAAAAGTAAATAGCCAAGATGAAGTCAGGTTTCTTACACTGCTCTGTTTACCCTGGTTAAAAGCAAGTTGATGACTTTTAATTATGTTTTTGTACAGCTCATAATTGTTCTTCATTTTCTCTGGGAGCTTTTGGGTAAATTACAGATTTCTTTTATGGACATAATGAATGAGCCTGAGTTGCTTCCATATTCTAAATACATAAGTTCAGAGGAAGAAATAGGCTGAGAAAACTATTGAAGCAACTAATAAAACAGAATGTACAAGCCATGTAATGCTTTGAAAGCTTTCTTGTGAGAGATTGAAAATAATTTTATAAAATTAACTCATCCTGCCTTTTCCTTGGCTGTTTGAAATGTCTTAAATATGTAATGTCATGTTTTCTGTGGCAGCCCAAGTACCGCTGCGTCTGTGACACTGGCTGGATGTCCCCTCCTGGCCGCCCTGCCTGCAGCGCTGATATAGATGAATGCAGCCTCCCTGATCATCCTTGTTCACAGGATCCCTTTGTGCAGTGCCGCAACACTCCAGGCTCCTATTCATGTGATCCCTGCCCTGCAGGTATCACGTCATTCCGTGCTCTCAGGTGGGATGGGGTGGCAGTAGGTACTACTCCCATGTGTCATAAGCAAAGACACAGGACCAAGATGAGAATAATTCCATGAAATGCTTTGGTCTGTGTTCTAGAGAATACATGCCTGCAGGTTATGTCTTACCTAGGTAATGCAAACAGTGGAGTCTAATGCATGATTTATCCCATCCTAAACTGCGCATCTGAATAGGTCTGATGTACCTTCATGTCCACAGGTACTTTCCTGTCCATCATGTCCTTTCACCTTCAGGTAGTAGGTCTGCAGTACTTTCAGTATCTGCATGCTTACTGCCCTAAGGCAATAGAAAAATCTTATTGTCCCCTCAAACCATGTAACCTATGATTCCTCTTCCTGAATTGGGCAGGTGGTGTCTATGGGAGGACTTCTTGGAGTATTTAACCAGAGTTAGAGTAAACCTTTGCTGCAGATTGTACATATGTGCACTAGACCAGAGCTGCCTTCTCTTTTGGTAAAAATGTGTTTGATTCTGAAATATCCAGTATAGAGTTGAAATAAAACATTCTTGTGCACACATCTCCATCCTGTTGTGTTTGTAACCTAATTTGCAGACTGGTATTAATTTTCATCAGTTATGAGAGGGACAAGTCTTCTCTTGTGTAAATGAAGTGAAGTTCAGAAGTTGTATTTTTTTGCTTTATGAAAAGATTTGGCCAAAGGAAAAAACAAAAAGGCCAATCATTTTCTCTTTTAATGTCCTTCCTGTGCTGCTTTTTAGGCTGGCAAGGAAATGGCTATAGCTGCCGAGACATTGATGAATGTGCAAGTAGTAATGGAGGCTGCTCAACAGCACCGATGGTTCAGTGTATCAACACAATTGGATCCTTCCGATGTGGGCTCTGTCCACCAGGTAAAATGGATTTTTTGTTGATATATTACAGAAGGGCTTAAAAGATGATGAATTTAACACACTTGATTCTGTTTTGTGGTAGATTTAAGAAGCTGAAAATTGGTGTTATAGGAAGTATCATATACACATTACAATACTGTAATACAGAGTGCAGAATCCAAGTATATTTAAACTGCTTCAGCTATTAATGAACACTGTATAGAGTACGTCTCTAAAGATGATCCTCTGAAATGCATTTCACTTGTACCCAGTAACCCTTTTCAGTGTTAGAGCCTTGATTTGATGAAGTACTTCCTTTACAAAAAGGATTGCATAATTATGATAGTAATTTCATTGTCTGTATTAATTGAAAGAGTATCCTGTGTGCCATAAATCAACTGTATTGTCTGTCACAAAAAAAGGCCTTGATAATTGTCACGCTCTGAATGCTGTCTAAGGAGACAGAATTTCCATCACAGTACAGGTCACGCAGTAGAAGGCACAAATTACGTCTATAATTTGTGGTTTATGATTTAAAATTCTTTCTGAAATGAATGCTATCAGTACTAGAAACACTAGCAGGAAAGAAAAATCTTTCTAATTGACCTTTTGATTGCTATTTAAATGGCAATGGAGTGCAGGTAGTGAAGACTCTCAGTTAGTGAGCGCTGAAGTGGTATCACCATACTGGAAATGCGACCTCAGTCAAGTTGTGGTGATGTCAACTCTGGCCGTGCAGAGTCGTGCTGCACTGATTTGGTTCCTCCCGAGAGGAACTGGATGTTGTGTTTGAGATCCAAGGACAGCTCTGGCATGTAGCAGGAAGCCTGGATGTGATTAGGGCTGACTGGGTGCAGATGTGTAAGGAGGGCAGCACATGGTGGCTGAGAGACTTGGGCTTCTATGGCCTCACTGACCTCACATACATTTGGCAAACACTAATACATCTTTCTTTCTACAGCCATGGGAGAACTTAGTTACAGTGAGAATCCATCCCTGCAATGCAGAAACCACAATATATATGCGGGTTTTACTTCAGTGACTATCTCAACTTCTTAACTGCAAAAGACTATGATTGTACACTATAAATTAGTGTTTTGCTCACCAGTTGATTGTTTTGCTGTCAGTTCTCAAAGAACATAGTTTGTTGCAGAGTAACTGAGATTTACTTCTGAACAGGTTATGAGGGAGATGGACGAAGATGTACCCGGGTTGATATTTGCTCAATAAGTAATGGAGGGTGTCACCCTTTGGCTACTTGTACCTCAGGTCCAGGTATGATGCTCTCTTAAAGACTGTGAAGTAACTCTGGGGTGAGTCTCAGGGAGGGTCTGGTTAGGGTGAATCCAATTTGTAGCAACGTACTTAGATTGCAGCCCCTTCTCCACAGCCAGTTTGCCTCACCCAAAGGAGTTTACAGGCAGGTTAGATAAAGCCAGCAGGCCTTTCCACAAACACTGACAGGAGTAGATTTAGGCTCCACCGAAGATACAACTTTATCCTAGAAACGTGGAGACCTTCACCATTTCTCTTTGATGTGGTTTTCTAATTATACAGCTGCTTTTACTATTCTCCTTTGCATAAATGCCCTTTGACTACTCCCACCACTTCTCTTGAAGGTGACCTTGAACTCTCAGGTACCGTTAGCAAAACAACACTAGAGATCTTTCCATGGTCAAGGGTGGGAAGGTGTCAAAAGATCAAACAAGCTAGAATTATATAAAATATAATATCAAGGACATTTATGGTCATTGATATTGTCATTGTAACAAGGACTGAATTACCTTCTGTATCTCGTCTCATCTCCTAAGGACTAATGCCATTTTGTTCCTGCCCATCTGGGTACACTGGAAGTGGATATGGGCCAAATGGGTGCTCTTCTCTCAGTGACATCTGCCAGCAAAACCCTTGTGCAAATGGGCAGTGCTTGGTAAGTGCTGGGCTCATCACAGTCAGTGATGTTGTGTAGTTATAATGAGTACCTCAGAGAGACTGGTGGGACTGAAAGCTGAGTACAGACACAGCAGTGGATATACCTGGGGAAAACAAAGCGTGTTTCAGGGCACACAAGCCAATTTCTTTGCCTGTAAAGTACAGGCAGCAATCCTGCCACTAATGATGTGAGAAGTTGTGTCTGGTAGTCCAGGCTAGTGACAGAATGCTAGTGCTGGTGGGGGAGAACTGATGAATGACTTTCCCTGGTGCAAAAGGGAAGTAGTTTACCACCCTGGATCATGGAGGAATTACCCATGATAACAAAACCAGTACCTCTGCTGACTGTCAGACTGTTAATATCCAGTATAGTGAGTTATGTGTTCCTAGTCTGGTCTTGAGGGAGCACCCCTCCAGTCTCAGGACATTTCTACTGATATGAAAAGGGTGCTTTAAGGGAATTGGTTGCACTTCTGCTGGTAGCCAAGTGTTTTGGTCCTAAACTGATCAGTGATGTGAATTCAGTCTCATGCACAGTGACCATTTAGTTTGTCCACATGGACCCTGTGAAGGATTTTTGGCTTCCTCAGTGAGGTGTGCTGTGCTCAGGAAAGTCCATACAGCAGACGTGGGGATTTTATTGTGGAGGATATTTATTATGATGATTTTTGAAAAATGTCGACAAATTCTAAATTTGTTGTTCCATTAGAATCTCATCCCATTCATCTCCATTGGTCTGTGGATATCCTCTTTTTGAGGGTCCTTGAAAGAACAAGGAGAATGGGACATATGATAAAGATTTGACAGTGTTAGGTTAACGGTGGGATTTAATGTTCTTAAGGATCTTTTCCAAGCTAAATGTTTCTATGGTGTGTTGCCTATCCCTTTTTGCATTTTCTGTGTGAAATGTGATGATCCTCTCACCTCCACTCCATTTTTTACCAGCATTCCTTGCTCTCTCTTCTATAGGTACTGACTGTGTGTTCATTCAGATATTTAAAGGGTCTTTTGTGCCCATATCTAATCTTTTTTCCTGGCTATTTAGAAACTACTCATTTTAGTCAATCTATTAAAAGATATGACATCTTCCCCTAAGTATATCCTAACATGCAACAGTAGCAATCATGGCTACAAACTACTACCTAAAGATAATAACACAGTCACATACTTCAATAATGGGACTACAGAAGCATCTAATAAAATAGAGGAACAGCAGAGCTATATTTGGCCAGCACAATGACAGAGGAAACATAATGTTAATTAAATATCAGGCAACACAGATCAGAAAACAACTTTTCATCTTTTAAATAAAGATTTGGAGCCCTAAATACACATAAAAGTCCTCTTCCATCATACTGAAAATCTCTCTTTGGGACACAGAAGACATTAATAGAGAATAAAAAAGAAAATAGAGGATGTAATACATTGATTGTATGTCATCAAAGATGGGATTTTAGCATATGCCTTGAAATAGTTCCTATTTAACATCCAAAAGATGAAAATTAAAGTTAACAGCCCATGTAATTGCAGTACAGACTTCTGAGAGAAAGGATTGAGAGAACTGATTTATAAACCAGTTACCTTGACTTGCTATTTTAAAGGTTTAGATAATATGATCGACTGAAACCAAGCAAATAGTTTCCCGAATGGCTAAGTTAATACAAATTTTGACTTTTTAGAAAGTGATTTGAAAGATCCTTTCCAAGAAATAATTAAAAAGAAAAAAACCAAAGAGCTGGATAATCTGGTTAGGCTTTAGGTTTATTTTGGTATTCACCAGTGACCATCAAGGCCAAACACTGAGGGGAAGCCTCATCACAGTCTGCAACTTCCTTGGGCGGGGAAGAGGAGGGGTAGACACTGACCTTTCTCTGTGGTGACCTGTGACAGGACCCGAGGGAATGGCCTGAAGTTCTGTCAGGGGAGATTCTGGTTGGGTATTAGAAACAGGTTCTTCACCCAGAGGGTGGTTGGGCACTGGAACAGGCTCTCCAGGGAGATGGTCACGGCACCAAGCCTGACAGAGTTCAAGAAGCATTTGGGCAATACTCACACATGGTGTGACTCTTGGGAATGGTCCTGTGTAGGGCCAGGAGTTGGACTCGCTGAGCCTTGTGGGTCCCTTCCAATTCAGCATATTCTTTCTCTGATTTCTTTGCTCCAATATCTCTTCATAAAATAAGTGTAAACATCAGTATTTCCTCTGACTAGATTGATTCCTTTAGGTGATTCAGGCTCAATAAGTTTATTTGATTTGCTTATACATGTAGGCAATGGTCTCTGGATATCTCTGCCTGTGTAATGTGGGCTGGACAGGTCCCAATTGTACGGAGAACATTGATGAATGCATTAGCAACCCGTGCCAGAATGGAGGGAGCTGCACTGATGGGATCAATGGCTACTCCTGCGAGTGCACCAGCGGCTGGACAGGACCGCAGTGCCAGACTGCCCAGCAAGGTACGGCTTCATTCATCACTGTTGTCATTGGCAGCAGGAGTGCAACAGTGAAATCAGCCTGCAGGCCCACTGGCCTTGCCTAGACACCAATCATTCTAAAATCAGATCTCTGTTCCTGAGAAAGTGGCCTGGTTGGGAAAGAGGATCTGGTATATGAAGAACAAGAGAATATATTCATGTTTCTCTTTTGTATATACTGTTTAATTTGTTGCAAAGCTGAGAGGTCCTGATATTTTTAGTCAAGGGGAAAAGCCAGAAAAGGTTTTCAAGCAGAAATAAAATGAAATAAATACTAGCCATGAAAATAAGGGACTCTGAGTTTTACAGCGTGACTGTAAGGTCCTGCCTTTAACATTTCTTCCTAATATCACTTTTTCTCTTTGTTTGGGCGGGGTTTTTTTCCTCCATTAATTTTGATTAAACAAAGTCATGACAGCATTCTAGTGAGTTTCACAGTGGCAACTGTCTGTCAGATGGGTCATGTTGATTGCAGATTGCTGTGAGGAAAGCAGAATAAATTTTCACAGAATACAGAATGTAAAACTTCCATTGATCCCCTGTGAAATCTGCTCTATTTTAGAACTGCTTCAGGCTCTTTTCTGTTTTCTTTAAGTATCTAACCAGTAACGATTAACTATTAAGTCCACATGGGAAAAAAATTTATTTTTAACCCTTCATAATGAAGGGATAGAAAACCAGTTTTTATCCAGTGAGAAACTGTAATGTATCAACTGTTCTTTTAGTTTCTAATCATGGAAAAAAAATATGTTTTCTGACATGATAGTTTTGAGATGTTTTAGATGGACACTTCAAACAAAATTATATTCTTTTTACCGCTTCTGGAAACAAAACAGTTTGCTAAGAATTAATTGTTTCTTTAGCATCGGTTCAACTACAACTACTTGCTGTACAATGTACCTATATGTGCATTGTTTTGGCTGCTTTATGAACATATTTTTTTGTAGCTGTTTGGGACTCCCAGTTCAGAGCACCCATGCATTGAATGGTTCAGTGAGACAAGAGGCCATGCTATGTTATGAGACATGTTGTCAGGCCCAGAAATCTGATCAAGAAGAATAAATGGAACAATAAAAATTCTCACAGATAACTCCTATGATGCACCGCTACTGAGAAAGACAATTTTACATCATGTTATCTTCAAAATGTTATTTCATTGTAGGGAAAAATTTAAAGATTTGATCTAGAGGTAGCCTTCTGGAAGCAAAGCAGTTTATGAACACTGTCCTGTGACAGAATCAAGATCTTTTGGCAATACCCACATATTCCAGTTGAAATTTCTTGTTCTTTTTCCAGGAACTACTTATCTCTCAGGGAATAATTTTGCTCATTTCTGAGATGTCATTCCACTTTAGAGGAATTCCTGAAGAATCTTTTATAAAATTTTCTTTCACCCATGTTTTTTAATGTGTAAGAAGCCAAAGCTATGCAAGGAAGTTAGGTTTTCTGTAAGTCTGCATAGTGATGGTACAAAGTAATCCTTTTAATTTTCTGTCTCTTTCTGCAGCTTGTGGAGGATACCTCTCAGGCTCCAGGGGGACTTTCAGTTACCCTAATAATCCGAACAGCCAGCGGTACAACAGTGGGGTCAGCTGTGCTTGGGTTGTTCAAACTAGTCCCAGCAAGGTAAAATAGAGTTCAGTCTAAAGAAACCCTCACTCTGCAGGACCCTTCGGCTCATCAGAGTAAACATGACTATCTTCAAGCTACACGTTACAATGTTGTGATGCAATCCCTTCAGGATAAATACTTTTTCAAGAGAATGAATTTCAGATCCTTACAAGCCTGCAAAGAATTTGCCTGGGTTAGATTCTCCAGGCTTTTCCTGTGCAGCTGAGGGTTAGAGTTTATTCACCTAACTCCAGCTACAGAAGGGACCTGTTCTACATTGATTTAGAATGTGATCTGTGAAGAGCTGCACCAGAAAAGTTCTGCTCTGACGGGCTCCACAGTTGGTTCCTGCCCTAAGTGACCCCAGAACAATTTTATGTTTCTAAACTCTGAGCGTTCAATATGTAGAATGGTGAATTCATATTATCAGTGGCTAAATGTAGTAACAGCATTTGACTGTTTTTATTAAGGATTAATTTTCAAATGTTGCACTCAGATATATATTCTGATTCTGGTCTGCAACTAACAATTCAGCTTGTGCCATAAATAACAGCTACAAAATATATTACCTTACTCTTTAGCATGGAACTTCTTAGGTGGGATCTAAATATTTTCTGATACTTTGTGAAATGAATTAAGTAGTTTTGTAAACCAGAGCATGCTAGTGGTTTATACAGCATTATATATATGTGTGAGAGCGGTCCCATGGTGTAAAGGAGAGCACACTGTACTCTGAATCTCAAGGGCCCGAGTTCGAGTCTCAGTAGGGACCGTCCCCTGGGCAGTTAAATGCCTCCCTGCCATCTGATCCCGCCAGATCTCGGATGCTCAGCAGGGTCAGCCCCGGTTAGTACCGGCACTGTAGACAGTGCCGAGGATTTCACTGTCACTGTCCAAGCTCGCTCGGCCACGGCAAATGAACCTTAGGACTTAAACGGTGGGGCCAGTTCTGCGCATGCTGTGCCTCACCTAAAAAATCCACTGCGCAGGCTGGAAGGGCACGCCCACGTGGGGAGAGCCCTTCCCCAGATCTTCGTTCATGAAGTCTGGCCATACCATACCATACCATACCATACCATACCATATATATATGTGTGTGTGTATGTATGTGTGTATATATATATATACTTGTGTGTGTGTATATCTATATATCTATATATATATACATGCTAATTATCTGGTTAGAAAACTGTCATGGGAAACCTGGAACAAAGTATTTTATGCTGTATTATGCTGTATTTCAAGCCTTTCACACATACATACACAGATGTAACACACACAGGCTAATGGTCTCAATTATGAATTTATAGAAATAATGCTCTTTCCAGAAAACTTCACTGGCTAAATGCTGTCTGTCTGTCTGTCTGTCTGTCTATCTATCTATCTATCTATCTTCTCTCTTTCCTTTTGACCCATTAGATTCTTTAATATCTTCTCTCTTGGAACATTTCAGGAAATGGCATAATGGCTCCAAAGCTTGTAGATTCTCACCGTTGCACGAACACATATGTCTGCTCTACACAGTTTCTGCATAAACAGTGTCTCAGCAGATGGAAAAAAAGAGATTTCTTGTTTTCTGACTTTTATTAGATTCTCCATGTTACTTTCCCATTCTTCCAACTGGAGGCAAGTAGTGAGTGTAGCTCTGACTTCCTTCAAATCCATGATGGGCCTTCAGCGTCAATGCATATGCTGGGAAAATACTGTGGCTCCTCAGCTCCTGCAGAGCTTCTCAGTTCCCACAACGCTCTGTATTTTTGGTTATACTCAAATCATACCATTACAACTGGAGGTTTTACTGTTCATTGGGAATCTCGGGATCCTGGTAAGTTTGATGAAACAGCAAGTAATTTAGCATCTTCATGGCTTTGGGGCAAAATTAATTACTTGTTACCTTTGATCAGGAAACAATAGGAACAGAAGGACAGTATTTTACCAGGGAGTGAGAGATATCTGCCACTTCAAAATATGTAAAGTCCAACTCTAGGCCTCTGCCTGAATAGGTTTCTGCTGTTTTTTTAAAGGTTGTTTTACACCTCCTGTGAGGAATCCCCCAAAGAACACGTGTTCCTGGAGATGTGTTGTTCTGATCAGTTCTCTTTTCTACCAGAAGTACCTAGTACTTTGAGCAAGCAAGCTAATGTTTTTTGCCACTGACAATTTACAACAGGCTAAAGAGTTTGAAACATGCTTTGCAAGCATGATAGATTGTTAGTAATTTGATTTTAAAGAATATGTGAGCGTTTTGGTATGATTTGCGGTACATTTCCGCCTGAATTCTTGGTAATGCCACTTGGGTGATTGCTCCAAGTGGCCTGGCAGCGCATTTCTAGAGATAAACTCCAAATCATCTAATGTAAAATCAAGCTCACTTCGGTGTTCTGTGTATTATCTAGAAACAAAATAGTACATTGTGTCTTGAAAGAGCCATAGAGTAAAACAGGTACATAAAATTGGTGGTGGGGGGCGAGGGGAGGGACAGTTTCCTTATTTCTAGAAATATTTACTTTTAAAGTGTCTAGGTTTTTTGCAGTGGTAACACTGAAATGCTTTTAATGTGATTTTTGGTGGTTTTTTTTTTTCAGTTGTCATTATTAGATAGATAATTATTAACTGTTAAATTTGGGTACTGAAAAGTGAAAGTAGATCTCTCTGGGAAAAAAATAACACTCACAAAAAAAAAGTCAAGAGGAGTGCGGTATAGGTCTGTTTAAACTAGCTGTTCCTTAGGTATAACACACAAGTTACCTCTCCCATTCCCAACTGATGCACTGAGATGGATGTTGTTTTATTACAGGTATATAAAACTCCCTTGCCTGTAATTAACTTTTCCTTTTTTTTCATTTTTTTTAATGAAAACAGCCTTGTGCTAGGACAAAAAAGTGAGACTATTTACAAAGTGCATAAATTCAGATCAGTTTTGTAAATCCAGCCCAAACACAGTGCTTCTAACCATTCTCTGAAAGACATTTTCATTATAACTGTGAAAGAATCTTTCTTTTACTGTACAAATCAGGAAATATTTGGAGTTCTGCTTTTAAAATTAAGTTGCAGACTTGAAGTGGTTTGATCTTTGTGTTTTAATTTATTCTGGACCCTAACATGGTATCTAGTTTTGACACTACAGGATAATTCATCTTCTGACCTGACACATGATGTTAAAGACTGTTCTGTGTATCTTTCTGTTAGAATGTGGTGGTGAGCTGACAGGTACTTATGGCTCGATAAGCTCCCCGGGATATCCTGGTAACTATCCTGTAAACAGAGATTGTGTATGGACCATCTCAACCAGTCCTGGCCTTCTCATCACATTCGCTTTTGGCACACTAAACTTAGAACACCATGAAAACTGCAGTTATGACCATTTAGAGGTATAGTTGTGAATTATGACAACATTTTGTGTTTATGTTATTGCAAAACAAGATATTTCAAAACTTTTTGTATGTACAGAAGGGAGCTGTGTGAAATCCTGTGTTGAAATGCTCATTTGTATTTACATATTCCAGAGATCCATGCACAATCAGATACAGGCAGTATAACAGAGAGGGGCAGAGGTCCTGCTCCACTGGAGTCAGTGAAGTCATGTGAGTAGAAAGGATGAGATTTCAGGCCAAATACCTGATGGGAAGCTTTCACTTTCTTACAAAGTTCAGTCTCCAATCTCCTTGTTAACTGTCAACCCCCAGAGAATTCAGCAGCCTAAGGAAAACTATTCAAGAAAGGGATCTAAGTTTAATAGGTTCATATCATAGTACAGTCCATGACTAGCCTAGGGTTTTTTTGTCAAGCGTGATGTTCACAGAATTCACCAATACGTATTCATGGAAATGAGAAGTTGTTTTGGAACAGCAAGTTCTGTGCAATGCAGAGCATGATTTCAAGAAAACAGTTCGACAATAGATACTCTGATGCTTTGTTCCCTTACACAAAACCCTTGATGACTCTCCTAGGACCATCATCACAGCTATGCTGGTGGATCTCTTTCTTGGTTCCTATGCATTTGGAGGAAGCCTCATGTGAGCTTTCCCTCCACCCAACATCCACAATATCTCCTGGGGCCTCCAAGATAACTTAAGGAGTATTGATAGTGTTCACAGTTGGCACACATCTAGTAATCTGAAATGCTGATCTGTCATTGTGTCTAGATTCGAGATGGTCTTCTTCCCCAAGACCCTGTCCTTGGTAAATACTGTAGCACTGAATCTCCACCCCCACTCAAGACCACTGGTCCATATGCATGGATTCACTTTCACTCTGATGACTCAGTTACTGATAAAGGCTTCCATATTGTCTATACAACATCTCCTGGTAAGTAAAATTCAGCATTGAAGGTTGGTCTGTGACATTCTCAAGATAGAGCCAACAACACATGAATGAATGAGATTAACACTTGCTCTTTAATAGTGCAGTAATTCTCTTTGATCTGCAGCCATTGTACTTTGATTTGCAGTCTGAAAAACAGTTACTGTATTCCTGAATATCTTAATTGATTTCTTTGTTCTTAATATAGCAGATCCAAGTTGTGGAGGAAATTACACAGGGAGTGAAGGGGTTATCACATCCCCTTTCTGGCCTAACCCTTATATCAGCAGCCAACAATGTATCTACATTATCCGACAGCCAGAGGATGAAAAAATATTCCTCAACTTCACCCACATGGAGCTGGAGAGTCATACTGGTTGTTCAGCAAATTATATAGAGGTAACTGGCCTTAATCAGTTTATATGAAAGGTTGATTACATGTGTGTACAAAACCACGCATAACTTCCTTCCCAAGGGCCATTGCAGACATAGGTGTTAATCAAAGGACTAAGTATACAAATTTATTAGGGTTTAAAAGTCACAGGGGCTAAAAGAGCAGGACTGTGCATTTAGAATGATGCAAAGATAAGAGAATGAGAAATTCTGTTTAGCTTAACACTAATTATTAGTCAGCCGTACATGATTAAGGTACATGCATGTCAAATCCAAGAAAAATAGAATTAATGCCATAGCCACTATGCAGCATCTTCTGGAGTCCTGGTGTTATATGGAAGATCTTGTTATAACATTGAAAGGAAACACACCATATAAATAATTATACATACATACATATATGTATATCCATATCCAGGGAATTGGTTGAGTCACCGTTCCTGGACGTATTTAAAAAATGTGTGATGTGGCACTCAGGGACATGGTTTAGTGGTGGACTTGGCAGTGATGGGTTTATGACTGGACTTGACAATTTACAGGTTTTTTCCAACGTAAATGATTCTATGATTCTATATACATGTGTAAAGCCAAGAGTTTATTGTTGCCATAACTGAAATCTTACAAGTCTAACTCAATAATTCTTTTAGTCTAAATCTAATTATTGTAAACAAACATAATACTACAGTTAGAATATTTCTATATGGAAAATGTAATAATAATACCATAGTAATGTCAATACTAACTGACATCCATTTGAGGTGGCTTTTATGTTTGCTTTTACTCCTAGCTGTCTCTTCACTGGTCTGCAGCTTCCTTTACAACTACAGGGTGCCCTTGCAGGGACAGAGCCAGGGAGCAGGGCAGCTCTGGGCACTGGGCACCTCCCTGGGGATGGGGATGGACCGAGGCCAGGCTGGGGCGTGGGCATGTGGGGAGGCTGCTCAGCAGAGCCCACGGCCAGACAGGGCAGGGCTGTGGGGAGTCAGAGCCTGGCCCTGCTGAGGGTTGGCTGGGGCGGGGACTGACAGCCCAGGGGGCTGCTGCGGGGTCTGTGCCCTGGGCAGGGTGTGGGGGGCAGGGGAAGCAAGGCTGGCCTCAGGGAGTCAAGGCGGAGCCCTCAGAGCCTGACAAGCTCTCTGTGTTGGTGGCCTGTGCCCCTTCTGCTGTCACCCTGTCCCTGTTCTCCTCTGCACTGCACCCTGACTGGCCATGCCTCAAGGTGTCTGCTGTAACACCCGGCCTGTATTTCTCCATCCAGTCACAAATCCCTCATCCCACACGGGCTGAGTGCTGGGTACTGCTGTCTGTATAAAAACTGTAGCTGTGGCATGCAAAGATAAACAGAAGTAGAACCAACTGGGCACAGACGTGGGTTGATCAGCAAAGGTGCTGTGGTGGCTGACACAGGTGGGACCATCCCTGCAGCCCCCGCTGGAGCAGGATCCAGCACTGCCTGCCTCATGGGCCGGTGGCAGCGCAGCTTTGGTGTTATGTTTAATCTCTTCTTGACCAGCAAGGAACAGGCCCCTGTGAGCTCTGTGCTGTTAGTCTATTTTTAAAAGATGTTATTGTGCTGACAGCGTTCCCTTCCCTCCTCCTCCAATTCAAAGACCTTGGGTGGAATGAAGTGCAATTAGTTTCTGAAATGAGAGGGGAAGTGTGTTTAATGAAAACAGACAGCTTTTGTTTGTTTGGCCTGGTACTCCTCTTGCCTAATTGCTGGCAGAACAGCAGCTAAATTCACAGCAACCAGAGAAACAAAACCATTTCTGTTGAACGCCATCGGTTTGTATTAGTTCAGCAAGGCATTTAGCTCGCTGTTTGCTGCTCAGTCACAAGCTGTTCAGTTTCCCCGTGCTTCTGCCCTCCTCTTAGCCCTGCCTTCTTACTCAGGGGCTCTTCCCAGAGCAGAGAAACAGGACTGACATTTTCTGACTGGGACAGTCAGCACAACCGAACTACTGTGCTCTGTTATCAAGGCCCACTCAAGCATTTCTAAAGTAGTGTCTCACTGGGTTTTAGAGTGAAATTCAGCTAGGGAGATAGCTTTTGGGTGTTTAAGTTACTTTAGAAGTCACTGTCCAACAATTCTTTTGTCACGTTGAAAAGGTGCAGATTATTCCTATCCCTGGTGAAACCAGGAAACCTGCAGAATTTTCACAGGCACCAGACACAGCTCACAGGCCAGCCACTGCCAGCTCACCAGAGCACCAATAAGGGTTCCTTACCTTCTCTCCCAGCCCATGGAAGAAAGCTTTCTTCCTCCTAGCTGACAAAGAAAGAATTGATGATGAGAGGGGACCTGAAAACTGAATGTCCCTGCTTTTCCACTGGAATGATTTTTTGAGGTTAACAGGGTATAGATGCATTTAAAAGCAGTTGCATCTGCAGGAGCTACCACCACTTTTATAGGAGAAAAGAGCTGGTTTTTTATGGGGCAATCTTTGGGGGATTGGCAAAGAGCAGAGGACCTGTCTTTTGAACCTCAGCTTGTTGGCTGCCCTCTTGAAACAAGACAAGCACCTCAGAGATATACCAATGCTCTGCCCAGTCCCCTGTTTGTGCTTATGAACTCATGGGCTGTGGATTCAGGATCTGAAGTTTTGAGTTAGAAATACCTCTTTCCCATCTAGTCCCCTTGATAATCAGGATTTATAATCAACTTCAGGAAAACATGTAAGATACATTTCTCCTATGATTAGCAAATTGATTGAGGTCAGTAGAGTGTCAGTGCAGAAGGTAAAATCTGGATTCCCTGATAGAGCTTGTCATTATCATGCATTGAACCCTTCAGATAAAGTAATGGAAAGACATCAGAGTAGTTCTTTACTGCTTTAGGGACTTAGAGTTGCATCTTCAGTTCGTGACCTGTCTGGCTGAGTTGATGTGTGGGTGTGATGGGGACAGATGATTTTTCTGGAGAAATGCCATTGAAAAATCACTAGAAACTTCATGTCCAGAGCAAGTAATCACAGATACCCTTTTTTTATTCTCCAGCAGATTTTAGTGCTGGCAAAAATGTCATAGGTATCATTGGTGAGGACCTTGCCTGTTTCTTTTATACTAAGGATGTGACTTTTGTATGGGTGGTCCTGTGGCATAATGGTTAGCACTCTGAACTCTGAATCCCAAGGCCACGAGTTTGAGTCTCAGTAGGGACTGTCCCCTGGGCAGTTAAATGCCTCCCTGCCATCTGATCCCGTCAGATGCTGAGTGCAGGGTCAGCCCCGGTTGTTAGTACTGGGTGCTGTAGACAGTGCCGAGGATTTCACTGTCCAAGCTCACTCGGCCGTCCAAGCTCACTCGGCCGTGGCAAATGAACCTTAGGACTTAAATGGTGGGGCCAGTTCTGCGCATGCTGTGCCTCACCTAAAAAATCCGCTGCCCAGTCTGGAAGGGTATGCCCACGTGGGGAGAGCCCTTCCCCAGAATTTCGTTCACAAAGTCTGGCCATTATTATATTAAGGATGTGACTTTTAGAAACATCAGCCTGAATAATTCTGAAACTGTGGTTCATAGAGAAGATCTGTTTCATCCTAATATCCTGTGGCAGCAGCATGTGTGTGTCTCCTGTGCTGATCATCTAATCCTTCCTTTGAGCTCTCCTAAGTCCTGTGCTTGTGCCAGTTACTGTGATGGCTCTTTGCCCCTCTTAAAATAAAATAGTTACTCCTTTTGTTTTTTTAGCAGCTCTTGTGCAACTCTAATTTTATCTGGATATCAGATCCTAGTGCTTGTATTATATAACACTTTTCTTTTTTTCTTTTCCATGACTAGGTTCGAGATGGTGACAGTGAGATGTCTTCCCTTATTAGCAAATTCTGTCATAGTACACTCATGTCTCCAATCACTTCTACCAGCAATAGTCTCTGGATCAAATTCAAGTCTGATGCTTCTGTGCAAAGAGCTAGCTTCAGGGCCATTTATCAAGTTGGTAAGAAGAACTGGTGATTTGCATATAATAGGTTTAAGACAAACTTCAAAAGAAAGGAAGTAAAAAAAATGGAGTCAATTTATTTATTTAAAGTGATGTCTTCAATAGGTCTATTGTAGACACTCCTAGCATGCTTGGAAGTGCGCCCCTCATTGCTTCTATTAATGACGAATCATTTAGTGCTAACATACTGAAGATGATATAGCTACAACTCTGCCTAAATCTTTCTACTTCCATTTTTTCTGTCTTTTCGTTCTTAATTCCCAGCAAACCTATCAGTGTCTGAAACAAATGAGTCAAATCCATTAGCTTTCATGGGCATATTTAGTGTGGTCTTCTGTATGTGCATGTATACTTATAGTAATATATTCTGCTAAATATGTTCCTAATGATACTTAGGTGATTTGTAGTAGCTGCTGTAAGAAAATAGGTTTCTAGGGCTGTTTTTTTATCTAATTTCATAGTGATATTTGATAGACATCATGATACATCCCCGGAAATCATTCATCACAAGTACTTATTCTTGGCGTCTCTTGGCAGCCTGTGGAGGTTCCTTGTCTGGAGCAGGCACAATCCATTCCCCTTACTATCCCAGGATGTCCCCTCACCCAAAGACCTGTGAGTGGATCATCTCCCAGCCAGCTGGTGAAGTGGTGATTCTTAACTTTATTGACTTTGACATTCGAAATGCAACCACTTGTAACTCAGACTACGTTGAGGTAAAGAATTCTACATATATACTATGATTAGTAGATACATAATCTGCATGTTCCTTCACATAATCACCTTTACCTAAGCAGAACTGCTTGACAGGTAACCACCCCTTATAGCAGTCATAAAAGCTTTTCCAGGTTCATATCGGAATTCCAAAGCTTTTCTTGGTTCTCCAAAGATGTTATGACCATTTTGGTAATCAGAGACAAGTATCAAGTGTCTTTAAACAGGTAGGCCTAGTTTGGGAGGTTTATGTGCCACTTACTGTTGAGGGTGTAAGATCTCATCCATTCTCCATCTGACATGCTTTTGGTGGGAGAGTGCTTCTCTGATGGACATAAGGCTGCATTTTATGTGGCAGTAGAAGAAAACACGCTGAAGAAAGGGTAGAGTTGACTTTCGAAGTAACTCTTATAGAGTTCTTATAAATTAATTTATGCTTAATATTTGAATATAACAGAAATTGCTATGAGATATTTTGAATACACTTTTCTTCAGGTTAGAGATGGCAACAATGGAGACTCTCCTGTTTTGGAGAAATACTGTGGTACAACTGTACCATCTACAGTGCAATCCACAGGGAACAATCTCTATATCAAATTCAGAACTTCCTCTCTTACCAACCTTGGCTTCAGAGCTGAGTACCGGCCATTAGTCATAGGTAAGGATTCTTTTGTTGTTTTCTGTGTAGAGTGTTGCGACTTTCCAAGGTTTCTTGTACACTGAGAACAGCTGGCCATCAAGTTATATGACGGTGTAAAGGGAGATAAATTCTGAATCAGTTACTATGTAGTATGCATCAAGGAGAAAAAGAATGCAAAATTTCAGAAGTAACCAATTATATAAGTGTCTAACTTTATTTATAAATATATCATTTGACCTGATGTTTTAAATCTCTGCAGCATGTGGAGACACTCTCACTGGACCATCAGGAACCATTACAAGTCCTGGTCATCCAGATATCTACCCACATGGTATTAACTGTACTTGGATTATCAACATTCAGCCTGGCTACCTTATTCGCCTGACATTCACTTCATTTAACTTGGAGTTTGATTACGGTTGCAGAAAGGATTATCTTGAAATATATGACAACAGCACTTTGCAAAAATTGGGAAGGTGAATATGTCCATTAGCCTACAAACCTGAATGACTGTGGAGTGAGCACTGTTCTGTAGGTCTTGACACCCCATTTGCTTCCTCAGGTTTTGTGTATAGATTATTTTATCTTAATTACAGTAACAATAGCAGCCATTTCTCTGCTGGTGTAGTAAAGGCAGCTTGCTTTCTTGACCATGGAGCGAGAAGCACATTTGGTAAATATGATATGGGGAGAAACTAAGTTGTGTCAAAAGAACAGCTTTCTTAAGAACAGGTTTCAATAGCTGGTATTTTCCAGTTCCATAAACATTTTGATTTATGGGAAATAAATTCAGAAACATTAATATATCTGAGCCCAGAAAAGATGTGATTTTAAACATTTGCAGAAGTGAAAGAAAGATTACTTAAAAGACTGTGCCTTTGGATCTTGGCAAAAACTAAATCAAAATCTGCATTTTATAGAGTTTAGTTTTCACTTTCACCTGGATATGTAATTTTATCTTGGGGAAGAATCTTTTCTTTTATTCTCCTTCTCTAATTGGTGTATACCCAAGGTTTTCTTGCTGCCCTTGAGTTCAAGAACATCTGAATTACTTGGGAACAGTATCCAGCTGCAGCTACAGACTGTGCAGGAGTTGGCTGACATGGCAGTATTTTGGAAAATAAGCAGCAAATTACTCTCATAATGGAGAGCATTTTGCAACCTTAGTGCTTGGCCAGCCACTCTGACTCCTACAAAAGAACAGACTATGTTGTAGGTACAACAATATATAATTCCAATAAGAATTGGACAGCTTGATGAACAGTTTCTTCTCTGACTTTGCCACACCTTGGATTTGTACCCTCATACATATAGTGGGCTGTTTAGTCCCATGATACAGGGTATATGGCTGGGATCTCTATTATCCAAAGGGCAGAACCATGTGTGTGTATCTGTTCAAACTTCTCAGAAAAGCTGAATCCTCTTCCAGTAATACAGATGCTTTATAAAGTACTGCCATTCAATTTGGGGTATCTTTTTGCTGCAGGTACTGTGGAAGATCAGTTCCACCATCTCTCACTAGTGGTGGCAACATGATGATGTTGTACTTTGTGACAGATCACAGGATTGCATCTGAGGGCTTCTCGGCTAATTATATCTCCCTGGATGCATCAAAAGGTAATATGTCAGGCTGTTCATTATGCAAATTAAATGTTTTCAGCTGTCACTGTAAATAAGCACTACAAGAAACAGAAACACTATTTTCTGTGTTAACAGAAGACTGCCTGGTGCCTCTTCTATGCCTTCGTATTCATCCTGCTTTATTTAAAAGCTTTTTTCTCTGTAGGCAAGCAGAAAGCAATTTCTGTAAGCAACACTGATGCTTTCTTTAAACAGTCAGTAAGAGCTGACATGGCAGAACTGCATGAATTATTTAGGAAAAGTATTTTCTGAATTTGCTTGTCCATTCTGAGCTGAGTGTGTGCGATCTAGAAAACACAGTGACCATGGACAACTCACTTGAATGGGAGACTCTCAGGTGTCATAAAAAATTAATTTAGTCCCTATAAGGTTCTATATTGATGATGGGTAGAGAAAGATCATATAGGATAAAATTTGATAAAACAGCAAAATAACCTGAAAGCGCAAGCATTTTTTTCATTACAACAGAGTGCAACATTCTGTCTCCACAAGAGTTCAAGTCTCCTGTTATGCCTTAAATATCTTCTTTAAGTACCTCCTTCTAAGGGGCCAAGAGTGAGATAAAGGAACAATGACTGTTCATTCCCTTAGTTCTCTTCTCTTTTGGAGAACAGAAGGAATTTCTTCACAGAAAGGGTGGTTAAGCATTGGAATGGACTGCCTGGAGAGGGGGTGGAGTGACCATCCCTGGAGGTGTTCAAGTAACGACTGGATGTGGCACTTAGTGCTATGGGAGGTAGAGGGGCAGGTTCTGCCCAGCAGAATTAAACCACAGAAGAGGCAGAATGGGACAAGGGAAAAGTAAAAATGAGAATACATTTTTAGCTATGGTGTTCATATCATTAACCAGTTTCATATGGTTTGTGTGTGTGAGTGCAGACTATGAGGGATTTATTAGATGAATACCAGAAATTCATAGTAGTCATTTATGCAGTCATAAATTCCAGTGGCTGCTTATTGTTTGCTCTTAATTCCTTCAATATTTTTACTTTTTCTAATGTCTGAATTTATTCAACCTGTTTTAAATCAGAAAAATTTCCAATTCCTACATTTTGAAAAAGAATTGCTTTCTTGGTGACAACTTGGAAATTTTGGCTAGTGTTTTATCTTTTAAGCATGTGTGTAGGCCAGAGCAGTACAGATTTTGCCACTGTGGCTTTATTCACTATCAGGTAACTTATAAATCCAAATAATCCATCTTCTCATCTGCCTTCATTTATATTCAAGTTATTTGTCATGAAAACAAAAAAGATAGTACAAATAATTTAGATTTAATGTGAAGTATTTCAAGGAGGAAATTTCTATTTGTTAGAAAAAAATAGGCAAAAAATCAAGTTCTACTTTTAAAAAAAATCTTTCCAATAAAACTCTGTAGTTTGAAATCCAAGTTCTTACTAACGAGAAATTGTGAAATTATCACCCTTATAAAGTCTGTTATGTACCTGTGTTTGCATCTGCACACTGTAACTTCTGTAAATATGTTTGTTGCTTGTTAATGTGGTATTTTTTCCTTTTACTTTACCTCAGATTACATATCATGGACTGATTTGATTCCTTCCTGAGTGTTCATAGAGCAGCTTTTCTCACAGTTCATCAGGATCAAAGTATTCTTTACTCGGCATTAATCTATATTTCTGTCTCTGCGTAACCATATCTGTTTCTGTGGTTCTGTTGGTTGTATCAGAGCTGTCCAGCTCTGCCTCCTCCCTTCTGTATTCCCCTTCTCTACCACCACCACGGTGATTGCCTTTCTCATCTTTCATCCAAAGCACTCCCATATGTGTCATATGAGGTTCAAACTGCATCACCATTGTCCTTGGAATGCTTTCAAACTGTGCCTTGAAAATGCACATCTGCTTTCTCTTCAATGCTTCTAACAACTAGAAACTGCATAATATGTTTATATGAAATTAGGAGTATATAAATCTCAGTCCAAACTCTATACAGCACATACGATTTCTTTTCCCATACTGAACACAGATATCTTTACTTTTCTTCAGCTAACCTGAGCTAACTCTATATTTATTCTTACTCTCACCTGGAATGATGATCTTTAGAATAAATTCTTTTTAATTTCAACGATTATAGTTTGCATAAATATGGCAAAGTAGGAGATAGCTATTGAAACTGACAGTAATAAACTTACAGAGAGGTTGAAACTATGATTTCTTTACACAGATTTGTTTCTTTTGGTCTCAGAACAAGCACAGCAGTACTATAATGTCTTCATATGCACTAGACTGCTAAAATTATTTTTTTTAAAATTAAGAATAAAGGGTTTTGAAGCTTCTATGGCCTGAAAGAAGGCAAATATTGGTGTGTATATGGACTTTGCTGTGAGAAGCAACTCCCCACTTCCCTGCAAGCATGTCAAGTTTAGTTTTCCCACTGTGAGATGTTTAGGCCTGATATTCATGTCATGTATATCCAGTTACACTAAGGTAGCAAATTGCTGAACATAATCATATCTGAGAGATTTACCAACACTATGATTGTTTTTTTCTTTACATCTGCTCCCTATTTTCTTTTTTTTTTCTGGTAAGGAAAATACGGTTCTAATAAAGTTTCTTGTGCAATAGGAATCCTTCGTATTTTTAAGTTATGTTTTCTTAGCCAGCTAGAGTGTAACCAATATCAGAACTTGTCAAAGATGCTCTGGTTCATATTACACATTTCAATAGTCTTTTGCCTAGAGTTATTTTAGAGAGAATGAGCTATTGAAAACATGGACAAGATTATCCTTCCCCCTCCCCCTCAAATTAAATAGGAGTTATTAAAAAAATGGATAAGTAGGGGTGAAATTTCTTTTTATGTAGAACAATTTTCTTCTCCATGCGTCTTGGCATGATTTATCTGTAATATATTAATGACTTGAGAAGTAGCCTGAAAAGAATCACAAAGCTGTATTTCCTGTCAAAATATTCAAATGCCACCAGATACAGCCATGGACCATAAAGTGGAAACAATTGTTCTAGCAGTCTGCCAGCTAGTAGCTGTGAATAGCTCATACAGCAGCAGCAATACAGATGGAAGTCCTTCAGTCCAATGTGCCCACTTGACACTCAGTTGTTTCAAATGTGTATTGCTGATTTAAACCAAATGTACCTTGGGTGCTTAGTTCTTTGCCATCTTTCTGTCTTTGAAAGGGGAAAGTCACATGGAAAGCAAGGTAATATTCTGATTTATTTCCAAGAGTCCAGGTCTCAACTTCCAGATGAATGAATGTCACAACAGCCATGTAAATGTTATGATAGATTTAGGCTTTTCTTCTACATGTCTTAGCTGACTACATCACAAAGAACCAATGTAAAATCATTGAAAAATCTTTGAAAGGGCTCAGTCTTTCTTGGAACTTTTGCTGAGGGTCTTGATAGATCCAGGCCACAATTTTCCAATAGGAATAGCACTGGAATCAGCGTATGTATTTTTTTTTTGTCCTTGAGGTCTTCATAAATAAGTGGGAATTCTTTTTTTTTTTTTTTTTAAATTTTATTTTACTTTGAATTGGGATTTTGGAAGTGATTTTTTTCATTTTTTTGTGGGGGGGGGGGGGGGGGGGGGGGGGGGGGGGGGGGGGGGGGGGGGGGGGGGGGGGGGGGGGGGGGGGG